>OZ007593.1:91160201-92360201 GCA_963931845.1 Maratus michaelseni
TACGGGGGATTAAGTTTATTGAACAGGGTTGATCTTGAATACTGTTTTAGAAAATGTCTTCTGTGACTCTGTCTGTCTGTATGTGACAAAAATTTGTGGTGCTCTATCTGAAGAACTAATGCACGGAATTTAATAAATTTTATATTAGTTAGTCACTGATATAAATTGGTGCTGATAGTTTTTGGTGTAAATCGCCTAACAGGTGACGCTGCTAGGCTACATTTTTCAAGATTTTCATGATAGCTATATCTCGAGAACTAATGCACATAATTTAATCAAACTTCAGATTATGTTAGACCATGACATAAATAGATGATAATTACGTTTTGGTGTAAATAGCCCAACAGGTGGCATTGCTATACTAATCATTTCATGATTTTCACGATAGCTATATCTCAAGAACTAATGCACAGAATTTCATCAAACTTCAGATTCTGTTAGACCTGGACATAAATAGATGCTGGTTACGTTTCAGTGTAAACAACCCAACAGGTGACGCTTCTATGCTACTTTTTTCATGATTTTCACTAGAGCTATATCTCAAAAACTAATGCACATAATTTCATCAAACTTAACATTCATTTAGATATTAACATAAATTGTTGTTAATTAGGTTTGGTGTAAATCTCCTCAAGAGATGCGCTGCTACGCTGCATTTTTCTGGATTTACACGATTGTAGCGATAGTTAAAATCTCAAGAACTAATGCACGGAATTTAATAAAAGTTTTGATTCAGTTAGACTTTGACATATATTGGTGCTGATTCGTGTTTGGTGTATGTGAAACTCGTATGAGATAGAAGAAAGTTTTGGATTGTCACATCCGACTAGTTTGATAAATGTATATTACATCTTGATTTATAATTGATTGAAATCTCAAGACGACCTTTATGAGACTGCCGTGTCCCAAAAATCGCTTTACAACGCCTACTTTGATAACGTTTACTGAAAGATGTTTTGCCTTTATCAAAAAGCGGAAAACGCTATTCGTTTTAAAAATTTCTGAATAAGAACATCTACCAATTTCATGCATTCAACAATAAATAGAACTTCATGAATGTGTCAGAGAGTAGCTAGTTTGAGAACATTCTCAAGAGCATTAATGAACGAAAATGCCATTTTAAGGCGTTGAGCTCAATATTTACAACAGAAATTCTGAGTCGGCGGTCAGAAGCTTGCAAGGCAAATGAAGCATGCAAGACAAAGGTAGAAAATAGTCCGCGTTTTTAACGTTAAATAATAGTGTTCTCATTTATTATTATCCTAATTTATGCTTCTCTAATTAAGCTACACCCAGAAAAAAGTTTTGTTGAATCAACAAAAATTTGGTTGACACAACAAAACTTTTTGTTTAAATATAGGTCAATGAAAATTTTTTTTTGCAATTCCAAAAAAAAAAAAAAAATTGTATCGTTAGCAAAAAATGTTTTGTTAATTCAAGTAAAATGGTTCAGTTTTACTTGAATTTTGCTAAAACAACCAAAATGTACTCAACAAAACATGTTTTGTAGTTTTAATCAATTCCTTTTTCTGGGTGTATGCTTATCTAATTAATAAATGTTTCTCTAATAATGTTAGGAAATGTTTTAAACAGCATTTTTTGCCATGAATGCTAATTAAAATTATCGTCACTGTATCCTTTCGCGCTGACGGCTGTGAATCATGTTGGGCAATAGAAAGACAGATCTCCTGTTATATATGGAGCTCAGTGTTCTAAAGGCAATGTGTTGTGTTACTAAAATTTTCATTTCAAATATTCGAAGGGGTCACTCTAAAGTACTAGGCGATTTTAAAATATCTGGCAAAAGTGAAATAGCAAATGAAGTTTACGGAAACAAGCAAAAATTACGAAGGGACGTAGCTTTGCAATTAGTTTATTTATTCAAAAATACAGGGACTTTCAGGTATCTTAACTAGAAGCTTGGGGACATCACAGCAAAGATGAAAAGAGTCCCCTCCACTATTAAACCTTCCTTTAATAAATATTGTTTATGTGTATTAATAGGTGTTTTTGATCCTGTTCAGAGCTACAACAAGGGACTTTTACTTTTGACCTGGAATATAAAGAGTTTGGATGTGTGCGTACTATCGCACATAGCTATATGAAAATATTTTTCTAGAAAGACATAGACAGATATAGACGTCTAAAAAAAAGAATACCCATATGTTTTAATTAACAAATCGTCACAGAAAAAAAAACGAAAATAGTCATTCGATTGGGAATTATGTCTTCTATCAATTTATTTTAGTGCTCACGAATATACACTGTTAAAAATTTGCAGCAAACTGTCCAGTCATTTGACCGTTTTTGTAGAAAACGGTTACATAACCGTAATTTGACGATATTCTGATCATAAAATGAGCAATAACACGGTCAGAATATAGTTAAATTACGGTTATGTAACCGTTTTCTACAAAAACGGTCAAATGACTGGACAGTTTGCTGCAAATTTTTAACAGTGTACGCATAATACGTATAAAACGTATTGTAACCGGTAACGATTTTGGATAGGAATTATATGGAAAAAAGGCTTAATTTCGTATACGTTTAAACGTATATAAATGTATATTCGAGAGCAGTAATTTATTTTTAAAGAAAAAAGGCTTAGGTGGCCGTCTTCATAGGGAAATTGTAATAAACTTTAAAATTTTCAATATGAACACTGAGTTTTGACATCAAATTTGGATTTTTCAGAAAATTTTACCGAAACGCGAAGTCAATTCATGACGCGGTTTAGGAATTAGGCGGATTTAAAGTTTAGAACTCCTAATGTTAAATTTTCTTTTAATAGTTGTAAAACAAACAACAATGCATGTAGGTTTTAAAGCAGAATTCAAAAACTACTTGTCGGAATAAGCTGTAATTTTGGATCTGCATATTTTGACCTTTCTAGAAATCGATTTCTGTTTTTTTTAAATATAGGTTACAATTCATATTTTTTTTCGGAAAATTGTATATTTCGAAATTAATTTTCGAAAGAAATATGAATTTTAACATATGATTTTTTAAAACAGAAATCGATTTCTATAAGTTTTAAATCTGTTAATTCGAAATTACAGCTCATACTTGAAAATAGTGTTTGAGCATTGCTAAAAAAACTACACGAATTGCAGCGTGTATTACAACTATTAAAAATGAATTTAAACCTGTATAATTCTTACACTATTTGACCTACTGACTTCCCTTTGGTATCCTAGGGTAAAATTTTCCAAAAAATCCAAATATGATATAAAAATTAGATGTTTGTATTTAAAATTTTAAATTTTGTTACAATTTTTCCATGAAGACGGTCGCAAAAGCCTTTTTTAAAGCATAAATTGAAAGAAGACGTGAAATCCAATCAGTTTTCGTTTTTCTGCGACATTTTTGGTGATTAAAATGTATAAGATGTTCTTTTTTTTGTCCGACTGTACATTTACATTTCGAAGTTAAACTTTTTAGTTTTTGATTAGATTTAATTCTCTTTTGTTTTATATATTATTATTACGCTTTGGCGTTTTCGCCGATGTAGCAACTGTCGTAAGAGCGATCCGATTTCAATCTTTATATCCAATGTAATACATTTTCTCGTCTTTTCAATAATAATTTTTTGGAAGTAGTGCAGCCAGTTTTTGATTTTTTTAAAAATTTCTTTCGAACAACTTCTATGACAATAATCATACAGTTCTTTCTTCTTTAGACGCAAAGACGTACTACCACTTCGAAGGCAGTAACAAGACAGAAAAGAAATGGAAGAGAAATGGACAGGTTAAAGAAAACAGCTAGTAGGAAAACAGAAGGCATCATCCAACCACACAGAGTGCATCAACCAATCAGAGGAAGACAGAACGGAAGAAGAAATATGAAGCAACTGAATAAAAAACAGAGTCAGAAAAGTAAAAGGAAATTACAAGAAAAAAATATAATAAACAAAAAAGAATGGAGTAAAAAAACAAAATAAACAAATGAGCTAATTTAGAAATTAAAACCAATTACATATACGAATAGTAATAAAAATAAATAAAATAAATTCAATAATTAAAATTAAATACCAAAATAATAATTATATACATTTAGCAAATCTAGTGGTGCCACATCTTCTTCGTGCATGAAGAAGAAAAACAAAGTTCTTTAGAAAAGCCTTGTGCATTTCTTAATTTTATGTTTTATTAAGAAGTTTTTTGCCTCTATTTATGTATTACACCAATTTGTTCTACATTTTAATCTGTTATGAAATTATGTTTACGACAACTCTTAAAAATCACTTTTCAAAGATATACATTAGTAGATTTTTAAAGTTTTCTTTTTACGCAATACACGACATAAAAATGTTCAGGGGCTCTAAACTTTAGTTTTGTATAACTAAGAGTAAAACAAACTCAAATGTTTCTAAATGTTTATCAGCGTTATGGCTGTATTCTTGTCCTTGCATTTCTTGCTAGCTTAAATTATCCGGCTGAGGCATTTCATCACATCAAGGAATCTATATTTTAATGCGTACACTGCATTATATCTTCTAGCACATTGATTTGAATTTAGCATTTTTAATGACATTTTCGTGCTGGAAGGTCTGCTCTTATACAGCGATTTTAATTCAACCTAACGAGTAAACGTAACTATCAACTTAACTGCCATTGGTAGACAGTGGATCCGGCTGACCCCACAGTTGTTATGGACGTGGGTGTCTCATTAAAAGCTGAATTGGAATTTTCATTCCGAACTTTAATTATAAGGAAGACATTGTAACGTTATTTTAAAAAGATTTTCTCACTTTATGTGAAATGAGATGATATCAGAGATGTACTGAAATTACACAGTAATTTGGTAAATGGTAACGTACTTACGGTCAGCTACATTACGAAATATGGAGCTTTTGGTTGAGTGTTGTTTGGGCAAAGGGGGAGTGGGGTCATCTCTTACAATTATCGTAATGTCATCACAATACAAGGTAAAATTGTTGAAAAACTTGTTAAAATGTCTTCATTAACGTTAAAGTTATGAATGAATTTTTATTTTAGCATGGAGTGAGACACTTCATGCTTTGGATCAAATAAGGGGATTGATACCCTATATTTTTACGTGATTTTTGTTTGTTCACACACGTCTGATTTGCCACTTCATTATTTGTAGGTATTTTTGAATTGCCCTATATTTTAGAGAGAAAAGTCTAGAGATGCACGTGACTCTGGAGAGTTTTGATATCAATTATGTCTATTCTAATAATAATAGAACATTTTACAGTTTTGTTTTACAACTATTGCGTTATCACCCAACAGTATTAACAAACATTTTTATCATGTAAATTAATAAATCGATGAAATAAATTTCAAACTATTCGTCAAATTTCAGTAATCATACTTTTGCCTTTTCGACGGTTAATTTTTCAATATTTAAACCTATAACAAGAACGAAAAATCATGCATCAGGCATAGATTATGAAATACTTTTCAACATTAACAGAATATTTTAAAGATATTTCATTTTGTTTCACACAACAAAATGAAATACCTAAATAAGCAATTAAAAAACACATAACTTATTAAAAATCCATTTTTAGCTATTGCTCTCCATATCCAGTGATTTGTGAGAATTCTTTCGTGGAGCCCTGTATATATAGAATTTACTCACACTACGTAATACACTAAAATTTAGATTAGCTTAAAAATGCATACCAGCGAGGAACACGCACTTCAAATAAATGCTACGTACTCCATAATCTATAAAAAACATTTTGTAGTGCAATTCAGTGATCCGATTAATTTTCATTATGTATGAATTATCACAAAATAATTAAAATGCATCACAAACGATTTTTCTCATAGACTATGTTTCTTTGTGTATCCCTGTAAACGAACTATAAATGCTACATACATTTTTTCCAATCCCAAAAATTCTAAAGTAAACGTTATTAACATATATAAATTACACGTCAACTCGAATATATTTACGAACACGGACAGACGGCAGGCAGACAAATTGAATTCATAAACACTTTTCAACTATATTGAAAAGGTATTTCAAGAAAGAAAAACAATTGGACGCACGAGGGTCAACTTGTTTGGTTACCGGGTGACGTAACATTTATTTTTGAAAACGATGGCAAAAAGTACCAACAATCCAACTTAAATTTATTCTGCTTAAGAAATATTGAAAAAATTAAAAATAAATCGGTCAAGTGTGAGTATAACTTGCGCTCAAAGGGTTACGGACATTACATTTATAAATTACTATTTATTAATTAACAAACTCCTGTTATCTCTAATTTTTTCATAATTTTTGTTTCAGTAGATTCGGAAACAGTAGAGGAGGGACATAGTTTTGCAGTACACTTTCGACGATATCTCTGAAAATATAACACCAAAATTAAAACGAATATATTTTTCAGATCGGCGTTACGAGATCTTTCGAGTGATACCCTACACGATATATAAAAATAAAACATTTTTCTTTCAAGTAACTTAATTAATATCTCGACTAATTACCGACAATTTTTTTCGAAAATCATTATCAATTATCCTTGTATATTTCTGCGTTGATTCTGCCTCGAGCGCCCGTCAACTCCTCGCAGACCGCCTGATAAGTAAAGTTTGTGTGTAACGGAAAATGCATTTTTCTCAAAAAATATGTGACCCAGAAAAATCGTTATAGTTTTCCTACAAGGTTTAAATAAACTCCTACTACCCCTAATTTTTTCATTTCAATTTTAGTTTCAGTAGATTCGGAAATAGACGGAGCGGGAACATTATTTTTGCAGAGCATTTTCGACGATAACTCTAAAAATACAATACCTAAAATTAAAACAAATATATTTTTGAGTTTGGTGTGACGATGTCTTTCTCACGATACCCCACACGAGAAAAAAAACAAAAGCAAACAAATAACATAATTAGCCCTAAATTTTTCTTAAAAATATTTGTAAATGGCTAATTATTTGAAAATATGTGTGTCAATAGGCTTTATAACTTTCCCAAGTTTAAACTTTCCACGTCTCATAGTTTACGTGAAGAACATACGGCTCTGACAGATGGACAGACAGACACAGAAGTATTCTTATAACGGTTCCGTTTTTACGTTTTAAGTACGGAACTCTAAAAATAAAATAAAAGGTACATTTATCAAAACTTAAATAAAGTTACATATTAGCTAAATATTTTAAGTTTCATAGAAAATATTAAGTAGACTTTTTAATTCCCTATATATATTTTATTTGAGACAGTACATATTGTAAATAATTGAAATTACCCTTCACACACGCACACACACACACACATACAGCCACGCACGTAAATATTCACTCAAAGAAAATTCCAGTCTCTAAACTTGATAATTTACTCCTTGTAAATGATTGCAATTATATACAAAATGACCTAATTGAATTGTAGAAATGCAGCATTTTATTTATTTAACAAATGCTAATTAATTTTAAAAGTCTGACATGAAACTCTTTAGTATTCATCTATCTAATAATTACTTAGTAAGAGGAATTCTTTAAATTAATGTGTTGTGGCCTATTCAAAAGAGTTTAATAAAGAATATTATGTTTATACTAAGCTTTGGACTATTCATCATATTTTTAATTGAAATATTTATAATATATGCAGTGACGTTTCGTAAATGTTTAAGTAGTACTTGAAGTAGACGATATTTAAACAATATAGAAAAAGATAATTACCAGAAAGAGGAACAACAAAATAAATCAGTTATTTTCGACTGGTAAGTAACATGAATGATTTGTTGACATAGGGAAGCTTAATGATATATTAATTGATCGATATATATTTTATTTAAAATTCATATTTGAAATTTTCTGTAGAATACTTGTACAAGGAAACTCATTGAACCAGTTACATTTTAATTAGTTTTTCATACTTAAATACAGATTTTTCAATTAAATTAAGCATATCACTGATGAGTTTAATTTATTTGAAGAATTCATAATTATTTTCAAGTATGTATTAAGTAGTTATCAAATTTCGAATTATTAAGTAATTATCAAAATAGTAATTTTCAAGTTTATGAATTAAGTAATTACTTTTTGCATTTACTGCTGCTTGATTTAAAATCAAGGGACCAAAATTCTGCTAAAACAAGAACGAAAAAATCATGCATCAGGCATGGATTATGAAACATTTTCCAACAGTAACAGAATAATTTTTTCATACAATGAAAATACATATCTGAATAAGCAATTTAAAGAAAATGCATCGTAAACGATTTTCCCCCATAGACCATAATGTAACGGAATTCTTTCCGTTTACCTGTAAACCACCTATAGTTCTAGTGGGACTATGGGGACACAGGCAGGGTGACACACTGGCACTTCCCTAAAGTGGATACACACAGATTAATAAGCTGCAAACTACTTTCTCAAATCTACACAGGCCATGGCACGTTTCCAGCATATCTGCACAGATTCGCACGGGTGGAAATGGCAGAATAGGAGAGCGGATTGATGGGAACTTCCAAACACTACCTCATAGCCTGTCCACTCACACAAGCACTCCATCTGGTAGACATTACACCAAACAACGAGCAATTTTGGCACAAACAACTAGCGCAAAACAAACATGTACAAGCAAAAGCCAAAACAGTGATCAGATGATTAATTGATAACATAGACTTAATTTCACACTAACTTGAAGCAAATCTGAACAAGCCCTTCCTACTATCCACACAAGATTAATTCCCCACCAGCAATAGTAATCTAGCGTAGCGCATATCGAAACTAGTCGTTGGGGGCCACCGTAATACTTACCCATCATGGATATGCATAATGTAAAATATTAAAATAAAAATGTGTAAACTACTTATAAAATGCATTGCAATTCAAATAAAATCGTGGCTTGATGACGTCACAAACTTTAAAGGCTCGATTACTGAATTGCCTGAAAAAGGTTTTTCCTTATAACTCCAAAAATAATAATCCTATTAACTAGCGGTTTATTGCATCTGATTAAGCTTCAAATTTCCAATTAAAATATATCTTTGAAGTGAAATTTGGATGAAATACAGGGTCATGAAAAATCGAAGAGTGTGGAAAATAGGATTCCAAATATCTCGGCAACTAATTATCCGATCGACTTCATGCTTTATTCAAAATTTATGTTTTTTTATTGTCTTTTATATTCATTTCTTAAGGTCAATAAACAATTTCGAAAATTTTTATATACCTTTCATCACAACGAATATTTCGAGAGTCCGAAAAAAATTGTTCCGGTTAATCGAGGTTATTGAAATGAAATAGGCTTCTTCCCATTATTACATACTAAGTACATACCAAATTGCAAGTCTCTATCTCAATTTTTTCGGGAGCTAGAGCGTTTACAGACACACACACACACAGACACACAGACGGACGGCAAAATTTTTTTTCTAAAAATATGTTTTTCGGAATCTCCAGTGTCTGAAACGTGTAAATCCGTCAAAAAAAATTTTCGATTTTCAAAACGATTACAAGACTTACCCTATACTACGTATGATGGGTAAGTAATAACTAGTCGTTGGGGGCCACCGTAATACTTACCCATCATGGATATGCATAAAGTAAAATATTAAAATAAAAATGTGTAAACTACTTATAAAATGCATTGCAATTCAAATAAAATCGTGGCTTGATGACGTCACAAACTTTAAAGGCTCGATTACTGAATTGCTTGAAAGAGGTTTTTCCTTATAACTCCAAAAATAATAATCCTATTAACTAGCGGTTTATTGCATCTGATTAAGCGTCAAATTTCCAATTGAAATATATCTTTGAAGTGAAATTTGGATGAAATACAGGGTCATGAAAAATCGAAGAGTGTGGAAAATAGGATTCCAAATATCTCGGCAACTAATTATCCGATCGACTTCATGCTTTATTCAAAATTTATGTTTTTTATTGTCTTTTATATTCATTTCTTAAAATAAACAATTTCGAAAATTTTTATATACCTTTCATCAGAACGAATATTTCGAGAGTCCGAAAAAAATTGTTCCGGTTAATCGAGGTTATTGAAATGAAATAGGCTTCTTCCCATTATTACATACTAAGTACATACCAAATTACAAGTCTCTATCTCAATTTATTCGGGAGATAGAGCGTTTACAGACACACACACACACAGACACACAGACACACAGACGGACGGCAAAATTTTTTTTCTAAAAATATGTTTTTCGGAATCTCCAGTGTCTGAAACGTGTAAATCCGTCAAAAAAAATTTTTCGATTTTCAAAACGATTACAAGACTTACCCTATACTACGTATGATGGGTAAGTAATAAAAAGCAATAAATAGAATCTTCTGTTTTTGCATAAAAAAGGCATTAAAAGAACTTTACTTTTATTGCACCAAAAAAAATATATAAAATATATACTAAAAGCACAATGTGCACACAGAAAAAAATAATAAAAAATAAACGAAGCCATGTACGCTAAAGGCGCCTGGTGCATGTAAAATCCGTCGTGGGTGCAATGTCCTTCAAGTTCCCTATGAATTATACCTCTGGAGGTGCCTAGTCTGGTGAAGGTCTCGTCACCTGATCAAGGTTCTAAATTACAAGACCAATTCCTTTCTCTCTTTTTTTAAAATTTTTTCTTTTCTTAATCTGCCAATTCAGCGAGGTTGGGTGAAGGCCGTGAGCCGTCAACCACAGAAACTGTAGTAAAACACTAGAGAACACTACAGACAATATGTAATACATAGCGGAAACACAAATATTTAAACTGAATTATGTTTACTTGTCTAGTCTATAGTGTTTATATTAGCAACGAAGGAAAGTGTCTATATTAGCAACCATAGTCAATGTGAATACGGCCCGAAAGCAAGCCTTTTTTTTTCTCTCCCCTCTCTTTATTCGACAACGTACCCAGAAACGCATAATTAATGACAATCTAGAACCGGCCAACACAGCAACTTAGTGACTCTCGCCAAAATGAGTTGCAGCCAATGACACCCAAGGAGCTAGTCAGGTGGATCTCCGTTATGAGGAGATTAGGCGAATTTCGCCCCGTGGCCAGGTACACAAACTCGTTAAGCTGGGCATAATGCCCGTCAGGTAGGGGGCCTGGTCTGTGGTTTAATAATAATAATAAATGCTACACATTTCATTTTTAATAACGAACATTCTATAGTGAACCTCATTAATATTTAAAAATTATATGTCAATTCGAGTATATTTACGCTAGTTAGAGCATGGACAAAATCACAGATAGCCAGCCAGCCAAACAAACGGAATTCATAAACAGTTTTCAACTATATTGGAAAGTGTCAAAAAGGATTTTTCTTAAGTTATTGTGAAATATTTAACATAGTTTAAACTTTTCTAAGGTGGAAGTTTTCTAAAACTGAAAATTTTAATTTGCTAGTTTGCATTTTTTTTAACAGTAAGAGATTCCCATTTACGTTTGTTTTTTTCAAAACACGGCTATATTATAACGTATTCATTATAATTTGTAAGAGACATAATTCCAAATGAAATAGTACTTTTGATTTTCTAACATCGTTGCGTCGCTTATAGACCTGGAGATAGTGACGCTCTTTACGTAACCATTTTACACAAGCTGATCTTCAAATATGTCATTGATCTTTCTTAATAAATAACGTAAGCAGCCGCCAGCTGTCGCGACAGTGGTGGACGCAGTTTCGGGCGCAGCAATATCAAAGAAAAATGAATGGCAAACCAATTACCGAAAAAATATTAACATGACCGGATGATATTCCGCAATAAGATTGCCAATAATGTCTCTTTGACCAGGGGAATGTTGCGACTCCGGAAGCTACATCAACCACTGTCCGACACCTGAAGACTGTTTCTGTGATTGATTAAGTAAGATCAATTACATATTTGAAGATTAGCTTGTATAAAATGTTTAAGTAAGAAATTTCGCTGTCTCCTGGACTATTACGATTCTTTGAACTAACACATTGTTTTCCTAAGTTGGGTTACGCGTACCTCTTTGTTGGACATAAAGAGGATCTAAGTGATACGCGACGGGTATATTCGATAACAAATGTACGCAGTTAGAAAACTAAATGGGATCGCAAACGAAATTTTCCTGATGAAAAATCTTTTTTCACTTTTTGATTGTTGTAAAACAAAATATAAAACACACTAGATGTTGCAGATGTTTTACGATTTTATCCCAGCAAACTAGCATTAACCTTCTTTGATTACTGAAATTTAAAAATACAACAGATTTCAAAATACGGCAAACGCCTGAACGCTGAAATATGCTGCGAGATATTTTCTCTCCTTTTCTTCTACATGCTTACCAGTAGCACAATAAGAAGGCAGCTGTCTTTGAAGTAGAACCTGCCTAAGATCACTAGTACAAAAAGCTCTTTTGATTGCAATAATCCTCTACTCTACGACAATAGTTTGACAGAAAATGGAACACCTGTTTTTCAAGCGCTCGGGTGGTTTGGCAGTAGTTTGCTTGGCCGAGAGTATTGGGTGGTTTAGTAACGAAAGGGTTAAATATTCAATATATATATGCAAGGGCAAACAAGCACATCTGTAACATTAAAACATTTGCTACATGTAAAGCTTTCTTAAAATGCAAAGAAAAAGTTTTGTTTATTTGCTATTATATATATTCTTTGTTTTCTTTTTCTTTTTTTATTCAGGAGTCTTAAAAGTAAAAGAAGAGAGAGGGCAGAGAATGGGGGATGCCAGACATATATAATTCTGCAAGGGTTACATGAAGCATAAAGTTTGAGAACAACTGAACTAATTTATCTTCACAATGCAGATGTAGATGGAACCATAATTAAGTCGCATATTTTCACTCATCTAGACGTAAAATATACCATAACTTGAAATTGAGACCTGTTTTAATTGGAGTATTATTCAGATATGAAAGGAAAGCATTTGACCATACAGAGGCCAAACAGAACTCTGTGTTTAATTTAAAACAGGGAAATTCTTCATTTAAAATAAAATCCGAGTTTCGATCTTAATATCAAACATTCGAAGATAAACCACTTTCAATTTAATTTAGTAAACCTATTTAAAGTTTAAAAATATATAATTTAACCTTTCTTCGCATCACACTCATACACGACGATGGGAATAAGAAGTACGATATAGTTACGTTAAACTCTTTTTTTTATTTCAAGCATTTCAGCATAAATTCACGAAGCATGATAAAATTCTGAAAAGTTCTGATTTTTCTACGCTTCAGAACCTCTAACAATGCCAACTTCGTAAAGGATAAGTATCGATTTTTATGTCAGCGTTTGAAATCCGTTATATATCCGATTCAGCCAAGAAGTATTTAAAAGGATGTAATACTTTCCTGTCACTTTTTTTTCTCTTTCAAACTTTAAAGTATTCACCTTTTATCAAATTATTTTGAAAGAAAAAAGTTCTATCTAATATTATTTGGTAATTCAGATAATTTATTCATTCGAGGAACACTTTTTAACACTTTCCAACATAGTTGAAAAGTGTTTATGAATTCGGTTTGTCTGTCTGTCTTTGTCTAACTCGCCTAAATATACTCGAATTGCCATGCAATTGATATATATTATTGAGGTTTACTATGGTTTGTTCGGTATTAAAAATGAAGTGTGTAGCATTTATAGTTAATTTATAGAGGCACTCAAAAGAATTCCGTTGCATTATGGTCTATGGGGGAAAAATCATTTTCTGTGTATTTTAATAATTTTACACTATATCAAATATATTGAAATTGACATACACTCTACGACAAAGGAAAAAAAAGACGCATTAAGAAAGAGTAATACAAATTGGACACAAATTGATATGCATACATGTTTCAACGGAAAATGCAAAATTTTAAAGTTTGGCGGCCGATGAATGAAAATGTGACGTTGCAGCGCATCTTAACTCCACAACTTGCAGGCTATTAAAGAGGAGAAATTTCGTTTCCAGATCATAGATTCTTTGCGAATTTTATTCCGCGTACTCAGATAGACAGTAACTATGCCTTGCATATAGGTACGCTAACAATATGCGCAGATGTCAGCATTTGAGAGAGGAAGTGTAGTTGAGCTCAAAGAAGCTTGTTGGTCTTATCGGCGAATTGCTCGACATTTGGATAGGAGCGATGCCACTTTGAAACAACGTTGATAGGAATGGATGAACCCTGGCTGAACACAGCGTCAAGAAAGAAGCGGTCGACCTAGAGAGACGACAGAACGCGAGGACCGATCAATCGTCAGTGCGGCAGTCATCAGTGCTGTGCCCAGATTCATCATTATCATCGATATTACGTGCGACTGGTGCTTCAGTAACCGCAAGGACCATTAATAGGTGACTCAGAGAAAGGGGACTCAGCATAAGGCGTCCCTTGCGCCAACTACCATTGACCTCTGCACACGGACAAGTCCGTTTGCAATGGTGTCGGGCACATTTAACCTGGAATGTCACTGACTAGAGTAGAATTGTCTTCAGTGATGAGTCCCGCTTTGAATTGAGCCTCGATGATCAGCGAAGACGAGTCTGGAGACTCCCTGGAAAGTGATGGGACACCAACCTGACTGTCGCCCGTCATACGGCCCGACAACCAGGAGTGTTGGTCTGGTGTGTCATTTCATTTCATAGCAGGACCAATTTGGTTGTCACCCACGGCACCCTTACAGCACAGCGGTACGTCGACGATATTCTACGCTTCGTTGTGTTGCCCCTCATATCATGCCATCTCGGGCTTTCATTTCAGCAAGATAATACCCGCCCGCACAAAGCGATAGTTTCTACTGCTTGTCTTCGTGCTTGCCCAGCACTAACTTGGTCAACAAGGTCATCGGATCTCTCCCCCATTGAGAAAGTTTGGAGCATTATGTGCAGGCCCCCCAACCAGCTCGGAATTTTGTTGATCTAACGCGCCAATTGGACAGAATTTGGCACAATATCACGCAAAAGGACATCCGCCAACTCTTTTAATCAATGCCAAGTCGAATAACTGCTTTCATAAGGACCAGAGGTGGACCAATGCGTTATTGACTTGCTCAATTTGTGAAACCCATTTTCTTGAATAAATCACCTAATTTTTCTGAAATTGTAATAATCTGTTTTTCTGTACATGTACATCACACATTTCGTCCCATTCAGATAACTTGTTCTTGGTGAGTCGTTTTTTTTTGTCTTAGAGTGTATGTCACTGATAAGGATAGTCTTCTTAAAATGACAGAATATTTTGGAAAAAAAAAAAAAAAAAAAAAAAAAAAAAAAAGCTAATGAAATTTTTCATGTACGTTGTAAAAGATCAGTCAAATTTAGCTGCGAAATTCAAGTAGGAAATCGGTTAAAAAATAAAATACTTTCGAGTATTTGGCGCAAAAAGTCGTGATTTGGCTAGTAACACATTTTCCTTGCCAAATGAGAGCTATTTTACGCATTTAGAAATTGCTTCTTAAATGAGTGTTTCAATGCACAGTATTTGATGAACGATGAAATAGTTTATTAACACTGCTATAAGCTTATAAAATATACTCTATAAATATTTATAAGTTGCGTGTTGCTTTAGTTATTTAATTTTACACGGTTTCAACAGGCTAGATAAGTTTTAAATGTACATTAAAATTAATTGTCTGATTAAGAATACTTTCGTTATAAAATATTGAATTAGTTGTTCTTTTCATGGCAACAATACTGTTCTGTTGTATTAACAATATTAAAGACAACAGTGCTCAGAACAGGACCTTAATTTCAGGCTTGAAATAATTTTAATCAATTTAAATTTTGTTCTAAACCGTATAATACGACAGTTAAATTTCATAACATATACATATAAATGTATATGACAAAACTGTAGTTATAAAAGCGTATTCATTTAACTTAAACATACTTAAACTAGTTCACTATGAAGAGTAGAAAAAGTAATTCCTTAAAGAGTATTTATCATAAAAGTGTATTTTTGAAAATTTCATTTCGTCGCCAACCGGCGATAAATCACAAAAAAAAAAAAAAAAAAAAAAAATGAAATTATCATTATTTCTTTACGAATGCTATATCGAAGTTCCGCAGGAAATTTTTTTATAGACGTGTATATATCCTCATGACAAGTATATTCTGTGATTTTTTTAAGTTTCTCTGAGTATACGCTTATGGAAACCTTAACAAATTATTCCAAGCCACCCATTTTCAAAAATACCTTCGATCAATTTACACCCCGCCCCTTCTGCCGATTAAATATGTAATCCTCTTTGTAATTTTTTAATTTTTTTCTGTAAAGAGAATTTGTTTGTTATAAGATACTTCACAGGATAATCATTTTAAGATTATATCCGTTAGTCGTAGAGCTGATACAGCTGAATCTACCTTTTTTCGATACAAGAAATAAAATTTACACCTTAGAAATGTTTCTGTGGTAAAAGTTACATGAATGAATTTGTTTTATTTTAAATGTGATATGAGCATATAACATGTTTAATAAGTATCCTTTAAAATTTTTATAAATATTCAAACCTATTAAATTATTCCTTTTCATTCGAATGTATTTTTATAATACACGACTTGAAGTAATTTTGAATTACACTTATAAAAGTTACTTGAATTCTGAAAGAGTATTTCATGTTACAACTTTCAGACGTTCAAAATATTTTGAGTAATACTTTTCACTGGAAAAATATTTTTTCTTAATTTCACTAAAACTTTAGAAATGTTATTTTCAAAAGAGTTGTTAAAAATATGTTAAAGAGTTTTCTCTCATTCAGAAAATCTTAATATGAATGGTTTTAAACAAATTTCTTCTATTGGCGTTTTTCTTATTACCTAAGACTTGTTAGAGACCATATGTATATATATATATATATATAGTAAAAACGTTCCAGGAACTTTATTTTAAGTAGTTTCAAATACGAAATATTTCAGAGTGCTTTAACATAATTCATAAAAATGTAATAGAAATCTATCTATCTATCTATATATATATATATATTAAAGCAGTGTATGGATGTAATGTTCCTTATACAGATCTACCTTTTTTGACCGATTTGCACTAAACTTGATATACATACGTTTTAGAACACGAGTAAAAAAAAACTGCTATTTTAAAATTTCTCAGATGGCTCTTTACTCCCTTTTTATACCAGCTGGCACAGTTAATCTTTATACAAATCAATTGTTTTTATAATGTAATTTTTTCTTTCCTGCTGTTACACTTTAAAAACGGTGCAAGAAAAAAGAAAGATGATACGTGAACTTTATTTTTATAAACTAATAAAAATCCAGGTTCACTCATTATACTTTCGCATCCGAAATTGACGTCATTCTGAGGAGATAATGCACATTTTTCGTATATAAAATTTGGAAATGTTACTATAAGTGAGTTAAAATGACGTAGTACCTTCATTTAAATGTATTTGGAAGTAACACATCTACTATAATATATCCATTTCAATTTCAAGAAAATAATTCTGGAAAATAATAATAATAATAAATAAATCCTAAATAGGACGTCACTGTCTATGAAATGCTTTCAGTGTGACCTCAAACTCACTCTAGATAAACGATTGCTATATTTGTTTTCCTGTTTCGTTTGCATGTTACAGCTATATCTTATACCTATACCTTATAGCTAAGTGTTTTATTACTTTAGATGTAGTGGTAACATTTTATGAGATTTATGTTAAATTTATAGTAATGAAAGAAAGTTTCGCTCTGTGTGTGTCTCTGTCTGAGATGGCTAGCAAAATCTAACGCACGCAGAAGTCTGAAATTTTGGGTGAAGATAGTGTAAGGGAGGTCCTGATGCACCCGAGGCTCAGATTTTTAATTTTTTGATAATTAGCCGTGATATTAGTTAAAAACTCATATATTTCTTTGCTAGCCGGCAAAAGCATTCACGCATGCCCAAAACCCGATTTACGCGTCGGGAGGTAATGAAGCCAAACGCACCGTTTTTTGTGTTATTTCGTAATTTTAAATTGGCCTAAATCGGCCAAATCGCCCGGAACAGTTGAAATGGAAAGACGTATTCAGAAAGATTGTACTCGTACGTTTGAAATGCCGTAATCAAAGCGAAAACATATCTTTGTTAACCATTTGAATTTTTTTTTCATAAAGGTAGAAGGACGTTTTTCTCCTTTTCGCAACGCCCATCCAGGGCGCAGATTTAAAGATACCGACAAATCAAAAATATTCTCTTAAAGCTGAAACCATCTTCTAATCGACGGCGCAACTGGTCTTAAAAAACACGAATTTCAACCCTTTCAGAAACACTGGCGAACGCAGCTTTTTGGCATGTAAAAAAAAAAGAAAATGCGAGGTGTTTTGCGTGGCTTCGCTCTTCTTCGACTCCTGTTTTCACTACTAAATATGCATATTTTTCCACGAAATTTTAAAGAAAGCTTGGATACAGTTATAATTATAACCAATTAACATTTCAGAGAGTTCGGAAGATGAGAACTATTTTTTTATTGTTATGTTAAAGAAGCCGACGCGAAAACAAATAAACAAAGAAAAAGCTAGAAGAAACATATTTCTTTTACAACTAGATAACAATTTTTTCCTCGAAATTTTTACATGGGCTCTAACGCCGTTATATTTATAAACGATAAAAATTCAAAGAGTTCGGACAAGAACTTTTTTTTTTAAAACTATGAAACAACCCTATGTGAAAAAAGAAGAAAATATCTTCTTACGAGCTCTTTTATCACTAAATATCAATATTTTTCGCGAATTTTTTATTTAAAAATGTAGATTCATACAAAATGAGGTTAAAGATTCAAAGTCATACAAACTTAAGGTTTGTTTAAATTTATTATTACGGGCCCGGGCAACGCCGGGCGGGTCACCGAGTAGGAAATAAAACAGTTTTAATAAAATAGTTTTTTTTTTTTTTTTTTTTTTTTTTTTTTTTTTTAGAGTCAGATCTTTCGTTTTTCAAACAAAACTTCTTGGATGAGGTTAGGAATGAAAGCGTCTAGAAAAGGATATCATTTTCATGTAATCATTGAAGTTTTAATTTTTATAAATGAAATTGTAAATTTTCGTTTAAAAATAATGCCATAAGAAATAGAATTTCAATAAATGCTACTCCATTTGTTTGAATTGTTTGTATTATTTTAACCGTGTTTCCAGGAAAACCATATATTTTTCTGTTTCACGCGTCAAAGATAATCTCCAGTCTTATTTATAAAGCTGTGGGATTTTACTATAATTGCATTAAAGTGAATATTTTTTTCTGATTATTGGTTTAATGATTTATGGGCGTGAATGCACAGAGCTTCGTTATTGTGATCGCCGTATTAATACAATTTATTTACTCCCCCCCCCCCCCCCAATGGTTAACACGGACATAACTGGGTGGGGTTCTGCTAGTTAAGAATACATTTTTATATAGTTTTTCGACACAGAAAATATAATTATTACATTTTCAGACTTTTTCAATGGTTAAAGTTACATAGATAAACATGTTTTATTTTAAATGTGATAAGAACATGCAACATGTTTAATAAGTTTCGTTGAAACATTTCAAAACTCATTTTTATTCAAATGTATTTTACAACATTTAACTTTAAATAACTTTGTACTACCCTTTTGAAAGTTACTTGAATTACAAAAGAGGTAAGTATTTGAATCTTTCAGATGCTGAACTCTTTTGAGTAATTCTTTTCACTGGCAATGTAATTTTTTCTAATTCCACTAAAATTTTAGAAATGTCATTTTCGAAAGAATTGTTTAAGAGTTTTTTTTCTAATTCAGATAACTTTGATTTGAATGCTTTTAAAGATATTTCTTTTGTTAGCAGGTTTCTTATTTTGTACTTTAGAAAAATCTGAAATATGTATTAAAAAACTAAAAATATTTTAAAAAGTGGCTTTAAGATTTTTCACAAGATGATAATTTTAATATTATATTCATCATTCTTAAAACTGATAAAGTTGAATAAAAAAAAATAGTCAGTGTTTTATATATAACTAACCGATCTTCGTCCTTCTAGCCAGTCGCTTCGGTGTGGGGCCCAGATGCCTTCTGCAGCATATAGCCCAAATTCGTTTGGGCCCCAGAAAGTGCCTTTTACATGCAAACAGAAAAATATACATAAAATACTTTATTTTAAACTATACAAAAATAACTAATAAGAATATGAAAAAAGCTCGGAAATAAAGATTTTGCGACATAAATAATAATTTTTTCTCATGAGTCCGCTGACAAACAGCCACTCGACCGTGCCCGTAGAAAAGGGGGAGCTTTCAGATAAAAAAAATTGGGATAGCTTAAGACACATAACGATCATTGTAAATGGGCACTGTGGTTTCACGTCCATAAATTGTTAATACAGTGATCAAAATGACGGGGTCCTGTGTGCTTCTCAGCCATATATCGTTAATACAGCGATCCCTATAACGGGGCCTGTGAATTTTACGTGCATAAATCTTTAAATGACCATAAATTTAACAGAACCATGTGGGTTTCACGCCTATGAACTGATTATACGGCAATCACTATAACGAAGCCTTGTGTTTAACCGAGCCCATAAATATGGAAATCATCTTTTAAAACGCAAATATTTGCTTCCAAAAACTGTATTTTGGAAAAAGGAGGAAAAGCACTACATTTTGTATATATTTGAAATCCGATCGCTAAAGAAGAAAAGCGCAAAAACAATTTATAAAATAGGAAATTCTATAAAAAAAACTTTTCCTTGGACTAAAACTGCTGCTGAGATATGGTGAAATGACCTAAAACTTTCGACCTCGCATTTAACCCCCTTAGTGGAGGAATTTCTAAAATCGCTGAAATACGTGTTTAACTATTTTTTAACAGATTTGTTATCCTGGATTTCACGCTCCTACTTAAAACTGCTTCTGAGATACGGCTAGATGACATAAAACTTTCGACCCCCTATTTAAGAACCCTTAGTGGTGAATCTTCAAAAATTCTTTCTTAGTGGGTGCCTACATTGTGTAAGGAATATGTCTTCCAAATATCATTGTCCTGGAAGCAACGGTTGACGATCAGCGTTTAGGAGTCATCAGGACATGTTCTTTTGCAAGTACAGATTTTTTGTCCAAATGAAAAAAATTCTCACACTGATTAATTTCAAAATTTCAAATTACATAAATAAATTTATTTACTTGCAAATATAATAAAAGAATATCATATGTTTATCATTTTGACGAGTACTGCCGTATATATATGTTACTAATCACATACATACGTCGAAACTCACTTGTCAACAGGTTAATAAGCATCGATTAGAGATTTTGAAAAATATTCCGATATATCAAATTACTTCTTTTTATTCAAAAGTACTTTACAACTTTTAACTTTTAATAGCCTTGTATTTCATTTTTGAAAGTTACTTGAATTACAAAAGAGGACCGAATTACAATCTTCAAGACAATCGATGTCTTTTGAGTAATTTTTTTGACTGGAAACATATTTTTTCTTAACTCTTCTAAAGATTTAGAAATGTCGTTTTTGAATTTTTTGTAAAGAGTTTTCTCTCATTCAGATACCACTAATTTGAATGCTTTTAAAGAAATTTCTTCTCTTAACGTATTTCATTCTTTCGCTTTTAATTTGTAAGAACCCAGACGTATGCATTAAAAATGTTTAAAAATCTCGAAAATAGACATTTTTGAATACATTAATGAACTTGTTTTATTTTAAATATAATAAGAACATATAAGATTGCAATAAAGATATTTGTCGGTATATGATGATAGATACATTTTCGAGGTATGGTTAGACATTAAAAGAGTAATTGAAAATCCACAGAAGCTAAAACAGTGGTGGAGAGCCATGATCGATGAGTGGAAAAGTAGTCATTTCGTTTTTTAAACATCTTGTAGCGTCACGACCAATGGCCTGAGGATGGCATTTTTAAATGGCTTTTTCTCAGGATGGTTTTTTAGAGGTTTTTATTACAGTCTGCTACAGGACAGCACAATGTACTAAACAACTAGACAGAAAGAATTATTTAGAAAATAACAACTGGACTACATTAAATTAATCTGTCGACAGTATTATATACTGCCGGTGGGTTTGGTCTCGCTAAAGTTCTTAGCAATGTTTGTAACTTCACCGGAGAACAGCTTATTTCTCCAGGTAAAATATGAGCTTACATTCAGGCTACCGACACTTTTCGCATGACCGGACCAAGTCCCGGCTTTTGCCTGCTCGCCTCACTAGCGACAGAGAAAAAATCAGAGATGCATCTTGCTCACTCTTTTTCGTTCAAGACCTCTTTTGGTCTCTTTCAGCTGTGTATATGTCCAGGCTCTACCATTGTATTTCGAGTGGAGGTTGAGTACTTAACATATGGTCTCAAGCATGTAGAGAATTATTACATTCCCATGTAAGGAGAGCCTTCAGATTTTCCAAGTGTTCATAAAATTATGATACTTCAGCTTGTCAGAACTGAGTTTGGTCCAACACTCGAAAACACTTTACGGCCTGTGAATAAAAAGTTATTTACAGAAATTTTACTCTTAAAGAGGGATAATTCGGGATAGCCTGAGAAAAACGTGACCTTTTACTTTGCTCAGCAAAACGAGGGGGATATCTTACAATCTAAAGAATCTTTATTGCAGTTTAAGTCAATAACACAGGTTCATGTATACAGGCCACATTTGCTGGAGAGAATGTTATCAGCTCTACATGATTATTACGCCAGATGTGGAGGAGACAGTCTGAGTGATAAAGTTCTTTAAACACATTTATAATTTTATTTTTGGCGTGCGATTTGTTTTCTTTTCGCCAAATCCTTTGTGCATTTGGCGAATGACATGCAAAAAATCAAAATACTTGGTGATTAAAACGATTTATACGAAAAACTAGTTGCCCTAGCACAAGCGCGTGAGAAGACTGGTGTTGTATGATTTCGTGGTTAGAGAGGAGCAGTTAAAAAACATGAGAGCGGAAAAATAATTTGCCTCGAACAATTAAAATGGAATGCACATATGGAAGTACGTTACAACATACAGACATAATATCTGCTAAATTTAGACACAGATGTTACATATAAGATGTAACGGTTAGCGAAAGTTTGTTCCTGATTAATGCCTGAGAAAGAATTATTTTTAATAGGCTGGGTGAGAGACAAAACAGATTTAAGAAAGGGCAGATTTAAGCATGCACGCTAGGACTATTTCTTTTTAGGGTTTCGTTCATCTCACGAAACCTTATTACCCCCACTTCCTTGTCTGTCTGGCACACAGCCGGTTCTCAGAAACTATATAACTTACAAGCATGAAATTTAGTGAACTTATAGCGGAATATCTCAGAAAATATAATCAAAAAATTTGAAAAAATCGTATTATTTTAATATATAGAGATAAAAATCCAAAACTCTAACAGCCTTTCCTTATTAAATTAAAAAAATTTTCGTTATAGCAGTTGCCAACAATTAAAAATCCGCAATAAAATTCTTTCTACGGTAATTAATTTTCTATTGAAAGATTTCCACGTGAAAAATGAAAATGAAATAAAAAGTTTCACCAATTGAAAAAAAGATTAATATGATGTCATATTGGTAATAAAACGGAAATTTTCAAACATTTCTCAATAATACAAGGAGTATGAGTTTGTGTAAATACATACAGAAAGCAGCTTAATATGACGTTATTAGAGAATTAAAAAGAAAATTAATCTGACCTCTAACATTTTGAAGGTCTCTATACAACATGTTTAATTTTGAAATTGATTTCTTTTTTAATATCGCTTTTAGTCCACATGACAGATATTATTATAAAACGAGAAAAATAGACCGGTAAATTTTTACTTTATAAAAATATGATTTTTTTTTTTTTTTTTTTTTTTTTTTTAAATAGGAATTTATTTATATACATATTAAAGATAAGATAAAGTGCTTTGAAAGGAATATTAAACGAAACCCTTTGTACGATCTTCGATCACAATTAACCACTTTTTTTTTTTTTTTTTTTTTTTTTTTTACGAGAGTTGGAGCGCTGCAAGAGGTGAATGCATTTGACTGACAGTATACGAATGTGATTCACTTTCTTTTCTCTTTTCGCTGGCTGATAAAATGACATCTTCCATGATAAAAAAAAGTGCGTAGGCAAAAGGAAATAATTTTAAACTGAATGAATCGGATACTGAAAAATATCAGATTAAAAATAGAGAAAGTTACATCTAAGTTAATTTCTAACTGGTTATAAATTTATAAGAAAATCGAAATAAATTTTGAATTTGAAGGGGGAATAATTAATTTTAAATAAAAAGGAAGTATGTTATGAGAAACGTCTCTACAAAGTTATTTAATGAGGATTGTTTAAATATTTTGAAAAATATTCAGACAAATTAAATTACTCCATTATATTAAAATGTATTTTACGACATTTAAATTTAACTGTTGTTAGGTAGTAAAAGAGTAAAAATGTTCAGTATTGAGTAGTGTTGTAAAAAAGTAAAATTATTCAAGAACATACTTTTAAGTGTTTTCAAATACGAAAATTTCAAATACATAGATGAATTTGCGTTATTTTAAATATTATAAGGATACAGAAAATGCTTAATAAGCAACGTTTAAACATTTTGAAAAATATTCAGATATATTAAATTACTCCTTTTTATCCGAATGTATTTTACAACATTTAATTTAAATAATTTTGTATTATGTTTTTAAAAGTTACTTGGATTACAAAAGAGGAGTGTATTATAATCTTTCAGACTCTGAAAATCTCTTGAGTAATTCTTTTGAGTGGGAATGTTATTTTTCTTAATCTCACTAAAACTTTAGAAATGCCATTTTCGAAGGAATTGTTAAAGAGGCTTTTCTCTTTTAAATTACCCCGATTTGAATGCTTTTAAAGAGATTTCTACTGTTAGTATTTTTCTTGGTTTTTTTTTTTTAAATTTTAAACTAATAATAGCTTATAAATATGCAGAAAAAAGTTATAATTTAAGCTGTTTCAAATGTGAAATTTTTAAGGGTGCCTAAACTAAAGTAATGTGCATGTTTCATCGAAATAAATTTAATATTGGTGAGGTGAATCATCTTTTCCCAATTCCTCTCACATAATCTTTTAGTGATGACGAAAAATCAAGATTTACATTTGAAGCACTCATATCTTCGAAGGCAATTTTGTTATATGCATGGTTTTTGAACACACTTATTAAGACTTTTTGACTTTATATGTATATTAATTTTTATAATAATTTTTATAATAATTTATCAATGTTATCATACTGTTTATTTATTTATTTTTTAATCTTTATGGAAGTTCCATATATGAGAGAAATCAAAGTCAAACCAGGCGTGGAGGCCTACCATTCGGCTTAAGCTCAACTAGCCCGGCCCATTAGTAGTTTTACAAATCCCAGATTTACAATTATGCGGAAAAGCATTCAGGAGGATAATGCAATTACTACGTCATTCACGTGAAAGGTATGGGTTTTTAACGAAAATCAGTGGGCAGACATTACAGGGCTAATCATAAAAAGGGTGATGACTGTAGAATCCCTGAATTAAAAGTTTAAATATGAGAACATCTTATGGAGGAGTACTTTTTCTTACTTGCTTACTTATTGATTTACTTAGATTTTTTATTTTTGCTCTTGACTACGAGAGCATTATGTTGCAAGATTATGTTTAGAGCATCACTTAGCACTATTACTTTTGAGAAGGAGAAGTTTTGGAGTTATGACTCCAATCTCTTAGATTTTACGATGTTTGGCTTACTAATAGGTTTAAGTATAGGAGGATGGTCGTGTATCGTGATGCTCCCATACATATAAATCAATAATTAGTTATGACGAAATGTATTTAAGTTTAGGCATAAAGGCCCCGTAATATACCAATGGTCATATTAACTAGGGAGTACACTGCGAAGAAAAATTTTGAAGGATATGAGGAGGCTCAGATCGAAATGTCTAAATGGACGAAACAACCCTTTACGAGGTACCAGGTATTTTCATAACTATTACTGTTCAAGTGATTTTTAGTTGATTGTATTTTAATTGTTAGTACCTGCGTTGCTCTGGCGGTGTCGGTCTCGATGGGTTATTTTATGTTAATTATTAAAATTATGTGTGTTTATAGTAAAATACTCAACTAGCATAAGTAATTGTAAGACTCTTAAAAGTTTGATAAGGTTTTAATTATTACCATTAAAAAATAAGAGTTGATACTAAAAATGAATTTTTCAATTTTGAGATTATTAAATTACGTAACGGTAAGAAATTAATTTAAACAAAATGTGGTTGTAACTAATTGGATCAATGAAATCATAAGAAAATGGAATCTAATGTTTTTAAGTAATTTTGATACTTAGGTTTTCGTATCTATTTTAAATGTAAATAAATTGTAAATATTTAATTTTAAATTTGTTTTCTTCTTTTATGCTTGCATTTACTTAAGTTTTAAGGTCTAATTACTGCGTTAATTTAATATTAATGTTAATGTGTGTAGGAATTTAATCTTATTAATTATTTTACTTCATAAATTAGGGTTTCCACGAAAAAGTACAAAACTCGATATTTTATTTAAATTTAATTATGTTAGGTTAAATTAAAGTGTAATTACTGCTTAAAGTGATAAAAACCTAACACAAAAGGCTTAAAAATACCTTTTAATATACAGATTACATATGTTTCATGCGCTCAAATGGCGACTTCTTCAGATCAGAATGATAAATAAAATATTCTCGCAAAGTTTTTGAAAATGATAAACTTAAATCACGAGATCACATGTCCAATGTAAGCAGGTGCCTAAATTGGTCAAAATGGAAAACGTGAAAATTATTATTATTATTATTTTTTATTGCTTTTTAATTTGTAAACCATCGCGCGTCAAGTTTTAGGTAATTTAAAAGAAGCTGATTCGTTTCAAATGTTCTCGTTACGCAAATATATTTCTATTGGTTCACGGATAATGAATAGGAAATAAACTCTTGATGGAAAAATTATTTTACTATTCTTGAAATTAATCAGCAAAGGCTCTTTTCTATGTAGTCTAGCTAAGGCTGTAGTTCTTCTGTCATTAATGACAGATTATTATATTATATGTTAGGTTAATTACAATACTTATTAACCGTATAAATACTGACCAGAGATCATTACGATCACTAATTACTTATGCAGTATATTGGCCAAATAAAGAAATAAGATATATGGAATAATTTTTTAATTATGTAACCATAGTTTTAAACAGTACCTAGTTCTTCCGAGCAGATACTTTGCTCATTAAACAGTATTTTATATAGTTGGTTTCTGTTATACAAGTAAATTAATTGAAAATAAAGTACATAAAATCTGTAAGTATTTTAAAAATTAAAATAAAATTAATATCGAAATTTGGAAAATAAAAACTTTTAATTTTTCACTATACATGTAACTACCTTATATAGCCAAAAGTCACCGGACGTTTTGTCGAATATCATTTGTGTTAATTTGTGTAAGAATAGTACTTGTATTCATAGAAATATAAATATTTGTTTAAAATATCAACAAAAGAAATCGTCATGTTTTTTGTTTATAATATGCAGGGTTTTCAATAAAATTTAACGCAACTTTCAGGAAACTTGATAAAGTACAATAGGAATAATATGCAATTAGAATATAAATATATGAAATATTTGATAAAATATGTGCATTTGTATGAAACAATTTTTAATTGCGCTTGGCCGAACGATAACAAACTTGTTTTTGCATTATTTAATAGTCAATTATTCAGGAATGAAAAGGGTTACTCGAAGGGCTTGCCCGAACGATAACAAACTTGTTTTTGCATTATTTAATAGTCAACTATTCAGGAATAAAAAGGGTTACTCGAATATATAAAAACAATTCTGTTATCGTTTGCGCATGCGCAGTTAAAAAACATTCAAGACAAATGCTCATATTTCATCAAACGTTTAATATATTTAAGTTGTAATTGTAGTATCATATTTCTACTGTACTCTGTCAAGTTCTCTAGAAGTGACGTTAAATTTGGTTGAAAACCCTGCAGGGTATAAACAAAAAAATGTGCCAAAATTTAAAGAAATTGTAAAAGAAACTTTTTTATCTTCATCATGAATACACGTGGTATTCTCACACAAATGTTGTACAAGTTCCACATTGTCATGTGCTACAGCTACAGACCATTTAGAGAGTTTTTATTTTACAACGTTATTAGTAACATTATTTTTTTTAAATTCAAGTTGTTGTTGGTCCTCTAATTGCCCTTATGATAAAATCCATCGCTGAAAATATGAGGTCAAACATGTATTTTATTTTTCTGAAGTTCCAGAAGAATTCGTCAAGTATTTCTCTCGATATTCGACAAAACGTCTAAAATCTAAAGTGTCCTATGACTTTTGACTATATAGTGTACGTACTTTCCGGTATTTGAAAGTATTAGATTTTCACAAAAAAGCTACGCATGATTTTTTTTAACATTTAAAAAAATATTTTTGTTAGAAGTGTAGTTGCCATTAAGGTCCTTGAGAGGGTGATCTTTTAAGGATTAAATTTCGTCATTCTTAGAACTGTTAATTTCTAGTAAAATTTATATCTTTTTCTAAACAAGAAACTAAATTCCTGCATATTCAATTATTAATGTTACATAAATAAAATTATTGTCTTATTTTTAATATGATATGATAGGAACACATTAAATGCTTTATATAAAAAGTTAAAATTTTTTGAAATATGTACAGACATGTTAAATTAGTTCTTTTTATTCAAATGTATTTTACAGTATTTAATTTTAAATAACTTTGTATTGCATTTTTGAAAGTCACCCGAATAACAAAAATGGAACGTAGTACAATGTTTCACATGCTAAAAATAGCTTACGTAATTATTTTGACTAGAAATGTAGTTTTTCTTAATTCCAACAAAACTTTAGAAATTTCATATTATGAAAGAATTGTTAAAGAATTTTCTGTCATTAAAATAACTTTCATTTGAATGCTTTTGAATATTTTTTTTTCATTTGTAAGAAGCCAGAAATATGTAGTAAAAAAGCTTAAAAAGTCACGTTAAAGTAGTTTAAAATATGTCATTTTTACGATGTTTTAATGAATAGCGAAAGTAATATGTATACTTCATAAAAAATGTACACGTATTGTTCACTAAATAGTACACCAAATGGTACATTTTATGTGAAAAACTAAGATGAAATAAAATACAAAAAAAAAAGAAAAAAAAAATTAAGTATTTTTAAAAAATTAAATTTTAATTTAGAAAACAGTATCTAAATTTGAAAAAAAATAAACGTACATTTTTTCCCTATACCTGTCAATATACCAGGTGCGCCATAAATTCATTAAGATATTCAAATTTCATTAAAAAGGAACAAATGATGCTAAATATTTGCAGTTTGAAGGAATGGGATTAGAGGGAGATCTGTTTTCTTTTAATAACAAAAAAGCTCTTGTTCAAAAAATTACCAATAGATGGCACTAGCATGCATAATATGAAGCAGATATATATGCAAATTACGCTTATAGTAAAAGACCCGTTTCTTTGAAGCATCTGATAAGCGTATTCAAGCACATGAAACGGACCTTTTTCTCGTCTCGAGTCCTTTTACCGTGCGGAATTTTTTCAATGTGTCGATTGCTGATTCCCCGTTCTTGTTAAACAACTTAACCAACAACGCTTTATATAGTTAACGATAACATATTTCTGGCATAGAATGAAGAATCTATGTGTATCGAAGTGTTTTATTGACAGTCTGATTTGCAGTATGCTTCATATTATGTTCCATCGCTATCTATCGGTAATTTTTTTAATCACAACTTTTTTGTTATCAACAAAAAATCCGATTTCCCTCTGATTGCAGTTGTGGAAACCGCAATGTTTTAGCATCATTTGTTCCCTTTTAATGAACTTTTAGTTTTAACGGATGTGTGGCGCACATATATACGAGGGGCAGTCGGAAAATAAGTTTCCCCTGGCGACTGTGGACAGAGGTGTGTATGAAAGACAAAAAATGTAATGAGACATTAAAGATAAAACATAACTTTATTTTTCCACGTAAGTACCAAGTACATTGAGACATTTGTCATACCGCTTTATAAGCTTAAAAAAACCCTCCATGAAAAAATCAGGGCTTTGCATACAGACGAAGCGTTGAATGGCTATGGGCGAAAGACGACACAGCAGGTGAACGCGAACGTGCAAGACAGCGATACACCATTGGGTAGTCGACCGCGATCAAGCAGATGGCGCTGTTGCAGTGCCTGTGCAGATGGCGTTGTTGCAGTCAACAGCGCCATCTGCTTGATCGCGGTCGACCTCTACCAAACAGTATCGGTGTCTTGGACGTTCGCGTTCACCTGCTGTGTTGTATTTTGCCTATAGCCGTTCAACGCTTCGTCCGTATTCAAAGTCCTGATTTTTTCCTGGAGGGCTTTTTGAAGCTTATAAAGCGGTATGAGAAATGTCTCAATGTACTTGGTACTTATGTGGAAAAAAAAAGTCATGTTTTATCTTTAATGTTTCATTACATTTTTTGTCTTTCATACACACCTCTGTCCACAGTCGCCAGGGGAAACTTATTTTCCGACTGCCCCTCGTACTTTCCGGTATTAGAACGATTGCATAATTCTCATCAAAAATTACATATGATTTTAAATGTTTTAAAAATTTTAATCTTTTTAGAAGTGTAGATCTCAGTGGTGTCTTTAACAAGACGATCATTTTATGATAAAATTTGTGAATCTTACCAGGGAACCGCGCAGTTAGTGCAATAATAATAAAAATCCCTGACGACTCGGCCTACAGGCACAGGTAGATTTCGAAGATGCAGACCGTGGGGCACCTGTTTGTCGGGAATTGCGGAAGAAATGACCTTTTTGTGATGATGCGGCAGTTGGAACCGCCTACTTCGAAACCTAACTTGTTTGCAAGCGGAGCCAGCAGGGATTTTTTTTTTTTTTTTTTTTTTTCTAATTTATAAGAGTTGGTCTTATAAAAAACTTGTCAATATAAAAGTTTTAGATAATATTAAGAGAATTTATAATAAATTTAAGCGGATTTGAAATCTTGGGAATTGACGAAGTTATGGATTTTTTTCTTCTAAAACTCCCCTCCCTCCCCCCTTAAGGCAATTTTTATTTATATCAAAAATCTGTCATACATAAATTTTCGGCCCTTCTCCTAGAAGTAATAATAACTTCAAACGGATTCGATACGTATCATAATTATGTATCAGTTTCGAAAAGATGTGGGAGTTGGAGCCGCCTACTTCGAAAAATAACTTGTTTGCAGGCGGAGCCGGCAGGGATTTTTTTGTTTTTAATTTTTTTTTGCTATAACGGTTGGTCCTATAAAAAACTTGTCAATATAAAAGTTTTAGATAATATTAAGAGGATTAATGATAAATTTACGCGGATTTGATATCTTGTGAATTGACGAAGCTATGATTTTTTTTCTTCTAACCCCCCCCCCTTTTCCCCCCCTTGGGGCCATTTTTAATTATATCAAAAATCTGTCATACATAAATTTTCGGCCCTTTTCCTAGAAGTAATAATAACTTTAAACGGATTCGATACGTATAATAACTAAGAAATTGTGCGTTTTTTTCTGTTTTCACAAAAAGCCCCCCCATTTCTCCCTCCTTGGTTCGATTTTGCCCATTAACGAACTTGACCGAGATTTTATGCCCCTTGATTTTATGTATCAATTTGGAAGAGATTTATGCAGAATTTGTCCAGTTATCGTGGTCAGAAAAAAGTGACATAGATAGATAGATAGATAGATAGATAAAGTTTCGAACTGGGGGTGTTTTTGGGTTCTGGGAGTCATGATCGGCGCAGATCTGCAAAAAATTTTCAAAATTTCCAACTTAGGTGATAATGTAATAGGTAGTATTTCTTACGAAATCTACCTAAAAAACTAAATAAGCAGCAATCGAAAGAGCATAGTGAAACGCGTTTTTTGACGCATAAATCATCTGCCCTCGTCTCCCTCTTATCGAAATATAAAGTCTTAAAGTTTTATAATTTATTTATTTAATAGGATGGAAGGAGGAATCGATATTTTCCAACTTAACAACATCATCAAACTCCAGTCATTTGTCCATTTACAGTTTAGTGCGCCGCAATACTCCGACATGTTTCACCATGCTTGGTATAAGTCTGGGTTAGTGCAAACTCAGCCACATCCATTTGAAACGCCTTTGAAATTTTGTTTTTCGCAGGATCCATTGTGACCATTTGACAATTGCAATCATTACACTAGATTTAATTTCATGTTTTTTTTTTTTTTTTTTTTTTTTTTGGTGGCACGATTTTTTATGCTTCAAACGTTTTTTGGTTCAGTACCATATTTCTCAATAGAATTTTCTTTGCTGGCTTCTTTCATTTTTATATTACTATATCTACATATGTTTTGTATTTTATATTAATCTGATTATTAAATTTTCTGTATCTGAACCACACCTTTTCTCCCTAAATTAAATCAATGAATTAGAAAACTTTAAGACTTTATATCTTGACAACTGTCAGATGAAGGTAAATGGTTTATGTGTCAAGAACCACATTTAACTATGCTCTTTCGATTGCTGCTTACAGAGTTTTTTTTTCATTATTACACTAAGGCGAGACTTTCTGGTTAGAACAGATAAAGACTAGTAAAATTATATATTATTCAACACTAGTAATAAAATCTTACCACTTTCATATTTTTCTCAATCATTAAAGTTACATAAATGAACTTTTTATTATTTTAAATATGATACGAACATATGACATGTTTAATAAGCATCGTTTAAACATCTTGAAAAATATTCAGGTGTATTAAATTACCCCTTTTTATTCAGATATATTTTACAATATTTAACTTTAAATAACTTTGTATTAAATTTTTGAAAATTACTTGCATTAGAAAAAAGGAGTGCATTATGATCTTTTAGAGTCGGAAATTTTTTTGACTGGAATTATAATTTTTATAAATTTTACTTTTAAAGAATTTTTTCCCATTCATATAATTTTAATTTGAATGCTTTGAAAGATTTATCTTTTTTTGGAGTATTTCTTGTTTTTTAAAATTGAAAAAGCTCAGAAATATGCAGTAAAAAATTAAACAAATATTTTAAGTGGATTTAAGGTTCTTTCTAAGATGGTAATTTCCAGTTTAAATTAGTCATTCTTAGAACTGATAATAATATTATTTTTTTTTTTTGGTTTGAGACAAGGAATAGAATGTTTACACTTACACAGATGAACTTGTTTTGTTTAAAATATGAAAAGAAAACGTAACATATTTAAACTTTTGACGAATAATTACGTACATATGACTATATATAATGATGTATATATAGTCTCATAGAGTTCACCGAACCACACTCGTCTCCAGGTTATTATTCATCGTTTAATCATTTTGAAAACATTCAGCCATTTCAAATTATCTCTTTTTATTCAAATGTATCTTACAACATTTAACTTTAAGTAACTTTGCATTACATACATGAAACTTACTTGAATTACAAAAGTATAGCATATTACAAACTTTCAAAAGCTGAAACCCATTTCAGTAATTCCTTTTGCCTGGAAATGTAATTTTTCTTAATTCCAGTAAAACCTTAAAAACATCATTTTCGAAAGAATGGCTAAAAAGTTTTCCCTCATCCAGATAACCTTAATTTGAATATTTTTAAAGACATTTCTTTTCATGGCATATTTCTTGTTTTTAAAACTTGTAATAGCGCAGATATATGTTATGAAAATAATTCAAAAAACTTTGTTTTAAGAGGTTTCAAATACGAAAAATTCAAGAATACTTTAACTAATGTATATGTTACAGCAAGTAAAATAATATGTATCTAATAAAGTATTACCTGTATATTTCAAAGATTGCATTTGCGTAGATGAATTGGTTTCATTTTAAATACAATAAGACCACAATATGTTTAATAAGCATCGTTGACATTTTTTGAAAAATATTCAGACATATTGAATGACTCCTTTTTTTATTCAAATGTATTTTATAAAACTTAACTTTAAATAGCTTTGTATTACGTTTTTGAAAGTTACTTCAATTACAAAGAATATCGAATGACGCTCTTTCAGACGCTTCGTTTGACTGGAAACATATTTTTTCTTCACTTCGCTAAAATTTTAGAAATGCCATTTTCGAAAAATTTTTAAAGTGTTTTCTCTCATTGAAATAATTTTAATTTGAATGCTTTGAAATAACTTTCTCCCCTTAGCCTATTCGTCTAAGAGCTCAGATATATGTAGTAAAAAGTTGAAAGAAAATTCATTTAAAGTGGTTTTAAATATGCAATTTTTAAAAGTGCTTTAACTAAAGTAATATCTAACATGGCACTGACATAAAGTACATTATATTGCTACCTTAAATAGTTTTTTCTATCTCTGTTACCTTTAATACAGGATGAGATTTTTCCGCTATTTTACATACCAGTATAATCTTACAGAAAACACTGTCCTCTTAAATCACAGAACGTTCCGATTAAATAAAAGATAATTTTCTGTAAGATTATACTGGTATGCAAAAAAGCGGAGAAATCTCCTTCCTGCTTTTATATGAACGATAAAGCAGTACTGAAATAAAAGTCTATAAAACTGTAGTTATTTTTTAGGACGCTTTAATTAAGAAAACATTATTGAAATTTGGAAAAAACTGGATATTCCTCACACCTATACGTCTCAATTTATACTTTCTGGTATTTGAAATGTTGGGTAGTTTCTAGCACAAATTACGTGTGAATTTTAATATTTTAAACATTTTGAATTTTTTTTATGTATTTGTCTGAAGTGTATTTCTCAGCAATCGCAGTATAACGTTTTAGGCTATGGGAATTTAAAGATTTGTGTTTCCTCTCAGAATAAAACATAGCTTTAGTTAAGTGTTCCTTAAACTTTTAGTTGCAATAACCCCTTTTCGTAATTTCTTTATTTTAACGAATCCCAAGTGTTTAAGACTGAAATTACTGATAATGTTTAGAATATCAAATACAGGATATATACAGTATTATAGACATAATTTGCACTGTATTTTATAACAGTATTTTTAACTTCATGTTAATTTTACTTGCGATATATCTTTCATATTTAAGCGAACAATTTTACCCTGAAAGCAAAACCTAAACGAACTTCTTGCAAATACGCTGTAAAATAAAGACTAATGCTTCTTAATCTAGGAAAATATATTATAACCACAAACGGAAATGTACAATAACCTCTTCCGAATTACCCACGATTCTGAAAAGCATTCTTTATATTTAGAAACCTTAGAAACAAATATGTTTTCGATATGTAAAGAAACATTTATAAAAACAAAGTTTCTTTCGCTGCCATTGATTTTTGGAAACGTTTCCGAGTATTTTTTATTGTGTATTAATCAAGCTTTTCAACCTGAAATATAGGTTTTTCGGATATTATCAGTTTTCCAGAACACATTTTCGTGTTAAACAAAAATGTTTTAGAGTAAAATATGGTAAATTTGCAACATTAACATTACTATTAAAATTAATATTATTTTGGTACTCTTGCATGTATAAACTTAGTTACGCAGCTGAAAATTATGAATTGATAACATCCTAAAAACTGATATTCCGATTTGACAAAACTGATTAATACACCGTAAAAACTACTTTGAAACGTTTCCGAAATTCAGTGGCAGCAAAAGAAACATTGTTTTTATAAATGATTCTTTAAATATCGTAAATATATTAGTTTCTGAGGTTTCTAAAGATAAATATAGACGGTAGAGGTAGTTGAAGAAATGAAAATTTGTGTCTTGTTCATTCGTTGGTGTTAAAGTCAAAGGAACAGCTAATTAATGAACAAAAGGATGATGTTGAGTTTGGTTGTTTGTACAGTTATTTAGAGGATCCAGATGGAGTTCAAAGTGCAAATGTCGCTATGTTTCAAGAATGTTCCCAATCGTTTAAGTTAATAGATGACTTTCTTTTTTCATTCAAAAACTGTTAACTCACGAGGAGATCTGCGAGTTTTGTCTCCGTTAGGTGATTCCGAAAAAAAAATTCATGATAACCCCCTAGCAAGACACTTAATTAATTGAAAAACTTATGACCGAATTTGTGATTCCTGATACTTCCCTAAAATTCGGGATGCAGTGCACAATTATACCTCCAGCTGAAGCACATGTCAAAGGTTTAGTTACAATAATGTAAGTCCAGCTGGCAAATTAATCCCTATTAAAGTAACTTACCCTCTGGAATGTGTAGGAATGGATGCAATTGTTCCGTATCCTTTGTCTAATCCTGCAGTTTTAGATATATGTTAGTTATTATCGGTTATTTTACTAAATGCGTAGAGTTTGTGCCCCTCAGGAAGGTTTCTGCAAAAGCAGTCGCTGATGCCTTTTTCGATAATTTCGTCTCTAAATTTGATGCGCCAATGAAGTTAATAAGTGATAATTGCTCCTGTTTTGTATCAGATATTTTTAAGGCTCTATGTGTAAAGCTAAAGATTTTCCATGCCTTTACTGTGCCCTGTTGGTGTCATTCTAATATGGATGGATGAATAAAGAAAATCTGAACACCAATTCAGATGATTTCTTCTTACATTTGTTCCCATCATTCGAATTGGGATCAGTTTTTGCAATATTTTGCATATGCGTTGCACACAGCTCTTAATGAGTCGCCAGACAAAACTCTTGCCGAGCTGTGTTTAGGAAAGAAAATTGTTACGCCTCTTCAGAGGTTGGTTATGATACCTGGTGCGGAAGCTGAATACACGTGTCATGATGTAGATAAGTTGGTAAAGGAAGCGCAAGTGGAGATTGGAAAGGCACAAAAATGGCAAGATGTGTACTGTAACATGTGTAGGAAAGAGTTGGAGATAAAAGTGGGTGATTTCGTTCTCGTAGAAAAACTTTTGCTTAGCTCTTCTCGGAAGAAGAAAGTGGCAAATTTTGGCTCTAAGTTTATTGGTCCGTTTAAAGTGGGAGAAGTGGTTAATAATAATATGGTGATAGATGTGAACAGGAAAAGGTTGATGGTTAATTTATATCAGGTAAGAGTTTATAAATTTAGAGAGAACGAGAGGGGACTCGCTATTATATAGGGTGATTTCAAATTCAGAGTACAAACTTTAAGGGTTGGTACAGGACACTGTAGCAAACAATTTTTGTGTAGGAAAGCAGGGTCAGAAATCCATTTATATAGTCAAAAATACAAGGCGTCTCACTCCAATTCGAAGTCGCGTTTTCGTTCATAACTTTAACAGTAGTGAAGATATTTTAACGAAATCCGTACAATATGCTTACAATTCATACAAAGATGAGTCTGTTGCAAATTTTGTTAAAATATCTTCCCTACTGTTAAAGTTATAAACGAAAACGCGACATCTGATTGAAGTGTGACGTCCTGTATTTTTGACTAAACAAATGGATTTTTGACCTTGGTTTCCTATACAATAAATAACTTTTACAGTAGGTGCAGGACACTCTAAAATTTTTTTATGGGAAACCAGGGTCAGAAATCCATTTATTTAGTCAAAATTACAGGGCGTCTCACGTCAATGCGATGTCGCGTTTTTGTTTACAACTTTAACAGTAGTGAAGATATTTTAACAAAATTTGCAACAGACTCATTTTTGTATGAATTGTATGCATATTGTAAGGATTCCGTTAAAGTATCTTCACTACTGTTAAAGTTATGAACGAAAACGCGACTTCGAATTGGAGTGAGACGCCCTGTATTTTTGACTGTATAAATGGATTTCTGACCCTGCTTTCCTACACAAAAATTGTTTGTTACAGTGTCCTGTACAAACCCTTAAAGTTTGTACCGTGAATTTGGAATCACCCTGTATAGTGGAAATTCCCGATTTCCTCTATCACATGAGTCCGCCAGTGTGTTTTCATCTGTAGGTCTGCCTAATAACATATTTCAGCCTCATGAAAGTTTTCATACTCGAGCAAAAAATCAAACTTCGTTACTGGCGAAGTCGTATGATTGTAAAGCCCAAAGTGGTCATCATGGTATGAGAGCTTATAAAACAGGTAAAAACTATAGACAAAATCTGGTTCGAAATAATATTAAGAGGCAGGAAGATAGCTCTTATTTAATAGAAACTATTTTTCCAAAAAAGCAAAGAACAACGGACTTTAAACCAATCCCCACAATGCCTGTGCCTTTTTACATTTATACAAGTGTAAGCAGAGATTTGAACTTCAAATGATTTATTTTATTAAAATTTAAAAAAAATATATATATATATATATATTTAGTTTAAGTTTAAGTATTTTCTGAAAAATTCTGTAGTTACAAATAAAAGATGCAGTTTAAATAATTGAATTTAAAAATGTGTATTGAATTTGAAATTTCTTATCATTTTCACTTGTTTGAATAACAGCTTAGTTGGCAAGCCAACCAACAAGAGTAACTTTTTTTGTTTGATAAATCTTTATTATAACGCAAAAACATGTCCGTGAGTAACGCTGACATCATATTGACGACACCTTACCAATAGATTTCACTTTTACAGCAATTTTTTTAACTTCTAAGCATCTAACAATTTAAACATTTTACACTTTTTATTTTCATTCTATTTTACAATGTTAATTAATAGGGAAAAAATTCCAAATTATTCTAAAAACTCCTACTAGGAAAAAAAATCTCCTAATTTGTTTGAAAACTGCATCTCAACTTACTGATTTTTTATGGTTTTTAAAATAATTTTCAAGCACGGCTTTTTAAAAATCTACCTATGTAGCGGGCATCCAGATTACGAATGATTTACCCGTTTTCACTTAAAACAGTATAAATAGTTCATCATTTGATTTCGTCTAATATTACATAACAAAATTAAAACTCAATAAATAAATATAATAATAAAAATATATAAATAAAACACAAATTTAACAGACATATACTTGAACTACGCGCTTAAATCACAGAAATTATCAGAATCAAAAAGGCTGCTGTAAATAGCGACCTTTAGCGATTTATTCAGCTATTAAGTCCTGGCATGCGGCTAATACCCGAAAGTATCCATTTAATAATTTTCAAAACTTTATTTGAATACATTATTGGTATTTTCCATATAAAAATGATTTTATGTGTTAGTAGAAATATATAATGTAAAAAATGTATTAGAATTTTCATTACAAGAGGTAGTTTTTTCCTACGTTCCGTAACCTGGGAAACCCGGGTTGGATACCCAAGTATCAATAAATGTAAAAAAGTATTTTCTAATTTCTGATAATTGAAACTGTACTTTTTAAATATTTGAGTATTTTACTGCATAAATAATGAAATAAATAAATTAATATTAGGAAGTATAATTATTCGAATTTTGGAACTTCTTTCAAAGGGAAGGAAATATAGTTATTTAAATTCGTAGTAGAATTGGAACTGGAAGTAAATCCCGATGAAACATTTATTGAATTACGAGAAAAGGTAACAAAATGCTTCTTATTTAAGACAGATTTAGAGTTTATTATCTATGTTTAAGAAAATATTATAGACGGGAACAAAGAGACAGAGGAACGAGACGAAAAGGAACGGAAACAATTACTAGAAGAAAAGCGTTTGGTGGATGAAAGAGCGTTTGAAGTAGAAAAATTAAAATTGAGAAGTGAAAATCACGATGGTTTCTTGACGTCAAGTAATCAATCAGATTAAACCGGCGTGTTGATTTGAAAACTTTTTATATGATTTTAATACAGAAAAAGATGACATGAGTAACTAACATTATTTGAAAGATAAATGAAATTATTAAAAGTCTCTACGGATATGTGAGTCTTCTACTTAATCGAAGCTCAACCAATAGAAATAGGAAATTAAATTGCTCGAGAGCCCAAAGAAAAATTTCATTGATATCTGTATATTCGCGAAATTAAATAAAAATTAAACCAATAGCAGAAAAATTTAGTATACTTTTCAGTCGCCATAAAAGAATACCAGAAAATACATGGAAATATTTCTATTTTGAAAGAAATTATTTTGAGGTTGGATCACGGAATTGAATGTTCATACATTTGAAAATTTACAAGAACTAATCCTATCTGAACAGTTGAAGATAAAATGTCCTGATTACAAATAACATTACCTAGACGAATGGGAAATCTTAATTAAACCTGTGAAGTTAGCTAAAAAAATATTTGTGTGAAAATGTGAGAACACTTCATGCAAAAATAAATCAAAGTAAAAAAACGGATGAACGTAGTAAAATTATGTATCAAATAAATAGAAAAGTCGGGATTTTGGCAATAACAATTTTTTACACAAAATGATATCAAAAATAAGTATCGTCCTTCCCTCTAAATTGCTATGATTGTGGTCGGCAAAATTTTATTAAAGAGAAGTGTCCTATTTGTTTTCCAATTAACAAAGTAGCATCAACAGAATTTTAGCCCTATAAAACTCTTGTCATTTTCTACTCAGAAATAATAAAAAAAAACCTTTGTTAAAATTGAGAATAAAAGGGATGAATGGCATAGCTTGTGTTGGTTCAACGCTCTGTATTGCTTAGCCATTGAAACCTTCTGTCGTCATTTTCAGTTACAGGTTGGACAGAATTTAAACACCCCTACTCCGACCTCTCTATATGTTTACGTGTATAAGTTTCAAATTTTGTGCACATACTATTCAAGACATGGATAATTACCAATAGATTACCAATGGATTATGAGAAAAAAATTAGCCCCAGAAACACCGATAGATGGTGTTGTACAAATGAATATATGAAATAAAGTCAATAATATTAACTAGATTGAACCCGTAAAAACTTGACGGCAAATAATTGGATATGAATTACAAAATGTATATGAATATTGCTCGGGCATGTGACATGTTTTAAACCTTAGATATGTTTAAAATCAGTGTTGATGTCTGAAAATTTTCTCAGTGCACGATTTCTGTAGCTATATGTAAAAAATCTAATTCATAAAGTGTGGAAATAAAAATTATTATCATTTGCGATACACCCAAGAGGTGTATTGAACTCTAACCCTTTATTTACCTTTCAGCGGCTATATGCGTTGAAAAGTTTTAGACAAACATTGTTTTTCAAAAAATTTCCGGTACTTCTCCGTTATAAGGACACCATGGCAAAATGTATGCTAATGCGTAATGTATATAAATGTATGTATGTATGTAAATGTATGTATGTAAATGTATGTATGTAAATGTATGTATGTAAATGTATGTATGTAAATGTATGTAAATGTATGTAAATGTATGTATTAAATGTATGTAAATTTATGCTTGGCGACAATGGTGTTCGTATAACGGAAAAATACCAAATTTCCTCTTACAAACAGTATTGAAAATCAATTTTTACTATTGATGTATATAAAAGTGCATATTTTTAACTGACGTAGTATGGAAAGAGTTTCAGATTCTGTGCTGGTTGGCGCGATTGGCCAAAAAATCCAAAATAGCGCCATAAGGGGTGTGACGTTACGTAGATTAAGTTCATTTCAGTAGTTAAAAATGTAACCCCAAAGACTGAAGATCGCAACAATCACATCAAACACTTATCGCCAAAATCAACTCGCCAAAAAAATCAGCACAAGATACGGAACTCTTCCGTAAAAGATTTTCTTACAATTATTTTTCTTAGAAAATATAAAATAAACAATTTTTAGGCTTATGCTATACGAATTATTGACCTCTTTCTTTTAGATCTCTTGCAATCATGTTTTTTATTAACTGAAATTTTTAACTCATAAAAATGTTCTTTATCCAAATTACCGGAAAAACGCAAATTGTAAACAGTATTTCCGGTGCCATAATCTACAGTTTCAGCACTATTTTCAAGATGAACTTGAAACAAACAATCCGTATACAACTGTGTAATGCAAGTTAATTCAACTTTACCCCCATATTCACCATCGCTAGAAAGTAAATTTGAATAATCCTCGGATGTAAAAATTGGCAAACTATAAGATGGATCCCCAACAATAAAATATTTATAATATTCCCACTGATTCACAATTTCAGCCACAACTTCTAGCCTTAAATCACGGTGTTTAACTTGTGTATTATAAAAACAATACGACACCGCTCGAAATAAACAATTTCCATCTCCTAATATCGGTACAACATATTTTTCCAGTTTCATAAAGATCAAAGGGTACATGCGTATTATCCGGGCCAGGAGATATATCGCCAAAAATGGTTGCAAATTGTCAATTGTGTTTATCGTTGCCAATCATGTTTAAAACGGTAATTTAACATTATCAAATACACAACATTGTTAAAAATCGTAAAAAATATTAAATAAATAAGTAAATAAATAAAATATAACAAATAAACAATAATAAATAACAAAAAAATATAAATTATATTAAAATTAATAAGCTATAAAATATAATATAAAAGATAAATTATAATAAATAAACTATATAGTTGTCAAAAAATAAGGGTTACTGTAATTAATATAACTGACGCCATGCTTGGCACATTTGTATCTGACCTGGCCCGGATAATACGTAAGTACCGCTCAAAGCGCCACACAATTCAAACTACATAAAAGAACGCTTGGTTGTTGTTAATAGTCAGATGGAAATAATAATTCATCAAATGAATCCCACGTGATACCGTTGCATACGATATTCTAAAGGCAGGCGCATTTCACCAAAAAACCTCTGGAAAACTGTAGACGGGTTCTGAACGTACCCTGAACCAAGATATCAGCGTGATCTTTGTTTACATTTATACCCTGCCCAGATAGTACTCGCTTGTTCCTCAGCGTCAAAGTTTGAGATACGTAAATCGTATTTTCAAGCAAATTAAATACGTATGCCCTTCAATTTCATACGATTTATAAGAATTTTGATACTTCTCCATTATCCCGGCGACCACTTTCCATTAAAAAAAAAATCTATCGCCAAACTATAGGATTTATCGCCAAAAATTCATGATCGTGGAGTCACATTCACTTGCGTCAAATGCATACACATGCTTGTTATCTCATCAAGTGATTTTTAATTCGACGTTAAATGTATTTATAATGATGTTTTACTGATTTATTAGTTATTACATTAATTAAAATAAAAATTACGTCTTCGAAACCATGATATTAAAATAGAAAAAGCATTGAAAAAATGTTGTGATGCGTAGTTTCATACAATCGATAAAATTCAACTGACGTCACAAATATTTATCCAACAGTCGAAAGGGATAATTTAGAGAAATAATGTAAATAAATAAATATCCAAGATAACTATCCAAATCTTGTTTCAATTGGAATAATTTAAATTGCAACATTTTACGTGAGATTTGTTATTCATATTGATATGTTTATATTTAGATATTTTATTAAGATTATATTTTAGTTAATTTTAAGTAGGGTTTTTAACATTTTATATTACAATGTTAAAATATTACCTAGTTGATATTAGCTAATGTCAAAAGATTGGCGAACCACAGAGTTCAGAGAATAAATGCTATGCCTCGCAAAAATGGGAGTTGCCGACTTTATGACATCATAAGCAGAAGTAAAAGTTTAATTGAAAATTACGACTAATTAATTAAATTTTCGAACAAACGAATGCACGATAACAAATCTGTGTCCAAATATCTTTCATTTAAAAAAAGAATGGTGTAATTTGATGCAATAGTTTGCTCTCACGGATTGTCGAACGAAATCGCTTAGCGTTTTAAATATATAGATAATAAAAAAATTAACAGTGAATGTGTGGATTCACAGGCACATTCATTCTTGGACCTCTCGAAGAGGCTAATTGCAATGGGTCGGCCCACAGGTACAAAAGGTTGCTCGAAACTTTTTTGTACCCCATTTGCAACAGCGGATATGTCTTGATTCAATTACCTTTATGCAAGATGGAGCGCCAGTAGACATTGGATTCTGTATACAACAGTTTCTTCGGCAACGTTTTATTAATGACAGTCGACTGTCGAGCATTTTCAACAATCTGGTCATCTCGTTCTCAGGATCTTAACCTCTTAACAGGTTCTTTTTTTTTTGACACAATAAAATAAAAATATGGGCAAAATACCACTTTTTCCAAACTAAATATTCGCCTTGTTTAATCCAAAATTTTCTGTCTTTGAATTAAGTGAATATTGCGTTTAAAAATTAGTGGGGGCCAAATGATTTGGATAACGGAGCAAGCAAACTCTTCTTGTAAGTACGGTGTACGGGCAAGCCAGTTAAGGGGTTAATCCGTGAGATTTTTGGCTGTAGGGACATTTAAAAAATCTTGTTTTTGGAGGATGTCTTGTAACCTTTGTTTTGAAAGAAGGTATCACTCTGCATGTGAGAAGCATCTCAGTCGATCATTTACGATCTGCAATTGAACAAGATGTCCACAGACAGCAGATTTTGCATCTTCAAGAAAGGAACCATATTGAGAAGCATTCTTAGCGTTGATAAGGTCCTTGACACATGAATGCTTGGAACGTTCAAATAAAATGCGTTTACAATGTGTTTTTGTGTTTTTTCAGCATATGTCCAGTTGTATAGCGTCATCTATCAGTGATTTTTTAAACTATTTTTTTCGAGTAATCAATTCCCCCATGTCTTTATGTACACAGAATATCAAGATTATACACTCAGTAGTTCCATATATAGAGGGGTCAGAATAGGGGTGAAAACATGAAGATAGGCGATATCCTAACAGATGGATCACGAAAAATTTTTGAAATACACAAAACTGAATTGTACACAAATATTGATGACAGTTCTATTAGAAATGTACATTTTGCCTTGCTTTCTGCCAAAGACAGTAGAACTTTACGTAGAAGTGAATTCTTGGCCAAAGCTTGAAATGTTTTAAATGTTGCGAACCAAAAGTGGTATTTCATTAGAAATCCTAAAAAGAATCCTGAAATTTAATCCTGCAGAGAATTCTGATCTGTTGACATACATGGCATACACAAATGTATAAATAATATATAAATTGTTTCATAAAATTACAAATTCTTTTGAAAGTAAACTTATATTCCGGTTTTATTAAGAAATAAATATGAATTATGAATTTGATATGAAGTATGATTCTTTTGATAAATTGTAGAATCCTTCCCACATAAATTCTTTTGAAATTATTGTGAAAGATTTAAGATGAGGTTTTTTACTATTTTTTTATCATTTCACACTGGCATTCTAAAAAAATATTTCACAGAGTGTATTATCTCAATGCCAAATTCATACTTACAATATAAAATGGATATTGAATAAAATTTCGAGAATATTATAGTAAAAATCCTTTTCTTATTTTATAAACCCATCTATCATAAAAAAAGACATTTAAATTTGTATGTTCAGGCAATTTTTCTTTTGTGTGGTTTCAAGGTTAATTTTGCACTTATTGTGGCTTGAGTTTATCTATGTGTATATGTTTTATTTAATCAAGCTCCACACATAGTAGTTGAGGATTTCCATAAAGGGAAATATTTAAAAGGTTCTTCTAAATATATTTGTCAAAATTGAATTAAGCAGAATATTTAAGATTCGAATATTAAATTTCCGTTCTCGCTTGTGTAGCGTATTTGATACAGGCATTTGGTGATTTGATCTATGTGAGCTTTCATCTGAAACTACATAGTAACGAGCAGCAGAATTAAAGAAGAGAAAATAAAATGCAAGATGGAGATTTATTAAAAAAATCATTAAAACACATGTGTAATGTGTTTAACATAATAATTAATGTATTGGAAAGAGTTCCGTATTCTGTGCCGCTTGAAGCGTTTGAAAAAAAAATCCATAATGTCACCAAAAGGCCGTTTTAGCATCTTACCATATTTTTATTTTAATTATATTTCATTTTATTTATATTATATTTATATTATTTATATATTATTATATATTATATACTACAATATAATATATAATGCATTATAATATTATATTATGTTATATAAATATTACATATTATTTATGTATTTTTTTATATTTATTATTTATATTATATTTATATTATTTATTTTATATTTTATTTGTAAATTTATCAAATCATCTTACCAAACGCCAAAAAATCGCAAGAACCACATCGAAACATTTATCGCTAACACAAATCTCGCCAAATTTTCCGCCACTGGATATGGTACTTTTCCCATTTATTTCACTGTTTTTACATATAAATCCATTATTTATGTATGTGTTCTTGAAAATTTGAAAATCAATGTAAAATATTTAAGTTAAGCTTTTACATTTCAAATTTCACCACGATATTCTGAAAAAGCTTTTATACACGGATATGATATGGCAATGCAAAATTCATACTTAAAAACAAAAATTTAAGAATAATCTCGTAAAAAACTTTTCTTATATCGTCAACACATCGATCATTTAAAATAAGACAGTTAATTTTATGTTCAGAAGATTTTTATTTTGTGCAGTCAACATTTCAAATTTCGCTACGATATTCTGAAAAAAAAAATCCTTTATACAGGGATATGATATCCCAATGCTAAATTTATAATATAAAATGGACATTGAATAAAATTAAAAAAAATATTCTCGCAAAAAACTTTTATTATTTCATAAATACTCTTACATTTATCATTTAAAAAATAAATTTAATTTTGTAAGTTCAGAAGATTTTTCTTTTGTGTAGTTTAAAAGGTTCCTATATCCTATTGTACTCACTGTCACTTGAAGTTATTTATCTATATATTTTTCATTTAATCGAGTTTCACATGAAGTAACTAAGAATTTCAATATAGAGAAAGATACAATATATTGCATTCGTCGTAAATAGTTAAGTTGAGTTAAACAGAATATTTAAGGTTCGTATATTGGTTTTCACTTTTCCCTTATTTAGTGCGTTTGATACTTTTATCTCCGTGCACTTTTACCTCAAAAGGACATTGTACATTAGAAAAAGGCATAGAAATTAAAGAATAGAAATTGAGAGACATTGAAATATTTAAAATTTTAATTTCAGAGAAAAATAATGTGAAATGCGCTGAATATAATAAGGCATATATTTTCGTTGACATCGCTTAACGGAAGATTTATATATGACACTAGCAAGCTACGCCCGCTGCACTGGTCAGTTTCTACAAATGAACCTTGAAGCAAACAAAATATATCGTTTAATTTGACCTTGTATTTGAAAGCAATCTATATATTTACCTGGAATATCCTTCCACATTACTGAAAAATGACGTGATTGCGCTATTATATTTTCTAATGTGCAGTCAAAATTTTAGCTGTTAAGGACCAACTCTTTTATTTGGTCATTTACAGTTAAGGTTTGCTAAAGAATGATAAAACTATATGCAATATACTAAAATCATCACTAAAAATTATCGAACTAACAATGCAAACTAATTAACAAAATCCATTCAGTAGAAGTTTTTATAAAGGCTAATCTTTTATAATCGGGTTCATCTGATTATAGAACTTTTCCACGTAATTCTAAAACAGAACATAGAATAACAATAAACAATAAACAATATAAAGTATACTAAAACCATCCTTACAAATTATCTACTTAACGATGCAAGTCGCAAAAAATACGCCCAGTAAAAACTTTCAAAAAGGCTAATCTTTCGGAATCGGGTTCTCCTGACTGTATAACCTTCACAAAACTGTTTGACTAAGCAGCGTAGAACAATATGTAGTACATTAAAACCATTCCTGAAATAGCATCTGACTAACAATACACTGATTTTCGAATTTCCCCCTATAATTCTAGAACTAAGCAACGTAGAATGATATGTTATATAATAAAACTTTCCCTAGAAAGTTATCTAACAGTGTAGGTTTCATCGAAATCCATTCGGCAAAATCTTTTAAAAAGGCTAATATTTCATAAACGGATTGATCTGATTATAGAACTTCCCAGAATAATTCTATAACTAAGCTACGAAGAACGGTATGTTATACAATAAAACCTTCCCTGAAAAATTATCTTATACAGTTTAAGCTCTACGAAAATCCATTCAGCAGAACTCGAGTTAGAAGCAGCCGGAACGAAATTTCATATATGTAGAAGTAAATAGAAGTATATTGCCATTAATATAGTTTGCATTTGAATTAAAAAAAAGGTACTTTTCGGTTAGCCGGGCGCCAGTGATCGTACACTTGAAAAAAAAAAGCACCTTTTGGCTTAAAATCTCTCATCAAAACTGTTTTTCTTTCCTTTCTTTTTTTTAAATAAAATTAATAACAGCTTTTTCTTTTATTTTTCCAGCTGTATAGCCATTTCAATTCTTTCTGCATCAAAAAAAAAAAAAAAAAAAAAAAAAAAAAAAAAAAAAAAGACACCTTTTGGCTTAAAATCAAATTGTATAGGATCAAAAGTAAAATCAAAATCGCCAAAAACAAAAGATAAATCGCGAAATATTGTTTCGATAGCAATCTTGCCCCTTGAATAATTTTTTAAGCATTGCGAACATTCCCAATCATGTTTAAATTAAATATTTTCGTTTTATAATATTCTCTCATCAAAACTCTTTTTTCTTTCTTTTTCTTTTTTTTTTAATTAATTTAAAACAGTTTTTCTTTTATTTTTGGAGATGTATAGCCTTTTCATTTCTTTCTGCAACAATAATGATCGCCAAAAAAATAGCAATGGTAACCTTTTCGGCCAAAATAACAAATGTAAAAAATGAAATTATTTACGACATCACATTAAAAACCTCAAAAATAACGGTATTTCTCCACTGTTTAATGGATGTTATTATACATATAAACCTTCCTCTTGAATCACTCTATCTATTAAAAAAAACCACATCAAAATCCGTTGCGTAGTTTTAAAGATTTAAGCGTACATAGGGATATAGGGACAGAAAAAGCGACTTTGTTTTATACTATGTAGTGATGAAAAGTGTAAAATTTTTTTAATCAACTGTAGCTAAAATCTGTACAGAAACTATTTGTATATTACGGAATTATTCATATAAAAAAATATAAAATGCAAGTCATGAAGTTTCTACGTTCTATATTGCTAGGGAGATTTGATCCTTAATTAAAAATATTGGTTACTAAATAAAGTCCTGTCAGACATCTATCGAGAGGGAGTGGGGGGAGGGGTTATTTCCCTTCTATTCTACCGTTTTGGATATATACAATTGTTTCATTAATTCGTGATCATTAAAACTCTTGTCGGGATTTATAAAGTTATTAATCATAAAATTATTATAAAAGAAAGTTATTAAAATCAATTAAATTATCGTGTTGTGATTATTTTTTAGCTGAATTTTCAACGTGTGAGTGGTTAATTTAAGTAACTGAATTCCTGAATAAATTCCCATAACGTATCCACAGAAGTATTGCAGCCGATATTTAAACTCCAAAAAAGTACAAATGATGCATAAAATAATTAGGAGACATTAATTTATGTCGCTATTTCCCTTTATTAACACTATACATATATACAGAAGAAAGTTAAACATTAGAATATTTAAAAATTCTATTATTTTACATGCGATAACCTGGATTCTATTCTTTTAACATTATTTACTTTCATTTTTAGAATTCTTGTTATAAACATATGAATTTCAGCATTCAATTGATAATATCATAATAATTATTTACTTTGAAACAATATTTCTTTTTAACATAAACTTTGAGATTAAATAGAAATTACTTTACTTTTTTAGATTAAATAGAAATTACTTTACTTTTTTTATTAGCTTTATAAAATTACCATCCAATTAAATTTTAAATACTTTACAATGAGAACCTCCGCCTTTGACAAAAGTACCAACACTTAAACACAGCATAATAAACAATTTTTAAATACGAGGAATATGTAAATACATGCATTACACAGAAACCAGGCGCTCCCGTTTTGGTCGTGCAAAAGATACTTCCTTCATTATACAACTTTGACATTAAGAGAAATATATCTATAGGATATATCTATCCTATATTACTGTTTTGAGTTACATTATAAAATTACCATCCGATTAAATCTTAAATACTTTACAATGGGAACCTTCGCCTTTGACAAAAGTACCAACACTTAAACACAGCATAATAAACTATTTTAAAACACGAGGAATATGTAAATACATGCATTACACAGAAGCCAGGCGCTCCCGTTTTGGTCGTGCAAAAGATACTTCCTTCATTAGACAACTTTGACATTAAGAGAAATATATCTATAGGATATATCTATCCTATATTACTCTTTTGAGTTACATTATAAAATTACCATCCGATTAAATCTTAAATACTTTACAATGGGAACCTTCGCCTTTGACAAAAGTACCAACACTTAAACACAGCATAATAAACAATTTTTAAATACGAGGAATATGTAAATACATGCATTACACAGAAACCAGGCGCTCCCGTTTTGGTCGTGCAAAAGATACTTCCTTCATTAGACAACTTTGACATTAAGAGAAATATATCTATAGGATATATCTATCCTATATTACTCTTTTGAGTTACATTATAAAATTACCATCCAATTAAATCTTAAATACTTTACAATGAGAACCTCCGCCTTTGACAAAAGTACCAACACTTAAACACAGCATAATAAACAATTTTTAAATACGAGGAATATGTAAATACATGCATTACACAGAAACCAGGCGCTCCCGTTTTGGTCGTGCAAAAGATACTTCCTTCATTATACAACTTTGACATTAAGAGAAATATATCTATAGGATATATCTATCCTATATTACTGTTTTGAGTTACATTATAAAATTACCATCCGATTAAATCTTAAATACTTTACAATGGGAACCTTCGCCTTTGACAAAAGTACCAACACTTAAACACAGCATAATAAACTATTTTAAAACACGAGGAATATGTAAATACATGCATTACACAGAAGCCAGGCGCTCCCGTTTTGGTCGTGCAAAAGATACTTCCTTCATTAGACAACTTTGACATTAAGAGAAATATATCTATAGGATATATCTATCCTATATTACTCTTTTGAGTTACATTATAAAATTACCATCCGATTAAATCTTAAATAATTTACAATGGGAACCTTCGCCTTTGACAAAAGTACCAACGCTTAAACACAGCATAATAAACTATTTTAAAACACGAGGCATATGTAAATACATGAATTACACAGAAGCCAGGCGCTCCCGTTTTGGTCGTGCAAAAGATACCTCCTTCATTAGACAACTTTGACATTAAAAGAAATATACCTATAGGATATATCTATCCTATATTACTGTTTTGAGTTATTTTATAAAATTACTATCCGATTAAATTTTAAATATTTTACAACGAGAACCATCGCCTTTGACAAGTTTTATGCTTAGTACAAAGTTTTATGTTTAGTACCAACACTTAAACATAGCATAATAAACAATTTTCAAACATGAGGAATATGCAAATATTTATACAGAAGCCACACTGTAAAAAAATGGTTCGATCTACTAACAAAATTTTAGTTTTTCTCATTTATTTTGTATTCTTACTCAGTTACAAGAAAACCTGTAAGAATTACTAGAAAACAGCTAGCAACATTACTAGAAAACAGCTAGCAACGATTCCGGTTTATAGTACCGGTTACTAAAAAATCTGTGGCATACAAATATACTAAAAAAATTTTAGTAACCTCAGTATTTTTGCTTACAGTGCAGGTGCTCCCGTTTTGGTTGTTCAGAAGATACATCCTCCATCAGATAGCTTTGGCCCATAATTGTAGATATACACACTTATAAAAAATATCGCAGATGAACAGGGATGAAGACGGTAAAAATTTTCGTTAAGTTCTTATATAATATTTAATTTCGGTGTTTAAATATACCATATTTAAAAAGCATACTCTGACTCCAGGAATTCTCCAACTGCATAAGTCTGGAGACAACACACTCTCCAAGACTCATAACGTAGAAATTCAGCATAATAAAATTTCTTAAGTGAAACTCAAGCCCTTGTGAAAACAAAACTCTAAATGTGACAAAACATAATGTCAAGCCATGTCCTAATAACAGGAAATCTAATAACATTATTCATAAAGTAAAAGTAAATTTTTGTGTTTTCCTATATAAAACTAACTTCGGGAGCAAGCAAGACTACTACACCCTTTCGCGAACTATTGGCTCATAACATTGGGCTCTGTCATTGGTTTTCCGCGGGCCACATAGGAACGGACCTGATTTCATTGGAGTCCCCATTGCGTCATCTCCAAAAGCAACTAGAAATGTCCTTTCCTGTATGCTGTAAATTAGAGAGCAATAAAACTGCCAACTTGTATTGTCCTTTAATACAAGTAATATAAAAAAAATTAAGTCAATTCCTAATTTTTAATCATAAATATATAAAATAAACCCGTGCAGCATTAATGTCCCACGTTATCTTTATTGAACATTATTTTATAATCATCGTTGCGGTATTTTATTTCTGTGGCATCACTAATTTGAGATAAATCTTTCATTTCATTTATGAAAACAATGGAAGGAATTTTTTTCTCCCATTTAAAACTAAAATTAATTAATTAAATTTAATTAATGAATTAATATTTGAAAAAAAAAACTGTATTAACATAAAGTGTCATCCACTACAAGTTTAAAAAATATTATTTGAACTTGAGTGGATGAATAGAAAAAATTTTATTAACGATTCAAAATTTGAACAAGATATTTATATAGAGAGAGTGTGACTTAATAGTAGGAATTTAATAAAAACATTGCAATCTGATTGGCGCCGTCGAAAAGAGAAAAAAACTTCTTACTAATATATAAGAAAGTATATGGGAAAACATAAATCAAAAACATATATATACACTTAATTAATTAATATTAATTGTTCTGTAGATTTACATACAAAATTCATTTCTGTATCTTTATAATTTTCTGAGATAATGTTGTTTAAAGTATGGATTTCTCTAAATTCTCGTTAAAAACGAGGAAGGATTTGAAACGAATGCGGAAGTATATTTCCTTTCATCAGATGTATTTAAATCGGTATCATGATGAGGAAGGATAATTAAACATATTGAGCATGAGAGCTGGATAAATATTAAAAACTTTTATTTAAGACAATATGAAATGTTACAAATAATATAATAAAATCAATTGTTAATTTTAAATTAAAGTGTAATTATTGCTTAAAGTGATAAAAAACTTAATACAATGTTTAAAAATACAGTCAAACCTCATTATACCGCCATTATCCGTTCGAGAAATGTTTGGCGCTATAACGAGTTTGGCGGTATATCGAATTACAATACAATAAAAATTAATTTTCATACTATTATACTATTATTATTATTATTATAAAAATAAATATCATAATGCCTTTTTATTAAATTATCCAATAGTATATAGTATATTATAATAGTATAAATTAATATAATATAATTAATATACATAATATAATTAATGCTACATGATTCAAAATTATCCAATTAATGTATGAAATTAACATGCACTTACCTCTTTATATAGTCAACTTTAGATAAAGTAGATAATTATGCACATAACAGACACACACATACATTAAATCTCACACTGAATTTATTTTACTTTAATTATCTTTCTTAAAGTACAGGAAAATATTTTAAAATTCTAGTTTGAGTTTTCCTTTCAATATTGATTTTTTCAATATCTTTTTCTACAACTAAAAGATTGTTCATCATTTTTTTATCAGTTGCATGTTTTTCTAAGAAAATTCTTATTTTCCCAATGCAATTTTTAACTTCATCAGATGTAATATGCGGCGTTTCAGCTTCTTCAGATTCGCTGTAAGATGAATTTTCATTTTCATTTTGATTGGCAACAATTTCTTCGATTGTCAAATCTTCAAATGTTGAAAGACTTTTATCTATATTGATGTACTCAATTGCCGATAGAGGATGCTCAATATCTGTTAATTTGTGTATTTCGTCTTGTAGTTCCTGAAGTGCTGTACTGTTTTGTTTTTTAGTAGATCCTTCAGGTTTAATCAATCCAGTATGTTTCCAGCAGTTAACAATAGTTTCTGATGAAATTTCATCCCATGCTTTTTTTATCATACGAATAGCATCATGTAAAAGAATTAGAGAAAAACCATCTTTACTGATTTTTTCAATGATATGGCGGACGTGATACTTTCGATAATGAGCTTTGAATGAGTTTATTATACCCGCATCCAAAGGTTACAAAAATCTAGTACAGTCAGGAGGTAAAAATTCAATGCGGATATTGCTCATTGGATATGCTTTGTGACAAGGGGCATTATCCAAAATCAATAAAATATGGTGTTTGCTTCTTTTCATTTCTATGTTGAAATTCGCTAACCATTATTGAAATAATGCTGAAGTCATCCACGCTTTGTTATTATTCTCATAATCTACATAAAGAGCAGGATTAAAATTTTTAAAACATCATGGCTTAGCTGATTTTCCAATCACTGTCATAGTTCTTTTATCAGATCCATCACTATTCGTACAGAACACAAGAGACACACGATCTTTTTTTTTTTTTTTTGCATCCTTTAGCAGGCCCACTCGAAATTGTTTTATCTGACTGCAAGCGGTAAAAAAGGCTACTTTCATCCATATCGTATACGTCCTCTGGTTTATATTCTAAAATCAGCGCACTCAGTTTTTTACGACAATTTAACACAATATCTTCATCAACACCTGCAGCTTCACCACTTCGTGTGTACTGAGAGAATCCTCGTCGCTTTTCAAATCTGTTCAACCAGCCACTACTGTATTCGAAATCTGTAATATTCATTTGCTGGCCAAGAACTTTTGCCTGCTCTCTGATGACATCTCTGTTGATGGTAGCATTTTTAGCACTCATTTGTTGTATCCATGTGCAAAGGGCATCCTCTAAGTCTTCATGTTTCGCTGTTTTCAGTCTTTTTACAGATGATTGCAGTTCATTGGTGTTAATGCATTTTTCTGTATTCATCAAAATGTCTCCGATGCAGCGCCTGCTAACAGGTTTTTTACAGAGTGTAGAGAAACGATTAGAGATTTGTTGCTGCGATACATTCACATTTCTTTCTTTATATTCACAAATTTCCCGCTTTTCCGAAATTGATAAAAACTGCTCTTTTCGCCATAATGAGATAAAATAAAGAGACAGGATGATATTTTACAGATTTAGCTGGTGAATTCTTCGATGTTTCAATCAACGTCCGACCAAAATTTTGAAAGAGAGATTTTGCATTGCACGCCGTTTTCTTTCTAAAAATCGACATAAAGTACAGGGAGAGGTTCTTTTTTACATTGTTCTCACCTGAGAGAGGAGAGACCCTTTCAGACAATGGCGTGCCACGCTTTGTTTTCTCACCGCTCCAGAAGCGCATCGGATCACGTGACTCGCCAGTCTGAATCAGAACTTTCACTTGCTCGGCACCTCAGCGCGCGTTATTTTTCTTCTCCCAATGACAGGTAGAATGGGTAGCAGGTGCATTTTCAGGTGTTGAGAACAATACAAATTCTTTTCTATTCAATAAAGTTTGAATTGAGCTTGAAAACATCTAGACAAAAAAAAGGAGGTGCCATTTGAAATTCTAACAAACAATTTTAAAAAGAAAGATAGACAAAGAAAATACAGTAATTTCTAGAAAATTTTTTTGGCGGTATATCGAGTTGGCGCTTTAACGGATACATTACATTGAAATCCCTATTTGGCAGATTTGTTAATAGACACAATTGGCGGTTAAACGGAATTGGCGCTATTTCGAGATGGCACTAAATCGGGGTTTGACGTACCTTTTAATATAGATGACATGTGTTTCCTTCGCTCAAACGGCGAAATCTTCAGATCAAAATCTGAACTAATAAAAGAAAGTTTCGCTCTGTGTGTCTGTGTGTTTGTGTGTCTGTTGGCGATGGCTAGGAAAATCTGGCCCACCTAGAAGGCTGGAAATTTAGATTTAGGTAGTCCAAACCCTCTCCTGTTCCAACATTACTTCAGAATTTAATATTTTAATTACTTTCTGAAATATTAATTAAAATTCACAAAGAACTCTCATTAAATATACGCTTTTATTCTCTTGCGTTGGTTGGTTCACTGGTTGGTTGCATCGATTCTTCACAGAAGTAATTAAATGAACCAGAGTAGCGATGCATAAATAAGGATTTCTAACTAAATAGTGTGAACATGGATTGAAGTTATCAGCGTAGAGGAGCCATGCGATTATCGCGCCACCTGTGCATGACAAATTACACATACGTCCCACTGATTGAAATATTTTGTAGGCATATTTTTCTTCATCACAATTAGTCGGGTTTAAGTTTTTTTTTTCTTTTTTACATGACATTTATTATTATGATGGGGATTAAAACTTTATTTAACAGATTGTTTTTTATATTTGCGGGAATGAAGAGGGGCAAGGGTCTAACTACATTTAAGCTTCAAAGTGTATTTCTAGAAAGCAGTTACCAGAATTTTCGAATAATAGTGTCAGTCAAATTTCAAATTAAATTCCTAGCTTAACCAAATGAATCAATCATTAAAGATGTATTGTGATCCTCCTAATTAGTTATTTGCTGAAGGCCACTTGAACACCCCCCCCACCACCCACCCCTCCCGGCCCGTCTTTCAAGGTTTTTTCTCTAACTCTGCTCCGTTTCCATATCTCAGCAACTATCTTTTCGATTTCAACGCAAGTGATTTCAAACATTATAATTAATTTAATAGTCACCCTTTATAACATTAAACTAAATTTATGAGTAGCGGTTACCACTATTTACGAATAACAGTTTAAGCCAAATTTGTAATTAAATTCAAAGCTTAAGGAAACGAACGAATTTTGAAAGATGAATAGTGGTCCTCCTAATTAGTTATTTGCTGAAGGCCACTTGAACAACCCCCCCCCCACCCCTCCCTGCCCGTCCTTCAAGGTTTTTTCTCTAACTCTGCTCCGTTTCCATATCTCAGCAACTATTTTTCCGATTTCAACGCAGGTGGTTCCAAACATTATAATTAACTTAAGAGTCACTCTTTATAACATTAAACTAAATTTATGAGTAGCGGTTACCACTATTTCCGAATAATAGTTTAAGCCAAATTTGTAATTACGTTCCTAGCTTAAGCAAAGGAACGAATTTTGAAAGATGCATAGTGGTCCTTCTAATTAGTCATTTGCCGAAGGACACTTGAACAACCCCTCCCCCCCCCGGCCCGTCCTTCAAGGTTTTTTCTCTAACTCTGCTCCGTTTCCATATCTCAGCACTATCTTTCCGATTTCAACACAAGTGATTCCAAACATTATAATTAACTTAATTGTCACTCTTTATAACATTAAACTAAAATTATGAGTAGCGGTTACCACTATTTACGAAAAATAGTTTAAGCCAAATTTGCAATTAAGTTCAAAGCTTAAGCAAACGAACGATTTTTGAAAGTTGCATAGTGGTCCTCCTAATTCGTCATTTGCTGAAGGACACTTGAACAACCCCTCCCCCCGGCACTCCTTTCAAGGTTTTTTTTTCTAACTATGCTCCGTTTTCATATCTCAGCAACTATCTTTCCGATTTCAACGCAAGTGATTCCAAACATTATATTTAACTTAATAGTCACCCTTTATAACATTAAATTAAATTTATGAGTAGAGGTTACCACTATTTACAAATAAGAGTTTAAGCCAACTTTGTAATTAAGTTCCTAGCTTAACAAAACGAACGAATTTTTATGCATGCATAGTGGGCCTCCTAATTAGTCATTTTCTGAAGGACACTCGAACATCCCCTCCCCTCGGCACCTCACTCAAGGTTATTTTCTCTAACTGTGCCTTCACGCAATAACTGGGCTAATAATGTTCCAATCTTCTCGAAACCAGCTCAATTTTGTAGTGCGCCTACTATACAGTAACGTAGGCAGTGGGGACCTGTCTCAGAAGTTCGTTCGGAAAGAGGTTTGTTTAGAACAGAATGCTCCCCTGGCGGTGGTAGGGGGAAATAAAAGATTTTCTAGAGCGTACGAGCATGCCGCGTATACGGCTCCGAAGCTATCGTAGACCGTGGCCAGAGTTTCGTTTTTTAAGAGATTTAAGTTATTACAAGGGCTCGGGCAACGCCGGGCGGATCAGCTAGTGATAAATAAAATATTCTCGCAAAGATTTTGAAAATGATAAACATAAGTCACGAGATCACATGTGCAATGTAAGCAGGTGCTTAAATTGGTCAAACTGGAAAACGTGAAAATTATTATTTTATTTTAATTTTTATTATTTTTTTAATTTGTAAAGCGTCGCGTGCCAACTTTTAGGTATTTCAAAAGAAGCTGATTTGTTGCAAATGTTATCGTTTCGCAAATATATTTTTATTGGTTCACGGATAATGGATGGGAAATAAACTCTTGATGGAAAAATTATTTTACTATTTTTGAAATCAATCTGCAACGGCTCTATTCTATGTAATCTAGCTAAGGTAGTAGTTCTTCTGTCATATTTGATATCTGCCATGTGTTCTCATTTTATTCTCGTTTTAAATTTTCTGTTTGTCATTCAATTTTTAATTATAGAATCAATACTATTGATCAATAGCATTCATTCTATGATTAAATTCACTTTGGAAGTTGAACAAAATAATACACTCCCTTATTTGGATGTGCTGTTAATCAAAATCCACCATGGTATAGAACGTACTGTATACAGAAATCCAATAACTAATCAATCCACTATTCCAAATAATGTTCAAGCACCTTTATCCTATAAAGTTTTTGCATTTAGACATTTTATTAGAAGAACCTTTACTGTCTGTACCCCTAATCAATTAAATAATGAAATAAATAAAATACGTAACATCGCAAGAAATAACGGATACATAGACAGCACTATTAATAAATTAATTACGAGAATGGATAATAAAAAGAAGAAAATGTATAATGATCAAAACTCAAAGCTATCAACTTTACAATATTTTCCTGGATTCTTTGAAAGATTAAAATATAAACTTAGAAACTATAATATCTGCCTTATCGCAAAAGCTACCACAAAATAAAAAGAAACATAGTATGTAAAAAATAGATCCAATAGAACCTGATCAACTTTCCGGTGTTTATGAAATCCCATTCACCAAGGCAGATGGAACATTACAATACTATATAGGAATGCTAAACAGAAAATTTTAAACGAGAATAAAAGAACATACCGCAGGTATCAAATATGACAGAAGAACTACTGCCTTAGCTAGTCTACATTGAATAGATCCGTTGCAGATTGATTTCAATAATAATAAAATAAATTTTTCCATCAAAAGTTTATTTTCCATCCATTATCCGTGAATCAATAGAAATATATTTGCGAAACGATAACATTTGCAACGAATCAGTTTATTTTGAAGTACCTAAAATGTAGCACGCAATGCTTTACAAATTAAAAATGCAATAAAAATAAAAATAAAATAATAATTTTCACGTTTTCCAGTTTGACCAATTTAAGCACCTGCTTACATTGGATATGTGATCTCGTGACTTATGTATATCATTTTCAAAAACTTTGCGAGAATATTTTATTTATCATTTTGATCTGAAGATGTAGACGTTTGAGCGAAGGAAACATATGTCATCTATATTAAAAAGTATTTTTAACCCTCTCACTGACAAGCCCGTGTTAATACGTTCACTAAGCTCCAGGTTTCACTGCAATATAAGTATTATTCAAAGTAATAAAATTCTATTGATTTAATGCATTTTTATTGCACTGAGCAGTAACTAATACTTTTAAGGAATGCACTTATATTTGTAATTAAGTTTTTTATATTAAATGTTGAAAAATTAGTTTTTCTTAGCATTTAAAATAAAATGCAGAGAAAAAAAAAAACATTACAAATTTGCCCTTTTGCAAGACTGTCAGAGAGTTTTAAACCATTTGTGTTCTGTTTTTTATCACTTTAAGCAATAATAACACTTTAATTTAAATATGTAATGTGTTTAATAGGGTGGGCCGAATTTGTTTTTAAATTTGAAACGCCTGTGGTGGGAAAGGCTGGGTATAGTGACAATAAACTCATACATCAATTTTTATCAAGATCGGAATATAGTAGGGCCTGCCTCGGAATATAGGGGTCCTTCATTGAAATTTTCCTTATTTCTTTGATTGGAAATATACGATTTTCAGAACTTTATGCCAACTTTTCTCGATTTCTATAAGTGATTTTGAAATGTATGCACTTTTGGACGATTTGTGACGTCATTTGAAACAAAAAAACGCATAAAAATGAAATAAAAATAAATCTGATAAAAAAAAATCCAAATTGGGATAATTAATAACCCACCCTTCCTTTTAAAATCATGATTTTTTTAATCTGTAAAAAATTATCTACTCTCTCCAAACTAAAAAAAAAAAAAAAAAAAAAAAAAAAAAAAAAAAAAAAAAAAAAAGACGATTTTGAGCATAGCTGAAGCCAAAATGGAAGCAATGAACGAACCAATCCAGCAATCTGGGTAAAATTTCTTAGGGTCGAAAGAAAAAATTCGCCAAAAATTCAAAAATTGCTGTACGAAACCCGCATAAATTTTATTTAAAAGAGGACAAAATTTGCTATATTGGGCTAATAAATTGCAACCGGATTCCTGTTACTAATGTGGAAAAATCGCAGCAAAACGCGAAAAACCCTAAAAATTGCATAAAAAATTAAATTAAAAAAAAATTTCTTCAAAAATTTCAAAATCGAGTTTCGAGGTACAAAACTACATGCATAGAGGTACTTTCCCACTAAATTGTGTAGCTCTATGAACAGTAGTCCCTTCAGAACACAGCCGAAAAACACACACACATACACACAAATAATTTATTAACATCAACAATTTGAGAGAAAGTTAATAAATGATAAAAGAAAATTGGAAAAAATCCCAAAACGGTCAAATTTTAATTTCAAAGACCTACTATAAAGCTTGAGAAATTTTGAAATAAAAGAAAATACACTCCCCTTGTAAAGGATATCATTAAGAATATACCAAAAGTACATACATTTCGAAATCACTTACAGAAATTGAGAAAAGTGGTATAAAGCACTGAAAATCGTATATTTCCCTTCAAAGGAATACTAACGAAAATTTCAATGACCTGGAGGCATTCCTTACCATATTCCGATGTGTATAAAAATTGGCGTGAGAGTTTATTGTCACCATACCTAACTTTTCCCACCACAGGCGTTTCAAATAAAAAAAATAATTTCGACCCGCCCTATTGTACATGATATTGGAGCATAAACATTAGCACAAAAATTGGGTTAAAAAACTGAAATTTATGGAAATTATATTTTTTTACTGAATATTCTGCTACCTCTTCAAATATTAACTTATGATAAACAACAGTCAATTTTAAAGACATTTTACAGTAACATTAAAATATCAGAGCGTAATAAAAATTACCGAATACTGAATTTGAAGCTAGGCGAATTAGTTCGAAAACTATCAGATCGTGAAGTTTTATTTTTATAATATTTTAAAAGAAGTGCAAAATAGAAATGCTTTGAAGAAATCTTTTGAAATCTTCTCACTCAGAAATTCTTTTGAAATATTTTTCGCATAAAGAATAAAACACTTCTAAACTCCTCCTAAAACTTTAGAAACATCATTCACAAAATCATATCGCGAGAAGATTTATTTTATTCATATAGCCTGAATTTAGATTTTTTTTAAAGTCGTCTTAGCACATAAACTTTTCTTTTCTTTTTCCCTTCAATGCTTCAATTAAAGAAAGAATGAACGAATGCTTAAAATCCAGCAAATTTTAATAAAGTGATAAATTTTGTAAACAAAAAAATATTTTGTGATTACTAATTTAAGTTTAATTTTTGTATTGGAATAATTGTAAAACTTTTTTACGTGGCTGCAGTGTGAGTACTGATTTACCATATTATTTTAATAGAATTTTTCGGCTTATTTAGTTTCAGAAAATACTGAAAATTCTGCGATTAAAAGCAGTGATTACGAATTCTGTTATTTAAATATTAAACAAAAAATTTCTTATCTGAAATAGTGCTGGAAGAATCCTTGAAAATTCCAAGGTGCGTGCGCATCTTGTGATTATATGAACAAGTATAGATTCTTGTATATGAATATAGGGGAAAGTAGGGTAAAAGCGGGTACCTACGGTTTTCCTTTGTTGACAAAAAAACTAGAAGGGTGGAAAAATCGGAACATCCCACAAAAGTGCATGGAGACATCTGGGCTATTTAAAAAAAAAGAAAACTGCCCAGTTAAACTGAGAGCATTGAGCTCACAGACTATTCACACTAATTGTATATTATACTCTTATTTAAAAGAATTTGAAATAAGCCCCTTGAAAAATAAACAGATCGACAATATATTAAGGGGGGCTCATCCTTATGTTCCCCCCTTATAATTAACTAATGAACTTCCACAGCTAATCAGAGAAGTGCCTTATTACAATGAACTTATATACAAAATTTGAAGAAAATCGGATAAATCTGTACGAAAAACCCATTTATCTAAATTAAGGAGGGGATTAGCCCCTAGTATACCCCTTTATACTTAACCAATGAACCCTCAAAACTAATCAGGGAAGCGAGTTATCACAATGAACCTATATACAAAATTTGAAGAAAATCGGATATTTCTGCATGGAAAATCCATTTATATAAATTAAAGGGGTGGGTTAACCCGTCCCCCTCTTTATACTCAACCAATAAACCCCAAAAACTAATCAGGGAAGCGCCTTATCACAATGAACCTATAAACAAAATTTGAAGCAAAACGGTTGTTTCTGTCAAGAGTTATCGCGTTACGTACATACGTACATACAGTGGCGGTCAAAAGTTTCAGGCCAGTTAGTTTCTTTGATTTGTTTTCCAGAACGTTTCAGCGAAGAAGAAGCGCAATTGTTCCAAAAGTTAGGAATATGCAAATGACCTCTGACCACGTGGATTATTTTGATTTGATAGTGAAGACACTTGATGCAAAGAGAAGGAGTTTGAAATTCGTGTGTGCAAAAGTTTCCGGCCATTTGTCATTCGTTAGTTTTTGCTATCGATAAAGTGTTGTTTTGGCCGTGTTTGTTAATTAATCAACGTGAATAACGTATTTGAAATTCAAAAATGCAAAGTTAAAAAATTATTGTTCGTAAACGAGTGATTTGTTTGTCGCTAAAGGGCCAATCTTCTCGTGAGATTGCGGCAAAGTTATCGATTGGAAAATCTACTGTGAACGATAGTTTAATAAAATATAAAGATGGCCATGGCTTTCAGGACTTGCCACGGTCAGGGAGACCCCGGAAAATGACTGTTCGTGTAGATATAATTATCAGGAGAAAAGCAGTTGATGAACGGCATAAAAATGCCGCTGCAATATCCCGTGATTTACACAGTGAAAATATTGCTGAAATAAGTCGGTCTACCCTGTCAAGACGCTTACGTGACGTCGGACTTTATGGAAGAGTCAGTGTTAAAAAACCTTTCATAAGTAAAAGAAAAAGTCAGTGGGCCCGACTGGCGTTTGCCAAGGAACACAAAGACTGGTCAAGTGAAAACTGGAAAAATTCGAAGGTTAACCTTTTTGAGAGTGATGACAGACACTATGTCCGACGACCTAAAAACAAAAGATATGATTCGAGATATGTTATTCCTACAGCGAAGCATGGCGGAGGACACGTTATGCTGTGGGGAGCATTTTCTGGAAAAGGTGTCGGTCCGTTATTCGGTCCGAAATCCGTGGCAAATGAATGGTGAAATGTATAAGGATATCTTGCAAGATCATTTGCTGCCTTATTCTAGGAACAGTTGTGGTCGCAACTATTTGTTTCAGCATGATAACGACCCAAAGCATACATGCAAGCTCGTCAAGCAGTGGATTTTGCACAAAAAATCAGTTTTTGAAGTGGTCAGCTCAATCGCCCAATTTAAATCTAATAGAAAATCTTTGGAATGACTTTACAAAACGTGTGTGGAATTATAAATATTCCAATTCAGTAGAATTACCCCAAAAATTGCAAGAAGAGTGAAAAAACACTTACCATAGACGATCTTGAACCGTTCATTAAATCAGTGCCACGTCGCTGCGTCGCAGTACTTATTGCTAAAGGTATGACGACAAAATACTAATTGTAATTGATCACTGTTATTTTCTATTATAACACCATTTTTTCCAAACATGCCAAGATGGCCGGAAAGTTTTGAGAACATGCGTTTTCCTTTGCAATTAATTTTGTCAATTAAATTTCTTGATATTTATTTGTCATTCATAAATAAGTTCTTAACTATTAAGTCAGTAAAATGTATAAATATCACTTTGAGATTCCTTTTCATATGGGTATATTTACAAATTAACCAAAAATGTTATGCAGGCCGGAAACTTTTGACCACCACTGTACATACATACGTACATACAGAACCGGCGGGCACATTAACTCTCAGGCTTTGATAGCCTGTGAGCTAAAAACCACACATGTTGCCACAGAAAAAAAATTCTCTACTTAAAAAAAGGCGATTTTTAGGACCATCTGAAACATATCCGAATTTTGGTAGTAGGGTAAAACCGGGTATTAATCGGAAATTAAAGTTTTTACACTTTCAGTAACAAAAAGCTTTATTGTAATACATTTTGAATCAAACTTTAAAACATATATACATTTTATTTAAGGTCAATAAGATTTTTTTTTATGTTTTCAAGTAATTTTTAATGTTGTTATTTAATAGCAATTTCAGCTTTTACTTCTCGTGTCTGCTGCACTTCCGCATGTGCCCACTATCTATTCTTCACCACCTGTTGAGTAAAGAAACAATTAATTGCAGAATTCTATGGAAAAACATGGGTACATTGTTTTGCAGCAACAGACGAACAAAAATCAACATGGTCGTCCTCCTAGATAGCTGTACGTACACTATTCTACTTGACATCAAAATATCGTGTAAAATCTATAGAAGATAGGGCTGTAATTACCTAAATTGATCCATCAAGCTAAATTTCTTTGAAGAGCAGAATGCTGAAAAAATAAAACTTTTGAGATGAATTTCTTTTCAATAGCACTGCATGGACAGAGAGATTAAGTCTTTTCAAAAGCCGATAGCAAACTGCTAGAGGACGCTAAGAGATGCGGTTAAGATGTAGTTAAGAGATGCGGTTAAGATGTAGTTAAGAGATCCGGTTAAGATGTAGTTAAGAGATGTAGTTACTGTTTACAGGGAAGCACACATCAGCCAGAAAACAGAGTATCCGGTTTGACCTGCCTACCAGTTTTTTTCTTACTCTCTCCCATAAATAAATGTAAATTCTTTTAAATCAGTTTGTCCAACTGCGGCCCGCGTGAAAACAGTATATTCTTACGGAATTGTTTGCCTTATTTAATTTCGGAAATTCTGCTATTACATAAGGCAAAAATTTCTCTAAGAAAATTCTGGTTCCACACGCGCCACAATCGTACAACATTTTCATTTATTCATTTTTGCTAACGAATAAATGGAAACAGTTATCCTTTAAGAAAATAGGACATCATCTGAGTATAAGCAATAATAATGCATTTTTGGGGGCAAAAAATAATTTTAAAAAATCTCGGTCCTATATTCAGGAAAACATGGTATTATGATGTTCAAATTTCGTAAAACACAATTCTTAATACAATGATGCTGAACTATCAATTATAAATAGCTGAAACTTGAATTAATAATAGATTCACAACTTGTTTTTTCTATGACATTTTTCATATATTTACCACGTAATATAGTACTGAGATAAAATATCCTTTGTATTGTAGAAAAAAAAAAGCTAACGTTTTTAAATTAATTTTTCTTACGATTATTATTTGTAAAGTCAAATATAAATTATTGTAACATTTAATATCAGATAAACATGTCTCAGATAGATTGCATTGAATGCAATATATATTTCCCTCTGAAATGAAAGTTTTAATGTATCTTCATTTTTTTTGTTTCAGTTTTCCTTTATGTTTTCATTTTTAGATAAAAGCAAACAAAAAAATATTAAATGCGCAAGTTGAAGGAAAAGAAAATGTAATATATGGATATTAAACAAAAAAGAGCTTCCAAAACAGAATTTTGAAAATACACAGTTAAATAAACTTTGATAACAACCCGTACAAAAAGAATACCGTCAAAAGGGTTACTTTGTTTCAGAAACTGAATATATTTGACGGTGACGTCAAATTACTTGGTTTGTTAATCTTGGATATGGAAAACTTGTCTGTAGCGCATTGGCGTATTTTGGTGAATTGTTTGAAGAAATACATTTTTTCAAACAATTCTTCTGCATTTATGTCCCTATTAAATGATGGAGTTAAAGGATTCAGGTTTGTTCTTGGAATATATCAAAAGTGGCACAAAATATGCACAGTATTTATAGCCCCTAGGATTATTTTGCTCCAACTCTCAACAAAAACATTTCAACTTTTTAACAATGTTTCATCATCTTCCACTACATATATTGTTAATAAGAAGCCTCCGGTAAATGTATACACTACATCAACACTTTTGAAGACAGTTATCACTATTTACATCATACACGCATAAATGCGTTCATTTCTGGTATTTATTTTTATTAAGAAATTCCGAATCCATACCAGAATTTCAGAAAAAATAATTTTTACCATATATAATAAGGAAACGTCTGTCATTAAATAAAGAAACAATTATAATTCAGATTTTCTGATAGGAATTCGGAATTTCTGAATAAAATAGAAATTTCTGAAATGCACGCTTCGGATGTAAATGGTTTTAAACATATGAAAAATGATGAATTCTGAAAACAAAAACCTCAAAAATGTGGATCAAAGTATATTTGATGGCACATTATGTACAATGTACGTTTGTCGGCACATTAAGATGTAATATAAATATTTTTTCTGACAGACAGAAGAAATAAATGATTTTTCTTTTGATTATTATTTAGAAAGTCAACTATAAATCGTAATAACATTTAATAAGGGTAAATGTGTTTTATTTATGTTGCATCGAATGCAATTTATGTTTCCTTCTTGAAATGAAATATTTAATATATCTTCAATTATTTCCATTTCTTCGTACGATGCATTTTTAGATAACAGAAAACAAAATTAAAATATGAAATGCTCACGTTAAAGGAAAAATAAATTTAATATATGAATTTTAAATATGGACTCAATTGAATTCCGCCCAATATTTTAGACCAAATGCAATATATTTTTCTTTTTTATCGTGAATTTTTTATTTAAGCTTCAAAAATTGATTAAGTTGAAAATATACAGCTAAATAAAGTTCAGTGACACTGCACACAAAAGGAACACTTTAAGATATATAATGAAGAATATTCTCACATACATAAAAATAAATTACTTTTTCAACTTGTTAAATGTACTATCTAAGTTAAAAAATGATTCAAAATAAACCTGGTTTCTTATAAAGTTATTCATTTCCTTTTTATAATGTGTCAGGTGAAAATAATTTTTTTTTCTGAAAGTGATGAATGAGATAAATGATTTATATATTGTTAATATTTAATATAAAATAAAATAACGTAATAAAAAAAGGAGTTTTGAAATTCAGAGCCAGAATGCATTGCGGCCATTTTCTCGCTTCATCGGGCTAATTTTTACTTGGCACATATTGTCAAATTACATAAATTTTATATACTTTGCCAGATAGATTTAAACAGTTAAATTTCATTTTTGTATAATATATAAAATTTTTAATGAAATATAACATGAAATGAAATTGAATATGAAATATAAATAATATATAAATTTCATATTTAATTTTCTTTCTTAAACAATTTTATCAGATTTTTACCACATAATACATCTTCTGAGATAAAATATATTTTGATTTGTTGTTTTGAAAACTTTTGAAGAAAATTCTTTAACCTAATTTTCATTACGATTATTATATAGAAAATAAAATATAAGTCATACTAATATTTAATATCGGCTTTTCACTTAGATTACACAGAATGCAACATAAATTCCCTTCCAAAAAGAAAACTTTAATATACGTTTATTTTTTGTATTTTTTTCACTTTCATTTCTCTTTAAGATGCACTCTTAGATAAAATCAAACAAAGTAAAAATAAAAACTATGAAAGTTAAAGTAGAAACAAAAAAATGTATGGAATTTAATCATCGATGCAGTTAAATTCTACAGCGTATTTTCCAGAAAAAAGCAATATATTTTTATCCTTTTAATTACTTATTTAAGCTGGAAAAACAGATTAAGTTTAAAACACACAGTTAAATAAACTTTAGTAATAATGCTTCTAAAGGAAAACTTAATCATGTATTTTATTTTTGCATGATGAAGAGAAAAAAAAATGACCTTTTGAAAATATTAAGGGATTAGGTACCCCTTATCGTGTAACAGTCAAAAATTCGATTTTTATATTATTTTATATCAAAATATAACCACAGAAAGAAAATAATTGCATTAGTGTTGGACTTATCGGAAAAATAGTCTGAGATATTAGCATGAAATAGCAACATTCAAAGGCCCAGTCACTTTGCTTACTCGTTTAGTCAACTGACGTCGGTGAGGGAACCTCTATATGAAAGTGGCGACATACGCACACGCCGCATGCTGAGAAAGCGCTTAGACAGACGTTTTTGTCCAGAGTATGGGGAATCTATATGGACTTAACTTATGAGTGGTAACAGCTACGCCTCTGCGGGTGTATGCCCTCCAAAAAAATTGTTTATTGGACGAAGGAGACGCTGAGTTAAAATGTTCTTCCCGCCAATTGGTGTTTTTCTTCTAAATACACGCAGATGACGTGACATGGGTAAAGTCCATTCCAAACTTGGCTATACTAGGCTGGACAAGTTCAATTATACAAGTGAGACAAGTAGCATCAGGTTGGCGATAATGGCAACTCACCAAGAATCTTTTGCACAGACTCATCGCGGTAGACACGTCTCGGTAACCTCTTGTTCGCATTGTCGGCAATTTCAACAGCAACCGTTACATTTCTGACGTGTTACGCCCAGTAGTTCTACCTTATCTTCGATGCCTCCACAACTCTACGTTTTAGCACGACAATGCACGACCGCATGTTGCCAGTACTACCCTGACCTTCCTTGATACAAAACATGTTCGACTGTTGTCCTGGCCAGCACGTTCTCATGATTTTTCACCTATTGAAAATGTCCTGTCAATGGCTTCTGAGCGACTGGCTCGCCACCACTCGCCAGTCACTACGGTTGATGAACTGTGGCATAGTGTTGAAGGTGTATAGACTGCTGTACACGTATCTCTACGTCAATCGCTGTTCGATTCCTTGCCTAGGCAGATAAATGCTGTTATTGGAGCCAGAGGTGGCTGCTTTGGGTAGTGTTTTCTCAGGATTTATACCTCCAAAATTTCTGAAAATGTATTCACTTGTCCTTCCCATTATAATGTATTTGTCCAATAAATATCATTCTGTTATTTGCATTCCTTCATGGTGTTGCATTTTGGATGGCCAGCAGTGTATATAATTATAATATTTAATATTTTTATTAAACTTTTTTTTCAGATTTTCACCAAAAAAAAAAACCCTTCTGAGATAAAATCTGATGAAATCAGTATAATATCTCTACTATGTTACATTTCAATTACATTTTAAATATTTATTGTGAAAGTAATTCATGCATTTCTAATTCTAATTTTATTGTCATATTTTAGTATGTGCCAAAAATTTTGATACAGACTGTTATAGCAAAGTACCAGTTTTAAAAAAGTTTAAAATGTAAATATAATTTTTTATGCAATAGATCTGATAATATAGCTTTTGGATTCTAATTCTGCCTCGTGCTTTCCATGATAAAATATTTTTTGTAAAATTTCAAGGGATATTTCTTTCCATGCCTCTTTAAAAAATTCCAGAGTCCATCATTCGTGGTGTTTTTATGCATTGAAAGAGCTCTTTTCATCAGATCATATGCACAAGAAACCATAAGTGAAACGTCAGTTAACGTCTTATGAATATGTTGAAAGGTATTAAATGCAATACCGGAGTAAGTTTTTATTTTTGCAGCGAATTACAGTAAGTAGTTTTTGAAGTATGGGCGGTGCCTTAGCTTTGGTACAATATCTCTCTTTGAAAGTCAATTGAACACATTCTCTTAATAGTATGATTAATTGATTGTAATATATTTATCCAATATTCTTATTTTTATTTCTCATTGTAAGAAAAAATTGTGACAGTCATAAATCCTTACCCGAAACTTCATTTTTAGCCTTGAAATAGAGTCTTTTTTTAATGTGTTTTTTTCATTTAGAGTCTTTTTACTATGTATAAAAACTGATTTTCGGGATAAACCTTTCGGAATATTAGTGACCCCCACCAGTGGCTGAGAGATTCTACTCTCAAAGCTGGTAGACGGAAGGTGCTGGGTTCAAACGTCTGTCAAGCTCGTCGACCTAACCGTTCGGAGTTTTCCATGGTTTTCTTCGAACCTTGCCGTAAATATGGGTTAGGATCCCTTAGAAATACCCCCATGGATGGAACTCCCGCCTAGGGCCTATATCCTTGGTGTAGATTATCGGCCGTCATAAAATCAACCAACCGAATAATAGTGATGTTTATTTTGCACTTAGACATTTTTATACTATGCGCTTTACAACAATTTTAAAGTTCTGAATAAGAAAATTTCTTTTTTAAACAAAAATAAAACCGTATTCCCCGATTCACATCTTGTTTGCATGCGCCATCTTGAAATAACAATAAATTTGAAAGTATCAGACGATAATATAAATTACAAATAAGTCTCTACTAGAGTTTTTTCTCAAAAATAATTCCATTTTTTAAATCATTTATCAAACTGGTCTAAAAAATGTGAAATGGAATTAAGTATGAACTTAAAGAAATATATACATTTCATATACATATTTTTTTCTGAACATTTTTACGGATATTCACCATACAATAAGCCTTCTGAGATGAAATATTCTTTGTAATGTCGTTAAGAAAACCTTTGGAGAAAATATTTTAAAACAGATTTTTCTTACAATTACTATTTAGAAAGTCAAATATAAATCATACTAACATTTAATATCGGCTAAATGTGTTTCATTTAGATTACATAGAATGCAATATATTTTCTTCTGAAATGAAAGTTTTAATATACCTTCAATTTTTTATATCCACCCCTTTTTATTTCTCTCTAAGATGCACTGATAGATAAAAGCAAACATACAAAATGTGCAAGTTAAAGGAAAAGAAAATTTAATATATGGATTTTAAACATAGGTACAGTTAAATTCTATAGAATATGCCTCCAAAAATTCAATATATTTTTATCTTTATCATTTTGAACTTCTTATTTAAGCTGCGAAAACGGATGAAATTGAAAACACACAGTTAAATTAACTTCAGTGACAATGCGTACAAAGGAAACACTTAAATGCGTATATTATTATCACATAAAGACGAAATAAATGACATTTCGAAAATGTTACATGCATTATCTAACTTAGAAAATAATTTAAAATAAACCTTTCTTATAAATCAGGTCGTTTTAAATAATATATCAGATTAAAATAAATTTTTCTGAAAGTGGTAAATCCACATAATGGGAAAATGAAAAAAATAAATATATCAAAAAGGTGGAAGGGTTGGGCTCGGGGCCCTGAGGCTTTTTCTTACAAAATTTTCTCTAAATGAAATGCCAAAAAAAATGTTTATTGCTGTAATAGCATAGCTAGTTCGAGGCTAACGAAAAAGACAGGCTACCGCGGTGCATTCCACTTATCTTTTTTTACAGACGACTAGAGTGATGTGAAGCTCTTTTCGTACACCTGCATTAGTGCATTCGAGCATCACGTGACTCCGGCGGTCTGTAAAAAAAGATACGCGTAAAGCACCGCGGTAGCCTTTCTTTTTCGTTAGCCTCGTAGCTAGTTGATATGACGTCACAAATGTTCAACGCGAGGCTAACGAAAAAGACAGGCTACCGCGGTGCTTTGCGCATATCTTTTTTTTACAGACCGCCGGAGTCACGTGATGCTCGAATGCACCAATGCAGGTGTTCGAAAAGAGCATCACGTCACTCTAGCGGTCTGTAAAAATAGATAGGTGAAATGTACCGCGGTAGCCTGTCTTTTTCGTTAGCCTCGTATTCAACGGTGTCACTGTCACAATGGTCACCAAAATGTGATACCTTTAATTTATCACTTAATGGCTCTAAAATAACTATCACTGCCTGACTGGCTGATTTCGTGAATTTTCCGTATTTTTTGGGACTAAAAACTTAAATATTATTTTTTAATACATGACAACGTTGAAAATTCCTAAAGTTAAAAGCATCATAAATCGGTAAGTTTTCATTGTGAAAGACTGAGCTTTTTTTTAATGCCATTCTTAAACGAAGGGCAACATTTTAAAAATATAACTTATCGGAAAAGAGGGACGAATAAAAATTTAATTTCCATATTTAAATATATATACGCCCTTTGTAAAACAAATACCATATTTAAAAGTTATACTTGATTAACAAAAATTTTGTAATTGGAACTACGTTTCCATCGTCATCTGCTTAATAGATAATCACCATAACCCCTATTTTAAATAACTCTGTATAATATAATTTTTTGTATGTTAACAGCACAGTAAAAAATACGTTGATTATCATTTGAAAGATTAGTATATGTTGTTAAATATAAATATAAATGTTAATGTGTATAGTTTGATTAAAAAAAATACATTTATTAGATTTGATTTTTAATATTTTTAAATAAAATTGTTTATAATTATAAATTTTATTGTAAATATGTGAAACCGTTCTTTAAACGTCTATTTTTAAGTTTTCAAAACTTTTACAAGTATAGAAAATGACTCTATAATTTACCACTTAATGTTTTTATAATGTCGTCAGCAGCTGTTTTGGATGAAATTGATTTTCACTTTAGCTGCATTACAAAATTGCTACATTGTTAAATTGCTTCAATAAAGTTATCAGTTATTTCAATATTACGAAATTTTGCATACGTAAGCGTTTTATATAAGATCTTACCATTTTTCAAGTGATAATTTTATTAATTACTGGAAAAATTAGATTTTGAATAGCTTTTCCATTTTCTAATTTTTTTTCTGGTTTTATTAAAGAAATTGACTATAATATGAAAACCGTGATCCGACTGCTACTCCACATTTCTATCACGTCACGCGGAAAATGAGTCAGTGTGACATCATTGTGAAGCTGATATGTCCCATTTTGTAACGATTTAAAAAAGACTTAAAAATTGGTCACATTGACTTCACAGTGGAGTAACAAATTTAGTGTCAACTGTGTGGCATGATGTGACAAATAAAAAATGTCCCATTTTGTTCACCACTGTGATTGTGACACATTTGACCATTCGTTATATCGCACCGACTGGCTGTGCTATTATCGTATTTAACATTTTTTGCATTTAAATTTGTCATTAAAATAATAATGGCAGAAATTTTTAAGATATCGAAATGCTAAGATTAGAAAAATGTATGTGTCTCACAATATGATTTATTATTCAATTAGATCTGTAATTGACCAGTTGAATATGTTTTATATAATTTGAAAATCTTTGAATGCACTGAACGTTTGTATGTTTTACGCTATCGTTTAACGTTTATTTGAATTTTGTGTCTGCAAATCGATATTTTTAATACATTTACGATTTTAGGTTTTTAATTTCTATGAAAGAAAAATTGTAATCTAGTTCAAATAATAAATTGTAAATAAATCTAATATACTTTAATTTCTAGCAGAAAACATTCAAAATTTAGTCTTACAGATTAAAGTGAAAAAACTAACTAAAAGTTTTTATCAATGTGATTGAATCATTGTTTGACAAAAGTAGTTTGTTATTATATTTCTATAATAACATTATTGCTTCTTGATTAATATTTCTAATGCGGGATTTAAATTGAAAAATTTCTGTAATAATTATTTATTTTAAAGTGAAGTTTCAATTCACAACAATATTAAAATATTACAAACGTGCTTTAAAATTACATTTTGAATTGTTCAATATTCACTCGGTAATTGTTCTCACATGCAGGTACAATTATTTTGTTTTCTAACTTTTCTATATAAATAATGGTGGATAAACTAAACGAATTAAGGATTTCTCTATCTTTAAATGCTAAAAAATGTTAGTTTTGATTTCAACTGATTTCTTAAAATATTTTCATCTCCAGTGACTTTATTTTTCTACTTCAGCCACTATGTTCAGACAATTTTGAGATAGGTATGAGCAATTTATCATACATTTTGACAACATTATTACTTTAAAACATTTTGAAACGATATTAGATTGTTTATATATTTTCTGAGTCTCATCATGCGTTAGGTTATTCACGCATTATTTATTTCTTTGGATATTATATTGTGATTTCAAAAGTAATCATTTTCTTTTAGATATTAAATTTGGATGCATCATAAAAATAGCATAGAAGCTATCAGATAATATGAATATTGCCAAAACGAACTTTTTCCTATTTATATTTACGTCAAATAGTAAAATCCCTATTTTTCAAAATAGATAGAGTTTATAAATATTTATAGATCAAAATTGGACTATATTTATCTACAATTAAAATTTCACGCAGATTTCTTTAATTTGTTTTTAAAGAGAGAATTGTAGTAGCAACATAACATTGGGTCAATTATGGCTATATTTTCGCTAAATATTGCATGAAATATTGTTAGTCCAGTCATTTTAGGAAAAATAGCGGAAAAAATTAGAACAAAGCTGGATTTTTCCACAGGTGCTAGTTAGGGTATGTAGTTTAACATATTAAATGTTCTCATCGATCCGGTGTGAGCTTTCGCCGCCAGGGGGCGTGAATGATCCTGATAATCGTTTTTTTGAGAATATCTCTTTTTTTGAGAATATCTCATTAACGATTACATCTAGAAAAAAAGTTCAATTACAAAGATGTAGAAAATTTAATTTACTACAAAAAGTGTGCATAACATTTTTTTGTCAGACCAATACTTCTCTGTTAAAAATCAAGAACAGTGACGTACTTGGAAGAAAAACGATAAAAATACGAAAAACCTGCTGCTATTTTCAAAGAAATTATATTGAAAGGTGTAAAATTCTTACTTTTGAACAAATTAGGTGAATGTATAATATGCTTACTTCCATACCACCCTTGAGGTAAAGCATTTAGTGCATTTTTTAATTCTGGTTTCCCCCCTAGGCTTAATCAACATATAATGACTGGCTTGTTCAAATCTCAATTATTTGACTGCTTGAGTAGTCGTTTGCACATCTACAACTTCTTCACTCGATTTAGTTTCGTCATCATCTGTATTTTTTCTTCAGTTGTTGTATTACTTTCACTATTTTCCAGTTAGCTTTCGATATCATGACTAATTTCAGGTATAGCGATTTACTCATTCATTGCAATGGGCATGAAATTGTCAGTATCCTCATCTTCTAATTCAACTTTAGTTGCACTGTGACATGAAACTCCGCAACAATTTACGCATATATAAAAACACTTGAATTGAATCCAATTGTTTCGCATCCACATGCTTTGCCACATCCTTTGGAGGAAGTAGAAAAAATGGATTAAATAATATTTTTTATTGCAGGCGGTAAGGTAGCTGGGATTGGAGACAAATTTAATGTATTTGGCAGCGCCAGTTCTCAGGAAGACGTTTAATGCCCAACCAGTATTGTATTCGATGATAAACACATAAACTGTTCAATCTAGCTGCGCCCACGGTAAGCGGTAACTATGAAAACCTTTTTTTTACCAACAGCAACTCCTTTCTTGAAACATTTATAATGGTACTTGTTCAGAGAAATTTCTGCTTTACCACTATATAAAGCAACAAAAGCAGTTTTTTCTCTCTTGAATATTTCAATTTGGGATGCTTTGACACTTTTAAAAGTGCTAGCATCTTGTATGTTACGGTTTCCTTCCCTTTTCAAAATTTTTAATAACGACATTTTGGCTTTCCCAAGCATTGCTGTGTAGAGTCACAACCTGAAAAAGCGTGAAGAAACGATATATGATCTTTCAGAACTGCATCATTATTTAGACTGTGCGACGAATACAAGGTGGTTGTAATTCTTGTTCTTCGAGGCTTATTAAAAATATCTCTGTCTCTGGAGGTGCTAAGACAGTCAACAATACGAGCAAGTCAGCATCGTTGCTGCAATAGCAGCCAGCTCTGCTTACTTCAATGGCTGCGTTAACAATAAGTGTGTCAGCATTTCCCTCTGCCTGTTTAGCTTCGAAACCATTCTCCATAAATTTCTCCTTCAGAATAGAGATGAGGTGTGTTTTTTTATGATTAGATAAAAACTTTTGACTAATTGACACATTCGTTTCTTCGTTAATATCGATGTCCAGAGTTAAAATTTTCGAATACCGATGAGTTCATTCTGCCCCTTTCATATTATAAACTTTGTCAGAGTAAATATCGAAAACGGTTACAGAATTACCAGAGTATTTTCTTAAGATATAGGAAATATAACTTTCTACGACTCTCCTGTATGAGTGCAGCTGACGTCACTGTGGGGAAGCAAGAAATACCCGACAGTCGTTAAGACTACTACAAGTGTTCAAGCGGTCTGATTAGACTCCGATAAAAAGATCTGTGATATGATTGGTCTGCGTCGCTATGATGTTCCTGCAATGATCGCTAAAGAGAAAATGTAGATTGGTTGATAGAATTGTTTATAAACATGTCCTTTCTTTATTTACTGGTTTCCACTTACTTGGTAAAAAACCCTTATAAAGAATTTGTAGTGGTACCTTGCTTCAGCTGCAACCAAGTCAATAACATTAGATAAACGCTTACTGACTTCTTTGCCCCATTTGTCTTCACTGCAGACACAGTTAGACTATTTTTAACCTCTAAGCTTTTAACTATTATCACTTTTTCGCAATACTTTAGAGATTTATTTTTTCCTTCCGTTTAAAAGCTTCATCCAATGTATCAGAACATAGTAAAAAAATTTCACTGAATTCAAACAAGCGGCTGTCTTTCTCAATTTTTCATTAAAAGGTTTAACTTGTGTGGACGTTGATGGTGTTATGCAACAGATTTCTTGTACGATTTAACAGAATTCTTTCTTGTGTAATTTTTCCTACACGTTGGATGGACTATAATTCCACTATTATTTTCTGCCATGTCTTCAAATGCTTTCCAATTATTGTCACTTCTTTTCAAACTTGAGTTCACAGGTGACTTCAGTGCTTTTTTTTCCAATCGTTCACAACGCAGCTCTCACCACATACAAGACAAAATACTTCGTCAATCTCCATTTTAACGCTCTCGATCAACAATCAAGAAAGAGTCATTTTACACTCTCAAAACTATTTAAAACTTTCTACAATACGCGTGGAAAATAACACTATTTACTTTCTAAAAACTCACAAAAATACTTCATTCAATAAGTTAGGGTGATTTAACACCAGCGAAATGCTCATCAATTGAAATAAAACACGGCAAAGATGTACAAGTGGTGTATTTCGACATAAGCATTGGATGCCATGACAATAACTATTTCACCAGCTTACGAAATCAGTCAACAGAGAAAAGGACAGAACAGGAGGTGTAGGTTTCGAATGTAGATAGGTATTTGTTCTGTTTCTTGGGCATGTTCAATACAATCGTTTCCCTACTTTTTCCAGTTAAGTTCACTGCTTCTGATATTTGACAGAAAAGGGTTGGTGTGACAAAAAAATGTTATGGACACTTTTTGTAGGAAATTAAATTTTTTTACATCTTTTTAATTGAACTTTTTTTTCTAGATGCCATCGTTAATCAGATATTAACGGAAAACCGATTTTCAAGATAATTCGCGCCCTTTGGCGGCAAAAGCTCACATCGTATCGACGAGGACTTTTAGTATGTTAAACTACATACCTTAATGAGCACCTGTGCAAAAATCCAGCTTTGTTTTAATTTTTTCCGCTATTTGTCAAAAAAAGTACTAAAATGACTATAGTATGTCCCAATATTGGGGTTTAAAAATGTTGCCAATACTGCAATTTTATTGGCAAGAAATATTTAGCCAATATCAAATCAATAAAATCAATTTTAGTGCAATATTAGTTTTTTATGAGAAATATTTATAATATAAAGCCAAAATTAGTAGATAAGCCAGTAGATAAATTAGTCGGTAAAGCCAGAATATCGGCGTTTCATTGAAAATATTTCAATTTAAAGTCAAAAATGTATAAATATTGGCTTTATATTGAAAATATTGTACAAATATTGGCGTTATACTGAATTTCCTTTCTTAAAATAACCAAAAATATTTCCAATATAAAGCTAGTACTTTGTGAAAAGTTGGTATTACGTTGAAAATATTTCCAATATAAAATATCAATTTGTATAATATAGTATGCCTTTCATTAGTAATATTTCCAAAGAAATGCATATATTGTGACAGTAGCGTAGGTTGGGGTTAAGTCAACCGAAAGAATTCAAATTAAAACGCCCTTCTTTAGTGGCTGCTAGATATTTTATGCAGCTAGTTTTTAATGAAAGAATTTGCTTTGGAATAAAAGCTTTGCGCCCTGGACCATGGCCTGTCTGCTCCCTTCCATACGCTATGTCACGATATTGAGGCAGTATTTCATGCCAATGAATTCAATATTAGGCAATATTGACTTGCTACTAGGGTGAATATTATCAAGAAAACATGCTCATTTTAACCTGTAACAGCTAAAGTGCAAGCTCATCTATTACACTAACGCCATCTTATCTATAGTAACTATAATTTTCTTAAATTTTAGTTTCTTTATTCAGCATTAAATTATTTTTGTGGCGATCGTACAATGTTATTCTTATAAGCTTTGACAATTGTATTATCTCTGACGAAGCAATAAATTCATATATTTATGTATAATTATATTACAGGGCTTTACAAATTTGATGAAATCTGGTAGCCAGCAACAAATTCTAGTTGCCAGTAAAATATATTTACACCCCCACCCCCATCATCGATTTTTAAAAAGTACAAAAGTTTTTTATGAATTAATTGACAAAAGAAAATAATAACAGGCATAGTTTAGAATTATAGTTACATAGTTTAGAATAGTACAGTATTTTTTAAAATTATATTTTAAAATTTAATTTTTATGTAATTTTTAGCTTTTTTTTCACGTTTTTCTGCGGTTTTTCAACAGTGGTAAAAGAAATCCGGTTTCAGTCTTTTAGCCCAACATATTAAATTTTGTCTCTGCAATTTTTGAATTTCTAGCGAATTTTTATGTGATTTCTAACCTTTTACTTTTTTTGCGTTCCGCGACAGTTTTTTGTATGTTCGTGAAAGGAATGCGGTTTCAATTATTTAACCCAGTAAATTATGTCTTTTGCAATTTTTCGAATTTTTAGTGATATCTTCCGTTCCGTGGCGATTTTTTGATATTAGTAAAAGTAATCATATTTCTGTTTTTTAGCGAAGTAAATTTTGTTCTCTGCGATTTTTAAATTTTTTCAGAATTTTTAATGGAATTTTTAGCGTTTTTTCGGGATTTGCGGCGATTTTTGGACAATTTATTTGTGGAACGGAAAGAACTCTCCAGTAACGGTTATAAATGATGTTTGTGCTCATTTCTTAGGTCAAACTTTGTACAAAAGAAAAGAAAAACAAACTTCCAGATTAAAAAAAAAAAAAAAAAAAAAAAAAAAATTGTTTGCAAGTGCCGACCGCATTTGTCAAGCGCTGATTCTTTACATAATTTACGCATGCATTGAAAATAGAAATCTAGATCATGCTTTCAATAACTCATTAATGTATGTATAATAATCATATACATAATTCATATATGCCCTCAAATTAGAAAATTAGATCATGCTTTCGATTATTCATTCATATATGAATATTCATCAGATACGTAATTTAAACATATCTTCAAATTAGAAAACTCGTCCATGCTTTTAATAATTCATTCATATATGTATAATAATCAAATACATAACTCATATAGTCATATATTCATATACACATTCAAATTAGATAACTAGATCACGCTTTCAATAATTCACTCGAATATTTATATTCACCACATACATAATTCATATACACCTTCAAATTAGAAAAGTAGATCATGCTACCTATAATTCATTCACGTATGTATAATAATGAAATTCATAATTCATATATATATATATATATATATATATATAACTTTAAATTAGAAAACTAGATCATGCTTTCAATAATTCAGTTATACACACACACGCACACACACACACACACACACACATATATCTAATAATCATATATACGTAAATTATATATACCTTCAAATTAGAAAACTATATGATGATTTCAATAAAATAAAAATTAATATGGAATAAAAGGAATATTTGAAATATTTTAATAGAAATATGGTTAATTTTATAAAAGTTTCAATTTATCAGTTGATCAAATGTTTTAAAAAATTAAAGAAAATGTTTAAAATTTATACATTGTAACTCTTCTATTTAAATTTTTATTTAAAAATACTTGCAAATAATAAACCTTAAAACCTTATTCAGCATGGCATACATACCTTTTTAGATTATGGGGTTCATAAAAAGTACTTTTGAGATAAAGCTGTAACTGGAAGCGATAAGGGAATAGAAAATTAAAATGTCCTGAGTAACAGCTCGTAAATGATATTGCTCTTTACATTGTGATATAACAAAAGATTTTCTAAGATTTATTGGTTATATTCCTGTAAAGAGGGAAATATAAAATAAAATTGTGCTTAAGTTTCACATTAAATATGTCGTAGTTTTTTTTAAAGGTTAATAACCGCCATTCCCCATTTTCCGCAAGATAACAATTTAAGTACTATAATGGTGCGATTTTAATGCACCTGGAACATTATCATTATAATACGTCAATATATTTTTTCCTATAGTTATCATTTCTTTGATGCGATCTATTAGAATGATACGAATGTTTTAAAATTCCGCATACTATAAATGCTGCTGCTAATGTTACAATTTTGTGTTTTGATATTAGGTAGTGCGAGCTGCAGATATTTTAATGAGTGTATAATTTTTATTTGAAAAAAAAAGTATTGATTGATTACTGATTATTGAAGGAATTTCATTATTAAGCAACGTAAACAATTTTAGAATAATCGTAGCGCCATCATGTTTTCAAAGGCGTCATAATGTGAATATATGATCAACATTGGGCTGCAACCATACTCAACCTGCGGCCCGGCGACCTCTATATGCGGTCCGACACATAATCATTAATCTCTATTTATAAAATCAACTGAGAAGTGCATAAATTTTTTTTAAGACCATCACTGTTTTTTTATATGTTTTCATGGGAAGACAAAATCTGCCCTGTTATTTATAATCATTAATTTAAAATTATCTTAAAGCATCTTAAAGGCCGTTTCGTTAGTCAAAAATTCTTTTTACATGTAGTTCTATTTGTGCTATAGTGGTGCATATATTTCTTAATCTTCAGCACTAAACAAACATTATTTCAAATTAATTAAATTTGCACTATGTATTCATAAAAGAGATTTTGCATCGAGATAATGACTGTTTTATTAAAGAAAATACCTTGATTTTTTTATAAACTTGAAAATGCTCCACTATTATATTATTAAATTTATAATTATCATATAGCTAATAATGCCTATTAGAGTTAAACGTTTGCCACAGAAAAAAAAAGTTTTATATCACTAATTCCAAACAAAAATCTTCGCGACATATTTCTACATCATTATGAATAGAAGTCTACTACGAAGTATATTATTCGGAAATAGTGGTGTTAAATTTTTTGGTAACAATTATTCCGTGACAAACCTTCAATCCTACTAATTATATTATCTTTGTTATATAGCTTTGTTATACTACTTTTGTTATCTTACTATTTTAATTACACTTTTTTTTTACACTATTATAAAAATGTGTTGCTGCCCGCCTAACATCGCAAACATATGTTTGTGGACCGCGAGAAAAGAAGGTTGAGTATTGCTGGGCTAGCGCATCTGTTAAATTTATGCTGTTATTATGTTTGCTTTATTATATGAATAACAGAAAATATTGAAGATCAGTTTTTATAAATTTCGAGATTAATGAATAGTAAACAAGAACGAAAAATCATGCGTCAAGCATAGATTATGTAACACTTTCCAACGCTTCCAAAATAATTTTACAAATCATTACCGTTTAATAAGCTGAAAGATAACATCTAAGTAAACAATTTGGAAAACGCATAACATATTTAAAAACGTAATTTCAGGAATTTCCAACATATACAATATTCGGAAAAATATCCGAATACTTTTATTTAGCCTTGTATATGATCTATAGATTTGTATATATACTACATAGGACGCTAAATGTTAGTTTACTTAAAAAACACGTAGCACAGTTTAAAATTCTCCTTCTGGAGTTTCTGTCAATAAACGGAAATGTGTTCGTGAACTTTTCTGCTGCCCTGTATAACAAATACAGAATTTATACACACCAAGTACTAAACAAACTAGTCGTTGGGGGCCACCGTAATACTTACCCATCATGGATATGCATAATGCAAAAATATTAAAATAAAAATGTGTAAACTACTTATAAAATGCATTGCAATTCAAATAAAATCGTGGCTTGATGACGTCACAAACTTTAAAGGCTCGATTACTGAATTGCTTGAAAGAGGTTTTTCCTTATAACTCCAAAAATAATAATCCTATTAACTAGTGGTTTATTGCATCTGATTAAGCGTCAAATTTACAATTAAAATATATCTTTGAAGTGAAATTTGGATGAAATACAGGGTCATGAAAAAAGGAAGAGTGTGGAAAATAGGATTCCAAATATCTCGGCAACTCATTATCCGATCGACTTCATGCTTTATGAAAAATTTATGTTTTTTTATTGTCGTTTATATTCGTTTCTTAAAATAAACAATTTCGAAAATTTTTATATACCTTTCATCAGAACGAATATTTCGAGAGTCCGAAAAAAATTGTTCCGGTTAATCGAGGTTATTGAAATGAAATAGGCTTCTTCCCACTATTACATACTAAGTACATACCAAATTGCAAGTCCCTATCTCAATTTTTTCGGGAGATAGAGCGTTTACAGACACACACACACACAGACACACAGACACACAGACGGACGGCAAAATTTTTTTTCTAAAAATATGTTTTTCGGAATCTCCAGTGTCTGAAACGTGTAAATCCATCAAAAAAAAATTTTCGATTTTCAAAACGATTACAAGACTTACCCTATACTACGTATGATGGGTAAGTAAAAGTGAGTTAAATTTCAAATCGCTTTCAGCAACTTAAAACGCACTTCCAGGAATTATTGTTAACAGACAGTAGATAATTCTTTTGTGTGTCCCTGTAAATGATCGATGACTGCTATACATACAATATTCTGTAGTAAGCCTCTTGTAATGCACCTTAGTCATATATATAAATTTCAATGCGTTTAAAATAGTGAAAAATTATTTAAATAAACCGCAGACGATTTTTCTCCATAGACGTAATGTAACGGAATTCTTTTGACTGTTCATGTAAATTAACTATAAGTGCTATGCACACCCTATTCCATATTACGATTCTTGTAATACACCTTAGTGATATATATCAATTACAATGTGTTTGCAATTGTGTAGCATCATTAAAATAAACCGCAAATGATTTTTCCCCATAGACCGTAATGTAACGGAATTTTTTTGAGGGTCCCTGTAAAAAAAGTGCGACACACCTCAGTTGAAATAGGGAACGTGCTATACATAACGACAATAACATATAAAAATTGAAAGGCAATCTGAGCATATTTACGGTAGTTAGAGCACGGCTATACGGCAGACGGCCATACGGCCAGACAAACCGAAGTCATAAACACTTTTCAACTAGGTTGGAAAGTGTTAAAAATAATTTTTAAGCTTGATGCTTTTATTTTAAATGTCAATGTTGTCAATATCTCTTTTTTTGACGTGGAGTAGATGATGATACATTAATTTTTTTTAGATGTCCTTGTAAAATAACTACACATACGATTATGGCAGCTATTTTCAAAACGTATAACAGTGCTAAGTACTTAAAAACTAAAAAAAATTTTGTGATGACTGGTCCAATTTAACAATAGTCAAAGTCTATAAAATTAAAAAGAGACAATAAAATAGACAGACAGACAAACATGTAATTTTTAGATTCTAAAAATTTTGATAACGAGGCCATCTATCGACCGATACAATTAAAAAAAAGAATGAAAATCGGATCATCCGTTCAAGAATTATGTGTGGACATATATAGAAAAAAAGGATACAAACGAATTGTATTTATGTTGAAAATTGGAAAATAAATAATTTTTATAACTTATTTGAATTTTATTGATAAATATAATTTTTTTAATTTTATTTTATACACACAAGTCAAATAATTTGTGTGTAAAACTTTACTTCTAAAATTAATGTATGTATTGTAGTAAAACACCTCACCCCAGAACAACATATTAAAATTAAAAACATTAGGTGTTTTCTTAAGTTCTTTAATATAAAAATTAACTAATTTAATTACGACAATTTTCCTTCTATAAAATAGGAAATAGTGTTTTACATCAGATTTTTATCAATCTGCATATTTATTTACTTTAGTATTATTAAAAGATTCCTCCATAAAATATACTGTCAATTTAAACAATACACTTAACACATGCGTATGTTGTTAATTCCAATATTCAAATGATCGTACTAAGACACACATTTCTCTTATTTTTTTCTGAAATCTGTATTTAAAGTTTTTTTTTTTTTTACATTTTTATACTTTCATACGTAAAACAGTATTTTATGTAAGTTGTTTTGATTTTAAGCTCATCATCATCAAAACCACACCGATGATGAAATATAATAGCAATATCTAAATCATTTCTTGGATATAAAATAATTATAAAATGTAATATAATACAAGAATTAAACTATGTCTAAGCACTCTAAAAACGACCTTTTCAAAACTGAGCAAAAAATACTCAAATCTCAGTATGTCATATAGTTAAAATGGTTCCGAATTAAAATTACTCACGTTTGAAACATGTATATACTCATTTCTGAAAACATACACACACTCAAGAATAAAACATCATGTGCTCATATTTGAGTATGTCCATGTTTCAAAAATTAGCATGAACTGACTTCTATGTGCTCATTTATGAGTATTTCCATGTTTCAAAAATCAGTTTGAACTGATTCTAATCATTTTTGACTATTTCCATGTTTCAAAAATGATTATGAACTGACCTCTATGTGCTCAGTTTTGAGTATGTCCGTGTTTCAATATTCTGAGTATTTCTGGTATTTCAGAACTGAAAGCATTGGGAATATTTGGAACAAAAATTTCATAACAAAGTGAAAACATCGATTTACTCAGATTTGAAAGTGTCATTTTTCTGAGTGACGTAGCCTCATTTTTAAGTACATGGTAATGTATAGAAATAAGCACATTTCTTGAAATTTAAATATTTAATTATGCAGTCTATTAAATAATTTCTCATTACTCTGGCTTCAAGGTTAATTAGCTAGTGAGTATCTTCAAAGAACTACTAAAATATCAAACGTCTGAAATTTCAAAAAAGTCTAGTCAGCTTCAACTAGCGCTTTCAAATCATTCTAACATGTAACTGCTCTTTCAAACACTGTACTTATTTTGAAATGATCGTTTTACATGAAGATGTAAGTCATTAGGTATAATCTTGGGAAAATTATGTTTAAAAATGGTAGGGGAAGTACTACATTGAATCGTTTAAATCGACAATAGCAAAATGTTTATGACGTTTAAAGAAATACATTTTATTAATCATTTCTGTGAAATTCCTTTAAATTAATTTTTCGAAGTTTTTTACTGTTATGATTTAAAAAAGTAATAATTGTTTTATCTAACTTTGGTTTGATTAGAAGGAGGGTTGCTTTGAGATCAATAAGCTGCAAGGCTGTTGTCTCGAATGATCAATATATTTTTAATTCCAGAACATACAGGATTTCGACAAATTACAAAAATATTCGTCTTGAAGGGGACAGAACAGACATACAAGCAAATATCAACACCGATAAATTACAGCCCGGAACTCCACAAAGTGTGTGTAACGGAGTTGACGGGAGTCGAGCCCGTGGCCTCTCCTACGCTCTACAGCGATTAGTGGTATGTTGTCTTAACCACTCGACCCCGGAGGGTCCTTTATCTAACTTGATAGAGTCATCATAATCATCAAAACAACATCGATGATGAAACATATCTGCAATATACAAATTTTCTGAAACGTGATTTTATTTTTCTGACTGTTAAATCCTAACGCAATATAAGAATTGATCCATGTCCGAAACAGCATTACTTTTCACTACATGGTAATGTACAAAGACAACCTGTCTTACTCTGAAGTGAAATAGGTTAATTACTAGTCAATCAAATAAAGTATCATTACTCAAAGTCCAAGATTAAGTAGTTCACGAGTTATTCGTGTGCAAAGAACTAAATTGTCAAAATGTCGGATATTTTAAAGAAGTGTAGTCTGTTTCAATTAACGCCTCCAAATCATTCAAACATTTAATTGCTCCTTTGAACACTATAATTGTTTTGAAAGAATCGTTTTACATGAATTTAATTCATTAACTATAATCTTAGGAATATCTTGTTTAAAAATGTTAGGAAAAGTATATAGAACTTTTCAATCGACAATAGGAAAATTTTTATGATGTATAAAGAAATACATTTTATTAATCATTGTTGTGTGAAATTCCTTTAAATTAACTTATCGAAATTTTTACTTTCATGATTTAAAAAGTAATAAGTATTTTACCTAAATTGATAGAGTCATCATACTCTTCAAAACAACATCGATGATGAAATATATTAGCAATATCCAATTTTTTTCTGAAACGTAAAACGACGATTAAATCCTAATACAATATAAGAATTGAGCCATGTCCAAAACAGCATTATTTTTCACTACACGGTAATACAAAGACCACCTGTCTTACTCTGAAGGGAAATAGGTTAATTACTAGTCAATGAAATAAAGTGTCATTACTCAAGGTACAAGATGAAGTAGTTCACGACTTATTCGTGTACAAAGAACTAAAATGTCAGTATGTCGGAAATTCTAAAGAAGTGCAGTCTGCTTCAATTAACGCCTCCAAATCATTCAACCATGTAATTGCTCTTTTAAACACTGTACTTATTTTGAAAGAATCGTTTTACATGAAGATTTAAGTCATTAAGTATAATCTTGGGAATATCTTGTTTAAAAATGCTAGGAGTAGTATATTGAACTTTTAAATCGACAATAGGAAAATTTTTATGATGTATAAAGAAACACATTTTCTTTATCATTGTTGTGAAATTCTTTTAAATAAACTTCTTGAAGTTTTACTGTCATGATTTAAAAAGTAATAGTTCTTTTATCAAACTCAATAGAGTCATCGTAATCATCAAAACAACACCGATGATGAAATATATCAGCACTATCAATTTTTTTTCTATAACGTAAAACGACTATTAAGTCCTAACGCAATATAGGAATGGAGCCATATAACAGCTTTATTTTTCACGACACGGTAATGTAAAAAGATACCTATCTTAATCTGAAGTGGAATAGGTTAATTACGAATAAATAAAAGAAAGTCTCATTACTCAGAGTCCAAAATTAAGTAGTTAACGATTATTAGTTCAATAAAAAAAGTAAAATGTCAGAAAGTCGGAAATTCTAAAGAAGCCTAGTCTGATTGAATTAATGCCTCTGAATCATTAAACTATGTAATTTTTCTTTTAAACACTGCACTTATTTTTAAAGCATTGTTTTGCACAAAGATTTAAATCATTAAGTATAGGGTTGGTCATATTGTGTTTAAAAATTCTAGGAGAAATGTATTGAACTATTAAATCGAGAATAGCATTATTACTTACCCATCATACGTAGTATAGGGAAGTCTTGTAATCGTTTTGAAAATCGAAAAAATTTTTTTGACGGATTTACACGTTTCAGACACTGGAGATTCCGAAAAACATATTTTTAGAAAAAAATTTTTGCCGTCCGTCTGTGTGTCTGTGTGTCTGGATGTCTGTGTGTCTGTGTGTCTGTAAACGCTCTATCTCCCGAAAAAATTGAGATAGAGACTTGCAATTTGGTATGTACTTAGTATGTAATAATGGGAAGAAGCCTATTTCATTTCAATAACCTCGATTAACCGGAACAATTTTTTTCGGACTCTCGAAATATTCGTTCTGATAAAAGGTAAATAAAAATTTTCGAAATTGTTTATTTTAAGAAAGGAACATAAAAGACAATAAAAAAACATAAATTTTGCATAAAGCATGAAGTCGATCGGATAATGAGTTGCCGAGATATTTGGAATCCTATTTTCCACACTCTTCGATTTTTCATGACCCTGTATTTCTTCCAAATTTCACTTCAAAGATATATTTTAATTGGAAATTTGACGCTTAATCAGATGCAATAAACTGCTAGTTAATAGGATTATTATTTTTGCAGTTATAAGGAAAAACCTCTTTCAAGCAATTCAGTAATCGAGCCTTTAAAGTTTATGACGTCATCCAGCCACGATTTTATTTGAATTGCAATGCATTTTATAAGTAGTTTACGCATTTTTATTTTAATATTTTACATTATGCATATCCATGATGGGTAAGTATTACGGTGGCCCCCAACGACTAGTTTTTATGACGTTTAGAGAACTACATTTTCTTAATTATTGCTGCGGAATTTGTTTATAATAACTTCTCAAAGTTTTTAGTGTCATGATTAAAAAATAATAATTCCTTTGTTTCAATAAATAGCGCCATCATCATCAAAACAACATCGATGATTAAATATATTATCAACATTTATTTGTCTTCTGGAATGTAAAACGACTATCAAATCCTAACATAACATAGGAATTGAGCCATATCAAAAAACGGATTAATTTTTCACTACACGATAATGTACGAAAACACACATCTTACCCTGTAGTGAAATAGGTTAATTACTAGTCAGTTAAATAAAATCTTATTACTCTAGGTCTAAGTTTAAGTAGTTCATAAGTTATTCGTGTTGAAAGATATAAAATGTCGGAAATTCTAAAGAAGGCTAGCCAGCTTCAATTAACGCTTTCGAATCATTCTACCATGTAATTGCTCTTTTAAACACTGTACTTATTTTGAAAGCATCGTTTTACACAAAGATTTAAGTCATTAATTACGAGAAATTTTGGGGATATCTTTTTTCAAAATTATGTAAGAACCAGTGGGCCCGTGCGACGATTTCGCACTGCAATCTAATATTTTTTATCAATATGCAATATTTATTAGATGCAGGTTTAAACTTCTAAAGAAAAATTAAGGATAAAAATATCTGCAGCAACATTTAGTGTTTAGTGAAGCCAGAATATCATCTAATTTATTCCATCAAAGTTAGAGTAAAAGTTGATTTAAGATTGAAAAAGGCACGTGCGAGAAAAAAAATTAACAATCATATTTTAACTGCATTAGAGGATGATGTCGGCCGCTTCGGGAAAAACATGGGACATAGAAATATAAATCTAAACATTTCAATTTCGCTTTTTAATCATAAATATAAAATAAACGCATGCGGTGTTTATTATAATCTGAGCATCATACAATGTGGTATTTTACTTTTTTGGCAACAGTAATTTGAGGAAAACCTTTCATTTCTTTTATGAAAACAATGCCGATTTAATTTTTAAATATCAGCAAGTTTTAATCAAAAAACATGTTTTAAGAAAATGTAAGTGCGCTATGTTAGAAACCTGTTCCAAATCCTTTCATATGGTATCTAATTCGTCGTTCTGCGTTTCGTATTTTCTGAGAAAAAGGGATGTTGATAGGAGAAATAATATATATGATGATTGTATCGATTTTTTAAAGCTTACAACTACAGAAAGTATGTCTGGAAATGAAATAATATATGGAATGAATGATTTTTTTCGTAAAGTAAAATAACTTGTTTCTGACATTCTAAATAATAATAATAATAATAAAAAAATCTTTTTAAAGTAATTAGGTTGAGTTAATATGTTTTTTCGCTCAATAAATTTTTTAAATCATTCTAAAAACAATAGCACTTTATTTGTTGAGTTTGATTTGTGTGTTAAGAATAATCTATGAAAGATGAAATAAAATCATATCATTTTTACGTTATACTCTCGTAAAAACAGCTTTGAACCAATCATTATATGCAATACCGTTAAACTTAAAAACGTAAAATTTGCAAAATATTTTTCATAACAACGGCACATTCCTTTTAAACCGAGTTTTGTATAATGAAAAGCATATTTGACATTAAAGTATTAGTAACCTATGACTGTTAAATTAAAATCATAAAATTTTTACTCTATACTCTCGTAGCAATACCGTTAAACTAAAGAACGTAAATTTTGCAAAATATTTTTTCATGACAACAGCACATTCATTTTAAATCAAGTTTCGTATAATGAAAAGCATATTTGACATAAAGTGTTAGTAATCTATTATTGTTGAATGAAAATCATATTTTTACGTTATACCCTCCCAAAAATTGCCGTAAACCACTCATATATGCAATACCGTTAAACTAAAGAACGCAAATCTTGCAAAATATTTTCCCATGACAACAGTACATTCATTTTAAACCAAGTTTCGTATAATGAAAAGTATATTTGACATAAAGTGTTAGTAATCTATTATTGTTGAATTAAAATCATATAATTTTTACCGTATATTCTCGTAAAAACAGCCTTGAAACACTCATAGATGCAACATCGTTACGAACGTAAAATTTGAACAATATGTTTCAATGGAAACAACACATTTTATTCAAACCATGTTTAGTATAATCAAAAGCAGATTTGAGATAAAGTGTTTGTAATCTATGAACCTATACTATTAATAGAAAAGAGTTTGTGTGTGTGTGTGCGATAGCTGGGAAAATATACCGCACGTAGAGGTCTGAAAATTTAGATGAGGATAGTCCAAGGCAGGTCTTGAATGCACCCAAGAATAAGATTCTTCATTTTATGTTCATGAACCGAGATATTAATTAAAAACCACAAAGAACATCACAGAATAGCATGAAAAATCGCAGCGATGACAATGAATAAACCTTTCAAAGATAATATTTAAAAAAAATTGTTTACATGATTCATTTTCCGTTTTTAAAAGCCCACATTGGAATAACTATTCGAAATTCTAGAAAACGAAGCTATATCTACGTGCTTTTATCTTTCTAACAGTGTAATTTATTTTAAAAAATATGATTATTAACCCTTTAAAAATTTTGTTTGAAAATTGTTTTCTACAATATTTAAAATTTTGCATCCGTTCTGCATATCAAAATAAGAAATAAAAAATATATAACAAATTAACCGGCGTACATTTACCTTTAAAACTAAGTTTTTGATTAAAAAAATATCACTATTAAACTTTTCAAATTCTTTTTTTATGATACTCACTTTTCTCTCTATCTCAGTTGCTCTGAATATAGTTTCCTTCTCTTCTTTAGAACATTTTTGATTGTGCGCATGCTCTGGAAAACCTAAAATTTTCACAGAGGCAGAAGAACAGAGTTTAGTTTAAAAGAGAGAGATGGGGGGGGGGGTATATTATAAAAAAAATTCAGGAACTTTTAACCGGAATTAAAAGTTTAATTTATCTAAACGCCAGACATTCAATCGGAATCCCTATAACGAGAACTTCTTAGTTCGTTTGGATAGATTTTCAATTAAAAATACGAAATCATTGGACGGGGTAGACTACCGAAGGCAGTGGGACTTCCAATATTACGTTCGTTTGGAAAGAGTTTCTTTTAAATATATAAATTAATTCAACACTGAATTTTGGTATATTTAAAGTTATCATTACGGACCCGGGATACGCTGGTCTTTCGTTTAAAAAATATAAAATCGAAATAGACCGGAGTGTGCGTGACTCACCCAGTGTACGCTGCCAAAGGCAATTGGGCCTTCAACTATAGGTTCGCTAGGATAAATTTTCATTAAAAAATATAAATCGCACAAATTCGCGTCTGTACGCCTCCTAATGCAGTGGGTCCGCAAATATTAGGTTCGTTTGAAAAGATTTTCGTTAACACTGATTTTAGATGTATTTATTGCTATTTATGGTTTATTTATGGCTTAGTTGTATTTATGATTCACATGCCCGGGACACGCCGAACGGGTCAGATAATGTTGAAATAATATCATTAATATTCTTACCTTACACTCTTGTAATAACAGCTTTATACGACTCATAGATGCAAAACTATGAAACTGAAGTAAGGGAAATTCGCAGAATATTATTCTATGATAAAAGCGTATTCCTTTTAAACTCAGTTTCGTACAACGAAAAACATATTAACAATAAACAGTAAATGTCTTTTTGAATGTAAGAGGAAAATTAGACCAGGGGAATCTTGTTTTTTATACTACACTAGAAATATAAAAAAATTAACAATATCTAAAGGAATGCTTTTGCTAAATATTTACCAACAATGGGAAGCAATCAAATCTATAATTCATTCAAAGTTAAGAGAGAATTTAAATTAATATAATTGTTGCCAATTTATGCCACGGGGTTTCAGTTTCCGCTTATTCACTTATTTGGCGAGTTCATAAAAATAAATTAATACATATTTGTTTAAAAAAAAACATTTAGAAGAATTTGTTGACAAATATTTAATGTATTTAATTAATACATTTCAATTAATACATTTACAAATCATACTTTTTTTTAACAAATTGTATTATTTTTTATACAAATTATTTTTTCATACATATACGATCGTTACTTTAGTAACGAGGAATGCTGGGTGATGAGTGCAGACGTTGTAAGTGCCATTGCAAAATCTGTGAATTTCCAAGTGCTTTTTAACAATTGGGAAAAATGTTGTTGTTATCGGTCGAGAATGGACCTCTTGACGTCGTCATTTTATTAACGTCGTCACTTTATTGTTTTAAGCGTTTTTAACGAAACTCTGTAACTTTAGAAGAATTTTTCTTTGAATAAGCGATAGAAATGCATAAAATCGTTACAAAAATATTAAAGTTACAAAAAGGATCGATGCAAATTATCAGATATGAAAAGTAAAGTAGAAATTTGGTACTTTCGTGTTATAGAAGCCTCCAAGGATGAATCGCCAAGCGGCCAAGATTTATCGCCAAATTATAAAGCATGTATGACATTATAATAATATATGATATAACATTTCTTGACGTATGTGTCCAAGTTATAGTGATATATGATGCATATAATGAGGTATATGACACATATAGGAGTGTTTGGAATATATATATACGTATATAGGATGCATATATAAGCTTTGCGATGATCTTTGCGCAATCCTAACTGCAACCTTGGCATAATCATAATTGTGGGGGCCGCTATAACACGAAAGTATGGTGATTTTTTTTAAAGCTTTTGGAACATTTTCCCGATAGTTATTGTAATTTGTTAAATTATATTTTTTTATTTACTTGTTTCCTCTTTTATTTTTGAATAGATTGTATGTAAAACAGTATAAAAGAAATTACAATAACAAAAACACGTTTTCTTCGTTTTCTTGTAATTTTTTTATTTAATATTTGTAATGCTAAAATTGTCTGAAAAACAATAAATATTTCATTGTAAAGACAATTAGTAAGCATTTTCTTTTCTTGTTTCATTTTGTAAAATAATGCACTTGAAACTTGATGACTCTCTTTATTAAAATAAAATTATATTAGCTGGAACAGTAACTGTTTAATGGTCTTTCCAAAACATTGCGCTCTCAGAGAAGTTTATATGAACGAACCAAATTGTTTCCAGTAAAATGAAAAAAAAACATCCTGCAAGAACAGTGGCTCCTAGTCTGGGATACGTAGCGGATCTGTTGGGAGAACGCGAAAGTAATGTTCATAATGACGGCAAACACACATGCATAGACACACAATAATTTAATAATTTATCATGAAAGGAAGAATAAAAATGTTTAAATTAACGATTCAAAAATTCTAATTTATTGTCGTTCACGTATATAGCCAGCTTCATGAAAGAGTGTTCTCGTTTTATGCGCATAAAAATTAACGCAGTAAGCTTGATATGTAACTCTTGATTCGAGTTTGAACTTTTCTTCATTCGAATCTCATTAAAAAAGTATTTCCGTGACACAAGATTAAATATCACAATGAAATGATAAAAGCCTCGTTTGAACAACTTCAAATAAGTAACTGTTATGAAATTTCGCCACAATTGAAGTGTTGTTGTTTTATATGTTTTGTTGTTCGGCCGCTCTTAAAAAAATAAACTCTAAGATAAAAAAATAAAAACGAAAGCCTATATATGCCGTTAAGAAAATTTATATCATTTGATTGATTAAGTAACTTAAAATCCTTCTTAGCTAATACAAAAAATATTTTTGAGTACAAATTTGAATGGATAAGTGTTTATGTGAGGAAGGATACTCATAAATGAAAAGTCTAAGCTGGACAAGACAAAACATCTGGAGCTGGACCCAAGGAAAATCTGATTGCAAATCAGGAATATTGAGGCCAGCATGTTGTATGGAAAATATAGAAGCCTGGTTATCGCTGTGTTATAATAAATCAAGGTTCGTGAAAAATATAATACTTGGAGCCGTACGATATAGGTAGATAAAACAACTTTTTAAACACCAGAACGTTTCTAACTACTACAGAATATGCTCGTAGCATTCAACGTACCGTTATTAGTGTACTGATGACGGTACGCAGAATAATATGAAACTGTCTGCAATAGTTTAGAAAAGTTCTAGTGCGTAGTTAAGGTAGAGTTAAGATGATCAAAGCGAAGCCTCAAATCTCTTTAAAGTGCGATAGAAATTTAAAAAAAAGCTTCAGCAAACAAAAAATATATCCTACAGTATTTTTTATAATATCGTCTTTTGCATAACAGTTTAAATAAAGAAATTTGAAATAAGAAAATTAAACTTTCTCTATGTCTCCTAAAAGCATTTGAAGCATGATTTTTTAATAGAATTGTAAGCGCTTTCCGCATCCCTTTTTAGGTAGTTTCGTTAAGGCAATTGTTTTATGTTTAAAGACTTCAAATAATTACATTCATTATCTTTATTCCTAATAATAACTGTTAAATGTAAGTCTAGGAAAGTTTACACTTTGAAAATCTATTTTAAAACTTTTGTAAAGTATTTAAATTTCATCCGCTGTCTTTAAATGTATTTAAAACTTGCTGTCTCTTTGCTCTTTTAATTAAGAGTCTCAAATTGCACACTAAGAAGAATTCGTTAATGAGATGGTACATTTCAAAATTTAAAAAAATCATTTTTTGAATTACGCTTTAATTAAAATGCAGCTTTTAACAAGTTTTGTCGTGGGACGAGAATTCAATTAAAATAATAATTTCTGAGTAATGAAAAATCTGCATCAGAATAAGAAATTATAAAACGTATTTTTTTTTAATCTAGAAAGTTTTTTTTTTAATTTCACATCTTTTTAATAGATACAAAAACAAAAAGATAATTAAAAAATATAAGATATATCAAAATTATGCACTGATATTTAATTAAAAATTACTTGAGATCCCAAACTTGACTGAATATATCTGCCTTATTGTGGGCTCAATTTTTTTTTCATTCAGAGTATATGATTGATATGAAGTAATTTGTCTTATTACCAATAGAATAAAACTATAAATTTAACTGCTATTTAACATAGATCAGTATATTGCAATTTTCTGTTTTCGACGAATCATTAATTGTTGTTTAATATTTATTTCTCTATATAAGTTAAATTAAAATTTAAAGGGATTTTAAAAGAAAAACAAACATTTATAAATGAATATGTGATTTTAAATATGAAAACTGTGTTCAACAACTGCCTCCTTTCAAAATATTTAGGTAATGGAAAATTTTTTATTCAAATGTATTTCATAAACATCATTTATGGTTGAATTACTTTACATTATATTTTTAAAAGTCACTTTAATGAAAGAAAAATATATCATAACAATGTTTTAATTTATAAAAATTGTTTTAAAATAATTTTTTTATTGCAGATAATTGTCTTATATTTTAATACATTTCCAGGAAAGCCGTTTTCGAAATTATATTATTTGGAGGTTCCTTTCGTGAACATTTTAACTGAAGTGAAGCTATAAGTATCATTTATTGTTTAAATTAAATTTTTGTACGCTATATGTATTTTATATCATTGATGGTTAGCACTTAAGAACTCAAATTTTATACGCATAATTTAATTCCAACTATAAAATATCTCAGTAATTTCATTTGAATTTAAACTTCAAATTTTATGGAAATAAAGAAATGATGATTTTAGTGAGTACTTAAAGTATTTGTGAAAAAATAACTTATTATTATTATTCTTACAATTGTTATACTTACTATTGTATTTTTTAAAACATAAGATATCAAGGCTTGCACGATTCCTACATCTGAGTACCAATATTTCTGAATAGTATTCTTTGCCTCATTTAATTGCAGCAATTCTGTCATTAAAGAATTACAGAATAGGTTTAAAAATAACGAAAACGGATTCATGGAAGCTCAAAATGTAAAAATATACTAATATCAATTTTTTTCATAATGACGATTTTATTATGATTACACAATATGTGTACGGAAAGTAAAAAGAAATATGCTAAACTAAACGGTAAGTTCAAGAAAAATGTGATTTATTCTTTTCTTTTTAATTTTAGGTATTTGCATTTAATGTTTTTGGAATCGGAACTTATCACTGTAAGTCTAAAGAAAATATTTTTATCTTGTTGTGTGTTTAATGAAGAATGAATATTGAATGTCCAGTAAATGTTCAGTAAATTAAAAGTTTTCGTGATATAGAAAAAAAAAGATTAAATTATCTTTATATTTGTATAAAAAGAAACTCAAACATTTGTTTAATGTTAATTATTTTTATGTTTCTAAATGGATACCCACCTTCATGATATCACTAAATAATTTCAAATTTTGAACAACAGATATGATTTTTATAAGGTAAACTGCCCGTAAAATTTAAAGTACCTTTAAAGAAACATTTAATAGTAAACGGCTAAATTTCAATTCATGCATTTAATTTATTTAAACAGTGTGTACTGTAGCATGATTAATAGTCAATTAATGGTCATCTTCCACGCTGAGGTCCCGAGTTCATATTCCCGGTGTGCCGTGGATGTAAACTTGTCTCTCCCTTGAAGGGAATAAAGATGACCGGCGCATAGAGGAGTATTTGATGCAAAATCTTGACTATATACTGACTATAATCCCCTATAACAGAATGGTCATCAAAAATCGGCCGTAGTATCGATCAGTTCCGAAATGGAAATGTGCCTGCCGTTAGAAAAGAAAATTATTTAAAAAAAAAAAGCTGTAAAAAGTGAAATATAGATATACTAACTACAAAATCTAAGAAAGAATAATATTCTATTTCGCAAAAACTCATATGATATATTATCAAATTCCAAATGTTGAAATTTCCATACATTTACCGAATACGTTTAAGGTTACTCAAAGAAAAAATACCCAGGCTTTCGGTTGCTTTATAGATAGATTTCATAAAAGGTTTTTACAATTTGAATCAAAACAACAATAACAAAATAAAATGTTCCCGATTTTCTTAAGTTATTTTCTAAAAATAAAAGGCTTGCAGCTATTTATATTGTTTTTCAATAAGGATTTAAATTCTTAAAAATGAACAATACTTTCCTTTCTTATTTTGAGTGAGTAAAATGCATGCTGTAAAATTATACTATTTTCGTTAATCGTAGATTATGCAGTTAAAGAAATCATATATTTTAAACACAGTCCTACGTAGTTGAAAAGTGTTTAGAAATTCGGTTTGTTCTATCTTCTGTGCATACTCTAATCCTGGTAAATATACGCGGATTGCCATATCACCGGTATATGTTATTGAGGTTGACTATGGCATGTTCGATGTTAAAAGGGAAGTGTGTAGCATTTATAGTTCGTTTACAGCGATACTTAAAAAATTCCTTTGCATTATGATTTATTGAAAAAAATCGTTTGCGGTGTATTTTTAATGATGTTATACTATTATAAACGAATTAAAATTGATATGCATTTCTGATGTGTAGTAAAACATGCTTCTGTAGAATATGAAGTGTAAAGCATTTATCATTCTTTTAAAGGTTCTCACAAAAGAATTCAGTTACAGTACTACATATGTTCAATAAATATTGGAAGTGCGTTTTCCGTTGGGGTATGCGTTTTTAATTTTAACTAATGTTTTGCATATTATTTGGTGTGTATACATTCTATAACTCATATGCAGGATTACGCAAATAAATTCGTAAGCATTAATGTGTATCAGCGGGAATTGCTTAAATGGGTTTTCTTAAATGAGTTACACATTTTCCAGCTGAACTATATTTAGTATACTAAGAGATATTTGTAGAATATACATACATTTATATACAGTGCTACGAAAAGAACTGGATACATTGATGTTTATGGATGGTTATTTCTTAACATACGTTTTAATTTTTAAGCGGTTTCTAAATTGTTTACTCAAGATGTCTTCTTGCACATTATTAAATGGTGAATTTCTGTTACAGTATTCTGTTTCATAATCTATGGTTGATGCATAAATCGTCTTTTTTGTTAACTTTAAATGATTATATGAAATGGAAAATAACCTTTGTAAATTTCAATATTAAGTATAAAATGAAACGGTCTACAGCAGTCAAAGGTAATAAAATGTTATTTTAGATTTAAACCACAAAAAATTATTTTCGATTTTTCAGCCCTTCAGTTCCCAATGAACCTTGCAGGGTACGCCTGTTCTTCCCGTAATTCTTTAAAATATCATCACAGACATGTTCAGACAAACCTATGGGTGTATTGGGAAATTAATGAAATTGTTGATATCTTATCAACTCTTGCTGTTATAACTAAATGCTTATAACATTCCAAACTTTTTCATACTTGTTTGATTTGCGTTATTTCGACATTGATAAATTTTTGTGTTTGCCATAAGTTGTAAAAAGTGAGTACTGAGATTTTTACACCATTTATCGTTAAAAAATTGTAGTAACGATAGATCATATTAGGCTTTAGTAACGTACGCTTCAGAAACCCTGTGCATAAAAATTGGTAAGGAATTATTTCTCCAGTGTTCACTGAACAAAGCAATGCGCTATACTACATCACTGTTAAAAAATTGTGCTGGATTGAACCAACTTTTAAATCTTTTTTCAAAATATCAAGTTCCGTTGAGCCATAGATACAAATGCTGAAACGAGATTTCACCCTCTTATGGTTGCAGCTTCTGCAGCAACAAAAGTTGCTTCAACCAAGGACAAAATATTTAAGATTGTATAACAATCAAACTGAAACACATAAAACATTTAAATTGTTTATATTTGTTTTATATAGAGGCTATATAACTAAAGACAATTGTAGATCCCACGTGGAAACTGAAGACTTAAAACACAAGGATTTGATTTAATTTTTTTAAATAGGACATTACTTATGTTTTATAAAAAAATATTTTCTTTTTTCACTTTAATTTGTCATATTTTAGAGTACTTTTCTACGTTTACATTAACTGCAGAGGGATGTGTTAATCGATAATTTATATGCATAATATGTTTATTTACAAGTACCGAAAATATCAAGAATATAATTTTATGAAACTTTGTGAAGTTTGCCTTCAACGTATGTCTTTCCTTCCTCAGATATGCTGGAAAAATTTTATTGTGTGAATATTTTTATTTGTTATGATTATTTAAATAATTGATTGTAAAATCATGTAGAAAATCTTTTGCTAATTCTACTATCAATTTGAAGTTTCTATTATGTAATGCTTCAATTTTCTTAACTTTTGTAAGTCATTCATATCGTTAATATAAAAATAAAATATATTTTGTCACTGCTACATTAAAAGAAATATTAGAAGTTTTTCATTTCTAAAAGTTTCCTAAATGTGGAAACAAAAATTGTATATATTCCTACGATTCTTTTCATAGAGGTCGGCATAAATAATTGTCATTTTATAATAAAAATACTAATTTAATAAATTCTGAAATAGGTTCACCAGCTAATTATTTCACCTTCTTTTGCCAAAAGTGTAGTGGTTACTAGTATTATGGTATAGTATTGAGTAAGTCAGTGTTTCCCAACCTTTCCTAACTGTTCCTTAAGAACCCAGGATAACTTGCGATGGAGCCTCCCTCACCTTTGCCATACATATTATAGGGAAGATCTCGGCACATAAGAGAAAACTGGCTACAAGTTCACAAATTTCCAAACAATCCGTCTAAGCGCTTACTGCTAAATTTTGAGTACATTTCTCTGGTCGGAACTTAATGTTAAATTTGAACATCAATAAATGATGTCATCGCGTTGTGAATCTTTTTTTGGAGAAGTTCTAACTTATGAGAAGAATATGGATTAAAAAAAAATATTTAAATCATAAACTTAGAGTTACAAGAATTAAAACCCTAAGCGCAGTAAATAAAAAAGATAACTTAAATAATTAAAAGTCATGAATAATAATAAAGACAAATTTTAAGTTAAGAAAAATATAAATATTTATTTACATATATTTACAACACATCCTACATAACCTGACTCAATAGTTAAATTATTCTCCGTTGATCTAAAAAATTATAATTTTTGTTTCTTTAACATTACCAATTACATATTCAGCTTTACCTTCAAAATTCATTATTGAAATTAAATTGATTTATATTATTAAATTTTCCATATAAATTCCTACAATAGTCTTCCCCTCTACTAAACGCAGGTCTACACCATAAAAATCCAAACATATTTAATATTCATTATTTGAACAGTGAATAATAAAGAGATAATTCGGCCCTGAACATACCGTCATTCATCTTCAAGGGAGAGGAGGGGGATATCCTTCATCACTTCTGCTGGGACTCCAGTTTTACGAAGCACTATTCGCCTGCGCACAATCTTTCATACAAATTGTTTTACTAAATCAATTGTTCGGTAGTATCGTAGGTACGCTGAAGAGTAGCGCCGCCGCGGGTCTAAGTATAGTAAGATCGACCGGACACAATTAATTAGTACGCAAATAAATATTGGCGAACAAAGATGTAGCGTCATCTGATAAAGTGATACTTCGCTCTCGTAGTATCTGCTGTTGTAGAGCGAAAACTCTAAGAAAATAACTCTGTATGGCTATACGAATGTATGCATCTTTATCTCTGAGAATCTGCAAACAAAATCTGTGAATATCTGAGGAATCTTTCAATCCATCTGCGAAAATACAGCATAGAATGTCTCTTGCATGCTCGTAAGTAATTTCATCTCATTTTTACGCAAAAGCGAGGGAAAAGTCTACTGACGAATCACTGTGCGCCTCCCTATCTCCTTGGTTTGGTTCTTAGAGCTTGGATCCCCCTGGCGTCACAATCGGGTAGGATCGCTTTTCTTCCGTCTGAAAAGAACCTACACCATCTGCTTAAAATTAAAGTAACAAAAGTGTCCAGGACCCATTGTAATTGTTTGACTGTCTGTGACATCTTGGCGACTTGGAAAAAAATAATTTTTCCAATTCATTACATGTATATGGAAAACAAAATAAAAGTAAAAAGATCTATTAAGAAATTATCATAGCATTATAAAATTAATTATTCAAATACTCTTCTTCATGATCAAAAACTATTCCAAAAATCTAATCTTGAGCTGCACTGTAAACAATTTGCAGCAAACTGTCCAGTCATTTGACCGTTTCTATAGAAAACAGTAACATAACCGTAATTTAATTCCATTCTGACCATATTATTGCTCATATTATGGTCAGAATACATTAAAATTATGCTTATGTAACCATTTTTTATAAAAACGGTCAAATGGCTGGACAGTTTGCTGCAAATTTTTAACAGTGTGGTTTCTTTACGGTGATATTAAATGTAGAAAAAATGTTTCGCTGATAGCTCATCATCCCGAGAATCAACTATGATGTGAATCAGAAGTTACACAAATAGGGTTTTCTCTCAGGAAGCATAGATTTTACAATCGATAGTTATTAGTTTTTGTTTTACAAAGTAATAATATTAGTGGGACTTGATTAAATATGTTAAGCAGAAATACAATAATACTAACGATTAATAAAAATTTATGACACACAGAAATTGTACAAATAAAGTGAATAGTATCTAGACAGATATATTAACCAGAAATTATTCTCCGTAATCAAATTCTAATAATAAACAGGGTGGGCCACAAAAATCGTCCCGCAAAAGAATGAAAAAAAAAAACTGAAAAAATAATAAATAATATAATTATATGTAACATCAATGTAAATACTGAAAATGGTCTTCACTACCATCTATTGACACCTTTGGCAGAGTTTCCAAGTCAATATCGAGTTTCTGCACATAACCATGTTTTTCTATTTTTTTTCACAGTTCCGTGTCCCGGAGCTATTTTGTATGTGGGGCACTTTGTACAATGACGAATTTGTCCGATTTAAAAAAAACTGCATACTTTAATTTGAAATGTGGACTTATTTCGTGTTGCTTCGAACTGGCCATGTTTGGTTTTAACATACGCAGGTCGTTCTCCAAATTAAGATGATTTCATTGTCGCATTGTTTCTTCTCAGTTCCATTTTTTATAGCTACACGTCGATCGTTCTAGTTATAAATAATTTATTTATTTGTTTCCTTATTTTTTGTGAGTCATAATAAATTAGATGCGTTTCTAAATGCACATCTACTTGTTATTTGAAAAACAAATTGTATGTATCACTCTAAATAAGCTGTATTATTTACGGTACTTTTGGGTTACAGCTGCCCCAACAAGTACGATTATGCTAAGATTGCAGTTACGATTTTGCCAAGACCATCGCAAAGCTTATATATTCATAATATATATGCATATATATGTTCCAAACACTCATTTATGTATAATATACGTCCTTATATACATATTATTTACGCCTTATATGTCATATATACATCATATGCATCCTATACACATTTCATATATATACATCATATATTATTATAATATCATATATGCTTTATAATTTGGTGATAAAGCTTGGTCGCTAGGCGATTTATCCTCGGGGGCCGCTATAACCCAAAAATACGTTATTTACAAACAGCATTGATAATTAAAGCTGAGTTAAGTAATCTGAAGGCATTATTTTTCTCTTATTGTCTGTAGCAGGATGCCTATTGGGTGACCTTGGGGATGCTTTTATTGGTTTTAGTGAGATTGAAAAAAGTTCCATCGGTTTGTCTCTGCGCCTAACTGATTGGGAAGCACTGGAATCAGTAACACTGGAAGTAAAAATAAAATAACAAAAATAAACAAAAATGGTCTTTCTGTTTGTAAATTTTCTTAGTTTAGTAAGTTTTTCATATTTTTTATTTTGGTAAGATATCTTAATTTTAAATTGTTATGTAATTATCTTATTAAGTTTTTGGATACCTTCACTGTAAAAAAAATTCCTGAAAATAACGGAAATTGTACTGGCAATCGAGACGCCAGTACTATTTCCATATTTTAACGGAAAAAAAATTCCGTAAATTCCAGGAAATTTTCCGTGATTTCTGAAATATCCGTTTTTAAATTTCCGTTTTATAACAGATATCTTCCGTATTTTTTAGAAATTTTTATGTCGTTAAAATAAATTTTATAGGACCAAAAAAAAACCGCATCTCTCAAGGAACATCTTATAAGGGATAGATACACTTCTTTTTTTTTTCCTTTCATCTCCGAGCGAGTTTTTAATAAACAACCGCCACTTCCCTCGGTGAGTATCGAACCCAAGGCCCTACGTTTACTAAACGAGCGAGCCAGACCTCTACACTACGGTTGGACACGTAACTTACTCAAATGTTGCTACTTATATGAGATACTTTTAATGTTGCAATAACTTTAAGTTCTCGTAGTTAGATGGATATTTTCAGAGATCCAATGTTTTTAATATTTTCTTTTCAAAATTGTTCTATGTTTTGCTTTTTATTATTTGATGCTTTATAACAGATAAATTTAAATTTTTTATGTATTATATGCGTAAAATATTGTAATAACAGTAATGATTGTTTCTTTTTGCAATAGTACATATACTTTTTAAAATAATTTGTGTATCAATTTCAGTAAAAACAATAATTTTCTTAAGCAGACGTATTTATTACATGCTATTAAAGTAAATTTTCTTTATCTCTTAGTTTAAAAACTTATGTGAATAAACAAATTTATAATAAATTAAATTATTATATTTAAGCTTTGCTGCGAGCTTTCGTGTATGGTTCTATTAAAATGAATAATTTTTAAAATATCAAAATGAAAAAATAGATTTTTAGAGAAAATTTTGAAATTAATAACTTTAGGATAGGTAAGTTTAAGTTTAGACTTAATAATTTAGTTTAAATTAATTTAGTTTAATTTATAAAAATTATAAACTAACAAAATAAATTATAAACTTTTATAAAAATGAAGTTTATAATTTTATAAAGTAAACAAAAAGTTATTAATTATTTTTTATGAATTTAAAGATAAAATTATGAATTTTGTAAAATTATAATTTATAAAATAATAAATTTTAGTTTAATTCACAAGAATATAACACAAATCAGTTTAGTTTACTCACATACCGATAATTTGCAAAGATATTATTTTATGAAACCTTAAAAATATTAAAATAAAAAAAATAGATTTTTAGAGAAAATTTTGAAATTAATGACCTTGGGATAGGTAAGTTTAAATTTGGACTTATTAATTTAGTTTAATTTATAAAATTATAAACTAACGAAATAAATTATAAACTTTATAAAATCATAAATTTCATTTTTATGAAAGTAAAGAAAAAATATTAATTACTTTTATAAATTTAAAGAAAAAAATATAAACTTTGTAAAAAATTATAATTTATAAAATAATAAATTTTAGTTTAATTCACAAGAATATAACACAAATCAGTTTAGTTTAATACCCACATACCGATAATTTGCAAAGATATTATTTTATGAAACGTTAAAAATATTAAAATAAAAAAATAGATTTTTAGAGAAAATTTTGAAATTAATGACCTTGGGATAGGTAAGTTTAAATTTGGACTTATTAATTTAGTTTAATTTATAAAATTATAAACTAACGAAATAAATTATAAACTTTATAAAATCATAAACTTCATTTTTATGAAAGTAAAGAAAAATATATTAATTACTTTTATAAATTTAAAGAAAAAAATATAAACTTTGTAAAAAATTATAATTTATAAAATTATACATTTTAGTTTAATTCACAAATTTATAAGACAAATCAGTTTTGTTCAATACAATATACATATCGGTAATTTGCAAAGATAATATTTTATGAAACCTTTAATATCCTAATATATCCTCACGTTAATAAAGTTAAAATAAAATTTTAAAACGTCTGTGAAAGTCACAATTTAAAGCAATATAAAGAAAAAAAAAGTAGATAAAAAAAAATATTTTTCTGTAATTTATAAAAATAAAATAAATTTCTAAAAATAAAATAGATTTCTAAAGATTTCACTAAAAATAAAAAATATCACTATTATTTTCACAAAAAATACCGCCCAGACACAACCCCGGTTAGAATGAGTTCCAGGATTGGCCCGAGTCTAATGAAAAAAAAAAAAATAGGCCCACGGCTAGGACTGGTTCAGACCTGGATCCTAGAAGAACTCTAGTAAATACAACAATCTTAATTCGCATTTCAAACAAGGCGATTTCTGTACGCAAAGATATTATTATCTAGTATCTAGACGTATCTCTGAACGTCATTTACGGAAATGGCACTGTTTTGAAAGAAATACGGACATTGTACAGTTTTGTAAGAAATACGGAAAAATCCATTAAATTTACGGAAAATTTTCTGCATATTTACGGATTTGAAATCTTCCTTACGGAACTAATGTCATTTACGGAAATTGTACTGTTGTTTTGGAAAAATGAAACTTCTCCGCAAAATTTAACGGAAAATCTCTTGTATTTTCAAGGATTTTTTTAGAGTGTTCATTGTTCTCTTATAGCTATCTGCAATAACGTGTAAGAAGAACATACCTGATAAAGTACAAATTAGTTGCTTGCTATTAACGTAATTGAAAAGTTTGTTAAGTGTAACAGTATTCTTTAATCCCTGAAAAGAAAGAAATAGGAAATATGTTTTTCCAAACCCTCATAGAAGCTATAATTTACTTAAAAAAATAAAAAGAGCGCACTAAAATACTAGCTAAACACAACTTGATCAAATCTAGCTTATTAAATCCGAATGTGAATTTTTTTTTTCTTCTTTTCGCAAGAAAATGACTCTACCTTCTGTTGCAAATTTAATGAAATTTGGTTATACAAATCATTATGGTGTAAAATAATGATAAGTATGATTAATTGCTGTGTCATATTTAATAAAGTTTCAGTTTTGCAGAGAAAATTAGAGGTTTACTTCTGCAGAAATATCTTTTTGAAAGCAATAATTAATCACGATTATGCGAGAATCGACAATCATATATTAGGGACCTGATTATTATTATTTTTTTTTGCGCCAAACTTATTATAATCCAGAAGTGGCTTTAGAGCCCCTGTGCGCGCTGTCACTGCATTTGTAGCTATAAAAATTAAAAATTAAACCAATCCAGAGAAACCAATCACTGTATGCTTCGTTAAGCCACGTATGCTTGCGGTATCGGAACTTATACAGAAATAACAGTAAAAGTAAGGAAAACAGGAAAACTCCTTCTAATTTATTAATTCCTCAATTATGTACTTAAGAAAACCTTTTATTTTGAAATCGACAAGTCTCATTATTGTTTTCTAATACAATAATTGCAGATTTTTTAAAATAATGAACTACTAATGTAATTGTACTAATTTATTATAAAAAGAAACATATCTAACGTACATATAATGCAAACATATTTAAAAACTTTAGACTGATATTTCGGTAGAAGTAATCCTCAAGTAACTGCACTGCTACACAATAGGTCCAAGTTTTGCGTCAGGATTTGGATACGATTACACAATTTTTCATCCCTTCGGGTTCTATGAATTAAGTATCAAGGATGGTTGGAGAGCTAAACACTGGAGATTTCACGTCAGGTTGACTTTGATTGGGATACACAGGGTGATTATAAAAAAACTATCCCGATATATGAGCCCCTAACTATCATACCGTTCAGAGAAACTGAATGAAACTTTGGTTTAAAGTATTTTGAGGTATGCGCTCAAGAATCATATGAAAACAACAGTTAAATTCTAACAGTTACGGTTACAGTGGCAAAATTTCGACAATTTCAAATGGCAACACCTACTTTTTTTTTATTGGAATGTGATCTTCATAGTGAAAAACCATAAAAAGCGTTGGAACGGTACATTTTATTGTGTTTCATACATTTTTCATTTTACACACGACGACACTTTACATGCGGCAGATAGTGGATAGCACTGAACAATAAAATGTTTTACTTTCTGTTGCTTCTCTGTCCTTTATTGGTTGTTTTCACTTTTCTTCTTAGTCTGTCTAGCGCAGGCGATTTTCGTGCTACAGGTACAGTTCCAACGCTTTTATGGTTTTTCACTACGAAGATCACATTCCAATAAAAAAAGTAGGTGTTGCCATTTGAAATTTTCGAAATTTTGTCACTGTAACCGTAACTGTTCGAATTTAACTGTTGTTTTTTACGTGATTCTTGAGCGCATACCTCAAAATACTTTAGGCCAGAATTTCATTCAGTTTCTGTGAACGGTATGACAGTTATGGGCTCATATATCGGGATAGTTTTTTTTATAATCACCCTGTACTACACTATATTGCCAAAGGTGACCGGTCACTTGCGATTTTAGACGTTTTTCCTGAAACCCCACAGGGGACTGTCAACAAATTGAAAAAGAACGAATATCTTTTGGATTACCCTGTAAAAACTAATGTAGCAAAACCGTTCCAACTCGAGATTATTAATAAGTGGCTTATTGTAATATACTGTGTTCATTTTTATGAGGATAGCATGTATACTTGAAGAGAAATTAAGGTTTTTATAAAAACAGTCCCAAATTTCCCCAAATTTTTTGCTTATGATTTGCAGAGTTCTTAATATAAAAAAAAAGTTATTTTGAGAAAATGTGTCAAACAACATTGTATATAACACTCTGCAATCGGAATTAAAAAATAATACAAATTGGATGAAAAATGAGCAGGTTTACAAAAAAATGTTTCACTGCGCATGCGCGAATGCAATCAAAATATAATATACATAATGTGTTAGCTAAACATATAGAGCAACTTTTGTGAAAGTCTCAAAATCATAGCTTGAGAATTCTGAAAATTATCGTCGATAGAATAAGCTCGAAATCCGTTTTTCCCAAAAAGAAGCAAAAAGATGAGGGGTTGTATCAAATATCTGTTGATTAGTGCCAAGATAGCGTACACAATATTGCACGTACTACTCTATATTTGGATACAACCCCTCATCTTTTTGCTTCTTTTTGGGAACAACGGATTTCGAGCTTATTCTATCGACGATAATTTTCAGAATTTTCAAGCTAGGATTTTGAGACTTTTACAAAGGTTGCTCTATATACTTAGCTATTACATTATGTACATTATATTTTGATTGCATTCGCGCATGCGCAGTGAAACCTTTTTTAGTAATCCCGCTCATTTTTTATCCAATTTTTAACATTTTGTAATTCCGATTGCAGAGTATTATGTACAATGTTGTTTGACATATATTCCCAAAATAACTTTTTTTTATATTAAGAACTCTGCAAATTATAAGCAAAAACTTTGCGAAATTTGGGACAAATTTTATAAAAACCTTAATTTCTCTTCGAGTATACATGATATCCTCATAAAAATGAACACAGTATATTACAATAAGTCACTTATTAATAATCTCGAGTTTGAACGCTTTTTCTACATTAGTTTTTACAGGTTAATCCAAAAGATATTAGTTCTTTTTCAATTCGTTGACAGTCCCCTATGGGGTTTCGGGAAAAAATCTTCGCGGAAATATATAACATATACTATACTGTTTACACACCTGGAGTTCAGGTTAATTCGTCATGTATTTTTCTAGATAGTTAACAAAACGTCTAAAATTGCTAGTGACCGGTCACCTTTGGCAATATAGTGTATACCATATAGCATCCCAAGCCCACTGAAAAAAGCGAAATTGGACACCGCAGACTATAATGCTACATGGATCGTAGCGCTGTGGAGTTTAGTTTGGTCAGAAGACAAGAAAATATAGTTCAATGTATTAATTTCTAAATTTTCAAATTTATAGAAATATGTGGATTTTGCAAATTGAAAAATACAGTGTATTAAGTTTGTCGTACATTACAGTAATTGTAGATTTCCATAAAAATTATTACTAATGTTATTATTAACTTACGATAAGAACTAATTATATCTAAGCCACTACGAAACGAACAAATTTTACTACTTCATTATCTTAAAAATAAATAAATAAATAAAATATATGTAATATCGAGTTTTAAGCAACACGTGTGAAAGATTTAGCATTGGAAAAAAATAAATTGAAAAATTTGACTTTTATAATGCTTTAAAAAAGTCCAAAAAAGAGAAATGGCGTGCAGAAATCTTTTTGAAACTTTCTCACCTAGAAATTCTTTTTCAAATAGTCTTTGCATAAGAAATAAAATATTTCTAAAATCTCCTTAAACTTTAGAAACGCCATTTTCAAAATAATATCGCCAGGAGGATTCTTTTGTTCGGTTAACTTGGATTTAAACAGTTTTTTTTTTGTTTTTACCTGATTTAGCATATTAACTATTTTTTTTTATACAGTAGTCTTTTTAAATCTTAGTACATATCTTTGAAATTATTAAATTTTGCACTTTTAATGTATATATCACAATAAAAGGCAATAAATTTGTTAAAATATTTTGTATTTTTCTGATCTTAACCCGTTGGGGACGAGAGACACATATACGTGACGCATAAGACGCTTAGAATCCTTCATTATTCCCACCAGTTAATTTTTATTGTAAGCTCTGCCTTATTTAATCATAAAATTTCTGCGATTCATTTAGGCGCAAATTTCTGTTTTGAAAAACCGGTGGTAAAAGATTAAAAATTCTGTAAAAGTCGCGAAGGGGTTAATATTTTAAAATAAATGTATTACTTTTACGATTGGGGGCGTGAGTTTCAAAACTCGCCTTATCCAAAAAATAATATTCGAGGAAATCGCGAAAAACCTCTCATTACTTTCATTGTGTTTCATTGTAAACCAAGATTTTAATGAACGCCAGAAATGCATTCTAAAACTAGTTTCTCTGTGGATTGTAGTGTTTTTTCAGTGAAGATTTACCAATAGAATACCAATGATAGAGAAAACACGATTTTTTAAATTTTAGATAAGGCGAGTTTTGAAACTCACGTTCTCAATTAAATAATAAACAAAATAAAACGTCATAAATTAAAAGTCTATTTCACTTGTAAAGATTATTTATTCTCCAGGGGGACAAAATATATCTTTTAAAATTAGGAAATGATTACTAAATCTATCCATTCTGGTGCGCAAATAAAATCAGGCAATAAAACTGATGAATTTTAAAATATAGAAATGGAATAGGATAAAAATTGTAGTTGCCGTCCAATTGCATCAGAAAAATATGACCGATTACTAATCCGAAATAAATAACCAAAAAATTTTGCTGTTGTCTGATGATGACGTTTGAAAGTTGGCTTCATATAGAGAAATCATAATATTTCATTTCGAACCAACAATAAACTTCCTAGATTTTGCTAGATAAAACATTTTATTTCATTTTGCCGACTGTTGGAAGGAGAGGGGACTATTGAGGCACCTACCCTATTAAATGTTGCTTTAATTTTTAAGGCGACCCAAACGTTTTTGACCTACGAGAACCACAGTCTTAATGTGTGTTACAATCCGACAAAAAGGAATTTGAGTGGGATGTTTAATGCCATCCAGCTTGTTCAACAAACATGGTTCTCACAGATATCATTTCTTTCGATTCCTGCAATACTCCTTCTCTAGTGAATTCTTCCGCACACAGGCCCAGGTGCGATCATGCACTGGTGTTTATAACATCCAAACTTGCGTCATTTTTTAAGGATGTGTTACACAACACATGCTACCTGATAAAGGGAAGATTTGATATTGATTTTATGATGGCCGATTACGCGAGGGATATAGGCCCTGTGGGGGAGTGCATTCCGTGGGGGTCTTTCTAAGGGATCCTAACCCGTATTTACGGCAATGTTAGAAGAAAACTACGGAGAACTCCGAATGGTTATGTCGACGAGCGCGACAGAGGTTTGAACTCAGCACCTCCCGTCTACCAGCTTTGACAGCAGAACATCTCAGCCACTGGTGGGGCGATAAAAAGCAGAAAGTCATGGATACATCACAATGCCCAGTACATTGACGATTAACTTGTTCGACTTCTTTGCTTCAGTATAAAGATGGTTGGTTGGTGGATTTTATGACGGCCGATTATATACACGAGGCATATAGGCTTTAAGGGTGAGTGCTCTCCGTGGGGGTCTTTCTAAGGGATCCAAACCCGTATTTACGGAAAGGTTCGAAGAAAACCACGGAAAACTCCGAACGGTTAGGTCGACGAACGCAAAAGGGGTTTGAACCCAGCACCTCCCGTCTAGAGCAGAACTTCCCAGCCACTGGTGGGGTTATAAAGAGCAGAAAGTCATGGATACATAACAATGCCCACTACATTGACGATTAACTTGTTCGACTTCTTTGCTTCAGGATGGAAACTTACGCATCACACTAATATTCTTTATTTACTTTTATTTTTACAGTATTCAGAAAAGCAAAAGACAGATCTAAACTTTAAAAACTATTTTACATTGTTTCTCTGTAATAAGGGCAGAGAAAGAACCCCTTGGTTTAATAAATGTTTTATTAAAGGTCTTAAACTTCTTGATTTCTGAGGTCACGGATCGGTTCCCTGCTATTGATTCAGCAGATAGAGAAATTTATTTAGGAATCGTGGATGATTATAAAGGTTTCCGAGATTAAATTTGTTTCCGTAAAGATTTGTGCAACTATTTAACAGTATATTTCGTTAAACGTTTAATATAGTTTTTCTCAATTTCATTTTTTTTTTTTAATATTGCTAGACAAAGAAAAATGCCAGCTTATTTTACAATATTGCATTATTCAGGTCTTTTTTTAAAATTAAAGTAGAGATAGAAATTAATGTAACATTTACTTGAAAATGTCAAATTAGTTTTTCAAACAAATTGTTGATATTACAACGAAAAGCTCATATGTTCTAAATCTTATTTTTTAAATTTCTAAATGCATTTAAAACTTATTTTATTTTATGTTAAATTTATAAAAAGTATACGCTGCATATTTGATGCATGGTTATCTTTTATGCTTTCATGGTTATGGAAAAGGGGTCTTTTATACTAATACATTATACAAAAGTTAAAATGAACAACTTTATAAGATGTATAAGAGTTATTTTAAAATCTTTTCTGAGAGAGGTAGTATATTTATCATTTCGAAAATGTGATTCATTTTTTCCTTATACTATAAAAAGTTTCTATACAATATCTTAAGTTATTTTCCTTTGTACTCGTTGTTGTTGAAATTTATTTAAATGTATATTTTTTATTTAATCAATTTTCCCTGAGTAAATGAAATAAATTCAAAACGAAAAAGTAAAACTAAATTGAATTTGTTGAAAAGTATGGAATAAAATTTAACAGAATAAGTGTTTAGAATCCATATATTACATTTGTATTTTCTTTAACACATAAAAGTGTATTTTATTTGCTTTTAGCAAAATAATTCGTAGAAAGAAGTCAAATAAAAACATAACAAATAAAAGAATGAACATATTCGAGAGAAAAATATTTTCCCTGTACAATGCAATCTAAATAAAACACATTTAAATATCAACTTTCAGAATCATTTATAATAAATTTCCAAATTATTAATTATAAGATGTAAATGTCAAAAACTTTTTCTAACAATTTTCCACAATTACTAAAATTTCTTTCCTCAATACTTTTCTATAATTTTCTTACAATTTACAAAGTGTTTTTTCATACGATTTTGTTCTGAAAGTAAATAAAAATACTATTTATTAAGGAAAAGAAGAACGATTTTAATCACCATAAAACGGGAGATAGGGTGTAACTGACACTTTAAAGATTTTTTCTTCTTCAAATCACTATTAAAAGGTTTTAAATATATTTTATACTTATATTTGTTCTTGAATGTATAGTAAAGAAACATTAAAAAATATTGTTGACAAAATTTTAAAAAAATTATAATTTTTATTACTAAAAAATAATTTTTTCCATAGATATGGTCAATATCTCCAGTAACTGACACTATCCCTTTTTCGAAAAACCAATAGCTGAAAAATAAGTTATAACAATTAAGACAAATAAGTTATCACTAGATGACATTACTTTGCAGAATTTTACAAGAAAATGCTTATTTGAGTTAGATTTCTGTTGAAGTGTCAGTTACTGTTTAGGTGTCAATAACTGGGGGTTTCACCCTATGTTCACTTATACTCTCTTAAAGTAGACGAGCCTCACATTAAAAACACACTTTAATTGCAACAAATAAAATTTGTGTCGTTTAATAAACAACGGAGTAGATTGATATTGTAGGTAATCATTTCATACAACAATGTGTAAGAAATAATCTGAAAACAATTTTCTTTTTTACAGAGCGCGCAAGTGAGAAAACGCTGTTATGAGAAAACAAACAAACAAACATGCAAATTAAAAAAAAAAACAGTTGGAGTATGCTAAAGTACACATTATAAATTTCAAATTTATTCGATTCTAATTTTAATATTTTAAAAATGATTTGTTTTGTTCAATTCAGAAATATACATATTTTTTTAAATATGAAAAAAAAGAATGATTTTTTAAAGATTTAAAATTAATGACTTCCCATAAAAAAAATCGAAGTAAAAATATAGCAGAAAAGTATTTCAAACAGTATATTTTTATTAAAATCTAGCAGTTAGCGTGCAAATTGCACAGTATGTACTGAAAAAATATGATAATAATAAGCAGGTGTCAGAAAAACGTAATGTCGAAAGAAGAAACAAAATAATATACATCTGGGAGAGCTGTGTCGATCATGATTTCACATTAAAAGTCTTGCAGTCTTTTCTTCTTTTTATTAACAATAAACTTAACAACAGTAAATTAAATAAAATATTAGACTGAAAAGAATAATAAATTTCAGGAGATCTGCCTAGAAGCTCCGTATTCAAGATACAAAATTATTCCAACTAAAAATACAAAACTGTTTTCTAATCATTTCGGGGTTACGTCACATTACGTATCGCGCCGTGAGCTTAACTCCGCCCACAGAACATGTGATCAATGATTTCTTAACATGTACAGTGTAATGTTTAATCTTTTCATATAGTTATATACAAATTTACGTAGAGCGGTTTTATAAAATGACAGGGGATAGTATCTACAGATGCCAATCAAATCCAAATATTCAGTTATATCGCACAAATCGATTTTTAAAGTAAATTTTAAGGGATTAAAAACTGCTCGGGTATACACAAAAATTACGGGAAATCGCCGACAAATTATATGCTATAATTACACAATAAAAATTAACAATGTAAAAAAATCATCCTTTTTGTTTCAGTGCAATGAATTATATCGTCTGTTATGAGCAAAATGAGCATGCATTATATTATTACATATGCCACGTTTACAGATGCGATTTTTTTTCGACACCAGACAGCGCTGCAAAATTCACCATGGAAAGCTTGCTTTGCGAATGATTATGTCCATGGTTTAATATTTTTATGACTCATAATGAACGAATCTCCTGTGTTTATTTACTCTAATGGATTGAGATATTGGGCTGTCAACCTAATTTCAACTGAAATTATCCCAGAATCTATACGTATTTGAATGTAACTGATCTGTCAAACAAACAATTTTTTTGAACGTTCTTTCTAAAAATGTAACTTTTATCTAATTTTATTCGAAAAATTAATTTTGAATAAAAACGGCTGCCTGGCATATGAAAAAAGAAATGGTCAGGCCGTATTTGTTTTTCCCTGTCACATAACTTACGTTTTTTTTTATATAGATTACGCATGATAGGATTTAATAGAATGAAGAAAACTTTTATTAATATCTTTTTAAGTTTTGATTCAATTTTCATAAAATTTGAAATGACTCGACAAAATTCTGCAACGATTATAGATATTAAATTTCAAACCATTGGGTTGGGTAGTTTTTGCCCTGTTATATGCAGACGGACCAGACGACGACTATAGGTGCTACGTATTTATATAATTACGAATGCACCTAACAACGGCTTCAATCTCGATTGACTTTCGTACTGACGGAGAGCGTCTATAGAGCTTGAAACTTCTACTCTATTAATTGATTTTATTATGTGATATTGATGCGTGTTTTCGGTTTTTTATTTATTAAATGCCCTATTGTAAACGTCTTATTTATTTAATGACGAAAAATATATTGATTCTCCTTATTCAGTTAAAAATACAGAATGTCTCAATAGTAAGAAATAATCAGGTTTTCGTAAGCCACACTTAGATATTGTAATGGAAATGTTATAAAATTTTCAACAAACATTCCTTATGAAGTTAATTTTACCTCAATAATAAATTGATGAAATATTACGAAATTGAATTTTTCAATTCGGCAAAAGATCCCAGGTTTGTATCCTGATATGGACATTTTTCTTTCGGTTGGAATGAAATGAAATTTTCTCGAAAAAACATTCCTTAGTTTATACGAAAATTGATAAAAGCATAACAGTGCTGGAAGTGGACACCATCCATGTTTAAAAAACATTGAGCGACACAGTGCATTTTCGAAATGATTCTTAGCAGTAAATACAGTGTCACTGACTGAATTACTGTGCATTTCCAACACGAATCATTACATTGAAAAATCAATACATTTCATAGAAAGGAAAATAAATCTGTTAATTATTTCGTTACAATATCTTCATTATTTTAAAAGTTAAGAACAAAAATACTTATCTTTTTGTGTGAGGTACGATTTATGTTTTATTAAATAAATGGATTTTTAATCATAGGTTTATGAAATAAAATAATACTTTTAGAGTAACCTTATAGAATATTATTTTTCATTGTTCTATATAGTTCATTCATTTTTTCTTAGATGTGTTCGCGTACAACCTGTAAAAAGAACACATAATTTACATTTTTTCGATAGAATAAGTATAAATTAAAAGAAAAATTATTCTGCATTAGGCAGTTTGTGTTATAATGTGTTTCCTTTTTAATATATATTAGAATTGTTTGTTACTCATGATTTTAAACCATTATAAAAATACCGCGATATACTGTATTTTTATTATGTATGCCGTACGCTCCTGTAACACGCACACCCTCATTTTAAAATGTTATTAAACAAAATGTTCGAACCAAAAGTTACTTAAAAAATAGCTGCGTCAAGTAATATTCGTTTAAATACTAGCACTTATTATCAAAATTACACAATATGGACAAGGCATTGGTTCATTGTTTTGTAAATACAAACACAAAATGAAGCGGAGAACGGTTTTACATGATACACACCGATCCAAATATTGACATAACTAGTAGGAAGAAAGTTCCACAGATGTTCATTATAAGTGATATTTCAAATTTATATCAGTTTATACAGTCACTGTCTCCCTCTTATGCGGAACTGATGGCCTTATCTTCAGAAAATACAAAGTCCCCATTGTCATAAACAGCATTACAAATTCATTATTCTTTAAGACTTCTGTTGATCAGATCTCCCGAAATGAGGGTTCACGCCCTTCATGCCCATGAGTTGACTCTTTTGTTATGAGATGTAATCCAGGTTTTTTCATCCTTCCCTTTACCGGCCATACCGGATTCCGGTCATAGTTTTTTTTTTTCAAAATGCTAAAATTATCTTTAATGCCAATAGTCCCTCAAAGTTGGACTTTCTTGAAACTTTAGCTATTTATTTTAACAGTGGGGTTATAGTTAATGGAAAATCTGATTCCACCATGCTCTCTGCAGCTTAGAAAAACTTGTTCAGCTCAATCATATAATTTTGTTAAAACTAAATTTTTAATAATTTACTAATATTTTGGCATTTAATTTTATGTTTTATATATATTATTAATTTTTAATCTTTATTTTACTTGCACTTTTTTGGCATTTTATTTCATTTAAATTTTCATTACATCTAATTTGTTTTTTAAATTCTTTAATTAATTTATTTATTTTTCATTGTTTTTCATTATTTATTTATTTTGTTGTTTTTGTTTGTCTATTATACATATTTTTTATATTTTCTTTTAATTTCTTTTTACTTTTCTGTCTCTGTTTTTATCCAATTTCTTCATAATTCTTTTTCTGTTTTGTGTTCTTCTGATTAGGAAATTCTCTTCTGTGTTTGACTGATGCGTTCTGCTTTAATATTGGCTGGTTCTTTAACACGTTTTCTTATTGGCTGTTTCTTTAACTTGTTTTAGAATTGGCTGTTTCTTAAACTTGTCAGCCTTCTTCTATTTCCTTTCACTCTTGCTCCTGCCTTCAAAGTGGTAGCACGTTTTCTTTGCGCCTGACAAAAAAAAAAAAAAAAAAAAAAAAAAAAAAAAAAAAGTTTTTTCGAAAGGCATAACGCATTCCGTATTGTATGGTGTTATTAAGAAGTTTTTATGCTTTTATTGTATCACACCAGTTTATTCAATACATTAATGCTTCCCTTTACTATGGTTTTGGGAAGTAGGTTAAAGGGAACTCATCCACTATTTTCTACTCACTTATACACGTACAGTGTTTTTAGACAGTTATTGAATAGGTGGTTGATGTACACACTTTCAATGAAGCGGCGAACTTTAAATCAAAAATCCCCTTGTATGATTGACTTTCAAAATGAACTGAGGATCAGGGTAAGATTTTAGATTTTAAAAATAAATTTTGGGCAAAAAATAAATAAATAATAATAATAATAAAAATATATAATAAATAAAATAAATATAAATATAAAATCGGCGTACACGAAAAAAATATGGTATTTCTTTTGCGACAATTTCAGATGAAAAAGATCCAACTTTTGTTAAATTAGGGAATGTGGCACTACTATTTAAGATTAGAAATCTTTGCCTGATAGTTATATTTTTTTGATTATATTAATGTGATTAATTACGAAATTTTTAATATTTTTCTGCTATTAAATAATCATGGTAAGCACTCTAAATTTCTGAAAAACGTTTAAAAATAAACTCAAAGGTCATATATTTGTTGAAATCTTAGTATTAAAAACATTTATTTCCAACAGATATATTTTATATTTATTGTAAATGTTATATTCTCATTAATAAAGAATTTCTTAAAATTAATAAACATTTTACGCCATTTTCTGATTCTACAGTCACTATTTTTTTTCACGCAAATTATTCTTTACAATACATTTCAGGAAAAAAAAATTCTTTTAATATGTTTATTTTTACGATAGGTTAATTTAAAATTTTATAAATCTCAAAAACAATACTTATTGTAGATAAAATAACTTCCTTATCGATGAAAAAGAATTAATACTTCGTGTAAAAATTGCTTTCTCTCAAGATCTCTTCATTAAACATAAACATTTCACGCGATTTTCTGATTTTACAGTCACTATTATTTTTCTCCGCAAATTATTCTTTACAATACATTTAGGAAAATTTCTTTTAATATGTTTGTTTTTATTGTTAATTTGAAATTTAATAAATCTCAAATATAATACTTATTGTAGATAAAAGAACTTCCCTATCGATGAAAGAGAATTAATGCTTCGTGTAAAAATTGCTTTATTTCAAGAAAAAGTAAATAATTTTTTTCCATTATTTTACTAGTTCTATTTTATCACAAAAGGATATTCCAGAACTACACATTCAAGTGGATAATCATTGTAGTTAAGATGAAATTAATTTTCACGCGACAAGGCCTGAAGTCATTTCTGACGAAACATCCCTTGATGCATTCTGTAATAGCATTGATAAATTACTGATTAATGTTGTTTACAAAATTAATGATCTTATGTAATTAATAGCTATTTCCTATCTCTGTAGACAAGAATTTTTTTTTTATTTAGATGAGGATTAATATAACTAAAGATAAATTTTAGTGTAATTAATAAAGTAGCAAAATTATTTTAACAATATAAAAAAAATAGACTGTGTTACAAGGTTTTGGTACTTTTAAAACTTTTATTTTAGATTACCGATGCGTATATAAGATAAATGGTATTGTATTCTATTCCCTTAACACCAACTTTGAATGTTATGTAATCAATTGTCTCTATCGACAGAGGTGCTTTATTTGCTTATATAGGTAATCAATCTTATTAAAACCAATATTCGAAAACAAATAATTAAAAGAAATATATATGAGGTAATTTCTATATGAGATACGTTTTTTTTTTTTTTATCAAGTGAAAGAATTCATCCTTCATTTGATAGTATAAAGTGTACTATAAATATTTCCAAAAGACCAGATAACTGGTTGGGTAGGGGGTAAACTAATATAAGTATAAAATAATTAGTGTAATGAACGAAAAAAATAAAATTATTTAAGTAATTTTTAATTAATTTCTCAATAAATTTTCAGCAGTGAAATTCGCCAGAAATTATTGAATAATAAACATGTGAATTTTAACATTGTTATCAAAGCGTACCTAAGCGTTGCTATCTAAGTGACTGTTTTCAATCTGCCGGTATTACGCTTAGATAGCAATGTTAAAATTCACATGTTTATGAAAAATTTTTAAGCAATACTTTTTTGTATAAAACGGTAAAGTAAAAACTGCTGGTTAAAACTGTTAAATTTTGGTACATGTAAAAGTGTTGTTTATCATATATTACTGACGCTTATATAAGATATGTGACATCATACGTAGTATAGGGTAAATCTTGTAATCGTTTTGAAAATAGAAAAATATTTTTTTTGACGGATTTACCCGTTTCAGACACTGGAGATTCCGAAAAACATATTTTTAGAAAAAAAAATATTTGCCGCCGGTCTGTCTGTGTGTCTGTATCTCTCGAACAAATGGAGATAGAGACTTGAAATTTGGTATGTACTTAGTATGTAATAATTGGAAGAAGCTTATTGAATTTCAGTAGCCTCGATTATCCGGAACAATTTTTTTTCGGACTCTCGAAATATTCGTTCTGATAAAAGGTATATAAAAATTTTCGAAATTGTTTATTTTAAGGAGCGAATATAAAAGACAATAAAAAAAAACAAATTTTGCATAAAGAATGAAGTCGATCGGATAATTGGTTGCCGAGATATTTGTAATCCTTTTTTCCACACTCTTCGATTTCTCCTGACCCAGTATTTCATTCGAATTTCAATTCAAAGATATATTTTAATTGGAAATGAGACGCTTAATCCGACGCAGTAAGCCGTTTGATAATATGATTATCAGTTTTGGAGTTATAAGGATGTTTCTTTTACGCAATGCAGTAATAGAGCATTTAAAGTTTATGACATCATCAAGTCACGATTTTATTCAAATTGCAGTGCATTTTATAAATACACATGTTTTATTTTCATATTTTATATTAGGCATAATCCATTATGGGTAAGTATTTTGGTGGCCCTCAACGACTAGTTTACTTACCCATCATACGTACTATAGGGTCAGTCTTGTAATCGTTTTGAGAATCGAAAAAAAAAAATTGACGGATTTACACGTTTCAGGCATTGGAGATTCCGAAAAACATATTTTTAGAAAAAAAAAAATTGCCTTCCGTCTGTCTGTGTGTGTGTCTGTAAAAGCTCTATCTCCCGAATAAATTGAGATAGAGACTTGAAATTTGGTATGTAATAATGGGAAGAAGCTTATTAAATTATAGTAACCTCGATTATTTGGAGCAATATTTTTCGGACTCTCGAAATATTCTTTCTGATAAAAGGTATATAAAAATTTTCGAAATTGAATTCTAAGGAGGGTATATAAAAGACAATAAAAAATCATAAATTTTGCATTAAAAATGAAGTCAATCGGATAATTAATTGCCGAGATATTTGTAATCTTATTTTTACATTCTTGGATTTTTCATGACCCTGTATTTCATTCAAATTTCAATTCAAAGATATATTTTAATTGGAAATGAGACTCTTAATCCGACGCAGTAAGCCGTAAGTTATTTTGAGTATCATTTTTGGAGTTATAAGGATGTTTCTTTAACGCAATTCAGTAATAGAGCATTTAAGGTTTATGACGTCATCAAGCCAGGATTTTTTTCGAATTGCAATGCATTTTATAAATAGTTTGCACATGTTTTATTTTCATATTTTATATTATGCATATCCATGATTGGTAAGTATTCCGGTGCCCCCCAACGACTAGTTTTCCGTCACATGAATATTTTACACTTTCCAACACAGTTTAAAATTGTTATAATAACTGTTTGTCTGGCCATTTGTCTGTCCATACTTAAACTCGAGTAAATATACTTGACTTACCATGAGCTTGATATATTTTATTGAGGTTTATCATAGAACATTACCTATAGAAAATGAAGTGCGTAGCATTTATAGTTTGTTTACAGTAGCACATAAAGGAATTCCTTTACATTATGGGCTACACTGTTAAAAACTTTCGTTTATTGACAGGTTGTCTTCCGTGAATTTTGATCAGAAAGTTTCCGTTTTGTTAGAAAAATGGAATCTATTCCGTATATCTGTTGCTACTCAGCTAGAAAAAGTTTACAAAAAAAGTGCACAAAATCCGAGCGTACTTGGCACCTCAACTCATGTATAAAAACTGCAAACTCAATTGTTCACAAAAAGTACATAAACTGCATCCTTAAATTGTACACTTTTTACACTTTTAAGATTACAGAGTTTCAAATACGGAATTATTAATGTAAAAATCTATCATCCAATGGGATTGCAGTATATTTTATCGCCACACATGCTCTTTAACTCCTTCGCGTCTGTATTGCGCCATTTATGGACTACAAAGACGGAACATTCCTCAAAAAACGGAAACATTCCGGAAACTCTGCTGCCAGTCCTTTTTCCGTAAATTGACGGAATTTTTTTTACAGTATACTGTTAAAAATAATCTGAAATTCACAGGTATTTTTTTCCTGAATTTCACAGAAAAAGTCCCTTTTTATGACAAAAGGGTATTTTCAGTTAAAAGCAGAAAATTTCCTCATATTTTCTGAAAACAACGGAACGGACGGAGATATTCCGTTTATTTTCAATGTTTCAAAAACTGACAAGTTGCTGCACAGAAAAACTAAAAATTCAGTAAATTAAAATTTCAAGTTTATTTAAAACAACAACAAGAAAATAGTACTTTCGAATTTAAAAAAGCAAAAATCAATTTTTTCCATTCTTTTAATATTATTTGCAATTCATTTTTTAAAGTTATAAAACAGTAATCGCACTTAAAATATATTCTAAACAAACAGATTAATATATATATAAAATAGCTAAATTAAGTGAAAAAAAAATCGATTCTATTTAAAAAAGCAATAAACAAAAATAATGCTTTCGAATTAAACTCATTCCTTTAAAATTATTCGCAATTTATTTTTTAAAGTTATAAAAAACACTCACACTGAAAATATATTCTAAACGAACACATTTAAAAAACACATAATAGTTGATTAAAAATCGATTTTTGCAAAAAAGCAAAAAAAAATTATCGAATTTAATTCAAAATATAATATTTATATTTTACATCTAACAATCAAATTAAGAATATATATAATTCATGTTTTTATCCTCTATTAATACTATAGTTTTCAACCATCATCTCATGACGAAATATCTCCGCAATTAACTTCAAAATTACAAGTTTTCTAAACCCCAAATTGTTCATTGGGATTTAAAGACATCCCGTATCATCGTTTCCTACTCTTACTCTAGCAAGGGCCCACTGGTCTTACGGTAAAGCACTCAGCTCAAGCCACTAACGTCCCCAGTTCAATCCGCAGGTCTGGCAGAAAATGTTCTTGCATTATATCAAATATTAGATTAGATACTCCCGTAATAATCAATAGATGGCAGCACAAATAAAGAGGACATTTTTTAAAACCGAGTTTATTTATAACAGAAACTTACCGATTCTTCAAACGGACTTTTTCTTTCCTTTATCTTTCAAAACGGAAAATGTACTAACGGAACGGAAAAAGTCCGACAACTTTGGTGCCAGTAGTTTTACCGTGAATTAACGGATTTATTTTTAACAGTGTATGAAGAAAAACCATTAGCCGTGTATTTTATACATGCTACACTACTTCAAACATAATGAAATTTATATGCATTATTGGGGGTGCAAAACTCGGTAGAATTCGGTATTTCGGTAGAATAAGGAGTAAAGAGTGGAACATCCAGTAACTTACACTTTAAGGATTCTTTCTTTTTCAAATCACTATTACAAAAATCAAAATCTTTTTTATACTTATCTTTGTTTTAGAAAGGATAGTAGAGATATATTAAAAAATATTTTTGACATAATTTAAAATATATATACATTTATTATTAAAAATTAATTTGATTCATAAATATGGTCAAAACCTCCACTAACTGACACCATCCCTATTTTGAAACGCCAGTAACTGACACAAAGTAAACCAGTGACTGACACTTTATTTTAAAAGATTAAAATGCTTTAAAAAATTTATTCTTTGTTATAAAAAGAAAACACATTAATATTTATTCTAAAAAGTGGGATTTAGTAAGCTGTACTGCATTAATAGTAATGTAGAATATATAGTAAGATTATATAGTAGTAATATTTAGTACTGCATTATTAGTAATGCAGATATCCAATAACTGACATTTATGAACCAGTAACTGACATCTGGTGTCAGACACAGGTAAAACAACTTAAATTTTAATGGTGTTTACTACAAGATAAATTTAAATTATTATTATGCATTTTTAAACAGTTCAAATAATAGATTTCAATTTTTTTTAATAAAACCAATAACTAACACCTTTGTCAGAAGCTGGTGAAATGAAATTCTAGGAACCAATAACTGGCACCCCTCATTAATTAAGCTAAATTAAATAACTATAAACCCTAAATTATGACCCAAACATATCACATGCGTCTTTAAACTAATTTTTACAAGTATAAATTTAAGAAAAAAAGTTTAGGATGGTTGCATTACAAACAGATTAGAAAAACACTTCCTTAATTTTAGAAATAAGATGATTGCTTCAAAATGTCACTTATTGTATTCTCAAAACTTTCTTCCTTATTGAATATGTTCTTGACTCTTTACTGGTGAATAAATGGACTCGAAAATAAAAATAAGTGTCTCATTTATCAGTAGATGACATTACTTTGTAGAATTTTACAACAAAATGCTTATTTGAGTTAGATTTTTGCTTAAGTGTCAGTTACTGGTTAGGTGTCAATAACTGGGGATTTCACCCTATATAATATATCATTTATTTACTGGTACAGGCAAAAGGATTCTGTTACATTATGTCAAAAAATCAAATTACATTAATAATCAAATGTCTCGATAGATACTTTTGCTTTATTTGCTAACAAAGCATCAATATTACGGAAAAAAGATATTTCGAAAAGAATTAAGTAGAAAAAAAGTTGATTTCAATATGAGATTAATAGTTTTTCAATCAAAGAAAGGAATTCTCTGATATTGATTACATAATAAAGTTAATTAAGTTATGATTTTTTAATGCACTACATTACAAGATTTTGTACGTTTAAAACTGTCATTAATTATGTATTGATTACTGATGTTTGTATTAGAAAGATGGCATAGTTTTGTGTTTCCATCAAATAAATTTTAAAAGATAGTGATAGTGAAATTTATATAGATTGCCAACTGTGTCGAACAATATTTTGCTTTATTTATTTGCATGCTACTCATCAATATTCACAAACTGTTAGGCGTAAAAAGAACTAAGCTAAATCCTACATAAAAAGCCTCCTTTTTCGATCGTGTTAAATGAATGAATTTTCCTGCACTAAACGTAATATTTCGTAAATGTTTGTCAAAGTGGTAAATAACTGGATAGAAGAGGTTAAACACGATATTTATAATGACTCTATTTACTGAACTGAGTGAGAAAAAAATTAAAAGACAGTATTACGTGTAAGAAAAACACATAATACTAACAGACAGACGTCAAATCAAACAGACGTTAAATTATGAAAGAGCAAATGTTTAAAGAGAGAATAATGAGAACATTTTAAATGCATTATATTTATAATTTACAACATATATATATTTTATTACAAGCCAAGATGCTTCATAATATTTTAATTTTATTATTGCGAATTTTATTATCCTGATTTTAGTATTCTGAATCGCTCACAAAATAAACTATGCTAAATTCTTCCACTGTATTTTTCATTTTTCATTTTATTATTTTTTTCAGAATAGAAGATAACTAAGGCTTAAATAAAATATGATACTCTTTTTTGGTACTTTTATGTAATAATTAATTTTTTACTTTAGAGATTAATTTTTTAAAATTAAAGCAGTAAAAACTATTTGTTTTGAATAAAATTATTTTAGATTTCTTCAGCATCTGACTTACAAAAGAAAAATCTTATTTTATATTTTAAATATTTAAATAATAAAATATATAAAATAATAAAATATATAAAATAATAAATTATATAAAATGATTTTTGTATGAAATGTAAAAATGTTTACTAACTTTTCTATAATCTTGGTGAATTTGTAAAACAACTTTAATTTCTAGTAAGACTGGATTAAACGATTTTGCAGCTTAATTATTTTTATCTTAAAAATAAAGAAATCATTTTTAAAGTGCGAGATAAATTAATAAATGGATTACCAATATAAAATCTTTATTTCTATAACAGCTCACACAAATAGTTTTTTAAATAGAAGTGTTTAAGAACTTTTCATTACTTCAGATAAAGATTAAGCCCACAAAATGTCTATGTTGAGTAAACTAATGTTACAATAAATTAATCCTTTATGATATAACTTAAGTCATGTACCAAGAGTGAAAATAGATTACGTCCTAAACAGCTGCTGCCAACATTACAACAACATTAAGCGAAAAATTATGGTGGAGTCTTTAGACACAAGAAACTTATGATACTTTTTGAATTTTCAAAATAAATCTTTTCTTAGATGTTATGCACACTGTTCGATGAATTTGCTTTATAAATTACCTATTTTGAAATTATTTAAAATGAAATGCTATAAATGGATGTACATTACATTCCGTGGAAAAATTATAAGGATACTAAAATTTGTAAAGATTCATAAAATGCATACATATTTAAGTATTACTAAACGTGATATAACATGTATTTTTATCCAAAGTCTTGCTCATTTTGATTAAAAAAATAATATATATTTAAAAAAATGTATGAAATATTACAATATTTTAATGGCCATAATAATAAGGATAATGAGTTGTAATTTTTCAACTGGGTGGAAAATGTCCGGACCAGGATTCCAACCAGGGATGAATCTGCCAATGCTCTACTAACTAAGCCACCCCGGACCAATATGGAGGACGTAATACCCAGTTAATGTTTTTGTTCATAGCATCTGGACTGATATCTGAATTAGTTCAACATAATAAATCATAGGTAATGGAACTCCAGTAAACGCTGGATACGTAATTACACTAATTTTAACACAATTATTCAAATTGGTAAATTCACCCAGTTAACCTTATTGATCATAGCATCTGGACTGATATCTGAATCAGTTTAACAGAATAAATCGCAGGTAATGGAACATCAGTAAACGCTGGATATGTATTTAAACTAAATTATTTTTAACACAATTATTCAAATTGGTAAATTTACCAATTTCAATAATTGTGTTAAAATTAATTTAGTGTAATTACGTTTCCAGCATTTACTGGAGTTCCATTACCTGCGATGTTGAACTTATTTAGATATCAGTCCAGATGCTATGATCAATAAAGTTAACTGGGTGAATTAGGTCATCCAGCTTCGTCCGTGATGGCTCAGTTGGTAGAGCATTGGCGGCTTCAGCCAAGAGATCCCTGGTTCGAATCCTGGTCTGCACATTTTTTGGCCAGTTGAGAAATTATAACTCATATGATGTCCTTACCAATTTGAATAATTGTGTTAAAATTAATTTCAAATAAGGACAATGTTTTTAACTTCAAATTGATGTAATTCTAATAAGAAATGTAACTACATCTATTTTGAAGACACTCAGCCATGCGATTATTTTTTATTTTGAAGTGATATTCTTGAAACATAACTTTTATATAACATGAACAATAACAGAGAATATTTTTTTTTTCTGATACACGTAGCTTTTATAGCTTCATAAAAGTTGCTTAAAAAAAGCTTCAATAAAAGAGAACTGTAATAGAGCAGAAAATTAAATTGTCCTAAGGAATGGATCATATGTGATATTTCTTTTTGCTTCAAATATAACTAAAGAATTTCGAATATTTATGACTCATATGTGTGTAAAAAAGAAATATAAATGAAAATGTGTTGAAGTTTTACGTTAAGTATATCATAGAATTTTTTAACGTACAATAACTGTAATACTCTTTTTTAGACGATAGCATTTCAGATGGTTTATTGATGGTAGTTTGAAACGACTTTGACATAAAAAGCCTCCTTTGGAGAAGTATATGTAACATGAAAAAGTAATGTGTTGTTTTGATTTTAGTGCTTTTTATGAAATGCGTAGACATTTTAAGATGCTTCTTTCGATTTCTATATGTATCGATTATCTTATAATACATTATCATGTGTACAATGTACGAGGAAAATTTTTAAAGATATATTTTATGCACACTAATGCAAATTAAAGGTAGATTTAGGTTTATCAAAGCATATCTAGAAATGCCTAATATACAAATTTCATTTATAAAACAAGAATTTTAAAAATGTATGACTCATATGTGTGTAAAAAAGAAATATAAAATGAAAATGCGTTGAAGTTTTACGTTAAGTATATTGTAGAATTCTTTCAACGTTCAATAACTGTAATACTCTTTTTTGGAGAATAACATTTCAGATGGTTTATTGATGATAGTTTGAAACGACTGTGACATAAAAATCATCCTTTGTAGAAGTATGTGTAACATGAAAAAACTAATGTGTTGTTTAAATTTTAGTGCTTTTTATAAAATGCGTAGTCAATTTAAAACACTTCTTCCGATTTCTATCTGTATCGAGTATCATTACCCTATGTATAATAAACGACATACAGTTTTAAAGATATATTTTATATAAATTGATGCATATTCGAGATGGATTTAGGTTTATGAAAGTATTTTTAGAATGTCTAACACACAAATTTCATTTATAAAACAAATGTTTTTTTCTTTAAAAAAATGTATAATAATAATTGTAGAAAAAATAAGAATGTAGGTATCCGATTTCTATGTGTATCGATTATCTTATAATGCATTACCATATGTACAGTGTACGACATAAATTTTTAAAGATACGTTTTATACAAATTGATGCAGGTTAAAGATGAGTTTAGGTTTATGAAAGCATTTCGATAAATGTCTCATATACAAATATCATTTGTAAAACAAGAGTTTCTTTTCTTTAAACAAATGTATGATATAGAAGTTTGTAGAAAAATAAGAAAGTAGATATTCGATTAATGCCTTCTTCTTTCAATTCCATCGAATAAGGGATAATTAATTCAGTCGAACAAAAGATTCACCGAGTAGTTTATTATTATTTTTTTGATAATGCTTATTTGAACTCTTCTGAATAATGCATTCGTGATAATGCTCCTTATCAGTGACTTTTTGAATTGCAATTATTTTTGCTGTAAAAACAAAATAAAACAAAACAAAACCATGATAATGCTTTTAGAGCAACCAATTCTCATGTGTCATTATTTGTCCCCCTTTTCATGATTTATAAATGTTTCTACGTATTTTTTTCTGTCCTGGATAACAGATTTTATTAATAAATTAATATTAATAAATGAATTTAATAAATATTAATTAATGAATATTATTTCAACGGAAAATTTTATGATTCAATATTATTAATAATTTTAAACAAAATTTATTTATATCTGCGTCTATTGAAAAATAAAAGGAACATTTCCAAAGCTGTTAATTTTACAAAATCTAGAAAAAAAGAGAAAAAAAATAAAAATATTGCTTTTATAGATAAAAATACTTAACATAAAAGTTTGGCGCGGTATCAAAAATGATAGGACCTAATATAACCCTGTTTAAATCATAAACGCTTCATGTTTTAGCTTTTACTTTTTCTTATATTACGTTAAAGAGATAAAATCAATTTATTCCAAAAAAAAGTTATATCGATGATATATTCAGGAACATAGATACAATATATTGTGTTGTATGAAATTAGTTTTTAATATTTTACTCATCTTTATCTACATTATAAGGATTTTCTGGTGTAATAAAAAAAATAAGAGAAAATCATGAAGACATGTCAATTAAAAGAAAGGCAATTCTATAATATGTTACAGGTTATTAAAGAATCATATAAAAGTTCAATTAGTTTAAATACAATCAAATACAATCAAAGAGAAAATGCTAATATTTTGTGATTAAACATAAAATACAGCCGGTGTAGAAATCTTTAATTGTTATTACACCTGTAAATAATAATAACAATAAGAAAAAATGAATTTACACACTGTTAAAAATTTGCAGCAAACTGTCCAGTCATATGACCGTTTTTATAGAAAACGGCTACTTAACCGTAAATTAACTTTATTCTCACGATATTATTGCCCATAATATGGTCAGAATACAGTTAAATTGTGGTTATGTAACCATTTTCTATAAAAACGGTCAAATGACTGGACAGTTTGCTGCAAATTTTTAACAGTGCAAGTTAACACCATCTCAATGAATATTTCTAGTTATAATTAAACATTGTTTTTCAGTGTTACCCTCAACATATTTTTGCCTTATTTGTAAAATTCTTTTAAATTCTTTGCACATATGTACTTCAAATCTGTTACATAATAATTTTCTAATCAGATATTAAAGCATTTTTAAATTGCAATGAATCCATGTGTGTAACTAAATTTGATTTAGAGAAATATTCATTATTACCACTTTTGTAATGCATTTAAACATATTTTCTATACATTGAACTAGTATACTAATGCTTATCAGCATGTAAATAAAACTTGGTTTTAAAAATTTAGTTATATTTAAGAATTTAAACTATTTTCCCACTTTGCTGTGGGCCTAAAGAAAACACATAAAAATACTTCAAAACCCATGAAACATTTTTAGGCAACAATAAATAATAACGAAAAAAGATATAAATATATTTAGTTTTGGGAAATATTCATTGTCAGCATTTTGTACGATATTTAAATCGACCGTGGATATATTAATTTATAATGCATTTTTATAAAATATTCTTCTTGTAAAATAACCTTGTAAATAAAACACGTTTATTTATTTATAGTCAATTTTAAGTACGTAAGTGTATTTCCCATAATGATATGTACTAAACAACTTACCGAACATAAAACATCGATAAATGTATAATTCGGAACGAGCTGTAAATTTCTATACATATATTTTTACATTTCGTTATGAATTAAATAAAATTGATTTCAACATTTCAAACTTCATTTTGCTGCAAAAGAAAAAAATAGAATTAAAAAGTGAAATAACAATCTTTATCGATGTAAAAAACTTTTTTAATTCCTTAGATGTTCTGTTACACAAAAATCTTTAAACATAAATTAGAATGAAAAGTTTTCGCATGAAATTTCGTACGATGTATTTAAAAAACTTTCATCACTCATTCTTCTAAAACTCATTTGCGTCTACATTTTTCTATTAATAAATTTTAATTCACTAAATACGAATATCAAGAAAGGAAAAAACATATTCCATGAATGAAAAAATTAGAGAAGAGAATTAAACACAATATTACTTTTTATATAACCCTATTCAATTTTACTTTTCTTTTTTCTAGCACACTTGTCAACTTCGACTTTTATTAAAAAATACATCAAAAATAGACTCGGAATTAATGAAGAGAAAATGGAAGATTTGGGACTATATTAATTTTTTTAAGAATAAAGACGGTTAGTGTAATTAATGCAATGAAACAGAAAATTTATTCCACAACGGAAGATGCTTGCAACGACTTTGGTCTTCAGAGGTCTATGGTAATACTTTACATTAAAAAAATGTAAAAATGTACTTCTAAGTGAATTTTTTGGATGCAGTATGGAAGATGTATTTATAATATGTGGGTATTTAAGTTAACATGTATAACCAATCCACGTTGTTAAACTAAATTAATTTATTCTCTAAAAATACGTTTAATTTGGGTAATGAACAATGTTATCGGCATTAATATATAAAGAATATATTGTAGACTAAAATATATAATTTCTAAAATACAAAACATAGTATTTTATGGTACGATGAGAAAAACAACTGTGGTATTATAATTTGTCAATTTTTATGTTTCTACATCGCATCGGGTTCTTTAAAAATTGATGTGCAAAATGATGTAATTTTCAGCTTAATACTTTTGTCTTGGTTTTAATATTGAATTACTGTCGAAGGTCTAATAGATATTTCATTAGTTATAATACTTAGTTCTAGAGTTCAGATGTTAGGTGATATTTAGTTCTAGAATAATGACTTAAACGACAATTACCATCTGCTGCAATTATTTTGCATCTCTCGCTCCTTGCGCATTTTTTACATCTATCTTTCCCGCATGACAGCTTAAAACGAGCGAAAAGGACATTTGATAAACTCTCACCGCATCAACGAATTTTCACAAATACACAAACTTTACATAATATTAAAACTCAAGAAAAAAAATACATGTCATTTAAATTTCGTACATAATAGCCCCACCAGCGGCTGAGAGGTTCAGCTCTCGAAACTGGTAGACGGGAGGTGCTGGGTTCGATACCCAATCGCGCCCGTCGGCCTAATCGTTCGGAGTTTTCGTGGTTTTCTTCGAGCCGTGGATTTATCCATGCGTAAATACGGGTTAAGTTCCCTTAGAAAGACCCCCACGAAGGGCACTCCCCCCGGGCCTATATCCCTAGTGTAGATAATTGGCCGTAAATAGTCAACCCAACTCGTACATAATAATTACGAAGGAAAGCCATTAAGTAAGTCATAAAAGATAATTAAATAATAACTTACAATGATATTCTCTTTAAAACTATTTTTATTTCTCAACATATTCTCCACCAATATTTATGCATTTATATCACCGTTTTATCAGGGGCCCAACACCAGCTGCATAGCATTCTTTGGGTTGCTGTCTCAGCTACATTAGGATTTCAAGTTGAACCTTTTCTTCATCTGTGAACATCATCTTGCTTCCAAGATGTTTTTTTAGTGGACTAAACAGATGAAAATCGCTTGGAGCTAAGTAGTAGCTGTATGGCGGATGTTGAAGAAGTTGCCAACCAAACTTTTGAATTGTCTCCTGTGTTCAACTTGAAGTCCTAATGTGGCTGAGACAACAACCCAAAGAATGCTATGCAGCTAGTGTTGGGGCACTGATAAAACGATAATATAAGTACATAAATATTTGTGGAGAATATATTGAGAAATGAAAACAGTTTTGAAGTAAATATCATTGTAAGTTATTATTTAACTATCTTTTGTGACTTACTTAATGACTTACCCTCGTAATATGTTCACTCTGTTTCATATTTTTTTTATGTATTGTCATAGACCTTTGCATGTAAACGAATATTAATTTTATTTGGCTGTGGTGTGTGTTTGGCGAGGTCTTAACACTAAAATAAGAATAGAAGCAAGCGGGAAATTTACAACGGATCAGAGGTTAGATGGGGCAATCTCTGGCTTCACGAGCTTTAGGTTTAGCGCTCTGATAGACTAGAGCGCAGGGGCGGTAGGACACAATATTAAATACCCGGTCAACAAATCTAGGTACCAATAATAATGGCCAGATGGATGGCCAATAATATGAGATGGAGGAACTAGTTGTATACCTTAAAAATTAATATATTGCGCTGAGCGCAGAAAGTATTTTCAGATATTTAGATATTTTTCAGATATTAGTTCCCTTTTTAAGAGAATTATTCAAGTATGAGAACTCTGCTTTCAGAGTTTAAGATTTAACCTTTATATTTTCTCAAAATACTGTCTTAGATTCTGGCAGTATAAGAGTCTGGCAATGGCCAACATATTTATATTCGATAATAAATTCCAAGTGATGGAATTAGAAATTTATTAATTATGTTTGACCAGTGATCCTTATATTATTCTTTATATGAGTAAGTGTTCGAAATAAAATGCTTCGATGTGCGACTTTGGAGGTGAAATCTGTACCTGTCGTTGCTCTGATATCATCACCTGCCATTTAACGTGTATCAAGGTATTTGATTTTATTTTTGTTATTCAAGTATATATTTATGTTTTCTGTAATTGGGTATGTAACTTTGACGGAGCAATTATTCAATAAGAAATAATGAATTAAAATAGATTTAATGCATCATGTGTATTCTTTATTTTAAAGTTTAGATATACAGAATTTTAGTCATTAACTAGTAGTCCATAAGTAGGAATCCTGCAAAATTACACAACGCATGTTGCATTTTTAAGAACTTTAATAAATATTAATTTTGTAAATTTAATGTTTGATTTGTTATTCTCATTAATCTTCCACCACATAAATGTTTACATAGTGTATCACTTTACTTCCAAACAAGAAAGGTTGGTAGGGATGTTTGGGGTAGTTTTCCTAAAACGTAACTAACTGATTTAAGCTTGCACAAATCATCCCAACACTGTACTTATGTAAATCAATACATCATACTAATTTATTGTAAATTATTTTTAGAACTTTAAACGTTTATTCGCATTTATGACATCGTTAAATAATTTTAATCATAACTGACGAAATTGCCTAAAAATCCTTTTAATAGTAAAAAAAAGCAGAAACAAAGAGTAAATTCCAAAATTTAAAGCATGCATTTTATTTATTGTAAGAAATAAGTTGTATGAAATGAAATATAGATGTAATTGTATAAGCTGGAAAGAATAATATTCTTTTTTCAAAAGCTCAAATGATATATTTCCGAACTAAAAATTTTGAAATTTCGGTACATTCCCCAAATGCGTCTAAGGTTACTTAAAGAAAAATTGTAGAAGCTTTCGGCAGCTTTATAGATAGACATCATAAAAGGGTTTTCCAATTTGAATCAAAACAACAATAATAAAATAAACTGCTTTGGATTTTCTGAAGTCAATTTCTAAAAATAAAACTCTTAAAATGTTGAAGTTATTTATTTATTTTTTCAGTATGAACTTAAATTCGGGAATATGAGTAGAACTTTTCAATTCTTCTTTTACACTGAAAAAAAAAAGTTAATGAGAAGCTATGCATTTTCAGAAAAAAAGGATTTATACAAATAAATATGTTTCTTAATCTAGTAAAATAAAACATAATCATGAACGAAATTATACAATTAACCTCTTTCGAGTTACCAACAATTACTAAAAAATGTTCTTTTTGTCTAGCAACATCAGAAACTAATGTATTATCGAAATTTAAAGAATCATTTATAAATACATTTCTTTGCTGCCAGTGATTTTTGGAAATGTTTCGGAGTAGTGTTTATATAGTGTATTAATTTGTTTTATTAACCCCAGAATGTACGTTTTTCGTATGCATTCAATTCTCAAGTAAACAATTTCATGTACAACAAACGTGTTTTACAGGTAAACATCATAAATTAACATTAACATTAACATTATAAATAATATTATTTTATTACTCTTGCATATATAAATTCAATTATGCAACTGAAAATGTTTTATTGAATATTATCCTAAATATTGATATTCCGGTTTCAGAAAAGTGATTAATACACAATAAAAACTACTTAAAAAAGATTCCGAAAATCCGTTGTAAAAAAAGAGACGATAAGTAAGCTTAAAGAGTAAGCTTAAAACAATTTATAATTGATTTTTTAAATTTCGAGACTATATTGGATTTTGAGGTTTCGAATGATAAAGAACGCTGTTCGTAATCGTGGGTAAATCGGTGGTTGTTAATATATATTATTCTTTTTTGGTTACATTATATTTTTGTTGATTAAAAAAACATTTATCTTCTTTTACAGTACGATGAAACGTAGTACACTATATAAGAGATAAATATCTCTTTATGAACATTCATAAGGTTTATGAAAATATAATATAATCTCTTTCGAGTCACCCGCGTTTCTGAAAAGCGTTCCTTTATTTTTATAAACCTCTTAAACTAATATATTTGCGAAATTTAAATAAACATTTCTGAAGCAAAAGTTGTTTTTGCTGTGCTTTATGTTAGGACACGTTTTCGAATGGTTTTTTACAGTGTAGCGTTCGGTTTTCTATACCAGAAACATCGTTCTCTCCGATGCTATTCATTCTCAAGTAGACATTTTCAGCTGTGTAACAGAATTGATACACAAGAGAGTAATAAGTGATGATAATTTAAATTTTACTGTTAATGCAAATAATGTTAATGTTAATGTTGTTAAATTATCATGTTTTTTTGAAAATAAAGGGGCTTACTTGAGAATTGATAGCAGCCAAAAAAACTGATATTTAGGGTGCAGAAAATTGACTAATGCACTGTAAAAACCTCTCGGAAACGTTTCTGAAACTTGCTGGTAGGAAAATAAACTTATATTTAAACAATGTGTTTTTAAATCCTATAAATTTTTGGTTTCTCTGGCTTCTAAACAAAAATAAAAGCGTTTTGTCTATAGTTGGTAGTTTGGGAGATGTTACATTATACTCTCGTAAAATTTGAAAGATAAGAACTATATTAAGAGACATTTGTCTTTTAACACTTTCCAACCTAGTTGAAAAGTGTTTGAGACTTCGGTTTGTCTGGCCGTCTGTTCGTGCTGTAACTCGCGTAAAAATACTCGGATCTCAATGAAATTTTTGTATGTTTTTGTCGTTTACTATAGTATTTCCCGATTTCAACTGAAGTGCGTAGCACGTATAGTTTTTTACAGTGACAGTCAAAAGTATTCCGTTACATTACAGTCAATGGGAAATAATCGTTTCAAGTGCATTTCGATGATGCTACGTCATTTAAAATATGATAAATTGATATATAATTATGAAGCGAGGCTAACCAAAAAGAAAGGCTACCGTGGTGCTTGATGCGTATCTTTTTTTACAGACAGCCGGAGTCACGTGATGCTCGAATGCACCAATGAAGGTGTACGAAAAGAGCAACACGTCACTCTAGCGGTCTGTAAAAAAAGATAAGTGGAATGCACCACGGTAGCCTGTCTTTTTCGTTAGCCTCGTTATGAAGCGTATTAAAACATGCTTTTTGTAGAATGTGGGGTGAAAAGCATTAATTATTCATTTACAGGGTCAACCAAAGAATTTTGTTACACATTGTTCTATGGGGAAAAATTGCTTCCTGTGTAATTTAGTGATATTTCACAATTTCAAACATAATGAAAATTATATGAATCACTGAGGTGTACTATAAATTGATCTCTTGTGTGCATTGGGTTTATTTACAGGGACACACAAAATATATCGATTGCAGTACATGTGCGATGTTTACACTCTATGTGTGATAAGGGCGTTTTCAACTTTGGTTTGCGTTTTTAAGTTTAACTAAATTTTTTCATAGTACGTGTGTGTTTATAAACTCGATTGTTCCTATACAGGGCTACACAAGAGAATCCGTAAGTATTACAGACTATGGGAGTGAATTGCTTGAGGGTTGTTTTAATTGTGTTACGCATTTTCTTGCTGAAGTATAATATATTTAGTATACCAATATAAGTTTGTGAAATAAAAATAAATTCATATACAGGGCTACGCAATCAAAAAGATACGTTGTCGTTTACGGTTGGTAATTGCCGCAAGTGACTTTTAAGTTGCCTTTTAGCTTAATATGTGGTGTGTACAAAAGTCTTCAGGTAATATACAGGGCTGTACAAAGGATTACGCGTGCATTTCCATCGATCGAAGAAAATTGCTAAATTTGAATATTCTAGCTGAACTAAATTTTATCATGCTAGATATCCACATCTATTGATCATACACGGGACTGCAAAAAACAATTCGACTACGTTTTTGACACTGGAAGGTAATTTCGAAAACTGTATTTTTAAATGGGGTACATGTTTTCTAAACTGTTTACTTACATATCTTCTTTCACCTTATTTAACGGTGAAGTTTCGTTACAGTTTTCTGGCCGAATTGGAAAGTGTTACATAATATATGCTTGACGCATGATTTTGCATTCTTGTTTTTTACTGTGTAAGGGTGTTCAACGTTATTACGTAGTGCAATAGTTTCGTTTATCTAGCTATCTGCCAGGCTCGCTAATTTGCTGGCAGAATCTCAGCTAAGTTTTTAAATATATGTAATGTTCCATGTTCAGTTCTGTTGTGCAGTTTTCCTTGTATTTATAACTCAATACAGATCTTTCGATCCACAATCTTGTCTTTTATATTGTCTTTTTAATTATTATCCGAGCACGGTTCAAAAGAATAAGTCGAGGCAGACAGAGTGACGTTCTTCTTGTCTTTCATTTTACTGCTGCGGTTTTGAGTGAGGAAATTTTATTTTTCTTCCGTTTTTGTGTTTTACCGAGCAAAATTGAATCTCATAAGGAACTTTACGGCATTTCACTTTTTGAAGGTGATAGTACAAATTTTTCTATATGGAAAAGGCGAGTGGTCGCAAATTTTGCTGCTATGGAATTAGATATCATTTTGAAAACGAACCGGCTGAAGAGTAAAAAAACCCTTATCCTCTATTGTTATCGCTATTAAGTGACGGTTTTCTTGCATCTCTTCAAGATGAAAATACTGCACATAAAATATGGAAAAAATTAGAACGAACATGTGATGATACGAAGCGTGCAGTGAATGACATTTTGATTAAGAAGAGATTGGCAATCATTAAGAAAGATCGTGCTGTGTCTATGAGAAGTCATATTGACGAAATAAATAAATTTAATTAGGAACTTAAAATCTCTGGAGCAGAAGTAAGTGAAATCGGTACCATTGTGTATATTTTAATGTCGTTGCCTTAAGAATTTGAAAATGTTAAGACTACTTTAGAAAATCAACTGAATGTTTTGACATTAGATTTTGTCGCACAAAGGCTATTACATGCTGAAGCACTTCTACTTGATTCAAAGAGGGAAAAAGTGCAGATCAAGACCGCTCATGAAAATACCAAGTTTTTGTCATCAACTTGCAGAGAATTCTTAGCAAAATTTGTAATTTAAAAGGGCATATAGTGAAGTATTGTAGAAACTTACGTGCTATTAACGTGGGAAATCTGACCATTTTAAATATAATTGTACAGATGTTAAAAATTCAAATGCAGAAAAGTTTGCTTCTTTAGCAATGTCTTTTGTTGCCGGAAACGTTACAAATAATGAATTTATAGTGGATTCTGGAGCCACTTCTCACATGTGCCCTAATGTGAAATATTTTACTTTCTTAGTAATATCTTCAGAAACTATTAAGTGTGCGTCGAAAACAACGAATCTTGAAATTAAAGCTGTTGGTTCGAAAATTATCAAACGTAATGGAAATTACTCTAAATAACGTATTTCATGTTCCAGATTTAAATGGACAGTTGATTTCCGTTAGAAAAATTTAAAGGGTAAATTATGCAGTTATTTTCAAGAATGAAATGTGTTTATTGATAAAGGAAAAACCGGTTTTGCTTTGGTGAACAGTATTCGAATGTACAATAGGTAACTGAGTTTATTCCTGATTAAGAAACTGTTCTCACATCAAAAGAAAATAATTCATAAATCTGGAATCGTAACTTGGGTAATCCGAGTGAAAAATTGTTGAAAGAAATGAATTCCCTTTCATTTTCTGATGTTTGTGTTCGGGAGTGCAACACCAATAGGAAGAGGACCAAGGAAAAGAGAAACTACTCCAATGAATGCTATTCACACTGACATATGTGTCCCTATTGTTACGAAAACCTTTTCTGATGAATGCTATTTTATGAATGTCATAGATGATTTTTCCTACTTCACTGAAGACGTTTATTAAAGAATAAAAGCGAAGCTATGGAATAATTGGAAGTTTTCTTGAAAACGAATTCTACAGTACAGAAAATTAGATATAACTATATCAAGAAATGCCATTTTCTACGAAGAGAAAAAGCATAACATAAAATCAAAACAAAATATAGTAGAAAATTCAGAACAGACTGAATGTGAAATTAATCCAAAAAGTACTAGTTAATAATCACATGATGCAGAAGAGAAATAAGATAAGACGAGAAAATTCGAGACATTAAGAAATCAACCTGTTCGGTATACAGATCCCGAGGTATATGAAGCATTACTTTGCCAACAAGAAACTTTATCTTTTGATGATATCAAATTGCTCCCTGTTGATGATAAACGTTTGTGGAAAGAAGCTATGGATGTAGAGATAGAAAGCATGAAGATCAATAATCTCTGGGATCTCATAAAGCTATCACCTGATAAGCGAGCTATTTCATGGAAGTGGATGTATACCATCAAAAGAGATAGACGATATAAAGCACACATTGTAGCTCGTGGATTTATGCAAAAAGACGGACAAGACAATAGCGAAACTTTTTCTCCTGTAATAAGTATGCCAGCTTCACGTTTAGAGCTTATTGTGATTTTAAATGTACACCTGCATGCATTTGTATTGAATGTAAAACAACTTTCCTGAATGGTAAGTTAAATGAACATGTTTTTATGGATCAGCCGCAAGGCTATGATGATAAAAGTGGGTTAAAATGTAAGCTTAAAAGAAGTTTATATGGTCTTAAACATGACTCCACGACAATGATCTGAAAGTTTTCTTAAATTTGTTTCAAAATTAAATATTAAATCTCCTGATAATGAACCTTGTATTTTTATTCGTTACAGTAATGGTGATAAAATAATTATTGATTTTTAGGTAGATGATATGTTAGTAGCGTGTTCAGATGCAAATGAAACTAAAGTAGTTATTTCCTTACTGTCTAAAGAGTTTCACATGTCAAATTCAGAAAGTGTTTCAGAATGTCTAGGTATTCAAATGAAATTTAAGTTTGATAGTTTAATAATGGATTAAGAGTCCTATATAATTAAATTATTAAATAAGTCTACATGCTAGAATGTAAATCTAGTGATATTCCAAATTCTCCTAAATCCACTCCATCTGATTTCAAATATAGAAGACTATTTAATGGTCCATACCATGAACTTATATGGTGTTTATTGTATTTAGCATATGTTTCACGACCTGATATTTTACATGCCGTTAACTATTTGAGTCAAATGCAGAAAAATTTTACTGAAGTTGCATAGATTGCACTAAAGAAAATCTTAAGATATTTAAAAGGAACTTTGTCTTTGAAACGAGCATATAAAAAACAAAATTCTGATCCAAAATTATCCATGTATGTTAATGCCGATTGAGGTGCAAGCACAAATGACTGAAAATCAGTATGAGGTTATATTTTGATGCTCTGTAACATGCCTGTTCTGTGGTGTTGTAATAAACGAAAATCAGTTGCATTAATCTCCAATTGAAGGTGAAGTTATTGCCTTAACCAAAAGTTTGCAATATCTGTTGTGGTTGAAAAATATTGCTTATGAAATTGTAAGTATTAAGGATTTATTTATTTTTGAGGATAATCAGTCTTGCATAAAATGTATCAGTAATGATAGCAATTATGGTAGAATGAAACATACAGATATAAAACTAAAATTTGTTCGTAATGTTGTAAAAGAAAATAATATTAAAATTGAATATATTCCTACAAATATGCAAATTGCTGATGTGTTTACGAAGGCATTACCTAAAGCTAAATTTTATTAATTGTTATTTCTTTGCTGTTTGTATAGGTAATATTTAAACTGTGTCATATTATTTTTAATGCTTGTTTTCTCGAATTTATTTTCAGTTTTCTGATGTAATACAACATTTTGGACAGGAGTGCAAACACAAATGATTGAATATCCGTATCAGGTTATATTTTGATGTTCTGTAGCATGCCTGTTCTGTGGTGTTGAAGCTGAAGTTATTGCTTTAACTAAAAGTGTGCTATACCTGTTGTGGTTTAAAAACATTGCTTGTGAAATTGTAAATATTAAGGATCTATTTATTTTTGAGGATAATCAGTCTTGCATAAAATATATCAGTAATGATAGCAATTATGGTAGGATGAAACATATAGATATAAAACTAAAATTTGTTTAAAATGTTGTAAAAGAAAATAATATCAAAATTGAATATATTACTACAAATATGCAAAATGCTGATGTGTTTACGAAGGTAATACCAAAGCTTAATTTTATTAATTGTTATTTCTTTTCTGTTTGTATACATGATGTTTAAACTGTGTCATATAATTTTTAATGCTTGTTTGTTAGAATTTTTTTCAATGTTTCTGATGTAATACAAGATTTTGGGCAGGAGCTAGAATATCGTAATCGCAGCATAACTCTTTAAATTTCATTGGTTCGTTCTTTTATTTAGCTTTCTGCCAGGTTCGCTAATTTGCTGTCAGAATCTCAGCTAAGTTTATAAATATATGTAATGTTCCATGTTCAGTTCAGCTGTGTAGTTGTCCTTGTATGTATAACTCAGTACAGATATTTCGATCTAAAGCCAGATTGGCCTTTTATTTGTATTTTTAATTATCAATTTACCATCGTTACACAGAAATATGAAAATAAATAAAACTTTCGCGTGTTGAAGATAGATTTGTTGGATTGCCAGAAATCGCGGCCAACTAGGAAAATGGAAGAAAGACAATAATCTTATAAAGCTTTAAAGCTTACATTTCAGTCAGAGTCCCATTCAGTCCTTTAAATATTTTTCTACGTATCTTTAAAAAGTTATAAAAATGAACCCGAACTTTTCCTTGTCCCCTTTTATATCACATTCCATATATTTTTGATTTAAATGTATTTTTTTGCAGAAACAGAATATCCTGCATTTTGAAGATATGTCAAGCACGACATCATAAAGACATCATAAAGTTTTATTTTTTTAGCTGCAAAATCACTTAAGTTACATGAGTTTCCATACTTTCTCCCCCAACAATGTGCTTTTAAATTACTATAAAATAACATTGAAAAGTAATTTCTTACAAAATATATTAAAAAAATGACATTGTTATTATTTTTTGTAATGTTCATGAGTACAGTGAAGTGATTGTTGTACACTGAACTGAAAATGATGGCTAATAAAGATTGTTATATCATGGAAAATATTAAAACGAGAGTATTTTTTCTATTACACCTATTGCTATCGTTAAGTGATTGGTAAACATTGACCATTAATGGCGATTTTAGACATTCTATCTTTTAGTGTCCACGGTACAGATAAAAGGGACATTTTACGAAATCTCCTATGGTATAGTAAATTTTCGTTACTCTTAGATTATGCTTTGAAAACCATTTTAAAAAGGTTAGAGATGATCTATGGAATGGAAAACAATCGTTGTAAATGTTAAACTTTAACTGCTGTCAGAGAAATTGAAGCATAACTACTTTTAGCTAGCTTGATCAAAAATGAATAAAAAGCTCGACTAAGTGATACGATACTGTTTCTGTACAGTTTCTGTACATGATTTGTATAATTAAAAAATTCATAATCAGAAGTTTCTAGCGATAGTAGTAGGGATTGAAACAAAACAAAATTTCACTAATAAGTGTGATTAAACTGAAAGTTGCAAGTAAACTCTAAAAACTAAAAAAGGAAGCAGTCTGTGAAACCTCTAACAGCAGTTAAAGGTTAATAAGATAGAGAAGAAATTGCTTAAAGTAATCAAAGACGTTGAAATCATGTTGGACAATAAAAATGTATAATTATAACATTAATAATTCATATAAGAGGCGAGATGTCTGATAAAGAATGTATTTGTGTTTTACTTGTTGCCAGGGATTTTATTCGATAGACAAAAAAATGTAGTTTCAAAGATGACTGGTCGCAATATGCTACTCTGGATCTTATCTAAACTTTAGTACGTCTCAAATAGTCTTCATACAACTTCTTGTTTTAAGTTTTTATAACTAATCAATTTCTGAAACTATATTTTAGTAATCTATTAATTTCTATTACAGTTTACGTACTTTTCAATCGTACGCGTTTCAAATTGGTAAAACCATAAGAAGAGCAGACCAAGATAGAACAATGCAATATCGGATAGTAGAACCCAAAACCGAAGCCAATGAGAATGACAGCAAGCCAACGAAGAACACACGTCACCGGACGGAAGTACAGCGCAAGGGCAGTAACAAGGGAAAGAACCACCACATGCCAAAAGAGAGGAAGTACCAAGACAAGAATTGTTCTCAAGTGTAGGTCGCAGGGATAAACTACTACGCAGCAACCAATGACCCGATCGCTGAACATAGACTGCCTTCAATGAGGACATTCGAGAAGAGTGACTCAACTTATCTTTATGCACCAGGGAAAACCTTGTGCGGTCGTCCGTTAGAATCGCGCCGAGTGAACTCCCTCGGACTACTCAAGTAGCTGTAAACAAGACACAGCAGTACCCAGCGTCCGGGGAACATTGCTCCTGGCCTCTTTCTACATTAAATGGCAGGATCGAGAGCACACAGAAGGATAAACATTCCCCTCGATGACAACATAATGAGTTGCTGCGTTCAAGAAAGGATTGGCACAATCCTTAACTCTTTTTCTAGACATTGTACAACATCCCAATTTCTGCTTGTCGTCTTTCGCACCAGAGGAGTCGAGGTAGGACAACCAGAAGAAACGCCATTGCCAGTCTCCTTCTACACAGCAATCGGTTTGAGAACACGGCGCCCATCCCGGTTCTACGTAGTTATACTTTATTCGTAAAAACAACAACATTTTATTTATTTATATTTTTCCGTGATATTTAATTTTACCACCAGAAAATCTACATAATTACTTTATTTAGTAACACTATTAACACACAAATGCATATGCGGTTATTAACTATTGTTATACTTATGTTTAATGGTTTCCAATATTATGAAAAGTCGCTTACATGTCTCTTGAGTGTACAGTTGTACAGCAACTAGGAAGCCCATAAAATGGCCTGCATTCTTTAGAAATAATGAAAGGAATGCGACGGGTAACACTTAAATGAACGAAATGCAATAGCAACGCTGTTCATTAGTATTATATTGATACATGGGTAAGCATACATATAAACTATCGGGAGCTATTAGCATATAGCAGTGGTGTCTATTTCGAAAAATACCTACTTTTTACAGCACGAAATAAAAAAATTCACTTGGCCGGGATTTTTTGTGGTTGTGAAGAAAAATTAATCGTGCCGAGGGACTTTTTGTCTGCTTTTTTATAACTTTTTATCTGATGAAAATATTTTCCTTAAAAAGACAATTTCGAAAGTGTCTTTTCAATAGTGTAGAAAAACATTTATTTCTTAATATTCTAAATAAAACCATGGGCCACTAAAATACCCTCTGCGGGCCACTAAAATACAGTCTGAGGGTTACTAAAATACCCGCTGCGAACACTTATTGCCTGCGGATTACAGGTTGTAAACCCTAACAATAGCACTTCACGTTACATAATGTTTTTCAATCAAGTTTAGCAATATTTTATAAAATAAATGACTTGCGGTAACTCCAGCAGTACTTCGTGTACAACAGAAAACAAATGTACACTGTACTACACAATGTTTTCGGAATTTACGGGCAACAAAAGAACCATTTTCTAGAAATGTTTCTGTAAATCTCGTAAACACATTGGTTTATAATGTTCATGATTAGTCTTCTTATGACTTTGGAAGATAGATAAAAATAATCTGGCATCGCGAGTTCTAAAGATTTATGCGATTGCATTGCATTTTCTTTTAACTTTTTTGCAATTTTTTACATTATATAATGTTAGAATGCTGATATATTTTGTTATGAGTTTAGTTTCAATTCTCTTAAATAAAAATAGGGATAAAAGTTATATTATTGTAATTGTATTATAGAGAAAATCGTTCTTAAAGTGTGAAATGTAAGTAATAAAATAATGTTACATTAACTCGAAGAGTTCGCTGGAATTGTAAATAAAAATTGTTGAAAGAGAATTACTCTTCAACTGAACCAGAAACTAAACTAATTTAAACACCGGTTTTGAAATGTCTAAATTCTTTTAAAGAAAAATAAGCTACATTTTTTATGTTAAATACAGAAATATATAAAATATTCTTCCGATTCACAGCTTTTGGAAAGAAAGGACTTCTATGCTTATATATTACATAAAAGTTAAAAAGAACAACTTTATAAAATAGATCAGCCTTATTTGAAAATCCTTTCAAGGAGAGGCAGTGTATTTATTATTTTGAAAAAGTCATTTATTTTCTCCGATACATAAAGAGTTCCTTTACACAATATCGTAAAGAGTTTCCTTTTGTATCCATTGTCACTGATGTTTACTTAACTGTATATTTTTCACTTAATCAATTTTCCCGAGTAAATAAGAAATTCAAAACGAAAAAGTAAAACTAAATTGAATTTGTTGAAAAACTTGGAATAGAATTCAACAGGATATGTGTTTAGAATCCATATATTAAATTTTTGTTTCCTTTTACATAAATATCTTAATTTTGTTCACTTTTAGCAAAAGAATTCTTTCACAGAAGTGAAATGAAGAAATAACAAATGAAAAAAGAGGCATATATTGAAATCGTTTTATTTGAGACAGAAATATTTACTGTACTCCGTGTAATAAATCAAACACATTCTATCTTGTATGAAACGCTAGCATGATTTATGTCACATGTCAGAAAAAATAATTGTACCAGATTAACAATAATCACCAGCTCAATATCAAACAGCTTAATTTTTTTTCGAAAATATCAAAAACTGTAAAAACGACTAATGTTTCTTCATCTAGCTCTTACTTGTCTTAAGATTTGCAAAAATCTAATATAACCTTTTTCGAGTTACCCACGATTTCGAAAAGTGTTCTTTCGTTGTTAGAATCCTCTGAAACCAAAAGATTTAAAGAAGTATTTCTAAAACAAAAGTTTTTTTTGCTGTCCTTCATTTTCGGAAACATTTCTGAGCAGTTTTTGATGCATATTAATTACATTAACTTTTAATATCAGTTTATCGGATGCCAACAATTTCCAAGTAAACATTTTTAGCTGCGTAACAGAAATTATACATTCAATAGCAATATAATAATGTTAATTTTAGTGTTCATATTAATGCTATTATTTTAAACGATAATGTTATTGCTGTTAATTTATCATGTTTAGTGAACACGAAAATATTCACTTGAAAACTGATAGCATCCGAAAAACCAATATTCCGGATAAAGATAAGAGCTGGTTTATGAAGTTTCTGAAGGTAAAGGGATGCTTTTCTGAATTGTTGGTAATTTTGTAGAGGTTATATTATATTTCCTTAAGCCTTAGGAAAGGTAAGAGCTAGATTAAGAAACATTTGTCTTTTTAACGGTGTAAATAATAATTGGGAAAATATTTTATTTGTTTTGGAACAGCTAAAATAAACATAAATAAATAAATAAATATAATTTAACAAATTACAATAACCATTGGAAAAATGTTCCGAAAGCTTAGAAGATAAAAAATTACCGTATTTTCGTGTTATAGCGGTCCCCACCATTATGATTATTGCAAGGTTGCAGTTATGATTTTGCCAAGATCATCGCAAAGCTTATATATGCATCCTATATACGCATATATATATTTCAATCACTCCTATATGTGCCATATACGTCATTATACCCATACTATTTACGTCTTATATCTCGTATATACATCATATACACATGTCATATAATATATATACATCATATATGACTATAACTTGGCCACAGACGTCAAGAAATGTTATATATATCATATATTATTATAATGTCATACATGCTTTATAATTTGGTGATAAATCTTTGTCGCTTGGCGATTCCTCCTTGGGGGCCGCTATAAGACGAAAGTACCAAATTTTTACTTTATTTTTCATATCTGATAATTTGCATCTATCCTTTTTGGAACTTTAACATTTTTGTAACGATTTCATGCATTTCTATTGCCTATTCAAAGAAAAATTCTTCTAAAGTTACAGAACTTCGTTAAAAATACTTCTAAAGTTACAGAATTTCGTTAAAAACGCTTAAAATAGTAAAATGCGAAGATCATTTGTTCCATTCTCGACCGACACAAGAACCATTTTCCCAATTGTTAAAAACGAAGCATATGATTTTACAAATTGTTCAACGATGGACAGAACTTAAAAAAACAAACAAAAAACAATAATAAGTAAGTAAGTAGCTATTGAAATTATTCTAGTAGTAAATTGATACTTGGAGTCGTTAAGTTTATTACTACTGCACTGTAAAAAAGACAAATGTATCCGACATTACAACGATATTTAACGCGATTTATGAAAATAAAATACAGTATTTTCCAAGTTATCCATGAAACCAAAAAGAATGTCGAAAGTTCAAAAACCAATAAATTTACGTTATTTAAAGAAGTATTTCTGAAACAGAATAGTTTCTTTTGCTGTCCATAACTTTCGGATATGTCTCCGAGTATTTTTGTATTGAATTAATAATCAATTTTCCTAATACGTAATATCGGTTTTACGGATGGTATCAGCTCTCATATAATTTTTATATGTAATAGTAACAAAAAATGTTTAATGTTGATCTTAATGTTTATGATGTTAATTTAGTATGTTTGTCTGTTAAACGTGTTTGTTGAACATGAAAATATTTATTTGAGAATTGATTGCAACCGAAAGACGTTTTGTGAAAACTGCTTATGACATTGTAAAAAGAACTCGGAAACGTTCCCGAAGACTGCGAGTGGCAAAATAATCGCTTGTTTCAAAAACGCTTCTTTAAGACTAAGATATCTATAGGTTTCTGAGGTTTTTTAAGATAAAACATTAAACATTTTATAACAGATAACATTTGGAAATCTTGCGTAATTCAAAGCGATTATTATTTACGTCAACCGTTAAATTTCATGATGTTTTCGGAAATATTTTTTTATTTATTTATTTTGACAGTGAACATTTCATTGTTTTATTTTCCGATAGATAGCGTTGCAATATCTGAAACTGTTAAAAGGCTTAAATCAACATATAAAAATGGATCAAAGTTTACTCAGCGTTAAACTCAAACATAATGTTACTCTGTTTTGATGTTCAAACGCCAAAATATGGTCTCCGTTACAAAATTGTAAGGTTAATATATTTATTGTTCTAGTATTGAAGTTTCAGACATCTAAGTGCCATCTATCGGTGATATTTGGAACTAAAAAAGAGAGAGTAGTAAAGAATTTCCTGACTTTACACACTACTCTCTTGCATGAATAATTCCCACAGCAATCACCGCTTATTGTATATTGAATTTTAAAAATGTTCATTGCTTTTTTTTTTTGGGATACACTGTAATTTATAACAAACTTCTATTTTTTATCATAAATCATTGGAGAGTTAAGAATGATTTATTAAAATTTTAAATTTAAGATCTTTAAAAATTAAGTTGACAAAAATTATTGTCTAATGGAAACCGAAAATTAAGGAAATACCTCGGATTTGCGTTTCAGAGTAATTTCAAAATAAACGTATTTATTGTCTTTTTTTAATAACTGATAATACTATCTTTTATTTTACGTTATTATCACTCAAATATATTTGTTTCATGAGCCTTTTTTGGGAAAAGAATGCAACTATCATTTATTAAGGAAAGAAACGCTTCTAGGCAACAATAAATGGGAGATAAATTCATATAATTTCCTAAAACAACCATATTTACTACTAAAAAACGGAGAATCTATTTATTAATTTTGTGACAATCTATAATAATAACGATATGTTGTATAAAGAAGCTTGTGTGTGTGTATGTTTGGTGTGATGCTTTCTGAAGAGATCGCTGCGAGTAGAGGTACAAGATTTGGCTCAAAGGTACCTCTATGCCTGAGGTTATGCACCTCGAAGTCAATTCTCGGAGTTTCTGGTCAGATTTTTTTAATTAAAATTTTATGAAACTTTTAACATTTTTCTCGCGTTTCGCGGCATTATTTCTAAATTACTAAAAGGAATCCGTTTTCAATCTTCTAACCCAGTGAAGTAAATTTTGCCCTCTGTGATTTTTGAATTTTTATCGATTTTTTAAGAAATGTTTAGCTTTTCCCTGTTTTTCTGCGATTTTTACACTTTATAAATAACATTAAGCTCAATATTTTAGTGCAATTTAGTAAATTTTGCCTTCTTTTCAATACAGTTTATTCGGGATTCGTACAACAATTTTTGAATTTTTCACGATTTTTTATGCGATTTTTAGAGTTTTCTTCCGTTTAGCGGCGATTTTTTGAGATTCACAAAAGGAACTAGGTTTTAACATTTTATTCCTTTAATAGTAAATTTTTTACTACATGACTTTTGAATTTTTAGCGATTTTTGCCGTTTGCTGTGATTTATCCACATTAGTAAAAAATAATCTTGTTCCAATCTTTCAGCCTAATATAACAAATTTTGACCTCTTTTTATTAAATTTTACTAGGAATTCGTACAGTGATTTTGAAATCTTTCGCGACTTTTTAATGCGATTTTTAGAGGGATTTTCAAAGTTTTTTCGTGTTTCATGCAATTTTTGACAATCGAAAAATGAATCTGTTTTCAATATTTTAGCTCAATATGGTAAATTTGGTCTTATATTTTAAAAATAAGTTCATTCAAAATTCCCACAGCTAGCTATGTTTGAATTTCTCACGATTTTTTGTTTATTTTGCCTTCCGGTGCGATTTTTTGTCATTCGTAAATATGATACTGTTTCAATTTTTTAATTGAATGTAGTAAATGTTGTTCTCTCTGATTTTTAATTTTTTTTCTCGATTTTTGATTACGATTTTTAGCGATTTTATGGGGTTTTGCTGCGATTTTCCCTCATTTCTAAAAGGAATCCGGTTTCAATATCTTCACCCGTATAGTAAATTTCGATCTTTTTTCAATAAAGATTTTTCGGAATTCGTACAGTGATTTTTGAAATTGTCGCGAAATTTTATGCTATTTTTATTTTTTTTTCTCGTTTACCGGCGAATTTTGGACATTCCTAATAGGAATCAGGTTTCAATCGTCATCTTAGTTTCGTTTAATTTGAGGTCCGTTCAGGTTCAGGGTAAACGGATCAAACAAGACGGCGAAATTCCACTATTAATAGAAATAAAACATAAAAATTCGAAACATATGATTTTAATGTACAGAAAAGTTAAATATTTTTATCATTGTAATTCCAAGAGCCACAATATTAAGAATCATTTATTAAAGTTTACTCCTGCATACAATTACATAGACCCCCCCCCCACTCCCGAAAAGAAAATGTGATGGACAAAAGATGAAAAAAATGCTTCATCTTTGCACTTCTCAACAATTTTTAAATTAAAGTATATTGCCCCCTTTTGATTAACTCAAATAATAAATAAAAACTGGTGTGAGAATAGAAAATAATAACTAGTCTCTTAAAATAAATCTCTTTAATACTAAGCAACATAGAAAGTATCTGGTACAATTTCACAATAAAAATAATAAACTCTTAACTTTTATATTGATTAAGACTTTCTACTATTTTGAAAATAATCTCAGAACTCATACATTTATAAATACGTTCGCTTCTTATTTTATTTTTTCACAAGGCTATGGTTTTAATTTATATTTCTATTAATATACACTTACACAAAGTTATCAAAATAATAAAAATTATAGATCTCGATATTTATATTTTTAAATTATTTCGTCATAACTTTCTTAAGCATGATAGTCCATAAAGGTTTCTTCCTTGTTTTCTCGTATCCTTGTTTTCGAAAAAATCTATATTACAAAGCACAAACATTGTCCGAGAGTAACGCAGACGTTGTATCGACGGTGGAAACAATGTAAGTAATAAATTTTCCTTCTTTCATAAATTTAATTACTTCCAAACTTCGCACAATTTAATTTTTTTACTTCATCAAATAGGGTGAAAAATGTTCATGCAAAATGAAATTCATTTGAAATTTACTGATTTTAGTTACTCATTTTAATTTACTGATTTTTCAGGAGTTTTAAAATAATTGTCAAGCATGTTTTTTTTTTAAATGTATCTTCATCGCCTGCAGCTCGATAAAAAAATCAACCCTTTTGCCATTAAAATAACTAGGGCATCCAACCCGGGCTTCCCGGGATAGAGAATATATGTGAAAAACATTTATTTATTTTTATTATTATTCTTATTGAAAACTAATACTTTTTTACATTTAATATTTTTTTTTAGTTTGTCCCCTAACACCTTCAAAGAGCATTTTTATGTGAAGTATGTCAATTATATATTGAAATAAAATTTTGAAATTTATTTAAAAGCGGTAATTTCGTATTGGTCTCGTAGCAGAAGTTAATAGACAAAGAAATTGTTAAAAATTTCTTTTTCCATAGCAGTTTTTTTTTTGATAATTTCAGCGGTTTTAAGCGCTTACTTCAATTAGATGTCAGTTAAATTCGTGTTTTATTTATATTATTTTATTTATTGCTCAGTGACGTTTCAATTTCGTTATGAATATTAGCTGGAAACAAATGCTGAACTTTTTACATTGTTTAAAGTGCAAACTGATTAATATTTTGTAATCGTCTGCAAGCGATAGAAATAGATTTTTTTTCTCAAATCATTGAAATTAATCTTGAAATTTAATTTAAATGCTATAATAAATCAGCAAATTAAGATACAGTTTTCAAACAAATTGCATTTGAAAGTAGATTTTTTTCCCTATATAACGGTGTAAAAATTAAAAATGTGATATGCTTAGAAATTAAAAAAAATTGCAGTAACAAAAATCACAAAAACGAAATTTCATCCTCAACTGCTGCCATTCGCAAAATGACATCAGCGTTACGCACGGACATGTTTGTCCTTTATAATTCCTTTATAATATAGATATAAATAATTCATCATTTGTTTTCCGTGTAATATTACATAAAGAAATCAAAGTGTCATCAATAAATAAATACAAAAATATAAATATAAAACAATTTTAACAGATATGTTATCGAAATACGCACTTAAACTACTGAAATTCTTAGAATACAACAAAGCTGCTGTAGGTAGCAAAATATTTTGTGATTCCTTCTGCTATTAACTCTTGAAATGCGGCTAATAAGAAAGTATAGCTTTTACTAAATTTTAAAACTTTATTTGAATGCATTAGTGATACTTTCATATAAAAATGCTTTTTGGTGTTGTTAGTCGGACTATCTAAAATCTATATTAGAGTTTTTAATGAAAAACAAGTTTTCACCTATATTCGACATGCCCGGGTTGAATCGCCTAGTTTCTATTATTAGACTCGTACATAGATGTATCAAAGTAACAAAAATAGTACACCTGATATTTCAATTTTAAAAGTATTTCCTCATAATTTTCTTACACAATATTTTTCATAAAAATTTCTTCTTAATGCATCCTTGTTTTCGAGAAAATAAAATATTCTAAATTATTCGAATATGCAAAATTAATCTAATCTCAAAAGAGATTCTTATTTTGGGTAAAAAAATTTAATATAAGGAAAAATAAATAATATCTTGTACAAATTACTTTCTTAGAAGGAAAAAAAAATCAATTTGTTTAAAAAAAAATTATAAAACATTTTTGAAAAAAATAATCTTGTAATGTATCGTTTATATCCGTGCTGAAACTATATATTTTATTAGTTCCAAATGTATAATAATTGTAGGTTAAGATTAAATTAATTTTCAAGCAACATGTCCTAGCGACACTTCTGAGAAGCATCCCGTGATGCATCCTGCAATAGCATTGATAAATTACTGATTAATGATCTTGACCAAATTAATGATCCTTATTTAATTAATGGCTGTTTTCCATGCCTAATGACAAAACTTTTTTTAGTAGATGAAGACTGATATATAGATAAAGACGAATTTTAATATAACTAATGAAATAACAAAATTAATTAAACAATTAAAAAAATCGACTGAGTTACAAGGTCCTGATACTTTTAAAACTGTTATTTATTATTGGTTACTGACGAGTATATAATGTAAATGGAATTTCATCGTATTCTCATCACATCAGTTTTGACATCAGTTAACTTATATGTGAAAGTTAGTGCTATCTTGATAATCAATTACACCGTTGATTTATTTGCCTATAGGACATCTATTTTATTAAAAAAAAATATATGAAAACAATTAAAGGATTTTGGAGGTTAAATTAAGAACTTTGAATTATTATATAAAAGCCCAATAAATTATCACTCTAATGAAACAAGTGTTTTATTACGTGAATAAAAATGAAATATTCGAATAAAATATTTTGAGATAAAATAAATAACATTTTTGTATATAAAGAGTGTTCTTTAAAGAAAGTAATACATATAAATATCATATTAAAAGATACTCCAAGCGATTACTAAATGATTGAGAACCAACGATTACTTTATGTTCAGATCCTAAATGTATGTTTACTTGTGTATTTATTTCACATTTCAATTATTAATAAACTTATCGAAATATTTTTCGATTGTTACTAAAATTATAGAAATGTTTATTGCATATTGAGTACACTTTCTTAATTTCCTCCCTTAATATTGATTAATAGCCTATTGCTCTAATAATCCCTAATAATAATTTGTTAGTTATACCTTTGGTAAATAATTCTCCGTTTTAAAAACGAATAACTATGTTTATGAAAAATAAAACCCTTAAGGCCACACTCAGGGATGCAAGCGCTGCGCCACAAATGGCCGATTGTCACCACTAAATTTTTATAGTATTTGTCACCTTATTTAATGATATAATTTCGGAAATTCAATAAGGCAAAGAAAACCATTAAAATTTAGTGATAACAAGTGGCCATTTATGGCCCAGCGCTAGCATCCCTGGCCACACTGTTAAAAATTTGCAGCACACTGTACAATCATTCGACAGTTTTTATAGAAAACGGTTACATAACCGTAATTAAACTCTATTCTGGCCATATTATTGCCCATATTATGGTTAGAATAACGTAAAATTACTTCTATGTAACCGTTTTCTATAAAAACGGTCGAATCACTGGACAGTTTGCTGCATATTTTCAACAGTGTACGATTACTTATAATAGTTTGAATTAAAATCGGATTTTTACATTTTTTGAAAGATATAAGTGTGTAAAGAGCTTTGAATTAATTCATTATTTATGCCCAGCATAAACTGCAGTTTTTATACAGAAGTGAAGTAAATTTGAAGTTTGTCTACAGTCAATTGTAGATTTTCTGTATTACAATCTCGAGTGTAAAAATACTTCAGTTATTTTGTAGCTTATGTGAAGTAATTTTGTAGTAATTTATTTCAGAAAGTATGTGAGCTATTATCTGCAAAAATACTGTAGTTTATGTGAAGTCATTTTACAATCATAAATTAAAAATATATTGAGACTTTACATTTGTAGTAATACTGCAGTAAATTTGAAGTAATTTTACAGTCATTAATCCAGAAGTATACTTTCTGATGTATCTGCAGTATAACTGCAGTTAGTGTGAGGTAATTTTACATAACTTAATTTATAGAAAGCTTGTGTTATATTTTTTGTAGTTTATCTACAGTTTTTAAAGTGATGTTAAAGTTTTTCAGTTTTTGATATTGTTGCATGACTCACTGTTTTCTGTATTGATAATAATCAATACTGTTTTCAAGAATTTTACTTTAATGACTTAATTTTAACACCTTGGAAAGTCCGGCCCTCATCTTTAAGTAAAACAAAACAAATATTAATAGAAATTAGACTTTTAAATTCAAAACAAATATATATATATATAAATCAATCAATGTTGTTTATCGTAAAAATCTTAGAGCTAACAAGAGACCTACTTACAGATTTTGGGGCCCTGGGCACAAACATAACAGGAACAGAGGCATCCCATAACATTTAATGAGCAGAACTAATGCATTAAAACCATGTCATCTCTTATACTAATTTTCTATTCATACAATATTATATTATTATCTTACGCATATTAAAAAAAATTAAAAATAAAAGTGCTATGAGCCATAGATGTATTATAAAACTAACCAATTAAAACTTTTAATTATATAAAATAATTAAATATAATTTATGTATATGCAAGACTTTATCAAACATCGTTTATTATGTTTTAATCAATAAAAAGGATCTTAATAAAAATATCTAAAGTTCCCATGCGTTATTTTATTTAAATATCAAGTACACCTGTAGCAATACCTTTGTTTTCATAAAAGAACTTCACAAGAAAAGTGCGTCATCATTACCGATTTTTTATTCTTCTTGATACCCAGACCATGACTCCAAACTAGTGGGTTATGCAAAGTTGCGTGCTTATATTGCGAAGTTGCAGTCACAATAGCCGTTTAAGCTTCTTCACCTTTGTATTTTCTTTTTTTCTGTAAGGGTAGAAATTTAATAGACATTAAAAAGAAAAAAATTCATTTCCTATGTGATTGGGGTTTTTATTACTATTTTTATCTTTTTTTCATATTTTCTGTTGTATAGGGCAATCTATCGGTATTTCTGAAACTAAAATTTTGTTTCGCGTATTCCGTTTCCCCATTCTTGAATAGTATGTGTACAAAATTCGAAGCCGATATACCGAGTGGTTCGATATACAGGGAGGTCACAGTAGGGATGTTTTAATTCTGCCCAACCGGTATATTACTAAAACAAATTCTGAACAAATATATTTATTGAAGGAAATTTTTGTCGGTTTGGAAGACAGGGGTTACGTCATCAGTGTAGAACGTCTTGTCCAGAATACAGAATGCTGTATGTTCAGATCTGCGAGAAGTGTTACCAACTCTGCTCGAGAAGAACAAGTCATGGATATGTAAAAATATGAGACAGAGGAAACACTCTTGTGTGGCTTAGAAACAGCCGACTAAATGACAGTTAACACATACATTTCTTAAAAAATTACATTAATCCTTCGCCCGTTTTGAATTTTGAAAATCTGACCTGTAATTCGTGTTTTTCAACCAACTCCAACACCTCTCAAAAAAGTTTTGTACAAAATGCATGAATTGCAAAAGTTTTGTGGGTGAAGTAGTTCACGAAAATCTAAAGCGTGTTTTTGTTAAAAGAGGTTTTTCAAATCTGCATAGGTTGTAGCAACTCTCCGTTGAACTGATTAACTTGAAATTTTATCCCAGCAATGTAAACAAGTTTGACCATCAACTGAACCTATAATATGTTCAAATTGTCTATATGAAATATTTGTATAGCAGGTCAAAGACCAAAAAAGTAAAAAAACCAACTTTTTATTAAGTGTCCACCATTTTGTCATTTTTTAAATATATTTCAACGTTTTTTAGGTTTATTCTATAAGAAATTATGTTAACTCAAATAAAAATTAGTTTCTCATTTCAGATCATTTTTTGAATAATCTGGAACCTACGCAGATCGGTCATGCTTTTCAAACACCAGATACTTGAATTTTTATTTATAAAAAATTATTAAATTCTTAAAAGATTAATAAACATTTGCGAAAACACAGAATGTTCATAAGTCTTATCTATTGTCAAAAAATGGAAAGCCCATAGTTGACCTATTTTTCAAGCAATTATAGTTAAACGTAGCTTTACTTGATAAATTAGAAAGTCATTAGATGAAAAATATTTTGCATGGGACTTTTCAATCATTTGTTACAAGCGGAAATTTAAACTAAGGATAAAACTATTTAAACTTGATCGGATTTAAATCCCAAATGGAATCAATTGCGATAAATAAAGATAACCTATAAAAATATGATAATCGTACAATGATTTATTTTTGTTTTTTCATTTAATTGATTTTTTTTTCTCATCTTCAAAGTTCACAATCCGTTAGAGTTAAAAAAAAATATTTAATTTGTAAATTAGATTAGATGCGTTCTTTTTCAATAAAATGAAGAAATTCTCCCTGTATTTGAATAGTGAATAAGCTTATTGAAAATATTTATCGGCGGATAACTAGATTGTGAGTGAGGTGTGAGGATTATAAATATCATATTAAAAACTGAGTGAGGCAAAATTTTAAAAAAATGAGAGACCAAAAATATGTCATTATGAAATTGCAAAGACTTTAGGAAAAGTTTAAAGAGGAAAGATCCAAAGAAATCATAGAGCAGAAAATGCAAAATGTTTTATTGACATGTTTTTTTCAAGTATATGAAAACATTGTTTGAAAAATGTCTCTAAAAAGTTTATTTTCTGTATTGACAATTACAATTTAATGTTTCTTCTTTGCGCAACAAGTTAGTAACATTCAAAATGTTTTCATTAAGATTTAAAGAAGCTTGAGGAAAAAAAATTGCTAAAATACTAAAATTGCTAAAATAAATGTACTATTATTGGATAATACATAAAAAATATTTTCGCCTTTAATTTGTTGGTCTTTACATGATGAAAAACTAAATGTTTATTTACAAGATTCTTTAATTTAGAGTATTTATGAGTTTTGAATTTTCACTCAGAGAACAGTAGTTTTTATAATTAATGTGTAACAAAAACTCATGCGAATTTATCAGGAAGAATTTTGTATTTAATAAGTAAGAACGTATTTGGTCGATGAAATATCTAATGGTAAATAGAAGTTTTCATTGTTTACATGATTTTGTTTATATTAGAATACCAAAAAGACGATCACTTTAATTAAAGAGCAGGGGGAGAAACGATGATAGATAATAGCAGATAGTTAGATAATAGTTATTCATAGTTTTCTTTTTTGCGAGCGCCAGAATTGTTGGATCGATACTATCGAGCATAACATCATTTTTCCCTTTTTATGAGAAACTTCAACTATATTTTCCGGAAAAACTTTCATCCTTCTTTCCCCTTTATATCTATTTTAAACTGTATGTTTCAAAACAGAGCTTTCATTTTTTCCATGATCTAAGGTAACCTAAACTTTGCAGATGGTACTGTCATGACAAATTTTAAAAGTTGATTCAAAAGTTTCATCTCCTGACACTTCATTTAATATTGCATTTTTAATATTCTAATAGAAAATGCACTACTTACACCTTCGTTAGAAAGTAAACTCTTAAATACTTTAATTCTTTCAATACTTTCAATACTTTCAATACTTTCAATACCCAATACGTCAAAACTCATACGTCAAACGTCTCATACTTTCAATACGTTTAATATGTCAATACTTTGAATATTCTAAAGTTGATTTAAAAAGTTTCCTTTCCGGATACTTCAATTTATATTGCATTTTCACAATTCTAATAAAAATATCCCTTTTCCAATTTTGTTTAAAGTGTCAAAATTTAAACAAGAAAAATATTATGATTTGAAGATAATTAAAACAATTCACTTTTTTAAATATTATTATTGATTCACAAAATATAACTAAATCAACTTTAGAAATTTAAATAACACATTTATTATATACTTGGTGAATCAAAAATACCAAAATTTCTTATGAACCTGTTATAATTATTATTTAAAGTTCATTCAAAAAACAGTTAATATACTATTTGAAATATTATTTATTTATTTTTAGTTAGAAACAGAAATATATATTTTGAAGAATGACAGATACTTAATAAATAATTATATTTTTTTTATAAAAGCCAACTAGAAACTAGCTAGATCAAAATACAATATAATACTATTTTTCGTAAGTTTTTTTAATAATTAAGTTATTACACCGTGAATTGGATATAATTCTTAATAGAAATAGTACAAAATGACATACGTTGGATAACGATATTTTAGAGAATTCCAACTTTCAAATTATTATATAAATAAATACATATATACATAAAATAAATTCAATTAGTAAAATATGTGCAATTTACTTTTAAAATAGATGTCTACATGAAATGTAATATCTTTATCCATATTCTGTATACAACTGGTTAATTTCTAGAACAACAAAATGATTCATGTTAAAAATGAAGCTGTAGCAAGATTATTACATAAAACAATTCACTAGATTAACTCTGTTTATTTTTAAAATATAGATTATATTTTTAAGAAAGGAAATAAACTAAAAAAAAAAATAAAAATGGATTACTAGAAGAACATCTTAATTTCTATAACAGCTCATACAAATAGGATTTATAGAATAGGTTTTCAGAGAGAGATGTCTCTAAAGAACTTTTCATTGTTTCAGATAAAGATTACGTCCACATAATGTCTATGTTCAGTAAACTAATGTTACAATAAATTATTCCTTTAGTGATATAACTTAAGTAATGTAACAAGAGTGAAAATCGATTATGTCCGGAACAGCTGCTACCAACATTACAACAACATTAAGCTAAAAATTATGGTGCAGTCTTTATACAAGAATTTAGGATACTTTAGAAAATTTCGAAATAAATTTATTTTAAAATGTTATGTACCCAGTTACATGAATCTTTTATAAAAAAAATCATTTTCAAATTATCTAAAATAAGTTGTATTAAGTGTAAATAGATTATATTCTATGTATATGTGTGTGCAAGCCTTTATTTAGGCTTCCATATACATGCACATAAATATATGTATTTATTTACCTAGCTCTTTACATTTATTTTTTTGCATATATCCATCCTATATATATATATATATATATATATATATATATATATATATATATATTACTAATGTAACTATGCTATGAAACGAATTTATTTAATAATTTTCTGTAAGGGTTTTATGAAATGATCTTATGAAACGGTTTTATGAAACGAATTTATGAAACATTTTTTGAAATGCTTAAATGCGAGTTTAAAAAACACTAACGGTAATGGAATTTTAGCATGTTGTTACAATCACCTGAAATCACAATTTTCTTGAAGAGGGTATAAATAACACTTATAGTTATTTTATAGAGCCGCGCAAAAAATTTGATTACACTACTGTCTATTGACGTTAATTGCGAAATTTGTATATGTTACTAAGGCTTACTGTGGTATGTTCTCCATTAAAAATACGGGGTGTAATATTTATAGTTATTTTACAGGATAACACATAAGAATTTTACATGCATTAAACTTTATTACCTATTATTGATAGAATAGCTATTTTCTATGACCTTTATTTAATTTATACGCTTCGTGTATCACTATGTATAATTATGTCTTCAACTAACTTTTCAAATTTCTTTTAAACTCACATCCCAGGAACGAATTTTTTTCAAATCAACAGAATAAGCTTGAATTATTGTCAAATTTATGTATTGATACACATTTTCACATTAATATATTTTTTTACGCAGCTAGAACACCTAGTGGGAAATTGCGTAATTAATATTTTAAAATGGATTATATTTTTCTCATACGGCTACCATACTCTAAGTTAAAAATAGGTAGGATAATTTAAACACAACTTTTGTTTACGAGATAACACTTCCTAGCGAGACATAAACTAACCAAAATTAAATAAAAGATTCTTTTTTATGTTGCACTGTATGGCAGCCGTACTTAAGATAATAATTGGGAGTAATTGCGTTTATAGTGTCTAATGGGGTAAAGTAGGGTAGCCTAATTGAATAAAAACTGATTTTTTAATATTTGAGTGTTTAACAGCTATCTTGAAATTAAAAATAGGTAGCACAGATTCAACACAAATTTCTTTTGCCTTTATAGCAGCCCCTAACGAGAAATACTGTAACTAAATTAAAATGAACTTGATTTTAATGTTTTTTAAAAGAAACCTTCATAATAAGCTTCTGCCAAGGTCAAATTTATGCTTGGATAAAAAATCTCACATAATAGTTTTTTTTTCTGGTGGTAGCGCCCTAGGTGGGAAACTGCCGAATTATAATTTAAAAACAGATTTTTAATGTATTTTCATACGCAACACTTATACTTCAAGTTATAATTAGAAAAAGAAGAGCGAGATCAATTTTTTTACACCGATAAAGCACCCTAACGAGATATAGATTAAACAAATTTAAATAAAATTGACTTTTCTATGCTTCACTTTAAGAAGTCATTTTTACTCATCAAGTTAAAAATAAATAGGACAGATTAAGCCGAATTTAATTTTATATTGCCTCCAGCCGAAAAAGAACAATTGAATTGAATTGAAATATATATGTTTTCAAATCTTCAAAATAAGTTAAACCACGGTTAAATTTATGTTTAGGTAAAATTTTCACATGAATTTAATTTTATTTATTTATTTATTTTTTTTACGCTAGAAGCGCCCAGGTGAAAAATTAACTAAAAGTTTAAAATCGATTTTTCGACGTTAACATTAAGAACTTTAGGCAGGGCAGATTCAAGTCACCTTTCTTTTATGTTACTAACGTCTCTTAGCTAGAAAAAGATTGTCCAAATTTAAATGAAATTTTATTTTTTTATGTATAACATGTATGCTAGCCGTTCTGAAGATAAAAATACGTAGTACTGATTTAACACAATTTTCTTTTGCGTTTTTAGTGACCGAGGCGAGAAATAGGCTAATTATATTTGAATAAATTGATTTTCTTTGTTTTACTGCATGGAGGCATTTATTCTATGAATTTAAATCCATTTCTAATACAAACAAAATTTAAAACTACGAATATGGAAATAACTACAAATTAACAAATTAGTTTGTTTCTGATACCAAACCAACATTTTGTTTCTGATACTAAACCATCAAATTGTTACATAAAAAAGCCAAACGCAAGATATAAGTAATTAAACTTCTTTTGGCCTGATCGTCTATACAAAATTTTAATTTCTTAAAATGCTCTTAAATTCAAGAATTTTAAATTAGTGTGTTTCCACCAATAGGTGAATTTGTAACAAGTTTGCAACACGCGAGTCTGCCGAAACTTTAGGAGTTTGCGCACGAAGAGCGCAATGGGTAGAGTCCCCTAGTATATATATATATATATATATATATATATATATATACATGTTGCATTATTAAAATCTTCCTTCGCGATGTTTCTCTGTTTTATGCTAAATTAACACCAGTTTAACTAATTCCTTATTCCTTAATAATATCTATCGTTAATTCTATTAATTTCCCTTAAATTCATTATTTTTTCGCCCAATTTACTTAAATATAAAGCTTTTAATTTTTTCTAAATTATATCAAAAATTCTGATCATTTCTGTGAATTCGAATGTTTTTTTCGAAAGCCATTTTTTTTTCTTTTCCTCTTTCAGAGTTTTTGCGCGTTGGTTTCTTTTTACTATAAAATGCGTCCGCTTAGATGTGTGAGAACTCTTTATTTTAACTTTCTTATTTGTCATGACGTAGATTGTATGCGTATTCTAGATTCTCGCATTGCTTAGAGCGCGCGTTACGTCATGATTTGGTATCTTTCTGCTTATTCACAAAAAGCCAGTGCAATCGTTCTTCAAGTAGATTTTGGCCGAATTTCCATTTGCTAAATAAACTCCTGGCTGTGTGTTTGAATGACCATGTATTTCAAAGGATTAAGGCGGTATTAAAAAAAAAATTCCACGCTCAACAACTCAAAATTTTGAGAGACATTCCCAGACTCATTTTTAAAAGTAACAACAGGAAACTTGGCGGCGTGATTTATAAAGACATTTATAAGGGCCCCATGTTTTTATTTTTCGTTCAATTAATTAGAAATTGATTTAAAGGACAATTATTTTCACAGTACGATAATTTTTTTTTGTTTCCAGCGCTATCGCTTCTGGAAATTCGGTTCAAAATGTCCACTTTGACAGCATTTTTTGAAATATATTCTGCCTTTATCAAAAAATCGAGACAATACGGACATTATAAAGTTTCTGAATAAGAGAACCTGCCAATTGGATGCATTTTACAGAAAAAATGAATTTATAAATGTGTTTCAAAATAAGCAGTTTGGATTTTAATACACCCTTAAGACTACAATTTTGTTCGACGTATTTAGTAATAACTTGTGACAACTAATTCCTTAGATATGGCACTGTCCCTTTAAAGTATGTGTGGACTGCTTCCTTGGCGATTGTTAAATAAAAGCATGGAATTATTAATGGCCTTGTTTTTTAACACTTTCCAACCTAGTTGAAAAGTGTTTATGACTTCGGTTTGTCTGGCCGTCTGCCGTCTGGCCGTCTGTCCGTGCTCTAACTCCCGTAAATATGCTCGGATTGCCCTACAATTTTTATATGTTATAATCGTTATCTATAGCATGTTCCCTATTTCAACGGAAGTGTGTATCACTTATAGTTTTTTTACAGTGACACTCAAAAGAATTCCGTTACATTGCGGTCTATGGGGAAAAATCATTTGCGGTTTACTTAAATAATGTTTCACTATTTTAAACGCATTGAAATTGACATATATCACTAAGGTGCATTAGAAGAAGCTTAATATGGAATAGGGTGTGCATAGCACTTATAGGTACTTTACAGGGACAGTCAAAAGAATTCCGTTACATTACGTCTATGGAGAAAAATCGTCTGCGGTTTATTTAAATAATATTACACTATTTTAAACGCATTGAAATTTATATAAGGTTCATTACAAGAGACTTACTACAGAATATTGTGTGTATAGCAGTCATCGTTCATTTACAGGGACACACAAAAGAATTCTCTACTGTATGTTAACAATAATTCCTGCAAGTGCGTTTTAAGTTACTGAATGCGATTTTAATTTTAAATCGCTTTTTGTATATTACGTGGTGTGTATAAATTCTGTAGATCCTATACAGGGAAGCACAAAAGTTCGGGAACACATTTCCGTATTATTTAACTCCAGACGGAGAATTTTAAACTGTGCTACGTGTTTCCTAACTGAACTAAAATTTAGCATCCTATGTAGTATATATACAAATCTATAGATCCTATACAGGGCTGAATAAAAGTATTCGGATTACTTAGATGTTATCTTTTAGCTTATTAAAGAGTATGATTCGTAAAATTATTTTGGAAGCGTTGGAAAGTGTTACATAATCTATGCTTGACGCATGATTTTTTGTTCTTGTTTCATCTTGGAGAAACCACCACTAATTCAATTCCTTTTGTCTTGTACAGACACGAATTGACTGTATGTCCATAGTATTGCTGCTTCCATCCAATCCATTATTCCATCGTATCAATTTCGGGTGTTGTAGTACACAACCTTCCATTTTATCGACTTCAGGGAATTCTTACACACACACACACACACACACACATATATATATATATACATACATTTCTATAGTTGTGTACTTTTAAATGAACACTAAAAACTAAAAATTAAAACACGATGAACTAGTAAAGTTAAACGAAACTAAAATTTCAATTTTAGTTTAATATAATAAATTTAATATTAATATAATAATTTTTAGTATAATAACAGTCAGAGACTGTTATTATACAAAGACTAATAACAGTCTTTGTATATAATTATAATGTGAAAAATTACATACAAAGACTGTAACTTAAAGACAAACTGCAAATTCAGCAAAGGTACAAGAAATTTTCAAATAAATAAATGAATAAATAAATATGGAGGCAAGTGCATCGCTTGTGACATGGAAGTTGGGATAGAAATTTTTATCCCCATAACACTCTACAGACCTGTCATAAAAACTATAGAAACAAAAACTCTAGGCATCAATTTAAAGTGAAAGGTCTATTATCAATATCATTTTCGTCTTAATCTATCATTTTCGTTCATCTCGTCTTAATCATGCGACATAGAAAATGACATAAATTCCTTTCGACACCTTTTGTTTAAGATGAAATAAAGGAGTAATTTGTTGAAAAACTTCACTGGATAGTCTTGTTTTAAAGCTTGAATACACATATGAAAAGTTTGATATACATATGATTGAATACACATATGATTATTATACTTGATGTATCTGAAATTAGTCTTTCAATATGCATAACACCATTCAAAAATATGCTTCTAAAATATAATATATGAATATTAGAAAGGAAATGTAATAACTTTACCGTTTCAAAATTGAAATTATCGCTTTTATCATGCAATTATGTAAATAGTTTACGTCTTTTATTTTCCCTATTAACGTTCAAATAATCAAATGTAGTTATATTATTGGATTAAAACATTAAATTTAATGTATCTTGATAATAATTGAAATTAACATTAGCATCTGTACCCCTAAGCTGTACCAACAATAGATCATCTATGTATATATAACATCCGATATCTTGTTGTAATCTTTGTTTCTCTTCATGCATATATTCTATTTTAGTGTACGTTTAATATACTGTAAAAAATACTGAAAACTTTTCGAATACAAAAGAAGTGTTTACGAAAAGTAACTGTAACTTCATTTTCACCACGATTCTCGAAATTTTTCGCGATCTTTAAATACCTTTAGAAGACTTAATCAGAAATCTAAAAAAACTACCTTCTTTTATATTTAACTGGAACGTCTTTTCCGAAATATGTGGTCAGCTAAGGTGGATATTTTAGAATCATTTTGTAAACCCTAGAAAATAAAATTAATTTCTGGAATTTATGATTGATACTTCCACAAATTGTTTTTGAAGGTAAAGGAAAGATGTCCAAAAATGTTTCCTTACGAAGTGGCATGGTTACGCAGAATTTTGATTCGACATTTATTATTTTTTTTCTGGCGCACTACATATCCATTGAGAACAACCGATCAGAATATATATATATATATATATATATATATATATATATATATATATATATATATATATTCGAAATTGTCTCTTAGATGAGATTGGATTTAGCCTTGGTTCAAATTTAGCAGTTCATATGTAATATACAAACTATTTGAATATTTAAATCTGCTATGCATGCTCTTTTCCACTCTTTTTCTCAATAGTAATATTTGTTGTAGTTTTCTAGTAAATTTTATGATTAAATAACGCAAAAATTAATATTAAGAGAAATTGGTGTATTGGTGCTTATGGAATAATGATGCAGATTTGATTATGACAATAGTGGAACCTGATATTTAAACTGAACAAGCTCTTTTGCACACTTTTTTCTCAATAGTAATCTTTGTCGTTGTTTTCTAGTGAATTTTATGATTAAATAATGCAAAGTGTATTCTCTGTCGCCCTGTTTAGAGAAGAGGGTGTGAAAGAGCCTGTCCAGTTTGACCAGCAGGATTCGCGAATATTGTAATGTGGCGTATTGGTAATAGAGGTGTTCGGTTTCGGAAAGGTATTTTATTTTTTTTTTAAATTTACGGACACAGTCACAGAAACCAAATACAGATCTTGGATGATTTAGAATGAATAGAGATGATATGTTTATGTTTGGCGTGACGCTGAAAATGCAACGCTACATTCAGCCCAAAAATCTGCGGCTTGCTTTGATAACTCCTCCCCGTCCAATGAATCCAGTCTTTATTCCATGTTCAGCCTCTTTCTGACCAATGAAGACAGCCCTTTAGCCTAATGATATGAGCGATAACCGGCTTCGTATTGCAAGCCGTTTTTACGGTTTGTTCACTCTCTATTTATTCTCTGAACTCTGTTGCTCAGACCAGCAGCTAAATCGCTCTTACAACAACAGTTCAGAAGTGAAAATGCCTGATGTCACTCCATGTCGACAGTATTTAAGTATAGTGGCTCCTGAGTGGACTTTGAAGTGGAACATCTGGGTTGCGAGTACCTTAAAAGTTATTTGCAAATAACTGTAGGATATAACTTCAAAAACGGAAGAGCACAGTGAATTACGATTCTTGTAATGTCAGAGCAAAGGTTTTTTAAGTACAAGTAATGAAGTTTATAAAATAGTCATAAAAATGTTATACACTAGTCTCTTAAGGAGGGTAAATCTAGAAATTCTGATCTCACGCTAATGAGGAAAAGAAAGTAAATAGATTTTACTCTTCTGCTGTATTATAGTCATAGCTGCCAACCTCCCGGTATTTTAAAAATAGATATACATACTTTGAAACAGAAAATATTTTTAATAAAATGTTACCCTTCTTCTATGTTTTAATTATACCATTTCATTCATTAGATAGAATTTCTGGTTAAAATATGTTCATTTGACTTGCAATGAGTTGAAAAAGTTCAATTGACTTGCTTGGTACCTGAATATGGTATATAAAATTTTAAAGTTTCCCAAAAGAAATTCAAAACTGGAGTTATAATAATTATAAATGACTGTGAATATTTGTCGAATGTGTTCATGAAATACAATCTTAATGTTACGTGAAAAAAAACCCAATAATTTGTTTTTTCGCACGCAGCTTTTTCATAATATTATGGGGTCTATAAAAGTAAAAACAACAACAATAAAAATAAAGCAATAAAAGAAAACTATACCACAGAAAATTAAAACGACCTAAGGAACGCATCATAGGAGATATTGCTCTTTGCTTGAAATATAACTAAAAAATTTCAAAGATATATGACTCATATGTGTGGAAAAAGAAAAAAAAATGCTCTGACACTTTGTGTTAAGTATGTCGTAGAATTTCTCGAAGGTTAATAACTGTATTACTCTTTTTCGTATAGTAACAGTTTAAAAGCTATAGTAATGAGAGTTTGGAACGATCGTGATATAAAATGACTACTTTATAAAGATCTATAAAATATTAACAAAATACTATTTTTTTCTTTTAATTTTAGTTATTTGTATAAATTGTGTTGCAATTTCTTGAATGCAGAAAAAAAAATATCTATAAAGATCAGTTATTTTATAGATTAGTTTCTAAAACAATATTGTCCAACATATGATATTTCTTTAAAAATATACATTTTCAAAATATATATTAAATTTAAATTTGAAATTGGTCTTACAAGACAAATTTAAGAGACCCCTCGAATTTATTAAAATGGCTACAAAAGATGTTATATAAGAAATTTTATTCAGAAAATAAAAGTGTCGTAAGAAATAAAATTTTACTTGAGAAATAAGAAAGAAAATATTTAATGGATGACAGCTTTTCTAAACTATCTTAAATTCTTCTATTGCTCACGTGGTGGATTTAAATATAAAACTTTAGCACCTTTTACGTCGCTGGTATTAAACAACAGCTCATTATTTTTTAAAAAGATAATGCTAACTTTGATCCAAAAATTTATGATTGTGTACTATTAGTGAATTTAAGTAAATGAATAACCAAAAGATAGAATAGCTTATAAATATGTAATGAGTTACGTAAAACTCCATACCTCTCAATTGTAAAACGTAAATCAATTTACACACATGTTTAATTAAAGCACATATTTCATATCAAAATATTTTTTTTTCTGTTGAAAAAACTTATAAATCCAATCATTCAATTTTGTTTGGTAAAATAATGTTTCATCTGACAATATATAAATATTATTTTACATTTTTTTTCTCATTATGCTATATATTTTTGTATGTTTCATTATCTAATAATCACTTGTACTATCCATTAAAACACACATTAATTTATTTTAAAACACATAAAAGATCAGTGTACGTGTCCAAAAGCTTAAAAAACACTTTTAAAATTATACTAAAACTAGTCAATATGTTAAAAGTTGTAAACATATTTTCACTTCTTGTTCTCGAAGTATTCTCAGTTACTGATGTTATGTTGCTTCCTCGTCAGTCGATCCGTTGAAAACACCCATTTTTCTTTTTCCTAATAACATGTGGCGCCATCGATTTTTGTGTGTATCATATCATTGCATGTTTCTGAGTTTGATGTAAATATTTCTATGTCTTCCCTCTGTAATGCGTAGTTTAAATTATTATAATTGGCTAATTTTTTGACATTATTGAAGTCTAATGTAATTGGAGATTTGTTGTTTAATCTGGCTATTGCAGTGGTTGATTTTTTTAAGTTTATATTTATTCTGTGTTCTTGCATTCTCTCTTCAATTTTCCTTCTTGTCATGCCTATATATAAAATCACTTTTCCTTCATTACCATTTAAATTAATCTTGTATATACCTGATGTCAATTGATAATTACATTTATCTGCGTCTGGTCTAATTAATTTGAAAATCAATGGATCTGAAGTTATGGGAGTACTTATTCAAAGTTTTTTTAATTCTATTTTGAATTTTACGGAAATGCCCTTTATAAGCGGAATTGAATTTGTACATTTTTTTTTCCTTTTTGAGCTTGTTTTATTCTAGTATAGCTTGATGTCGCTTTTTCGATTAACTTTTGTATTGTTTTGGTGGCGTATCCTGTATCCTTAGTTATTCTTTTAATTTTGTTTATTTCAGTGCGTAAGAGGTCGTCTGTTGAACATACTTTAAGCGCTCTATGAATATATGTATTTATTTCAGCTATTTCGTATGGGAAGAGAGTTCTTGAATATTTTGAGATTATGTGAAAATTTGCATTTGGTTTTCTGAATACTGTTGTTAGTAGTTTTTATTCTAATCGAATGAGTTGTACGTCCAGAAATGCTAGTGTGTTATCTTTTTCTGTTTCTATGGTAAATTGTATATTCTGATTGTATAAATTAAGTTTTTCCAGTAAGGGGGGAGGTCTGTATTTCCTTAGTTATTACAAAAATATCGCCCACATATCTTATCCATATTTTGAATAGATCATTTAAATCATTTATAATAGTCTTTTCAAGTGTTCGCATTTTCCAATCAGCTACCGTGTTTCATATTGGACATTCCATCGGTACACCTTTTATTTGTTTATATATCTGGTTATTAAATTAAAAATAATTTTCCCTTAGTACCAAATTCGTTGCACTTTGTAATGTATTTCTGATGTTATATTCGGAATATTCTGTGTGTCTATTTTCTTATTTATAATATTAATCATTTCTACTGTAGGATGGATAGAAACTTGTTACGTCTAAGCTAATCATGTAGTCTTCTGGATTTGGTTTATATTCTGTTATTTGTTGTATAAATTGATTTGTTGAGATTATTGATACGTTTGATGACGGTAGTGGTTTTTATAATAGTTTTTAAGTATGTTTCTAGGTCGTAGGTCTCTTGAATGTTTGTTAGCTATAGGTATTATTTTCAGTGGAGTTTTATGATGTTTTAATTTTCCAAAAATTATAGGTTTGTTACGGGGGAAGTTTTTCTTCTTTGGTATTTTCACCTCTGGACATGTTCCATCTCTTAAAATTGTTCCATATTCCTTATTTATCTTATTATTTGGAACTTTATTAATCTTTTCCACACCCATATTTTGTGTTGTCTCTTCCATTATTTTTATATATTAGGTTTTGTCTATTACAGCAATTTTTACTGTTTTATTTGTATGCAGAAATGTTATGTTCTGTTTATTTTTTAAGTCCGAGATAATTTATATATTTTCATCTACTGTACTTCCTGATTTTCTAAGTTTAGTTATTTCGTTTTGTGATAAGTTTCTTATTCGGCTTGCATTATCTTATGTATCTTATGATATATGTTAAAGCTTGCTCTATCTTCGTGATTTGATGTGCTTTAAAATAATTAATGTCTGTTTTAATGGATAGTGCAAGTGATTATTATGTAAAAAGTGAGATTATGGACGATCATTGATAAAAAACTGTTTCATTATCTTTTGAAGCAAAAGTAAATCTAGTAGTTCATAACTGTGAGACTAAAGTTTTTATGTAAATGAAATAACATGCATACACGTCCATGCTTTCAGGTTTCATAAAGAGTAATTCTTCTCCGACTGTAGTTTATTAAAAAACAATTATAATAAAAAGCAAGCGTAAAATTATTTTAATGAAACAGTGAATAAAATTTTACTGAACGCCAATTCTACACAGAACAATACAAATTCATATCGTTATTTGAAATAAGATAGGAGAAGATACTGCTGTATTTTGGGTTGCATTGATGATTTCATAGTTGTCGCAAAGTCCAAATCAAAGCAAATTTAAAAGTCACATTTATTTTTAATCCTATGCAAAAGGTAATATGCATAACCTTTTCTGATCTTTTTTACTACTTGTAATTTTTCCGACTGCTATTTAAGCACGAAACACAAAAATATCAGATATTATATATTAAATATATAGATATATATAGAAATATATAGAAATATATAGAAATATATAGATATATATAGACATATCAGATATTATATATCAAAAAAATAAATAATACAATTACGAGGAGCGGGTGCAGTTATGAAATCAACAAAAAATAGCTGATATTTATATTCCATTTTCTCAGTAACCGTTGGATATATTTCAATGTTATTTTTATGCTTCCGCTGTGGTAATTTTAATTGTTTTCTTTTCCTAGAAAATTAGCTGCTGATTAGTAACGTTAGTTTAAAATATTTCTAGATTTCTTTTTGTTTGCAAAACAATGTAACTATTGCATTTTTTACTTTTTGTTTGCCAAAAATCATTATAGATCAATTGAAGGGCTCGGGGCAAGAGAGTGCTAAGCCACATTTTTGAACTTCTGCTATATTTCAATTTGAAAATTTGATCAAATACTCAAATCAAGATATATAACATATTTTTTTCGCCAATGTCTTCGTAACATTTGAGATACAATTTCTGAGTAACAATATGGCATTACTTTAATGATATTACTATTTTTTTTTTTTGTAAATTAGCTATCGTCATTGGGGGCATAAACGTCTGGGGCAAAAACGAAACCTGGGACATTTGCTGCCACCAAGTGACATTAGAAACAAATTATACGTAGAATATTATAATTTACAATATTAAGCAATAGTGTTAGATTTGTTTCACCTTGGCACTTTCTTGCCCCGACCCCCTCAATTATAAGAAAAACAATTTAAAAGAATATTTAAATCGATTCGGTAGTTCATAAGAAAAAGGAACAAAAAAAGAAAAGTTCACGAACGATGACGTCGACTATTCCAACTACGTTATAGCTTTAGGGTGGTTTGCTTGATAAAAAAAAAACTGGTTTATTTTTGTCGGCAATTTAAGTTGAGTCAACTTGGGAAAACCCTCTCAACAATTTGAAACTGCTCTCTATCATTTCACTGCTTGAGTTATGACCATCCATTTTATAGTGTTTTATGTCTGTCTGAGTGTGTTTTGTATCTCATTAAATTTTGTACCATGAGATTTCAAAGACAGTATATTTCTAAAACTTAATATGTATTCTCAAATGAACACCAAAAATTTGTCTAGATAGAAAATAAAATTTCATTCAGAAATTAATCTAAGCTAACTTTTAATTAAAATATATTTTACTGTTATACATTATGACATATAAAAGCCTTACTAGGTAATTCATTATATTAAATAAGTATTATCGGAGTAAAAGCATTTAACAGAAGAAATGTAATTTTTCAAAAGATCTTTCAGCAGAAATGTTTATATTTAGTAGATGTGCCTTTTGCTGTTTATAATACCACCGGAACGTTATGTTTTAATTATAGTTTAACAACTTTAAAGTAGTTTAATATTTCAAACAACTTAATTACATTAATGACAAAAATGGTGTTTTCCTTAAAATCCCTTTAGCTCATAACTAGATCTTTAATGAACCGAAAATGTAAAAACTTTCTTCTTGACAACCTCATTAATAAATATTAATGATTGTTGCTTTAATTTGTTAGCCACTGCAAAATATTATTATGATAATTTATGAACTTAAAAGATTAGAAAAAACTTAAATATTACTAGCATCTTCGTACAATTCTTTTCGTACATTGAAAAAAGTTAATTTTAAATTGAACTAATAAATCATGCAAAATTAACAAATTTGTTAAAATAATTTTGACTATATTATCGTCAAAGCATACAAAAAATAAATACATTATTTCACTTAATTGTAGCAATAACTCAGTCTAGATGATACATATTTCTTAAGATTGTACTAATAAATGTTAACATTAACTTAAAAAATCAATTTATAGCTATTTTGACTCTTTAAATGAATTAACTTTTCATCTAGAGTTATACCGTTCTAAAAAAAATTGAACTCTCCTTACCAACACTGTCAAAACAATGTAGAAAAAGTGCTCTAGAACGGATGGATTAAATTTAACTTCTATAATATTCTGGTTAGAAACTTGAGATTTTTTTGAATAATCATGAATGTCTAATAGAAGAGAAACAGCAGCTGTTCAATTAAAGAGATTCAGTGTGATATTTAATCCTGGTTAGAGACTTGAAAATTTTTTGAATAATCATGAATGCCTGATACAACAGAAACAGTAGCTGTTATCATAATTTGTGTAAGAGTGAAAACGATAACTATTAAAAGGGTACTCCTAATTGATCTCTCATTCCAGAAATCGAGTGGAGGTACTCCAGATTTTTTTTTTTTTAATATCAATATGATGTGGTTTCATTAAGAATTTCTGAAATATAATGGTAGTTTTTTCATATGCTAATATGCGAAAAATAAAGTAAAACATATATGTAGATAAACATTGATTTTCGACACCAGATAGAGTAAATTTATTTTTATTTTTCCTCGGACATTTGAGTTGTTTTAACTTAATTTAATTTTCATATTTAGAACCTCTCTCATTAATGTTGAAAATTGTTTTAATTTTATAATGTTAATAATTGTTTTAATTGTTTTAATTGTTTAAATGTGTTATGAAAGATTAGAAACATATGTTTATTTAGAATTTTAATGCGCAGGATGTCTGAAAATGCTTTCCCTGATTACAAAATTTATTTATATCCGCTATATATAAGATAGACAAGTGAAACTGATGCCAATATGTTGGAAAACTAACCAAGTTTTCTTTTCTTGCAAGTTTCCATAACATGGTTGCAGTGTAACAGCTCCAGTATCCAGGAAACCGGAAATGTTCACAATTCAGGTAAAGGTTCAATCTGTCCTCTTGTATCACGAGACGCTTTTGGCATCTGTAATTCACGTGAAGCCGTAAGTACTGATTTCTTGGGACTTCGCACAAAGGAATGTTTCACATCTTCCATCCTTTCAGCTGAGGTTGATAGTTGGCCAGTTCTTGGTACTTGGTCCAATTTTCTAGAAAATGACACTGCTACACTACGGCCACGTTACAGAAACCTGTAACAAAAAAACTTGGTTAGTTTTCCAAACTTTCACTATTGAATTTTGAATTAATTGAATTTTCTTCAACGCTTCCTCAGAGCGAGTACGTAATAGCTATTCAGTATGTCGTCTGTCTGCTATACTGTAGAACTCCGGTTCGAATCCACCAGCGGAATGTTTGAAAATACGGAAATTTTTATTTTTCAATATTTAATTAAGTTATAAAGTCGGTTAAATGACAAAATCGAAAGTTTCTGTTTGTCAATGTTTAATTAAGTTATAAAAAATCATTTTAAACAATATTAGCAATTTATATAAGGAAAGTTTTTTAATATTCGTTATTCTGATCGCGGCTTTAACGAATTTCATGCATTTTGAGATTTCTACACGGCGAGGTTGATGCATCCATTTTTTTTTTTGTTTTCATGGGCGCGAAGCGCTCCTACATATGTTAGGGACTGCTGTTTTAACGAATTTCATGCATTTTGAGATTACTACACCCCAAGGTTGATATGTGCAGTGATAATTTTTGTTTTCATGAGTACAAAGCTCTCATACACGCTTTGGTGATCGCGGCTTTAACAAATCATATGCATTTTTGAGACTGCTATACGACGAGGTATGGATTGATTTTTTTGATTTTTATGGCCATGAAGCGATTATACAAGACAAAAAAACTCATTTACAAAGTTTACAAACCCTCGCATAAACAATACTAACATTATTAAAAGCACACGAGGAGCGCAATTTGCTTTATTGCACTTGTAGCAACTGAAAAAATACATTTCATAAATGTACGTAAATTATTTATGTACATATTTACGTATTTAAAAAAAAAGTCAGTATCATAATCAAATTGTGTGCATGAAAAATACGCGTTGCATGATCTAGTCAATAGCCATTTCCAACAGAATAAAAATCAGTATGATCAGAATCTAGCGAATCAGCCAGAACACGAGGGGAGATCCGACGAATGCGCAGTGTGTGGAATCATTACTCCTCTGATCCACTCGTAAGATATGAAACCGTCTTATCAGTTAGAATAAAATACAAACACCTGGAAAATAAAAGAAACAAACTGTCACTAATTTTATATAAAATACAAAAAAAAAGTTTTAAATGAGAAATAATGTTATAAAACGAAAATATTTAATTTAAACATGAAAGGAATATTTTTAACTCTAAAAAAAAAAAAAAAAAATCATTGTAAAAGATTGCGGTTGAAACAATATTTGTCGATTTACCTTTTGCACCAGGATAAGATAAAACATCTTAAATTTTGATTATAGGTAAGGTAAGAGGGACATTTTTAAAGAAATGTCTTTTTTGAGTTTTATAGAGTGCTTCATGTTTTGGTTGGATGATCATTTTTTCAAATTATTTCAAGTTTTCTTTCTTTAACGTGGCGGCAGTTTCACTTATAGAAATATTCACTGCTTCAGAAGTTAGAACTAAGGATTATTTTAGTTGAGCGTAGAGTTTTTTTTTGGAAGTTTCTGTCCGCGGTTGGCAATTCATCACACCCTTTCCGTTTAATACAAAATAACTAGCCAAAGCATTTGAAAAAAAGAATGGTCCGTTTTATAAAGTTCTGTGTTTCAATTAAATTGGTGTTAAATTTCTATATTTCATAATATATTAAATTATTTTATATGACTCATATACCGTCATATAAATAAAAAAAATTCTAATAATAAAAATGAACTTATGGACAGTCTATAAAATTCAGAACAAGAAAGTTGTAATATTTTGTGTCTTAAAAACAGAAAAGAGCCCATTTATTCAGCACTCAAATTGTCTTAGTATGCTGGCTGTTAACATAAGTAATTCATTCCCTAAATTTTCAAAAAGATGTTAAAATGTTAAAAGTCAATGATTCTGAGCAAGTTTAGCAAGCTAAAATTTATGCTCTTTAATCAGCGTACCGTATCATTAGTTTGGTAAAGTGCGCAATAACTTTGAATGAACAGCCGTTATTGAAGCGAATAGTTTGCTATCTCATAATTAGATATTTGGCTTTAAACTTCTGTGAGGTGTACGAAAAGAAATTTAATTCTGAATAGTAAAGTTTAGAAAATATTTAAAATATCAAAACGAGAAGTATACACTAAAAGTTTAACAAAATCACTAGTTCTTCAATACATACTTTTTAAATTGAATTTTGTCTTTCAATCGAAATTCAATTTCATATCTATGGTATAATAATTGAAGTGCTAAACACTTTATTGGTATTCTTTAAAAATTCTAAATAAAAACATTTTTAGTGGGTGTGTGAGAGAGTAAAGTTACTCAAAAGGTATCAAAGTTGTTAAGCTTGTCAAAGTTTTGTTGTTGAATGCCTGTAATGCATGATTTCACATTCCAATTCGAAAATCACAACGCATTGCGAAAGATTGCTCTGCTTCTACACTGGGAGAAGTAAAACGTCTTTTTGCACCTGATCACGAAAAATTAAGCTTTTTTTCAATACGTTGCACTTTTTTTTCTTTTTTTGATGATGTTTTGGAATTCTTTTGCTTATATCGATAATTGTTATTAATTGTAATGGTGATTTGACGCTATCTGTCGCGGATTTTGAAAAATATCAAAGGAAAACATCGTAATTAAAGTTTGCATTGTTAAAATGCTGTTCTAGATGATGCAAAATAAAATGTATGCAATTCATGAGGCATGGTTGTTTAAAAAATGTCTTTCAAAATGAAATTTTGCCATAAACCGTTTTAAAAACAGAAAGTAGCTCATTTATTCCAGTAATCAAATTATGTTTCATTATGCCGACTGTTAATCTAAGTAATTAATTTCTCAAATCTTCAAAGAAATATACGAGTAGTAATTTTCCAACTGGACGAAAAATGTCCGGGCCAGGATTCGAACCTGGGATCGCTTGGCTGAAGCCGCCACGTTCTACCACTGAGCTAACCCGGTCGAATCTGGAGGGCATAATTCATCCAGTTAACCTTAATCCTAAGGTTAACTGGATGAATTATGCTCTCCAGATTATGCCCGGACATTTTTCGTCCAGTTGGAAAATTACTACTCGTATGATTCATTTACCAATTTGAAATAATTGTGTTAAAATTAATCTAGTGACTTCAAAGAAATGTTAAAATGTTAGAAGTCAGTGATTCTAAGCAAGTTTAGCATTATTAAATTTATGCTCTTTAATCAGCGTACTGTATCATTAGTTAGTAAAGGAAGCAATAACATTTAAAGAACAGCTTTAATTGAAGCGAATAGTTTACGATTTCATAATGAGATATTTGGCTTTACAATTTTGTGAGTTCTACGAAAAGAAATTTAGAGCTGAATATTATAAAATATTTAGCATATCAAACCAAAGCAATATAAAAAAGCTATATAACATGTTAATTCCCCAATATATATATATATATATATATATATATATATATATATGAAATGAGTTGTATTTCATAGTGAATATATCAATTCTGGCAATCGATGATCCCGTAACCAACAGATGATTAGCAATCGAAGTTTCCAAATAGAAGACGATGTTTCAGAAAAGCATTAGGAGTTTTCTCGTAGAAATAACAGAACGATGCATTAGTATCAATACTTTTTATTGGCACCTCACCAATCAAATACAATTCCACTGATTAGAAAGTTCAGAAATCATATCTGAGTTGTGCTACGCCATAGGAAATAGCATGAAGATGTTAAAATTATTAGAGAATTACACCAATTTGAAAAAACTTCTCTTCTGAGTGACAGGGTTCGTTTGGCAGTTGAAAACACGTACAAAATCTGAGCTCTGGGCCTGCGTAACCGTGTTTTAAAAGCAGCGAGGCGAATGAATTGTTTCGCCAATGCAGGGGAAAAATAACCAATAAGCGGCTTGCAAGGCTGTGGAACTTATTACGATACACCGCATAATTTTGAGGTGTAAAATAAGACGCGTGAGTCGAAATGAATTGTGGGATATCGAATGATAATTTTAATAAAAATAAAAATGTTACTAAGACAAGAAATAAAAATTGAATGTTTCAAAAGAAGAAATAAATTAAGGGTTTTTACAAATACGTGTAGCTTTTAACAGATTAAGATTTTTAGAATAAGAAATAAAGAATATATATTTTGTAACACATTACGTTAGAAAGCTGACAAAATCTCTAGATAAAATTCCAGACAAAATCTCTCCGTGGAAAAAAAAGATACTTTGCTTTATAGGTGTAGCAATAACGTAATATAAAAAACATAAAAATAAACTATGACTCGATACAGAGATTAGATTATCTGTAGTTTATTCCCACAGTATTCTAGGAACATTCTTGATGATATGAGTGTATATTAATTTCAAAGAATAGTGTTTTAATATCTTATGCGTACCAAGAATTAAAAAAAAATCCGTATTGAAAATCATTTTTAAAATGCTCAATGTATGTTCCAATAATTTTGCTCAAAGTCATATTTAGGACTATTAATAATTATATTAATTTATACTATATTTTATCTTTCCCTACTTTCATCCCAATTAACTCGAAATCATCCTTTTTTTACAAACCCAGTAAATTACAAATTCAGTAATACATTGCAATATAGAATAAAACACTTTTTAAAAGTATGTGATTTAATACTAAAATTTCAGTCGTTAAAAAAAAATTCATTTCGTATAATGTAATAATTCTTAAATTATTAACGATATTTTACACTCAATTAAATAAACGCTGTTGACTGGAACAAATTCATAAAATATTATTGACTGTAAATTTATTTTTGTTGTATTTTCTAAATATTGGAAATAGTTGGAAAATTTAGGCTATATATAAAAAAAATTGTTTGCAGACATAATAAAATGAAAATACTTCTAGGTTAATGTATTAAAAATGTATATATGTTACCAGCAATGTATGAAAAGCAGGCATTGGATAAAATGATTAGGATACATACATGTAAAGAAAGAAAGTAAAATTAATCTAATAGAATTATACACACAATTAAACAATGATGATTAAAAGAAAAACTAAAAGTCTTTAAATTAAAATTATTTATTTACAAATGTAAACATTATATACAAAATATAGAAAAAAGAGAAAAAAGAAAGTACAATAGTTTTCGTATCTTTAATTCAGATTCTGCGTTGATGACATGTAGTTTATTAACTAGAACTATTATCTTACTAATTACAAATATTATGTTGACATTAAACAACATCCAGATTTATTTTTAACATAAACAATAACAAATTATTGAGTTGGGATTCCGAAGTCATCACCATACTTAGAATTCATATTAAATAAATAAATCGAGAGAAGAAAAATGAGATTACAATATAATTTCATACCTTTTACATATTATTAGTATGTGATGTAATACTTTAGACATCGATGGGGAGATCGTCATTTTCTTGAATCACATAATAAAAATAAGGCTTTAACCCTTTCCGACACAGTGGTCCCACTCCGGGCACACCTAACTTTATTTCCAAACTTGCATTCGGCACCAATAATATTTTAATAACATTTTGCTTCTGTAATGGAAGCTTAAAATAAGGAATTTTTCTTTTCTAAAAAAGTCGTTTGTAAATTCCGGTGTCAGTCAGTAATTTCGCATTTTACGAACAGAATTTGTTTATGCCGGAAAGGGTTAATTGGATCATTATGATCAAACATTTGCTCTTATAATTAATTTGATATTAAAATCAAATACGTAAATACGCAAGAGCATATTAACATTCTGCTCTCCATCTTAGAGAGATGGTCTTGAAATATTTACTGCTTTATTAAAGCAAAACTGTAGAAATAGATCATATAGCATGTCAATGCTATTTTGCTCTAAGGCGCTAATGAAACAATATTATTTTATGCAACGCATCGGAGATTGTTGCTTTTCATAGATGTACCAGAAAAAATTATTAAGATACTTCACATCTCGAGGCGAGAGTCAGAATATACCGGGTGTCCAAAAAAGGTTGGACTGATTTGAAAGAATTCTATCTCTAAAAATAATTGAGTAAATGCAATTATTTTTTTTTTCAAAGTACTCGTCAAATATCCAAGATTTGTTAGATGTAGCTGTTTTAAAGTCGTACCATTCAGACGATGTGCAGAATCGATGATATGTAAATGCAAATCGCACCACACATTCGCAATTTCTTCGATGATTCCGGAGTGGAACGCATTGGATGTCTAAAACTATTGGAGTTATGGGAAAAATGTCAATTAGAAATGTTCTTCAGTATCTTCGATTTAGTAGGAAAGGATCCACTACATACACAAATAACCTAAGCAAAAATTTAAATTGCAAATGTGTGGTGCGATTTGCATTTTCCGATCATCGATTCTGCGAATCGTTTGAATGTCACGATTTTAAAACAGCATATAACAAATCTTGGATATTTGACAAGTACTTTGAAAAAAAAAATTGCATTTACTCAATTATTTTTAGAGTTATGATTCTTTCAAATTAGTCCAACCTTCTTCGGACACCCGGTATATTCAATTACAAAAAGAACATATGCAAAAATGTGCAAAGTAAAGCTCTATGCAAATTGCAAGGGCGTTCATCATACAAAGAGGTGCTATTATTGGTTAGGAAATAGTGCCTAACGTATACAGAGATTACTTCTCATTGGCCCAGAAAAATCGCACTCGAAAATTTTGTGACCACTTCCTAGAGTGTTCTTGAAGATTCATGAGGTTAGCATCATAAAATAAATAGATAGGTTTATTGCCTTAAGTGCTCCTGGTTTATTGGGAGCAATAAATTTTCTTTACTATGTTCATTATGTTTCTTCAGACACAATCCAGATTTTATGTCACCAAACTTTCGCTATGGTGGTACGTGTGTGGAGAGAACTATTTCGCTTTTGAAAAATGCTAGGTTAATTAAATAAAATATTAATTTGTATATTGATAATGTTAAATAAAAATATATAAAATATTTTTAAACTTGTGCTATATGAATGTAGGAATATTAATATTTAAATATTATATTTTCACATTTGATAGATATTTTTATATTAAATTTTAATCATTTTGGATATTCCATATTACACTAAACAGTTCTAGTTTTGCGTAAAAATGATACAGTGCATTACTGCCCATCAATAATTCTATTAAATATATAAATATATTTAAAAAACTAGAAATGTAAAGTAGTATACATACAGTGCTCTTAAAATTATTTTAAATATTTTTTAATAATAAAATTATTCATAAAATTCTATAAAAACCTATAAATTTAGCATAATTAGTATTTAGAAAAATTAGTTAATCTCAACTTTTATTGATTATAAAATATATAAATTATTTAAATCAATGTTTTAATAATATTTCTGTATATTATTAGAACATTGATCATTGAACATTGAACATTATAGTAATAAAATAAAAGATGGTTTAAATATTTAAAAAAAATGTATAGCTAATCTTCATAACTTTATATGATAGTTTTTAAAAATATTTAGAATAAAATATTTTAAAATTTCTTTGAAATAATCTTGTTAAATTTATTTCTATTTTTTTGCGTTTTTGTTTTTTGGTAAAACTTTACAAACATAATCTTAATCTTATTGAAAAATATGATTAGAATAAAACCAGTGACATATATGTAATAATTTTCTACGAAAAATATTATTCATTGTTTTAATGCAACTTTAAATTGGAATTTTTTTAAAAATAAGTACCATATCAGTAGTTCAGTGATTTAAATTTAAAACATGGGTGGAAAAAAACATCATAGAAAGTTAATCTTTTTATATTGATATCTTCAGAAGTTTGACCTATATATTGGAAGAGGCTATAGGTTAAATAAAAAGTTTAAAACATTAACTAAATAATTTAAAATGCATTTAAAAATATTTAGTATGCCGTTTAAAATGTGTAATACATCGACGTCAAAAATGAACTTAGTTTAAAAAATGACGCACATAACCTTTACATTTTTTATTTTCATGGAGTATTTTAATGGGTATACAGTCCGGTACTTAAAACGGAAATGATTAATTATTTCTGAGATGTAAAAAAGAAGAAATTATAAGAAAGGGTTTATAATAGTACTTAAAATTGATCCTTTAATACTAAAAGGGGACAATTTTCAGAAAATATACTTTTATAATATGACTTAATATCCACATGTAATATTATATCCCCATTATTAATTTAAATGAGTTAATATTGCTTTAAATTTTAGAATGTGTTGCATTAACTTAAATTAGAGTACTCTTCTAAAATTAATTTTGGTTCACAAGATTAATTTTTTAGAGCAGTATCTAAAAAAAATTAAGCTCTTATGAAGTCATATTTTATCAATATGAATAAAAATTATTCTACTCAGTTCATATTTGTGTGCAAAATGCTGCATAAATCTGCTAGCACAAAAATCGCCAACATATTTTGCTGTAAAATTCTCCCTTTTTTTGTAAATGCCACCTTTTACAGAACAGAAGTTAAATTTATTAAATTTTTATGTGACAGAACAATTTTTATTTTAGCTGAAATTAAATATTTCTATTTTTTTTCTTTAAAAACCGAAACATGATAAAATAAATTAGAAAATACAGAAGAACGTTTTCAAGATGAATTAACTATTTGATTTAAAGGTTAACGACGCTTCGACTGGTTTAAAATTTCGAAATTTTCTTTGTCACTTGAAGTACTTATTATACAAACGAAAATAATATTTTATTAATTTAGAAATCGATATCAAAAATGAAAGGCCAATTTTGGAGCTATAGAAACAGATCACGCCGCGGCGGGTAAAGAGTAGAAAAAACTTTAAGCGCGTTTTTATTTCTGAACAACATTTTCAGTTGACAGTATAGCTCCACGAATTTTCAATCAATCAATATCATATTTTTAAAAATCAATCGTCACAAACTTTTCCAGTGATATACGTAAGTTTTTTCCTAAATATTGTTATCTGAGTTTTCAGTGTAACTTTAAGTAACGAAATCTTTGGTTGAAAATTTATATTTACTTTGAATTGACGCCTTTACACTAAAAGAGCATATTTTTTTTAAACTGCTTCGCATTTGCCTAGCTTTTGGACTAAAAAAGATTTTTTTCCTCTCATTGTTCTGGGTTGAGTCCGATGTTAATGCCGGTTAGTTTCTATGAGTTATGCTGTCCACCGTTTGACCGTTTTATTTTCGGATGTGGTCATAACCATCAGCTGTCCAACTGTCGATAATTATATAACAATGAACAACGATGAATGAACAATTATATAACGATGAACAATATATTAACTAAACAAAATACACTATTTTAGATTAATATACGCGTATTAATGTAGTGTAAATGGATTTAAATGTGGTCGTTAATGTGGTGTTAACGCTTAAACGATCTTACAAATTTAGTTATTACCTATATTTTAAACTTTGAAAATACAGTTTGGCCTAAATCATACCTACCAAGCATTTTCAGGCATTGTTAATTTTTCATGTTTAGAATCAGAAATATATTTCAATAAATTGTACTTTTTTTCCTACGGGGTATCTATTTGATTTCGTTAGGTTTAATATATTAATTATTCTGGTGAGTAACTCGAAAATGAAAAACTAAATGGATCCAATTAAAATTCCAATTGTACTAGGAGAGTTAATTGTGGCAGGTAATTTTAGAGTTATTGTTATATTACATATGAAAACGCAACACATTAAGCTTACGATTTCTGTGTAATAAAAGGTCACTAACATAAGTTATTAATAAAATTGGGCATTTTTATAAGTTAATGTATTTTTTTTAAATTTTTGGTTAAGTTTGAGTATTTAAAAATTATGTTAGATTAATTTATACCATTTATAAACTGTCGGAAGATAGAAAAAAGAACTAACATAAAAACAATCATCGGTCAAGTGCGAGTTTTACTGGCGTACGAAAGGTTTCGTACGATAAATTTATTAAATACTAACTGCAATATCACAAAAAATCGTTGCTAAAAGAATCATACGACTTTGAAAATAAAACTATACAACGTAGGGTTGAGTATAGCTATATATACTAACAAAGTATAGATTGATATACGATGAATGTTCAGCGAGATATGAAGCCTAAATAAGTGAATTTAATTGGAATGAAAACCGTTGAATATTTATCACTATGATTCGCCTTACCTAAAACAAAGACCTCGTACAGACTTTAAAGTGGGCATTGTGCCAAGTGCACTTCGGAAGGAAGTCAAAAAGTTGAAACGCCGCATTAGTCCGTGCACGTTTTTCTAGATAGTTTTTTAATTAATATCTCGACAAATTACCGAAAAATTCTTTCGAAAATTCCTCGGATGATTCCACTTCGACAGATACCCCAAGCGCCCGTCAACGCCCCCGCTGAGTGCCCGCAAAATCGAGTTTGTGTGTAACGGAAAAAATGCAATTTTGTGAAAAACCATGTGACTTAGGATAATCTCTATATTTTTTCTGCAAGGTTTAAATAAGCTCCTAAAACCCGTAATATTTTCTTAATTTTACTTTCAGTAGATTAAGAAATTGGGGGAAGAGAAAAATATTTTTGCCGTACACTTTCTACCTAAAATTACCTAAATATCTACCTAAATATCTGCCTAAAAATACATAAAATTAAAACAACTATAGTTTTGAGTTCGGTGTTACGATATCTATTGAACAATAACCCTACATAATATGCAAAAAAAAAAAGTTTCAAGTAACTTAATTAGCCCCCTAAATTTTTCTGAAAAATATTTGTGAATGGCCAATAATTTATAAATATGTGTGCTAATAGCCTTTATAACTCTGCCAAGTTTGAAATTTTTACGTTCCATAGTCTTCCAGGAAAACGGGTGTGACAGACGGACAGACACACACACACAAGTGATCTTATAATGGTTCCGTTTTTACCTTTTAAGTACGAAACCCAAAAAATATGGAACAGCCAATCATAGTAAAAACATGCAATGTTTCATGTTTTAAAAACAAAAAAAGAGTTCATTTATTCCAGCGGTGAAATTATCTCATCAGACGAGCTGTTAATCTAAGCAATTCATCCCCAAATCTTCAAAAAGATGTTAAAATGTTAAAAGTCAGTGATACTAAACAAGTTTAGCATGCTTAAATTTATTCCCTTTAATCAGTGTACCGTATCACTAGATTTCTAAAAGAGGCAATTATTTTGAATGAACTGCTTTTAGAATGTTTTACATTCCTATAATGAGACATTGTATTTTAAAATACTGAGACTTTTACGACATGAAATTTAGTATTGAATTAAATGTTCAGAGAATAATTCATCTGTGGTAAAATCGTTTGCGGTAAATTTTAATGATGTTACCATGCTTGAAGCATAATTGAATTTGTATGCATCACTGTCACAGACTACAACATGCTTTATATACAGTGTATGGGATGAGTAGAATTTACAGTTAGTTTACAGGGTTGCACAAAAATTTCCACTATATTATTGCATATAGGAAAAAATGTTTTTTAGTGAATTCCAATAATGTTGCAATGCTTCAAACGTGCTGAAATTGATATATATTTACAACAAGATGTTTTCTATAGATTATACATGCTTTTTATAACACGCATCTTTCATTTACAGGGACACAAATAAAATTCGGTTACAGGACTGAGCGATAATTGCTGGAGGAGCGTTTTCAGCTGCGAAATGCATTTTTAATCTTAACTAAATTTTATTGTATTGCGTGGTGTTTACAAAATTCTATAGATTATATATTGCTGCTCAAAAAAAATCATAAACATTAATGTCTAGTGGCGTAGGTTATCTAAAGGCCTTTTTATAATTGCATAATGTATTTTTTTAGCTAAATTATATTTTAGTATACCAAGAGGTGCTTGTAGAATATAGATAAATTAATATACAGGGATACCCAAAAGAAAATGTATACATCGCCGTCTATGAGTGGTAATTGACTGAACTTCGTTCGTTTTAATTGTGTTACGCGTTTTTTAGCTGAATTAAATATTATTATCTTATGTGATGGGTACAATTTTTACAGGTTTGCCAAAAATAATTTTGTTTAATGAAAATATACTATATAAATATAATATATATATATATAATATATTTTAATTTTGTTTAATATATGTAATATTTCCTGAAAGTGCATTTGTGAATGGTTTTACTCTTTTTCATCTCATCCATGTTTTACTATATTATATGGTGCTTATATAGAGTGATACAAATAAATTGATATACAATAGCCGCACAAAAAAAAATCGATACATTGTCATTTCTGGATGGTAATTTCCAGAAAAGGATTTTTAGTTTCTTTATGCGTTTTCTAATTGATTTCCGTTTTATTTTTACTGGTACAAAATAATTCGCATACAATTATAGATATATCATTTCATTGTATGAGAAAATGAAATTCTTTATAAATATTTTGCTAGTGTTGGAAACTGTTTCATATGCTATTGCTGATACATGATTTTCCGTTTTTTGTTTAATTTTAATTTTGTCACTTTTTTCGACTTTATAGACGCTAAAGTTTATAATAATTAACCAATCATCCCTAAATTTGACACGGAATTTGTTTTTTAGTAGTACATTAATATTTTATGTTTTTAAGATAGTCGTTGTATCAAGTATAGATTTGTAACAGTGCTATTACACGAGGCGTCAAAGGTGCCGCTACTTTCGGGCGACACAATGTTAAACCTATGACTTCAAAATAGCTGCTCCAAAAAAAAAAGCTACTTCTTATTGGAGCAATTTTGTCGTTTGTACTCAGAAATCGGACGCAGGAAATACAATTCTAGGAACACCCAATGAAATACTTGTAAAACTAACGAGTCGTTTCAAATTTTCCTGTGTGTACACTTTATTACACGCGGAATAAGTTGAATCGACCAAAATTGCTCTGAGTCACCAGTTTTCCAAGCATTTCATTGGCTGTTCCAGACAAGGCTTGTCCCTCGTCAGATTTCCGTGCATTTGATTCGCTATTGTATGCGAAATGGATTCGTGAACCATTTCGATGCCACACTACAGGCGACAAAATTGCTCCGACAATAAAAATTTACTTGTTTATCGAGCTACTCTTTTGAAGTCATATGTTTAAGATGTTGTCGTCCGAATATGCTTTGGATATTCGTACGAGGCGTACGCCTCGGTTAATAGCACTTTTACAGGTACAAGTTAAAACTTTAGTATTTCATTGTTCACTGCATGCCAAAATGAAAAGTATTGGGAACAATGAGATTCCAACAAACAAACTTTAATCTTTAATTTCAGTGTACTAGCATTTTCAGTATTCTAGAACGTCCACCATGTTTTAGAAAGTGTGTAACTACGGAGATCGGAAGCACACAAAAACAATGTAATTATTACGATATACATAATTTATTAATATAAAAATTCATTTGGGAAACGTTTATTCTATTATTATTTAAATTTCACCAGGTTCATTTTGTAGAGTTGGTTGTATAAATAAACTTAAATCTAAATAATACGCGAAATATGTTCGGAATTTATTTATCATATTTTTAAATTAAATTTTCATAATATATGCAGTGTACAAACTGGTTATTAATTTAGAAAACTTTAAATAGTTTTATTTTATTTTAATTGCAGAGGGAGATATTTAACATGTATAAGAATGAGGTGAAACGTAACTTTAGATACCTTATACTTAAGATACTTTATACACTTTAATGATTCTTTAAAGAGCAAAGATATTTATTCTCTATTCTATAAGATATAAAAAATCTATATAAAATACTTAAAGGGAAGATTAGCACAGTTTATGTGGTCTTGACAGAATATCATGTATAACTTAGAATTGTTCTCTCTAAGAATACGTCGTCTCTCTCTCTCTTACACACACACACTCTCGAACGCATACGCACATGTACATGCAAACACACACATACACACTCGCACGCAAACGTACATGTGCATTCAAACACACTCGTAAACATACACATCACATACTCACGTACTCGCACACACGCGCGTACATACGCACGTACATGCATATGTATACACACACTCAGACACGTATAACGATAAAACAACGCATAAATAGGATTTTATACATATAAATAAATATATATACTATATGTTGTCAGGAAGATCGGGAAATACCTATTAGAAACTAGTGAATATTTCTTACTCTTAAAAGTTGCTTACGTAAAACATTTATTGTCATTCGAAACTTCGAAAGATCGTTTAAAGACTAGTAAATAAAGAAAAAGCTCAAAAAGAAAAGGTATCATCTCAAAGTTTCATCTTAACTACGTTTCTTTATTTCCAACAAAAATGAGCATGAATCGATTCAAATTGTATAGAGATATCTAAGTGCATTTTTGCTGCACTTCAAGTATGAAATCGAAAAAGACTGCATTGAATCTTCTAAAAGTGCAGATTTTCCTATATTTTTAGATTTTTACAATGGAAGACTTATAGCGAGAAAAGTCGGAATTTAAGTCAGCATTTGAATACCGTCTGACTTCCGTTAAAACTTTAAAAGTTTCTGACAGACAAATAGATCTTTAAAAAATAGTGAACTTTCACATAAGTCTTACGATACATTTACGCCATAAAAATATACCTTTATGTACGTTCTTTTTTATCACTGTTATTAAAATTAACTGTTTTTTAAATATGTATTATAAAATTACAAATGAAAGTAGACATGTAGATAATAGTATATTATTTTATATATGAAAAAAGTATATTTTTGTTCCTGCAGTGTTGGCGATATTTCAAAATTTAAGTTATATTGCATTAAAATATGTGTTCAACATGCTTGAAGACTACATCAATAACTTTTTTAAAGTCTCACGAGCCATAAATAACACAGTTGAATAGCGTATGGAAAAAGAGGAATGATCAGTTTGTATATAGGCATTGCAAATTGCGTATTTCTAATTTTTTTATTCATTCATAAAATCTTTTTATTGACTTATATTTTCGCACATTTTACAATTATCACTAGAAATGTTATACTGTTACCTCGTTTAGTAATATTATTAGTTAGTAGCAGTGGTACTATAAGTATCGTGTTCCAGCTTTTAAATCAAAATTAACTTTGCTGGTATTTGTGGTGATTTAAAAAAAAACTTATGTGTATCAAGAGGCTTTACCCCTGCTTTTTTTGCTTCACTAAAGAATGCAGTTCTGTATCTTTTAGCTATTTGAAACTATACGGCCGTCAACTAAAATTTTCTTGGCATTCACTGGTGGCCCGCGAGGAACGAATGGCATTAAAACTTCATTTTTTTAAATTATGAATCAGATTTAAGCCTTTAATCAAGTAGTATTAATTTATAAAATGCTTAAAGATGGATATATAAAACTGTGTAGAGCATAGTTGTAGTAAATGTTTGTTTACACGAATGAATAAATCCATATTATTTAGAGTAAAACAAAATTGTGCTGTTTTTTTTCCCTTTTCCATTTTTTCTGAGAAAAAAATGAGTTAACGTCCTGAAAAAATGATTTATTGCAATGAAGTGGGGTACAAGAAATCCAGCAGAAGTGTACAAATTTGAAGTGGTCATAAAGTATTTGTGATATGCAAAATAGACCTCTGACAGCTAGAAAATAACATTTTCGAAGCTAAGAGTAATAAGATCTATATATTATATAATGAGATCGCCCTGCATGCCTTACAAATAACTACTATAACTTGCTTTATTTTGCTACACATTTTTGTCTTATGATACTCAGTCAGTGTTATGTTTTATATAAATTTTTTGCATCTGAATACTTGAAACAAATTACCTCACTATTACTGTCGGTTCCGAAAAAGAATTTGTAGGTGTATTTGGATCATTGTATTAGAAACGTATGATATCAATAATAAGTTTGAAAAATAATGTTATGAAACGTTTTTTATTACTTTGAACTTATATAATATATATCGATTATTTTCGCAGATAGTAAAATTGATTGCATTTTTTCATTACTTCGATATTATTTTCGTAATCGTGATGTCCTCAGAAATAATGTCCGTACACTTGACTTTTTTCATAAATTACATTTGTAACACCTTAAGTATTATATTGAATTGAATGGTGATACTTAATTAAGTTTTGGGAAATTAATATAACTTTAAATTATACAATTTTATAGTCCCTACTTGTTGACGAAAACATTGCAAAAATATTATCGGTGATTTCGAATCACATACACTTTTTTAAAATTAACCCATTTCTCTAATTTACAGTTTAAACTAACTTTTAATGACTTATTTATTTTATCTTAACTTTTATTTCAGTTCCCGCCGTAATTTTCCTCCATTAAAAGAAATTATATTTAACATATGCACTTTAACAATAAAACTGCTCTCACATAGATTGAATTCATTTATGTTATTTCTCACCGTCACTAGATATCCAATAAAAAAAAGAAAAGAGATAAAGATTGCCTTTGTTTTCGGTCTGCATTTTATTCTCATTCCGTTCAACGTTCGTTAGAAATGTCTTTGTCTGCTTAATTTTTGAGTTTAGATATCTCGGTAAATCATAAACAGGTACAGTAATGAAATTTGTTTGGTCTATTTCAGCTTGATTCTCAAAACCTTGCTCTCAACGTACATTTGGCGTTCGAATTCTTGTTGGCTCACTTTTTAGGACTGGTATTCTGGTTATCCTGTCATGTAATTCAAAAATTCTCCTAATTTTCAAAGAGAAACTGGTAATTTTAGTTTGTATGACATCATTTATTTCATACGCTCTTTCGCCAATTTCGTGTTGCTAATATGAGTAATTACATAAAATCAGCATGTGATGGAGTTGACTCACTTTCTCTCGCACTCTCTTCTCAAGAAGTCAATAATGTAAGCTCACGTTGCTTAAAAATGTTCTCGGGCACCATCCCACCCCTTTATGTAAGTACTTTGTAATCGTACACTTATTATTCAAACTTTTAATAAACAATCTAGTGAAGAATCATTTCATAGCATTTATTTCTACAACCTATAGAATTACAATTGAATCCATTTGGACACTACACTGTTAACTAGTATTTTAAAAACACAAATTGCACAAATTGTGCTTATTAGTTGCTAAAATCAGTGTAAAAATTGTTTTAAACTCATAAAAGAGCTAAAATCCTACATGTTTCGGCTTTAAACTTAAAGCCATCATCGGGGAAGAGGAACAACACAAACGACTACTGATCTTTTAATTTTCGACACGAGAAAATTGAAATCAACAGTATGGAAAAATTTAAATAAAATAAGCGGGCGCTCTCTGTTGCCAAAGAGCGAAAAACAAAACAATGAATTAACAAGGGGTTAAAAATGTATCCCATAAACTAGGTATGTTGAAAGAAAAGTTATCATTACAAATACAATCTTTTCTAATTTTAATTTCCAATGATTCCCTAATGGCGGCTTTAAATGGGTTATTGAACCTATGGATAATTCTTGCTTTATCGAAATTAATTACAGTATTATTATTTTTAGCGTAAACCGGGAGAGTGCAGTGGATAACCTTCCAAATTTTATGTCGTTTTTATGCTCTTTTAACCTTTCCAAAAATTTTCTTTTAGTCATACCAATGTAAAAAATTATACTATTATTATTTAAGCTAATGGGGATTTCATAAACACCTGCGAATTGATCAGGGGGAATAGGATCTAATTTACATGAAACTAAGTCAACCAATTTTCTGGGAGGGACAGCAATAAGATGGATATTGTATTTACGGAGGGCCCTTTTAATGGCCTATAGAATTAGTTAGCAATTTTTAACTGATGCGCATCGAACTTGTATTATTGTTCTCGAAATAAACTTTTAAACACGTACTTTCCTCCCCATTACAAATTTTGGTGTCTGTACAGGGCATTCGCTGAATTTTCTTTAACTTCATGGGATGGTGCCTTTCTGTTAGTTTGCCTGCCAGTTTGCCGAAAGACCTGTTTTTTACGTATTGAGGATTTCTACATTCCGACCATCCAATACATGTTGCTTTTACTGACTAAGGATTTCTGTTCTCCTGCCGGTTAATTGCTTGTCTGTTTGCCTTCCTATTCGCCTGCCGGATCTTTGTCTGTTTTCCAGATTTTATGGGTTTAGGATTTCTGCTTTCTACACTTCTGCCGATTCATACCAGCTGATCCGGTTCATTCTTCTGAAAACAAAACAAAACAAAAAAATAAATTCCCGATGTTCGCCTGCCTTTGCTCACGCCCGCTGGACTCTCTTTCTCCGAGGTAGGCCTAAGAAGTTGCGATATGAACGATTCCTGACTTCAAGTTCGCCTCGCATAGTGTTAATGAGTGCTCTACAATAAATCTATTTTGCGCGCTTTTTCCTACTTCTGCTGGCTCTTCATATCTCGTGCATTATTTTAAAATTGAGGTGTGTGTGTGTGTTTTTAACATGTGAATAAGCATGCATTCATACGGCGTACCTCCAAAAAAAGTTCAATTTCTTCCCTAATAGTGTGAATTATTTTTGTAAAAAGTGACGGTACATCTACAATTATCTTCACATCGAAGCTCAGTGTGAACATTCCGCGTAATCCAAGATGTTATTAAATATTCTGCACAGAAAACAGATATAATCCCAATTGTTTATTACACATATTAAACATCACCACTGATATTACTCGTACAAAAATTTGTATAATATTTGATAAATTTTTTATTACTGTTTTTATTTTTCTACACGCTTTCTTTTAACTTATATTTATGTATGTATGTTGCAGACAATCTTGCTACTCATTTTTCACCTACTTCCTGACGTAGAGCTTTGAAATTTGGAATATATATGTATTCCTGAGGGGAATACATGAATTGGACATTGATTTTTTAAAATGCGATCCTTAAGAAAAGGCGACGCGTACCCAAAAATGCATTTTTCCCATACAAATAACGTTACGATTGTTTAATATTAATTGAAAACATAGCTCCATTGTTGCATCATATATCCATTCTAACAACATTGTTGCCCTCATCATTTTGACGTCAGCATTGAGTGAAGCACACACTTGTGCTTTATAATATAAGTTGACTTTTTTGTGAATTTTAATGAAAGCATATTTAATATTTTTTTACATTTCATTTATTATTTGTATGTCTGTGAGATCTTAAGTATAGACAATATATTTTTATTTCCGATGGTACAATCATTTTGTCTACGCCATCATTATACATAATAGTATTGAAAGTTTTATTATCCTAAATTTAAGACAAGGTGAAGTTGTTGCAAAATATCATTTTGAGTTAACTCACCAATGTAAAAGAGGACGGATGTAGGCACAGAAAATATCATCATTAAAAAGAGATGCCAATAAAATCCAATGAGAAGGCAATGTGGAATTTTACCCACATGGTACTATTTTGCAATAAAGTAAAGATTCAACTGTAGAAAAGTATTAGTATCAGATCTTATTGTTGTTTACCTTTTAACAATTGCCATTACACACTGTCCCTTTTGAAGAAACTTGACTTGAAATATTTCAGAGGGTTTTTTTGCTGATATGCTTGTGTTATATAGCAGCAAAGGAAGGGTCGTATCCAATTACGGAATACAAAAAGGTTTAATAAAGAATGGTAATGAATCCACGAACTTTTATTTTACGAAGTCATTTTACAAATTCTACATGTTGAAGTGTAATTATATTCTGCCTATGGATTTCAAGGTATTATTTTTTTTCTTTTATCATATTGCTCAAGTGTTTAATTTAAAAATTGTTCATAAACTGTTCATAAAAAAATTAGGTTGGACAGTAATCATAAAGACGAACAATATTTACACTAGAACTTATGGTCGAAATCCAATCGTGTAAGAAATGCGAAACTTAGAAACGCATTCAACTAGGAAAAGCGGTCACAGTATTTCACAGAAACAGTATTTCTGAGAACATCACCATCAAGTATTCGTAGTATGAAATTTCAAATGAAAATACTTGAAGCTCAAAAATTGTACCGGGATAGATTTCCCAGGTGTCGTATTCTACACTATTCTACCTTTACCAGAGTGGATAGAAGACTGTGGGAAAGAGGGCTCGTTCAATATTTAACGGAGAATCCCTCGTATAGGATACCAGCAGAGATTTGTCATGAACATCTGGGCAGGTATCTTTTGTTATTGACTGATGGTTTTTTAACTGATGCCATAATGCCTGACTGGCGTAGCGTACCGTGTATTCCTGGATGATGTAACTTCCAGGAATGTTGCAGCCTGTTTCGCTCACCACAGAGGGAAATTTAATTTACGAAATCACTGTATAGCTTGATTATTTGAATTTTGTAATATTATATTTAGGTATTAGTACCGTCGACGTGTTTCACGCATCTGGTCTAAAATATAAAAGATTATTTAGCAAGGAAATATATATATAAATAATATAAATATACATAAATATATTGTGATACTTGGGAATTAAATGAAAAAACTATTTATCTTATTGTAGAGAAATTTCATCATACATATTTTTTGAATCTTCAATTGCATTAATATGAAAGGGGTTAATGTGTCTCCAATGTATTTCTTTTTCATCTGTATTTTTTTGTAAATAGTTTTTATTATTTTTAATTTAAATTTTGAGCTTTTGTTTTGCTTCATGTACTGTAAATAGAGGTTTTTTTTAATTGGTAAATTAACTTAATATGAACGAGTTATTTTTATGAGATATTTAATGTTGTTATAGATATAGACTGTTAATTAAAGTTTGGCGTACAAAATCATTACAAAACGCAATGGAATATTTATTGCACGTTAAAAATTAGTATGAGATAGGATTTTTACGATCATACTCTATTTCTTCTGACAGTAATTGCCTCTCTATTCTAAAAATAATTCAGTAATTGTCTCTCTATTCCACTGTAATTGAATTTAGTGCGATATTTTTATTGTCTCGGCTTACTTTTTTAACCCCTTCGCGACGAGCGTCCTTTACAGATTTTTTAATGTTTTACCACCGGTTTTTCAAAACAGAAATTTTCGCCTAATTGAATCGCAGAAATGCTATCATTAAATAAGGCAAAGCTTACAATAAAATATATTACTTTTAAATGCTAAAGGTGTAAAATTAACAACTATAATCTAAATTAAAATAACTTTTATTAGTTGTTTTACATGTTTCGACTCTTCTGAGTCATTTTCAAAAACAAAATGAGAATATTCTAAAGCTGCACGGGCTTTGAAGTTATTATTTACATGTACTTTTTTAAAAAATTACGCACGTTATCTATTATTTTTTACTTGATTGTTTATTTTCATATCTTTGGCATGGAGTAATTCCAGCCACAGTTTCGGTAAATTAAAAGATGCCGCATCGTTACATATTGTATTTTTGCGCGTGAGTATCTCTATGGTTTCTCTTATTATGGATGGATAGTGTAGACTGGAGGGAAATATTATTTTACTTTCATTGAAATTTATTTGGATGGTTTCTTCTTGATATAATCTTGCTAGGGCTGTAGTTTTTCTATTGTATTTAATATCAGCTATATGCTCTTTTTTTCTGCAATTAAATTTCCTGCTGGTCATGCCTATGTAGTAATTCTTGGATCCTGAATCCTTGGATCGTGATCCAAGAATTACTACATAGGCATGACCAGCAGGAAATTTAATTGCAGAAAAAAAGAGCATATAGCTGATATTAAATACAATAGAAAAACTACAGCCCTAGCAAGATTATATCAAGAAGAAACCATCCAAATAAATTTCAATGAAAGTAAAATAATATTTCTCTCCAGTCTACACTATCCATCCATAATAAGAGAAACCATAGAGATACTCACGCGCAAAAATACAATATGTAACGATGCGGCATCTTTTAATTTACCGAAACTGTGGCTAGAATTACTCCATGCTCAAAGATATGAAAATAAACAATCAAGTAAAAAATAATAGATAACGTGCGTAATTTTTTAAAAAAGTACATGTAAATAATAACTTCAAAGCCCGTGCAGCTTTAGAATATTCTCATTTTTGTTTTTGAAAATGACTCAGAAGAGTCGAAACATGTAAAACAACTAATAAAAGTTATTTTAATTTATATTATAGTTGTTAATTTTACACCTTTAGCATTTAAAAGTAATATACTATTACAAGGTGTTATATTTTATTATATTCTTACAATAAAAAGTAACTGGTGCGAATAATAGAGGATTCTGAGCATGTTATGCGTCACGTATACGTGTCGCTCGTCCCCAAGGGGTTAAGGCATATAAAAACGTGAAAACTAGTAGTTTTCTAGAGACATACTTTTCAGAAGCGTTGAAGCAGACAGTTTTTAAATTGAAGAAATTTTTAAAGAACTATTTAATCTTGAATTTTGTGAAGATAGTTCAGTTACATAAGTTTTATAGGGTTAAAAATTATCCATAGCAATTTAATTGTCTTTTACAGACTTATACTTGACTAGATTGTGGTGAGAAGTGTTCAATAATTTTTTAAGTTTTTTTTAAATTTTCTATTCAAAATTTCACTATTTTAATAGATATTTAATTCATAGTTAGATATAGCCGTTTTTCCGCATTGTTGCCAGATTTTAAAAAGGCCAAATAATAATATTTCTATACACTTTATCATTGAAAATTATGTATTTACACACAAATATTGAAAAAAGCAAGAAAACTTTAAAATAATTAAGTTATTAGGTACAGAAAGCATTTAATAATGAAAATTAGGTCATATTTGAAACGATTTTCTTAAAGCTTTTAAAAGAAAATTTTTCTTCTAGACGTATTAAAAGTCTGGGAACCAGTGACCTTAACTATTTTATATAAGCTGATTTACAGATGTGGGAGTGAGTTAGAATGACTGTGGATAAGTCAAAAATTAAAAAAATCTAGAAAACCATATTTTCACTGAATGTATATTAATTTCTGCTCAGTATGACAGTCCAATAATTCATACTTCCTTTAGGGAGTCTCGACAGGGCAAAAAAAGCTGGAACCCTTAATGCAATGTCAATAGAAGTTTCACAAAACCCATCATTTCTCAAATTATTAAATACTGACTTACTCCACTGTCATTCTAATCGCCTCAAATGTGTAGTTGATTTTATTTAATAAGTCACGCAACCAGCCACTAGGTGCTGGAACAGCAGTGGATGAGACTTTGGGAACTGAAAAAATACCCTAGTAAAAGTTAAATGAATGACAACGCAACTACAAAAGGTAGTCACTAGTCGTGATAATATAATTCATTCTCCCTTAATCTTGTAATACCTTTAAAACAAAGCAAATTAGCGAGTTTGAAGGGTGTTGATGAAACTTGGCGAGCATAGCTCGCAGGCGGCAGAGTCGCATTGTTTTTTTAATAATACTATAAATAAACAAGTTTATCTTCTGGAATTGAATTTGAAACTATTCTTAAAATCACTGGAATAAAAATAATTAATGTGTCATGAAAAAAGTTTTAAATTTCATTTTGCACATCCAATAAATACTACAACATTTTTTCATATGATGTAATGTATGATATAGTACAAAATGTTTTCATTATGTATAATTATTTTTTTCAATCGTGATTATTTTTTTAATATTTTATGTCATTGTTTTGTACGTTCCTAGGCCAATCTCTCATTTTTACCCTAATAATGAAAGCTATTTCTCACTTTGTATTCAGAATTTTGTTTTTTTAATCTTTATTCAAAAATTATATACATATACAGTCGAACTCGGTTAAGACGTGTTTCAAGGGAGTGAACAAAAGTCGCGTATTAAGCGGGATAGCGTATTAAACGTGATCTGCATATTTTTGCAAAAAACGATCATTTTTACACAGTTAATTGTTTTAAATGTGCTTTAGATCTTTTCTCCTACGTCTACGATCAAAACATGTGTTTTTTTACACATATTTACGTTAAAATTTAATTTTACCCAACTCGATGTTTGCTTTTACAGGAACAAATGGGATAATAATTGAAAATAACTACGAATTCAAAAACGGCTGTATTTTTGAGTAATTCATTACAACCGAAATATAGAACAACAACAAAATATATTTTTTTTCTGAGTTTTCTAAAACAGATTAAGATATTTAACTGTTTTTCAGCACAACAAAGTTATTAAAATCATAATTAGTACTTGTAATAATGAGTACCTTTATAATCAATCGTTAGGTTTTTTTTCCAATAAAGAAAAATATTCTTGCTAATTTGTGGTTAAAAAAGTACTGCTAGAGAGTTTTTTCATTCACCGACATGACACGAATAATTCGTACACAATTGTTATTCGACACCGGTTCGCGCAAAATGCATTTTAAGTAATTTTAATAGGGGAGGAATTTGCGTCTAAATCCTCGCGATTTTGTCCGAAACTCTGTCGCTTATTAAGCAGGATCGCATATTAACCGTTCTCGTATTAAACGTGATATTTTTGCATTAGTCTTACAGGCAATATTCAAGGTACCGGAAAAAATTCGCGTATTAAGCGGGATCGCGTATTAACCGTGAGCGTCTTAAACGGGTCCGACTATATATATATATATATATATATATAACCACACATTTTATTTGTGGTATTTAGGCATTTGGGACTTGAAAATTCTGTCTAAATTCCACAAATTTCATTTTTTCAATTTTTAATTTAATTTCTTCTTTTTTTTCTTCTTCTTTTAAATATGGTATCTATATTCAAAGTGTTGGGGGAACACTATCGTTGTCAATTAATATTTACATACTAATTCATAATTACATAGTTTTTGTTGGTGTTACAGTAATGTTTCATTAATGGTTATATATATATATATATTAGTTTAAAAAGTCTTTCTTCATTATTTCTTATAAGACTTTTTGTATTAAAAATTAAATGTAGAATTTGTTTGTTATAATATCTTATTATTATTATTTTAAACATGAGTGCTTATTATGACTAAAAATAATATTAAAATTAATAAATATATTTCAGCATATTTTTAAAAAAGTGCTCTTTTACCACAGTAATTGTGATTATGCATTTTTAAACACTGCGTAATTATACAGTGATAAATTGTAACATGAAACAGAAGCTTATTTAGTAAGTTTAACATCCATTGAACATCTAAAATTAATTCTTTTTTTTTTGACTCAATGAATTTGAATACTGCTAATGATTTGTCTTTTAAAACTCTTGTTCTTATGTTTTAATTTTTGAAGCATAAAAATGATACAAAAAATCATAACAATCAGGGAATTCTTTTTCTTTAGAAGTGTCTTTGAATTACGTCCAAGAAAGGAAGTGAAATTCTAAATTCTAAAATTTTTTGAAATAAAATCGATGGTTTTTTGTTATGAAGATAACTTCAATTCAAAAAGTTTTTTAATACTTGGCAGAGTTTTCGAGCATGGAATTCTTACGTTTCTTTTTTAGCTTAAGTATTCATTCACGTAAAATAAGAGACTTATGTTTATGGACCTCTTTCTAAAGACTTTATAAATCTCACTTGAAAAAAATTGAATACGATGCATTGGAATTAAACTTATTCAGTATTTAAAAAGAAGTTGACAGTTAAAAAGTAAGGATATGAGTTTAATAATATTAAACTGCAGGGGAGTTTTTATAAGGGATTCTAAACTTTTGAACACATTTTATAAAACTTATTGTAAAATTGAAGTTTGAAAATCACGTACTAACTTTGAGTTCCTTCAATATTTGAATTAGTATTACATTGGAAAATGTTATTTAATATTTTTATGCTATTGTTTGTTTATTTATTACAAAAATTTTACTTGCCGTTTATTTCAAAATTCTTGAAGTGTTTGTACAGTCTTCTTCAAGCACGCACTAAAATATGATAATAAAATTGAAAATTGAAATATATTAAATACCATTTTAAAATAAATACGCAAAACTTAATTGAAATGAAATATAATAAAGTAATTGCTTTGGCTAAAACAAAATTTTTATTAAAAGGTTAAGTTTTTCCGATTCTTGTTTAAAAACTAGTGTCTCAAAATATCAACTCCTTAGGGATTATGTGTGCATAAATGCATCTTAAAAAGGTGCATGCTGTAAATTATATATTTGCCTTATTTAATTAAGAACAGTGCCGAACAGTGTATGCAGCTTTAAAGAGCTTCGAGCTGTCAACAGCTTTACGCCTAGTCTATAGTTTAGGAGTCTTGCTAATAGGTTGAGCCAATGAGAAAATGTTTAACTATAGTTATGAATCTACTTAGAAGAATAAGAAATAACAAAAATAAAGAATAATAAATAATAAAAAATGGTATAAGGGAAAAACAAAACTAATAAAAGTTATTAAGAACAGTCAAACAAATTAAGGAACAGGTGCTATACACTCACGCAGACATTTTTGACAACTTTTTGATTGGCGTGATTTACAATAGCTAGGTTACTATTAAAGGAGAAAATCCCTGAAATTTGGTGACTTTTTTCCTTTTTATAACCGATTAAAAAAAAAAAAAAAAAAGAAAGCTGCATGAGTGTAAGACATCATAGCCCAAATTAAAAATGTAAATGTAGAGAATTATAGAAAAATATATGTTAAGTTTAAACATTAATAAGACTTAAAAGCGATAAAATTATGCAAAGCAATGTTCAATACTGGGCAGAGGACAGTCTACATGAAAAAAAAGTGACGGAAGCTACAAGATAAAAAAAAAAGCACTTTTCAGAGCAGTTTTATTTTGTTACTAAGTAAAAGTCTTTATATAGTTGAACAGTGAACAGTTTGTGCATTCAGGGGCTACCCAGTCGCACGGCAACTGCACATCCTGTAAATGAGTATTTGTGTAACACATATTCGAGAAGTCAGGGAAAAAATCTAGCCGTAGTACAATAAATATATTACAATAAAAATATAAAAACTTACATTTAAAAGGTGAGGAAAGGTTTTCAGCTCACTGAGACAGAAGACAAAATAAATAGCAGGATAGGAAAGGTCTATTTATGAAGACTGGTTGCGCGAGTGACCAATCCGAAAATAAGAAGGCGTAGCTTCCTTGGCAAATGCTAAAGTCCGAATAGACTAAGATTTGAGAAAATATAACTAAAAAATTTAAAAATTAAGAGAAGATGGTAATATAAATTAAAGGAATACTAAGAAATAACTAAAGTGCAAACTGTTCAAGAAAATATTTCGCCACAGTCTAAATCAGCAAGGATAAAAAAATGTATGGCAATGCAATTGTCTTTTTGGGGGGAAGGATGTAGGGGGGGGGGAGGTGGAGATTTATATAAATTATTTTCCGTGACTAAATAACTAAAGGTAAGTGTTTAAAAAAAGTGGTGCCAACAAGATAACATTCGTGTATGAGACGTTGGCCTCGAAAAGTTAGCATATTATGCAAAAAAATTTAAAAAATCCTGATTGTTCGGTTGAAATGCCGCTTTTTCTAAATAGTATAAAATCAGATGTTCAATTTACATTAGTTATCTGAAATGACGAAGGCTACAAAATTCACGAAAGAGGAAATTTTAAAAATTTTTCAGTGATAGAAAAGTCGAAATCGAAAAGTTATTTGGTAGCGAAATTTTTGTGATTTTAAACGGTTCAAAACGATGCTGAAGTACCTACTTAAAAGTACTTGTTAAAAATAGAAATTTCGAATAAAGTTAATTTCGAACTAAAATGCGGATTTCCACGTGGAATAAGTCTTCAGAATGCTAGTCAAATTGGAAGATTGCTGTCAAAATAAAATATGCCAATAAGGTAAATTATAAATAATATAAGTGTAAATGTGTCAAAGGCATACATGCATAAGGAAATGCGAGAACACTGTTTTAAATAAAATGTGTTACAAAACGCGTCTATAATCACATCAAACTAAAATAATTATGCAAATGAAATCATTTATGAGCATTGCTGTATAATACTAGGTATTATGAAATTGATGAAGTATCTCCATTTTCGTGTCCGAAAGCGCCTTTTAAATAAAAATCATTAATTATTTAACTTTTAGAAACTTTTTTTTGTATATAAGGTATATATTTAATTTCTGACTCTTTCAAAACAGATTTAATCTATAAATTATTCTAAATGTTTGGGAGTAAGTTATGATAAATAGTGAAATAAAATACTTTGAGGTAAAAAACAAACAACAAATCCAAAACAAAATAAGTAAAAAAAAAAAAAAAAAAAAAAAAAAAAAAAACAAGCAATCAAAAGAAAAATCACGCATTCGCACATTTTGAAACAAATTTTTTACCAAAAGTTAAATTTTTATAACCACGCATTCACACGTATTATACTTTGTACGAACGTACAGATGTACACAAACAGTCAAAGGGAATGGAAACCAAGATTATGAGGAATCAGAAGTTGAAGAAGGAATGAAACTCAGGAAGAAAAAAGGGAAGAAAATAGTAAACAAATGTGAAAAAAATACAAAATAAAAACTGAAGCATTATTTTTCTTCTTTGTAAGTTTTCTTACTATCAAGGTCAACACATAGCTGTTTTTACCTAACACTAAACTGTTAAAAATTTGCAACAAACTGTCCTGTCATTTGACCGTTTTTATAGAAAATGGTTGCATAACCATAATTTAACTGTACTATGACCATATTATTGCCCATATTATGGTCAGAATAGAGTTAAATTATGGTTATGTAACCGTTTTATATAAAAATGGTCGAATGACTGGACAGTTTGCAACAAAGTTTTGTATCGTTCTGTTTTTCCTGAGGTATTTTCTTACTTTTGTAGTTTGCTGATGAGTACTTGCAACTCTTGAAGAAGCAGTGACATTTCTTACGGAAACGTGCATTATATATTATTAAAAAAAAAAGATCGTGTTTTTAAAAAAATTCATTACACACTTATTTATGAATTTCCGTATGTTTCATTGGTGCTTGTTTTTGTTTAAGTTTAACAATTTTTAAAATTTGAATATTTTTGATAAAAGTGTTGGTTTTAAAAACTTTTTTTACTTGAAGTAAAAAAAAATATATATATACTGTGTAGATTTGTTCAGTTTAATCATTGTAGTTATTGTTATCTGTTATTTTTCAGCATTAAATTTGAAGAATTTTGATAAAAGTGTATTGAAGTTGGTTTTTAAAAACTTTTTTTACTTGAAGTAAAATATATATATATATATACTGTGTAGCTTTGGTCAGTTTAATCATTGTAGTCATTGTAGTTATTGTTATCTGTTATTTTTTAGCATTTTCTTACAATATAACTTCACAGAATAAATGAGAAATCGAGAAAGGTAAAAAACAGTAAATTACATTTGTTCAAAAAGTAATAAAAAAGATATATTAAGTAGCGATATGAAAATCTAAATATTCAATTTTATTTTTCTTATGATTTGTGTATTTCGTATTTTACTTCAGTTGCTGTTATCTAAAAACACATTTTGTAAAGAAGTTGAAAGTAATAAAGAATTGAAATATAAATGTATATTGAAAATTTCATTTTGAAGGAATTTATTTATCGTGTTTACCGAAATACTAATAATAAAATCATTTAATTTGGTACTTAATATTAATGTTATGTGTACATATTTTTTTAAATCTTAAAGTTATTTAATGTCTAAACTTTCTGAGAGAGATTTAGAAAACAATTTATTTGTTATGTGACCTTTTTTATGTTAAAATTTTACGTGACTTTCATGTAACAGAAAAATATTCTTGTGAAGTAATTTTATTATTTTCTGATAAAATCCAATAATAAAGTTAGTGTTTCAAAGAAAACTAAAGTATGCGATGTTTTATTTAGCAAATTCTCATTTTTAGAAATGAAAGAAAGATGTAATTAATTTTGATGATTTTTATACTAAAACAAATAAATATATATCAGGGAAATATTTTGTATTTTCGTTAACTGTATAGCATTTTCAAACATGATATTTTCATTTCAATCTTTTTATCACATCAAATAGTTATAGTCTAGAAATGCACTTTAAATAATTGAAATTTATAGATTAGTAGAGAAAGACATATTTACTGTTAAACATAATAAGGGGTTTTATATTATATAAGGCGTATTACATTTTAATACGTTTCCTATTAGAATTCTGTAAGACGGAATATCTTCTCAATCTTAAACACTTTTAAAGGTCACATGACGCTACAAATGTCAAAACAACATTTTTGATAACAATGACAATATATTGTGATGTGGACTTTGCGAACAAAGTGTGAGTGTGAAAGTATTTGATTTGTTTAAACTACATTTGTATACATTATGTTCAGTCGAAAAAATGAACTAAAAATATTTAAATAAAAATATCTTATGCAGACAAGTTAATTTTCTTTGCACTGGTATTGGAAAAAATCTTCAATTTATATAAAATTGAATGTTATTTAATTAGTAATAGAGGGGAAATACATAATTCCCGCAAAATATCTATATATATAAATTCTTTGCTCAAATATGCGATGTCCATTTACATGCAGCATGAGTTTTTGACACATTTTATAGATAATATAAAAGCGGATAAACCGTTGTTACGAAAGTGTCAATCGACATTAGTGCAGGTTCTTGAAATTAATCACTCAGACGAAATGCGGCAACATCACCCAACTATATGAGAAAAGAACCCAATTAGTGGTCTCAAATCATTTTAACAAGTAGATGTAAACTTTATCCCACTTCCTTATATTAATGACTGATATTGCGCCAACTTCAGAAGAGAATGTAATTCATTTTTAACAGACTATATTTTTATATTTTATTTTGTAGCAAGTGTTCGCTTAAGTATCAAAAATGTAACCGCTTTTACAACACGCAACTTTTAACTGCTCCATAATATATCTATGTTTTACAAAAATGGAGTCCTTCTCTTGGTGTAAATACACACACACTAATTTTGTATTACTTTTCAGAAGAACAGATTAACAAAAATGATCTTTCAGAGTATTCCTGACAACGATTAAATATTTTTCACATAACTAATAAGTTTAAATCGGACTATGACAGATCCCTGGCCATTCAGACGTCACGTAACCCCGAGCCGCACACGAGATAAGATGTATAACAGGTAAGCGACTTTTACTTATCTCTATTTTGTACGAGCAGCATAAAGCTACTGTTAAGGTATTTTCTGTTTACGTTTATTCAGAGAGCGCGATTTTGCTATGGAGTGTTTTTGGCTCAACACGCCATATATTTCCTACACAGGCTACAAAATCACAATGTGGATTCATCATTGCGTGACGCTACATGGTGTTGTTGGTATTTGGAATAACGTGTTGTTGGAATGTTACAAAATTGTTAAGGACCTTCTAATTGTGGTTCAATGTACAGTATCAGATATTTGCAAAAATGATGCATGGAATCTTATATTTCCTATGTTTAACGGAAAAAAGTAAGTTTCTTTTAACTTTTGAAGCTAAATTCAAAATAAAAAAAATAATGAGGCATAAATAGAGCTTTTCTTCTGGAGGAAAATTCAATGCATTTATTTACTCTTCATTATAAAAATATTAAGTTTGATATCTGTGCTTAGATTACAGTCATTAAATTCTTCAGCATGCTTAAAATCAGATATTTATCCTGCATGCTTAAGATCAGATATCAATGGAATAAATATTCTATTGAGATGAAAGAAACAGAAACTGATGCTGACGTAATGAGAAATCAACAAAATAATCTCTATAAAATTTAAGATTAGCTGACAAACTTAATATATTACATATCCGAAATTTTCGTAACATATTTTTTCACTTCTGTGCTAAACTGTTTTGAAGCAAAGTCATATGTTTTGCTTCGTAAGTGTACCTTAGTGTGATATCTAAAAAGCCCTAAACATAAACTATGACATGTTTTAGACTCTTTTATTCACTGAGTAGCACTTACCACTTAGTGTATTTTCGTTCATGATACAAATGAGGATAAATTAATTTAAAAGAATAAGATTTTAAATCTTTATGTGTACTAAACATAAATAACATTGTACATTAAAAAATAAACTTAAAATGTTTCATGTATGCTTCAATATTTCTGTTTAAAATAAAATTTTGACCATTAATACCTATATTAATAATTATTGGGTTTCTTCCTTTCCACTTTAGGATCAATATCGTAAGCTAATAAGCTAAAAATACACCTACTTTTAATAAATTTTAGTAATGCATATTAAACTAAAATTACTATTACTTACCCATCATACGTAGTATAGGGTAAGTCTTGTAATCGTTTTAAGAATAGAAATTTTTTTCGACGTATTTACACGTTTCAGACACTGGAGATTCCGAAAAACATATTTTTAGAAAACAAAATTGCCGTTCGTCTGTGTGTATGTCTGTAAACGCTCTATCTCCCAAACAAATTGGGATAGAGACTTGAAATTTGGTATGTACTTAGTATGTAACAATGAGAAGAAGTCTATTGAATTTCGGTAACCTTGATTATCTGGAACTATTTTTTTCGGACTCTCGAAATATTCGTTCTGATAAAAGGTATATAAAAATTTTCGAAATTGTTTATTTTAAGGAGTGAATATAAAAGACAATAAAAAAGATAAATTTTACATAAAGAATGAAGTTGATCGGATAATGAGTTGCCGAGATATTTGTAATAATATTTTTCACACTCTTCGATTTTTCATAGATCATTTATCTATATTTCATTCAAATTTCAATTCAAAGATACATTTTAATTAGAAATGAGACTCTTAATACGACGCAGTAAACTGTTAGTTAATACGATTATAATTTTTGGAGTTATAAGCATGTTTCTTTTACGGAATTCAGTAATACAGCATTTAAAGTTAATGACGTCACCAAGCCACGATTTAAAACCCTCTATCTACCGAAAAAATTGAGATAGAGACTTTCAATTTGGTATGTACTTAGAATGTAATAGTGTGACAAAGCCTATTAAATGTCAGTAACCTTAGTTATCCGGAACTATTATTTTTTTTTAAATTTTCAAGGCATTTTATAAATAGTTTACGCATGTTTCTTTTTCATATTTTATGTTATGCATATCCAAGATGGGTAAGTATTACGATGACCCCCAACGACTAGTTTTTTAAAGTATAATAGTTAATAAGGAAATAATGTCGTCTTTCATAAAAATTAAATTTTAAGCACATGGATAAAGTATTGTGTACGTCAGAGATGTTGAAACCTATGTGACAGAAACCTATGTGACAGTTACCACTGTTTTTGAATAGTAATCTTTGACTCATTAAATGAGTCGAAGATTACGGTTAAGAGAGAAGAAATTTTGCGGTTAAATAAGACGAAAAATTACTGTACTGATCTTCTGGCACTTGGATTCGCCATGTCTGGCGTATGCAATAACCCGTTCGTATTAACAATAATTAATGAATACATTAAATTTCTATATTCCAGTAATACATAAGTTGTATTTATATGCACTGAATGAACTAGAACCATGTTCCTAAATTATTAGTAACTGTATATGCATTTTCGTCTCATTTATAAATATTATAAATAGTTTAAAATGAGAAGTACTATAATTTTTTTTTAAATAATAAAATAGAACTGCTACTGGAATAATATATTAAAAATGTAAAGATATGTCTCACAAATTGCTGAAATCTTCACATTACATATTTAAACTTACATGGAGTTTTTTACAATCACAAGTTGCGTGTCTCTCAAGGAGAGCATATAAAATAAAACTTTTGGTAATTCTCTTTAAATATGTAGTAAAACGTTGCAAGCATTAGTAAACAAAATATTATTTTCACTAGAAAAATGAGCCCAGAGATTTCAATTATGCACTCCTTATTAACATGAGACTTTAAAATTCCTAATAAAATATAATATTGTACGTTCTTTTTCAAACATAATATTTTGCGAAACTATTTCTATGAAATACATGAATATATTTTAAATGACCGCAAAATAAAAAGCCGCATAAAATGTCCATCGTAATAAATAACATTCATAATATTTAGATGAATTTTATTTAAGAAAATGCATTTTTTCTTAGTATTTATTAAATGTGGAACTTAAAGAATATTCATATTATAAAGCTCGATTCTTCTAATAATACTTCTAAATGTATATGTATACGAATACAACGATAGTTGTTTATTTTTTTTTAATTCACAAGGCATCAGTCTCTAAATCAAAGAATACGTTTTAAATAAATTAATTACTAAAATACCATTAAATATCGTAGTACATGGTAATTTTAGAATTTTTGCACTTTTGATAACATATGATATTAATATCACTAGTGAAATTTTATATTGATCTTACCAGAAATACAATAACATGATGCAGTTAAACAATTAATCTCTTTAATAAAAAGCTACGCGTTGCTGACGTCTGGGTTTTTCGATAATCGTTGCCACAGATTAATCTCGGAAAATGAAACATTTGTAGTCATTGAAAAAATTAATAGCTCGAAAAGTATTTGTCAGAAAATTGTTAGATAAATTGCGTTAGAAAGTTAAAAAAATATTTTTCTTGATATAAATTTCAAATCTAATGATTATGCCGTTTTTAAAATATTGAATTTCAAAAACTACCAAATTTCACAATGGAGTACCATAGTGAAACCTTCATGCGTAAAAAGATAATGATAATTGCAATGTATCCTGACGTGTATCTGTATATTGGCTATAGCACGAGTCAAAAATTACAGTAGCATTATTATTCTGTTAAAATATACAAGTGAATTATGATGTCACGAATGCATGATTTTTATTTAATTCTCGACAAATACTAGATGTGCCATTTTTTTAGTATATATGTATTAAATGTAACAAATCTGTTAAAATTTTAAATAAAAAAAATAATTTTCAGCGATATTCTGTAACCAGGAAAGCCCGGGATCGATTCCCTAGTATTACATATAATGTATAGTGTAGCTATTATAATTCAAGAATGTTTGTTTAGAGCTCAATTACAAAAATGTACTGGGAAACTGCAACTCAATTTCATGTACATACTATACATACTATTTAGATGATTTATATAAAACATACTTTAGATTTTTTATTTTAGGGGAACAGTGGAACTAGAGACTAATTTGAGGATGTAAAATACAATCCGCATTTCACACAACGTTTGCATTTGACAAATTGTAACTGTTAATAAAACAAATATAACTGCTGAAGCGATATAATATCTGTGTTAAAAATATCCATTACATATTAGTCAGTCATATGAAAGTTCCCTTTTTTTAATGTTTTATGCCTATTTTACTTCTCCAAATAAGCCTGCAGCCACTCCCCCCCGCCCCAGATGCCGAAACTGTACACTATCTATATTTTAATTTGTAAATCAATTTCTCATGGTCTAATTAGTAGTATGTATAATAAATGGTGTTTCGTTTGCTTGACTACATTCTTTCCAATTGAGCTTTAAAGATCTATACTTTAATGATGCCCTCCCTCCCCCCGTATACATTTTGTATGTAAAATATTTTTGCGAGTTGTATTACAGATATAAAACAGGAATTATTTTTTAAATTAAGTACAATATTAGTAATTAACTGCCTTAAGAGTGAATAGAACGAAACTATGTCGAAAGGTATTCATCGTATATTTATAATTTTAAATTTTAAAAGGGACATATGTAGTGGAAAATGTAAAATGACATAATTAAAATTGAAAACATTAACTAAATAATTTTTGATGTACATTTAAAAACCTTGAATATCTTAAGTATAATTTAACAACATTAGCATTCATATTTGTTAAAGGATATACGCAATTATTTTTCATTGCTTTTCATGGAAAATGTAAGAGATACACTCTTTGTGTTTAAACAGGAGTGATTTATTATTTCGACCAGAGAAAGAAATCTCAGGAAGCATTAATTATAAGTCTTAAAAAAGGAATATGAGAAGAATTTAGTACTAGATGATGAAGATTTTCAAATAAGAGTATTTTATATTCTCATTCAATGTTCAAAAATCGTTTTATATTTCCACTTTCAATTTAAATGAATAATGTGTCTCTAGAAACAAAAATGCTGCTTAACATTTTAGAATATGTTGAATTAATCACACATAAAATGCTTTTATAAATATGTATTAGCATACAAGATGAATGTTTCTAAGATTAATAAAATTGAGAATGATAGGCTATCCGATATTATGATTAAAGCCTGCAAGAAGTAATGTCCACATCTACACATTTAATTTAAACGAATCATACATTACTAAAAGTATGAATGCTTGTTAACATTTCAGAAAATGTTCCATTATTTCCATACAGAATACATTTCTAAAAAATATTTTAGTTCACTATATTAATTAATTACGTTCTTAATATAATTAAGAAAAATGTATGTTTTCTTCTCATCATAGTCTATCTGTGTTATTCAAAACTATTCCATTTTGTACTCGGGGTAATATTCTGCGTATATTTTATAAAATTTGCATCTAAATATTTACTCAAATTTAAATTATTTTTCCTTTGAAAAATTTTCCGAAATGTTTTTAAAAACTATATAAACATTTAAAGTAACAAAGTTTCAAATAGCTTTAAGCATAAACTGTATGCATAATATACTTGCTTGTGTATACAACTATTCTATTATTATTAATATTTAAATCATAATTAAATAAAGTAATCCAAAACATTTTTGTACCTCTCGAATATTACTTCATATTCTAATTCTTGACTCTCCTCTTCTCTTTTAAGATCTGTAATTTGTTTCACACTTTGATTTTAAAATTTATCAAAATATTTAAAATTTTGGTCGTTGGAAGATCATTAATTGTGCTACCCCTCCCCCATCCGACTCAACCTTTGAATCTCTTTTTTTAACACTTTCCTACGTAGTTGAAAAGTGTTTTTGAATTCGGCATGACTGTCCGTCAGTATTTCCGTCTTTCTTTCCGTCTGTCTATGCATCTGTCTATTCATCTCTATATTCATCTGTCTATCCATCTGTCTGAGCAGATGGCAAATATACTCGTATTGTCATGTAATTGATTTACTTATTGAGCTTTACCATAGCATGGTCAGTATTGTAAACGAAGTGTGTAGCATTTATAGTTGTTTACACGGATACGCATAAGATTTCTTTTTACATTATAGTCTTTAAAGAAAACCGTTTGCAGTATATTTTAATGATGTTAAACTGTTTCCAACATATTGAAATTGATATACATCACTTAGATGTACTACAAAATTTTTAATCTATACTAATATTATAAAGGAGTAAATCTTGTTTGTTTGTTTGTAGGGGGTAATCTCTGGAACTACCGAACCGATTTCAAAAGTGATGGTGGCAAATTGATGGTGACAACCCCTGCTCCAACATAGGCTATATTTTATGTCGGTGCCACTAACCCCAGGGGGTGCAGGAGCAAAAAAGTTCTAAAATTGCGATTTTTCAGTTATCACACTGGCTGTCAAGCCCTGAGAGCTTGGCAGCCGGTTCTGTATGTATGTATGTACGTACGTAATGCGATAACTCTTCATAGAAATATCCGTTTTCCTTCAAATTTTGTTTATAGGTTCACTGTGTTAAGGCGCTTCCCTGATTAGTTTTCGGGATTGATTGGTTAAGTATAAAAGGGGGGGACAAGGGGCTAATTCCCCCCCTTAATTTATATAAATGGGTTTTTCATGCAGAATTATTCCGTTTTCCTTCAAATTTTGTTTATAGGTTCACTGAGTTAAGGCGCTTCCCTGATTAGTTTTCGGGATTGATTGGTGAAGTATAAAGGGGGGGAACAAGGGTCTAATTCCCCCCCCCCCTTAATTTATATAAATGGGTTTTTCATGCAGAATTATTCCGTTTCCCTTCAAATTTTGTTTATAGGTTCACTGAGTTAAGGCGCTTCCCTGATTAGTTTACGGGTTTGATTAGTTAAGTATAAAGGGGGGGGGATCGGGGGGCTAATCCCCCCCTTAATTTATATAAATGGGTTTTTCATGCAGAATTATTCAGTTTTCCTTCAAATTTTGTTTATAGGTTCATTGGGTTAAGACGCTTCCCTGATTACTTTTCGGGATTGATTGGTTAAGTATAAAGGGGGGGAACAAGGGGCTAATTGCCCCCCCCTTAATTTATATAAATGGGTTTTTCATGCAGAATTATTCCGTTTTCCTTCAAATTTTGTTTATAGGTTCACTGAGTTATGGCGCTTCCTTGATTAGTTTTCGGGATTGATTAGTTAAGTATAAAGGGGGGGGGATCGGAGGGCTAATCCCCGCTTAATTTATATAAATGGGTTTTTCATGCAGAATTATTCCGTTTTCCTTCAAATTTTGTTTATAGGTTCACTGTGTTAAGGCGCTTCCCTGATTAGTTTTCGGGATTGATTGGTTAAGTATAAAGGGGGGGAACGGGGGGATAATCCCCCCTTAATTTATATAAATGGGTTTTTCATGCAGAATTATTCTATTTGCTTCAAAATTTATTTATAGATTCATTGGGTTAAGACGCTTCCCTGATTAGTTTTCGGGATTGATTGATTAAGTATAAAGCGGGGGAACGGGGGGCTAATACCCCCCTTAATTTATGTAAATGGGTTTTTCATGCAGAATTATCCCATTTCCTTCAAATTTTATTTATAGGTTCACTGTTTTAAGGCGCATCTCTGATTAGTTTTCGGGATTGATTGGTTAAGTATAAAGGGGGGGGGGGAACAAGGGGCTAATACCCCTTTATCTATACTAATATATAAAGTAGTAAAGATTGTTTGTTTGTTTGTAGGGTGTAATCTCTGGAACCACTGAAGCGATTTTAAAAGTGATGGTGGCAAATTAATGGTGACAATCCCTGCTCCAACATAGGCTATATTTTATGTCGGTGCCACCACCCCCAGGGGGGTGCAGGAGCGAAAAACGTTCTAAAATTTCTATTTTTTGTGTACTGAAGGAGATAGAAGTATCAAATTTGGTATGGTGTTACTTATAAGATGTAAATGCTCTCTAAGAACAAATTATAAAAACATTCGCAATTTAAAAGGGTGAGATGAGGAAGAAGTGTTCTAAAAACATTCTAAATTACAATTTCTATGGAATCTCTGAAACTACAGAACCGATTTCAAAAGTGATGGTGGCAAATGGATGGTGACAGTCCCTGCTCCAACATATGCTAAATTTTTTGTCGGTGCCACTGCTCGCAGAGGGTGCAGGAGCGAAAAACGTTCCAAAATTATGATATTTTCAATAATGAAGGAGTTAGGAACTTGACATTTTGTATGGTCGTTACTTACAAGATTTAAATGCTCTATAAGAACAAAATCTAAAAAAATTCGAAATTTAAAAGGCTGAAATAAGCAAAAAATTTTCTAAAAACATTCTAAATTACAATTTGTATGGAATGTCTGGAACTACTAAAGCGATTTCAAAAGTGATGGTGGCAAATGGATGGTGACAATCCCTGCTCCAACATAAGCTATATTTTATGTCGGTGTCACTATCCCGAAGCGGGTTCAGAAGCGAAAAACGGTCTAAAATTGCGATTTTTGCGATGCTGAAGGAGCTAGAAACTTCAAGTTCGGCATGATTGTTATTTATAAGATCTAAATGCGCTCTAAGAACAATTTCTAAAGAAAAATGATCTAATGATTCTGCGATTTTTCAACTATTGAATTTCTAAAATTACCAAATTTCACAATAGAGTACCATAGCGAAACCGTCACGCGTAAAAAGATAATGATAAGGGCGGCGTGTCCTGACGTGTATATTGACTATAGCACGAGTCACAAATTATAGTATCCTTATTATTCTGTTAAAATATAAAAGTGAATTATGAAATGTAAATATTTTGTTTGATTAAAGGTTCGTTAAGAGAAATTGACCAGCGTAGCGGGCGTAGCTTGCTAGTAAATAATAAATATGATGTGCATAGCATTTATCGTTCATTCACAGGGGAACATGAAATAATTCGGTTACAATAGTGTCTATAAGAAATAATTCTTGGAAGTATGGTTTTAATTGTTGTATTTCTTTTAATTTAACTATTATTTTTCATATTAATTGATGTGTATAAATTCTATAGATCATATACACGGCTGCACAAAAGAATCTGGGTAAATATCTGCTTATTGATGGAAATTGCAGGAGTTGCTAAGAGGAATTTTTACCTGATACGTTTCGTAACTAAACTAAATGTTTGTATACTATGTAGTGTAAATATACAAATATAGATATCATATATACAGGACTGCACAAAATAAATCTGATATTTGTCCGACTATAGATAGTAATTGTTGAAATTGCGTTTTAATGTGTGTTACGTGATTTTCAAATTGCTAATAAATCAGATATTTGTCCGACTATAGATAGTAATTGCTGAAATTGCGTTTAATTGCGTGTTGTGTGTTATTCAGATTGTTTACTTAAACATCATATTTAAACATATTAAATGGTGAAGTTTTGTTACAATATTCGGACTGTGTTGGATAGAGTTTTATAATCTATGCTTGACGCATGTTTTTTTTTCTTGTTTTTGCAACTACACATGGTTTTTAGATTGATGCAATTTCATCTTTTTTTTCAAGGCGAAATTTCCATTTGACTTTTCATTCCTCGGTAGTGACGTTTGACTCACACATTTTTGTGATGTATTTCAACGAGAATTTTACAAGTATATATTAAACCTATGTCATGAAATATTTTATCTTTTAATTAGCCATCAGAATTTTGTTAAATACATTGCACGAGAAATTGCCGAATTTTCTCCACTCAGGATTCTTAGTTTTGAAATGTGAAAATTAAGTGACTTTCTTAATTGTCATCCCAGATCATTTGAATGTATTATTAAATATATTGTCAACCGTAGTAACATGCAAATTTATAATTAATGAATGTATAAGGTTGAAAAGCAATAATTCTTCTCTGAATTTGTCCTTTATCACTATAAGGTAAAGCCAGGAGAGATGGCGCGGTCGGAGAGATTGCGCACATAGAGGTTCAGGGAGAAGGAGTAGAATGAGCGCGCATCGACTCCAGATTGTTGTACAACAGCAGTAATGAAGTGTCCTCTTGAAAGTGTACGTTGATTGTTTTGAGCGTCTAAAATAAATCATTGCTATTTTGTTTTGTTTTCCCAAAGTAAGTGCTTGAATTTTCATATATATTCATCAGAATTTCTATACAATGTCAGTAGTACAAAATATTTTAAACTTAAACGATTTCTCGTAAGCTACTAATCTAGACTAACAATGTGAACATCAACGGTTCGTTTTAGTAGCGGCCATGTTTAAATAAAGGCCGCGCAATCTCTCCTACAGAAATTGGAGAGTTTGGGCATCTGCTACTTAGCAGAGATGGAGCATTCTTCCCATTAGCTTCCATGCCAGGAGAGATTACGCAGCTTATTGATAAATTTGCATAAAAAAATTAAAAAGAAAATGGACTAATTTTAAGTTAAACGTGTTATCAAGTAACTGTTATTTTGTAATCTTATCTGGACTTGCTTTTTCTGATTCTTTATTTTTTTTCCTTTAATTAACAATTTTTAATAGTTTTTGAAATTATTTCCTTTTTCTGATTCTTTAATCATTAGGTTGAAATATTCACTCTTAATAAAATAGTATTTGTTCACAAAAACCTTACAACAATGTCATTTAAGCGTAATTATTATTGTTAACAATTTAATTGTAGTTATTATTAGTAACAATCTCTCCTACCCATGTGCGCAATCATATCAATCCTGTAAGGACAGATTGCGCAAAATAATTTTCTTGGTTTTATTACAACTGTTCTATTAAATTGCAACATAACAACAAAATAACAATGGAAATGCATAAAAAACAAATTAAGTAAAAATTATTCATGGATAGTTTAGCAAAAAATTAATATTTAGATTTTTTATTGTTATTCTTTTGAATTGTGCGCAGACTCTCCTAGCTTTACCTTATAGAATGTGAATGCAACATATCATTCAAAGAAAGAGGAAAGAGGAAAAATATCAATTATTGAAAATCTGAAAGATTAAAAAAGAAAAGTATGGCAAACTGCAAAAGGCTACGTTCTAAACTTCCTGTGAGAACATCCGAGTTTCGGAGTATTTAATAAAGTTATAGTTTACTGCGATGCTCTGCAGTGTAAAAAGTTTCATTCAGAAAAATATTAAAATTTGAAAAACTGTTAAAAATTGACTGGGTCAAACTTTATTTAAAATATATTCCAAATATTTAAGGATATGGAATTTTATGTAGTATATGAGGAACTATTATCTTACCGAATTGCGTTTGTTGTCAAGTTTTGAGGGAAGTGGGAGACAATAATACTCTTTGGAAAGTGATATCAAGAAAAAAAATGTAAGAAGTATCACAGGAACAACTACGACAATAATAGATTAAATAATAATCTTTTATTGTTATTTTTTTATATTTCAAAATTTTTCAAACTTCAACTTGATACATTTAAAAAAGTTTGAAATAATTTCTTAAGTTAATGTTTCAACAAACATGAGAATTCTTATCAAAAGCTCAATATATACTATTTTAACTTGATATGATATGAAAAAGAAGCTGGATAGTCATTTAAAAAAAAAGAAAGAAAAACAGTTATTTTTGCATTAAAAATATATATATATATATTACTTTCCATGAAGTAATTTTTATCGAAGACACCTATAATTTTCCATTTGTATTACGTATGTTCTTATTCTACAAATAATTTTGCCATTAATCTTTTCTTGAAACTTTCAGAAGATAACCATAACTTTAGTCATAATACGTATAATTTCTTGTACACAATAAATTATCAGTTTCATGGTTGTATCATTTTCGTTATCTATTGCTTAGCACATGAAAAAAATGTTTTTCTTTTTCTTTTCAAAGAGTGTCGTTCTTGAGAAAATTTATTGCAGTTCTTTGATAAATACCATGCGTCACAAGATAGCAATTTATCTATAAAATATTCTTATTTTTCAGATGTAATGATCACACGAATAAACGAATTGTTTTTATTATTATTTCTTTTTATTCTAGTTCGTTTCTCTCCTTCTGACATTTTCAGAAGGAATAAGATGAAAATGTTTATCATATTTTAAAATAATTTATGATATAGGTGAAATGGAAATATGTTCATAACTTGAGTTTATATAATAATCACTTCCACATTTTTAATTGCTAAACATTTTCCATGGGCACAATTTATAGCGCTGAAATCCACGTATGAAGAACAACAATCAAACGAAATGAAAAGGAGTAGAAATAAAATTCACCGGTAGTCCAATTATTATTGGCAGAGATTTGGTAAAGAAAAATAACAGAATACCACAGCCAGGTGATTATGAGGTTACAGATGGTCACACATGTCACATCCACAATATTGATCATCACATTATGATCACATTACATCACATTATGGTGACCGTTAATTCTTGATTTTACTGTGAAATCACCATGACTGATTTTTAAGTCACGCATGACAAGGCGACTACAAAGTAACGGCACTTGCTACTGGTCACAGAAAGATACATACATACCAATAGGGAAATTACAGTGACTCATATTTCTCGTCACGTGGTCACAGTTTGGAAATTACGGCTCCTGTATTTGTTTGACGGTGCTTTCCCATTTCGGTCGCATACGTGTCACGGTGCTATTAGGAAATTCTATTCTAAACAAATACATTAATTATATTGTGATATTAAAGAGTTACAACGAAATTCTGTGAACTTTTGACTGCCCCTTGTAATATCGATACATTATTTTTTTCAACTGTTCGAAAAATATAAAAAAATACATGAGTTGCCTATAAATTTTGATTATTTTTTTTTATGATAAAAAGAAAACTTAGTTGTTTTTTTATTACATTATCAAAATTGACTTCATCGAATAAAATATTAAAGAGAAATAAAAAGTTTTATTTTTATTTATGGTTTTTGGTCTATAATATGTGAAGTAGTTTCTCATGTAGTATCTTGAAATGTAATTCCGATAAAATAAGAAAGTTTGACTAGAAATATTTCTAAAAGTGAAATTGAAATCCAATATTTTATCCATTTACATGATCTGATAAGAATCTTTTTCGGGTTTTGTAATATCTATTCGGAAGTTGTCTTAAGCAAATTTTCAAAGAATTTATGATGATTTTTGAAAATAAAGTTGAAACACTCTATTTCATCAACCAGATAGCAATACAGACGAAGAGCTTACGTTTAATGATTATAATCAAAATCATATCGATAAAAACGAAACCGTGTGTTTTATATATTTTGTTTCTGCTGATGAAAAATTTGATAATTTAAGTAAAATACACATATTTGTAGCAGAATAAAGGACATTATATTTTAATTTAAATATTGAACCATATTTAAACTTTTCTAACATTTTAGACTATTAACATATTCTTTCTATGACATTTAAAAACTTTTAATTAAGGAGGCATGGGAGTTTTTCGGCTTCAGAAAACTGATCTTCGTCTTACATTTTTTGAATATTTGTCAATTACTAAATGTTCAAAATTGATGCCTAAATTCTAAAGATAAAGAACGCTTTTTGGAATCGTGGGTAACTTGGAAGTGGTTATTCTATGTTTTCGCAAATGGTTATATAATATTTTCAATGATTAATAAACACTTGTCTTTTTTTACAGTGTTCCTATTCAGTATTTTCATTGTATTATTTTAGTTATGCAAATACAAACTTAAAAGGGCATAATATGTTTCCGTATATTGGAAATACGTATGGGTATTTTTCAATGTGTTCATTTCTTTTATACGTGATAAAACTCATGAAACAAAAACGAAAATTAGTTTATTCGAATTGTTGTCATATTTTCGAATTATATTTAGGGTCTACAATAATGTATAAAACGCTAATAATGTACATTTTAAACTTACAATGTTACTCTTCATTTTAGTACTAGTTTCTACTGTATTAAAGAGTTTTTGCGTAGCAACCCATTGTGTTACATTTGCATTTAAGTTTTTTCTGGTGTAAAAATACTTAACAATCCAGTTCTCAAAGTAAAATGCATAATTGCATTACATTATATTTTAGAATCTCCTTTAACTACTGATTTTCATGTCAAAAAACCTTCAGCTATGTATTTAAATGATCGGTTTAAATATCTGCTTGATCGGCCAGTTCTCTTAGACCTTTTAACTTTTTATCCTTTCTTTTTGTTTCCCCATAGTAAGATGCTCGTTACTTTAATTTGATATGCATACACTGTTAAAAAAAGGATCCAATAAAATTACGGCTGCAGAAATTCCAGGCAAATACCCATAACAACCTCTACATAAATGGGCTTTGTTCTTAGATAAACAGATTTTTACCGTAAAAACATAAAATTTACGGATTTTGTCATATATAGCTTGAAAAAGCAGCATTTCCCGTAAAATTACTGCAGTGATTCACACTAAAAGATAATTAATTTTACAATTTGTTTTACAGTGTATATATATGTAAGTATGTGTTTGTATGTTTGTGATATAGGATATCATATATCAATTCTTCTCCTTGCATTTATTGGAAAATCATACAATTTATCTTTCCTGTATTCAAAATTCTTAAATTTCATCTTAAAAATACCAAAACTTGACTTCATTTACTTTAAGTTTAGCCCTATTTAACGTATTTTTATTTTTAGGGTTTCGTTCATCTCACGAAACCCTATTACTCCCGCTCCGTTGTCTGTCACAGAGCCATTCTCAAAAACTATGTAACTTACAGAGTTGAAACTTAGTGTATAAATCTGAATAGCAGCTGTAAAGAGCTCAAAATATTAAAATTTGAAAAATTCGTATTATTTTAATAAATAAAGATAAAAACCAAAATTCTAACAGACTTTTCCTATTAAATTGAAATATTTTTCGTTATAGCCGATGCCAAAAATTAAAATTCCACAATGAAATTCTTTCTACAATAATTAATTTTCTGTCAGACGATTTCTACGTGAAAAATGAAATAAAAAGTTTCACCAATTGAAAAAAAGATTAATGTGAAATAAAATTGATTGACGTCATAGTGGTAATAAAACTGTAAGATTTCTCAATAATACAAGACTATGAGTATGTGTAATGTACACAAAGCTGATTAATATCACGTCATTAGAAAATTAAAAAGAAAATATGACGTCATATCGGAAGTTTAACGGATTTTTCAAATGTTTCAGAATAATACAAAGCGAGTATCAATATGAATACTAGAGAATAGTAAATATATGATATAAATGCTGGACGATTACACCATGAAACATTTCTACATTAAAGACGTGAGTATAAAATATCACAAATTTACTGAATGGTGTATACAAAACGTTTGTATACATAAACACCATTCAGTAAATTTGTGATGTTTTATACTCACATCTGTAATGTAGTAATTATATGAGTTTGAGAAACATATTGAATCACGATAAAAACCCGATTACGGAAATATTCGCATATTTTAACATTTTGAAGGTGTACAACATGTTAATTTAATTTTTTTTAATATCGCATTTAGTTCACATGGCAGATATTATTATGACAGAATACAATAGCGGGCTTCGCCCGCTATCGAGCTGGTTTAGATAGTCGAAAAGACGACAAAAATAGACCGGTAAATTTTTACTTTATAAAAAAACATGACTTTTTTTTTGTTGCTAAATGAAATTCATTTGGATTTATTAAAGAAAGGAAAAAGTGTTTTGAAAGGATTATTAAATGAAACCCTTAGAGTGATCTTTGATCACACTTACCACACTTGTTTTATAACTTCCCCTCATATACCTCAAAATTTCATTTATTTGTTTGTTGCATTAAACATTTTCCGTTGAAAATAATTAAATAAGTAAAGAAATATATGAGCCCGTTTCATCTTCCAGCATTTACGAAATAATATTCTGACGCACTTCCTATTTATAAGCCGTAAAATGTAATATAAAAGATTTATTGATCCAACTTTTCAACCAATAAACAACAGAAATTACATTTTATTTTAATTCATTTGCAGCTTAAACATTTTCTAGTATAATCAAACATTTCAACACTTGATATATTTATCAAATTATAGATTGAACATAAAACATAATAAATATTTTCACCATCATTAATCTGCTTTAAAAATAATTTCCTGTTCGTATATATTTTATAATAATTACTATCTGCAATTAATCACGAATATTATCTGTTAATGTGCTTATGTTCTCATCTCAAAGAACTCTGGCACCAAATTTTATTATAAATATGTCAAGTGATAGTTTAATTCTTTTCTAGAATTTTTCCGGTATTTGGCTATAATCAATCAATGCTTTATTCACCATAATAGTTTTAACAGGCAATGCTGTTTTTAAAATATCTTCTGCTATATTCAAAGAAACATGCCAAAATAATGTAACCTTTGGTAATTTACTGAAATTCTGGAAACTTTAGCGTCTGTCTAATTAAGACACACTCTCTACTGGATTTCTGCTTGATTCAGTACTCTATGAATTCCCCATCTTGGTGTTTTACTATTATATTCTTAATGTAAAGTAAATTTACTAATTCTCGGCAAACGCACGATATTGAAAACTGAAATGTTATCTTCCTAATTTATAGGATTATTTTCCTTCAATAAATAAAATATCTTCGACCAAACCTGTTGTCCAATGCCTGGGACTTTTTACTTTATCTCACCGTCTTATATGCCACTATACGATTTTTTCTACCTTTAGCTCAATTCCAGCCTTCAATACAGTGTGTAATTGGTATATATTTATGTATGTACGTATATATATATATATGTTTCTTTATGTTTCTATTTATTTATTTATTATTTGTTTTAATATACAGTCTTCTCTTACGTTGATTATTTTTTGATTTTCTACTCATCTTAGTTTTATGTAACTGAAATTCAATATGTTTGTCCACCGGGCTTGCACTATAAAGCTGTAAAGAATAACTCCCACGGTGTGATTATCCATTTATCCAGTAAAATGCATTTCATAAACTAAAATTTTCTTATAATCATTTATCAATATTAGTTAGACTTTTAAACTGCGTAAAACTTCTTTAAATTTGATCAAATATTTCTCGAGTTTTTAAGCATTGAAACATTGGCTCATAGATTGATTCTCCCAGTTTTTCCCAGTTTTCTCTAAAACTATCTTAGATATCGGAATACGAAAACTGCAAATTTTGTCAGAAATATTCTCTATCTGCCCTTGATGAGTTTATTGTTTTTATGCAACCGTTTCTGAACCTGTTCCGGACAAATAGACAGTCAGGCAGAAATATATTAATTGTTATTTTTGATTATATGTTATCTAAAATGTCGAAAGAATGGCTGTTTTTCTGATAACCCTAGATAAACCAATTTTATATAATATTATGGATAATAGAGATAGACGAATAAGCAAATTTACATAAAAAATATCAAATTTTTAATAATAATGGGTGACTCAAAAGTCACAGACGAAATAAAAATTCCACAATCCGAAAAGTATAGACAGTAGAATGATGTGGTTTTCTCAAAAATACTTTTGAATTTTGAAAAAAAAACATTCCAGAGTATTTTGTGATGCAAAATCTGTAGCTACATATGCAACCGTGTGGCAGGTATTAAATAAGATAATAAAACTAATTTACTGTTCTGTGCAGAAATATCTTGGCCGGTCTGACAACTGTACACACTCATAGTATGAGTAAAATGGTACATTTATATTTCTTGTTCCGTTGCCAGATGCGTGACGACTCTGTTTAAACATCTAAAACAATTGAATTGACAATTATTTGTGGTAAATGTAATTATTCCTGCAATGAACTTTTTTTTTTAAAATTACAAAACCATGGACTCGAAGCTAGGCTTCCCGAGTTACAGAACTTACTGCCCGGTGCACAGAACATTCGTGAAAAACATTTGTAATTGAAAAGTGTAATACATTTTTACGTTTAACCGATTTTTATGACTGCCCGCTAACAATACCCCCCCCCCCCCCCAAAAAAAAAAAAATATATATATAGGAAAAAATATTATTTGTGCATTCAAATAAAGTTTCGAAATGTATTAAAATTAGTATTTACGTATTAGCCGCATGCCAGAGGTTAGTAACCAAGTAAATCGCCAAAGATTTTACTAATTGAAGAAGACTTTTTATTTCTGATTCTTTTAGTGTTAATTCGATAATACGAGGTGCAGTCGGAAAATAAGTTTCCCCTGGCGACTGTGGACAGAGGTGTGTATGAAAGACAAAAATTGTAATGAGATATTAAAGATAAAACATAACTTTATTCTTCCACATAACTACCTAGTACATTGAGACATTTGTCATACCGCTTTATAAGCTTCAAAAAGCCTTCAAGGAAAAAATCAGGGCTTTGCATACGGACGAAGCGTTGAACGGCTGTGTGCGAAAGATGACACAGCAGGTGAACGCGAACGTGCAAGACTCCAATACACCATTGGGTAGAGGTCTCCCGCGATCAAGTAGATGGCGCTGTTGGAGTGCCTGCGCAGATGGCGCTGTTCCTACACCGATACACCATTGGGTAGAGGTAGACCGCGATTAAGCAGATGGCGCTGTTGCAGCAAAGTGGTATGACAAATGTCTCAATGTACTTGGTACTTATGTGGAAAAATAAAGTTGTGTTTTATTTTTAATGTCTCATTACATTTTTTGTCTCTCATATACACCTCTGTCCACAGTCGACAGGGGAAACTTATTTTCCGACTGCCCCTCGTACATCTGTTAAACTTGTGCTTTATTTATATATTTTTCTTTGTTATATTCTTAAGTCTTAATGGTGTTATGAAGTATTAGCCGGGGGCAAAGGCTGAATTATTTGCATTGTTTTAAGTTCAAAAATATTAATATTCTGAAATCATGCTGCACACGGATGAGAATTTGTTTTTTAAATCATGATAGAATTTTTTTATAAAAAACAGTAACTTACAGATACAGTTTTCAAACAAATTTCCTTTACAGGTACATTTTATTCTCTATTTGATGGATAAAATTTGAAATTGTGTAACGTTTAGAAATAATAAAAAAAAAATACAAAAAGTCGAAATTTTTCATTCCTTTCGTTGCCATTGCATGTATGATGTATGTTACAGACATTTATTTGCTGTATAAATTAGGTATTTGTCTTTTTCTACATTTTTGTGACACTGTATCCTGCTACTGTTTACACTTTTTCTTATTATTTTTAAACACTGGTAAATTCCAATCCAACTATTTAAACAGACACATATATTATTATCTAAAATAACTGTTTACGGAAAAATAAAGAAAGAACTTTGTTAATAAATGTTAAGAATTAGCATCTAACAATTTATGAGTTACATAAAATTAATTTGATTAAATTAATCTGCGATGATACAACAATCTTATAATCTAAATTCCTGAAGATATTGACTGTTAGATTTCAAATTAGTTTCGGAAATTTGAAATACATGGAATCCAGCTAAAGAGAGCTATTAACTACTAAATAATTCTTTAATTAAAATATTTATAAAAGAGCTATATGAACTTCTCTAACTATCTAAAGTATAAACAAATTCTTTGTATAATTTCTAGAGTTTTCAATTACAGGATCGATTATATTCAAATTAAATCCGCATTTTGTTATTTACACTTAAGTAGGAAAACGTGTTCTTATTTGAATACATTTTCCATTTGAAACTTTTGCTATACTAAAAGGAAATGCAATATGTTCTATTATTATTCCTGATAACATAACGTAAAGGGTATAAGTATTTCTATCGACATTAGTTTAATATGTCTGAAGTAAAACCGAGTTACTTATATTGAATAATTTGTCTTATAAAAGTATGTAGAGTTAATGAGTTACTGAGTTACACAAAATATATTTTTATATTATATTTGATGATACCATGATCTTATAATGTAAATACAGTGGAACTTCCATTTAACGAAGTCTCATCGTTATACTTAAAAACTTCGCTATGAAGAAAATTCGTTAAATAGAAATTAACTTAAATTCACGAAATTTTTTCTTGAGATATGACAAACAGGTATTGGATTCAGAAGTGTTTGATTCAGTTTTAATTATGAAGCCGTTTTTTACAAAACAGTTGTGTACGGTCGATGAAATCACGTCTTATTCCCAAGCTTTCATCAGCTCTGATACACAGAATCTCAAACTAATCTTTTCACTACATCGGCTTTTTTCTATCTTTTTCGATAATGTACTTCAAGATTTTTTTATTATTCCTTAGACTAATGATTGAATAATAGCTGTATTGGCAGGAACAAAAATAACTTTGATGTTCTTCGATTTGTATTTTGAAGCACGTTCTTTTTGATATACAAAGCAATTTTCTATCAGCAATGGAAAGTCAGAATGGTACCTGTCTGACTCTAATAGATATTTTTTGTTTCAATGCATCTGACGCCATTGCGACACCTCATCTTCTATATCATTGAAGGTAAAAAGGGGATTTTGACTTCTTTCCAACTGTCAGCGCTGGAGTCTCGGAGTGGGAGAATAGTGATAACAAGTGTTTTTCTTAGTGTGAAAAAAAAATTGTTTTATTTAGCACCAAGCAGAAAGGAAATTATTTAAATGTGCTCATTTTCATACAATCGAATCCGCTGAAATAAATTTGCATATCCTTCGAACAGCAATCGCTTAGTTTGAATTCTGTACACGTACAAAAGTGGAATAAATTTCGTTATATAGAATATATTTTTCGTAATGTGGAGATTAATTTACATGCTAATGGTGTTCAAAGTCAAAGTTCTGCAGAAAATTTCGTTAAGTGGAAAACTTCGTCAAATAGGGACTTCGTTAAAGGGAAGTTCCACTGTACTTGAAGAATTTGACTGTTAGATTTCAAATTAGTTTTTGAAACTGTAAATACAAGGAATTTAGTTAAGGAGAGCTTTTACCTACGAACGAATTCTTTAATTAAAATGTTTATAAAAGAGCTTTTTGATCTTCTCTAACTATCTACACTATAAACAATTTTTTTGTATGATTTCGAGAATTTTCAATTAAAGGATCCATTCTATTCAAATTAAATCCGCATTATTCACACTTAAGTAGGAAAACATGTTATTATTTGAATACATTTTCCATTTGAAACTTTTGCTATACTAAATGCAAATGTAATATGTTTTGTTATTATTCAAAGATAACATAACATAAAAAGTACATGTATTTCTGTTGACATTAGTTTAATATGTCTGAAGTAAAACCGAGTTACCAAATTGAATAATTTGTCTTATAAAAGTATGTGGAGTTAATGAGTTACTGAGTTACACAAAATATATTTTTATATTTTATGCGATGATACCACGATCTGATAATGTAAATACTTGAAGAATTTGACTGTTAGATTTCAAATTAGTTTTAGAAACTGTAAATACAAGGAATTTAGTTAAAAAGAGCTTTTACCTATGAACGAATTATTTAATTAAAATGTTTATAAAAGAGCTTTTTGATCTTCTCTAACTATCTAAACTATAAAGAAATTTTTTGTGTGATTTCGAGAATTTTCACTTAAAGGGTCGATTATATTCAAGTTAAATCCTCATTTTGTTATTTACATTTAAGTAGGAAAACATGTTATTATTTGAATACATTTTCCATTTGAAACTTTTGCTATACTACATGCAAATGTAATATATGTTCAATTATTATTCAAAGATAACATAACGTAAAGAGTACAAGTATATCTATCGACATTAGTTTAATATGTTTGAAGTAAAACAGAATTACTTAGATTGAATCATTTGTCTTATAAAAGTATGTGAAGTTACTGAGTTACACAAAATGTATTTTTATACTTTCTGCGATGATACTACGGTCTTATAATGTAAATACTTGAAGAATTTGACTGTTAGATTTCAAATTAGTTTTCGAAACTGGAAATACAAGGAATCTAGTTAAATAGAGATTTTACATACTAACTATTTCTTTAATAAAAATGTTTATAAAAGAGCTTTTTGATCTTCTCTAACTATCTAAACTATAAAGAAATTTTTTGTGTGATTTCGAGAATTTTCACTTAAAGGGTCGATTATATTCAAGTTAAATCCTCATTTTGTTATTTACATTTAAGTAGGAAAACGTGTTCTTATTTGAATACATTTTCCATTTGAAACTTTTGCTATAATAAATGCAAATGTAATATGTTCTATTATTATTCAAAGATGATATAACATAAAGAGTGCAAGTATTTCTATCGACATTAGTTTAATATGTCTGAAGTAAAACCGAGTTACCTAGATTGAATAATTTTTCTTATAAAAGTATGTGGAGTTAATGAGTCACTGAGTTACACAAAATGTATTTTTATATTTTATGCGATGATACCACGATCTGATAATGTAAATACTTGAAGAATTTGACTGTTTGATTTCAAATTAGTTTTAGAAACTGTAAATACAAGGAATCTAGTTAAAGGGAGCTTTTACCTACGAGCGAATTCTTTAATTAAAATGTTTATAAACGAGCTTTTTGATCTTCTCTAACTATCTAAACTATAAACAATTTCTTTATGAGATTTCGAGAATTTTCAATTAAAGGTTCGATTATACTCAAATTTAATCCGCATTTTGTTATTTACACTTAAGTAGGAAATCGTGTTCTTATTTGAATACATTTTCCATTTGAAACTTTTGCTATATACTAAATGCAAATGTAATATTTTCTATTATTATTTAAAAATAACATAACGTAAATAGTAGAAGTATTTCCATCGATATTAGTTTAATATGTCTGAAGTAAAACAGAGTTACTTAGATTGAATAATTTGTCTTATAAAAGTATGTGGAGTTACTGAATTACACAAAATGTATTTTTATATTTTATGATATGATACCACGATCTTATAATATAAATACTTGAATAATTTGACTGCTAGATTTCAAATTAGTTTTAGAAACTGGAAATACAAGGAATCTAGTCAAAAAGAGCTTTTACCTACTAATTCTTTAATTAAAATATTTATAAAAGGGCTTTTTGATCTTCTCTAACTATCTAAACTATAAACAAATTCTTTGTGAAATTTCGAGAATTTTCAATTAAAAGATCGATTATATTCAAATTAAATCCGCATTTTGTTATTTACACTTAAGTAGGAAAACGTGTTATTATTTGAATACATTTTCCATTTGAAACTTTTGCTATACTACATGCAAATGTAATATATGTTCAATTATTATTCAAAGATAACATAACGTAAAGAGTACAAGTATATCTATCGACATTAGTTTAATATGTTTGAAGTAAAACAGAATTACTTAGATTGAATCATTTGTCTTATAAAAGTATGTGAAGTTACTGAGTTACACAAAATGTATTTTTATACTTTCTGCGATGATACTACGGTCTTATAATGTAAATACTTGAAGAATTTGACTGTTAGATTTCAAATTAGTTTTCGAAACTGGAAATACAAGGAATCTAGTTAAAGAGAGATTTTACATACTAACTATTTCTTTAATAAAAATGTTTATAAAAGAGCTTTTTGATCTTCTCTAACTATCTAAACTATAAAGAAATTTTTTGTGTGATTTCTAGAATTCTCAATTAAAGGATCAATTATATTCAAAGTAAATACGCATTTTATTATTTACACTTAAGTAGGAAAACATGTTCTTATTTGAATACATTTTCCATTTGAAACTTTTCCTATACTAAATATAATAATATATTTTTTTATTATTGAAAGCTAACTGAACGTAAAGTATTTCTATCAACATTAGTGTGAGATATCAGTAAAAATCGTATTACATTTTGATTGAATAATTTGTCGTATAAAAGTCTGCGAAAGGTATCTATAATAAGTTTATAATTATAAATTTAAATTCTGATAAGAGCAACGAAGTTCCAAATCATTTTCTTTTTAACACTTTCCAAAATAGTTGAAAAGTGTTTATGAATTCGGTTTGTCTATATGTGCTCTAACTCTCGTAAGTATACTCAGACTGTCATGAAATTTTATACATTAGTGAGTTTTACTATAGAATGTTCGGTATTGAAAATGAAGTGCATAGCATTAATGTTCATGTACAGCGACATACAAAATAATTCCATTACATTATCGTCTATGGGGAAAATCGTTTACGGCGCATTTTATTGATGTTATGATATTTCAAACATAATGAAATTACTAATACGCATTACTGAGATGGACTACAGCATGCTTTTTATTACGTATACAATTAGGAGCATTTATAGTTCGATTATAGGGACGTTTAAAATAATTATTTTATATTATGATGTATGGGAAAAATCGTTTACAGTGCATTTTGAACATGTTATGATACTTGAAACATAATGAAATTTAAAAGGCTCACTAAAGTTCAATAAAACTTATTTTCTATAAATTATGGAATGCGTAGTTTTTATCGTTCATGTACTGAGACGCACAAGAGATTTCCGTTACAGGACTGACTATGATCGGTTATTGTTCTAAGTGCTATTTCCGCTGTGATATGCAATTTTACGTAATTTTTAGTATATTAAGTATTGTTTACAAATTTTGTAGATCCTATACAGAGCTGCACGAAATACGTCGAATATGTGCTGCAATTGCTGAAAAATGATATTTTCTGAGTTATGTATTTTTAAAATTGCTTATTTAGATATCTGTTAGGACTATAGGAGTGCGTATAGGAACGAACTGTATAGGAGTGCGTAGTTTTTATCGTTCATGTACAGAGAAGCACAAGAGAATTCGGTTACAGGACTGACTATGATCGGTTGTTGTTCCAAGTGCTCTTTCCGCTGTGATATGCAATTTTATGTAATTTTTATATATTATGTGTTGTTTACAAATTTTGTACATCATATACAGAGCTGCACGAAAGGCGTCGAATATGAGCTGCAATTGCTGAAAAAGGATTTTTACAGAGTAATGTATTTTTAAATTGCTTATTTAGATATCTGTTAGGAGTATAGGAGTGTATATAAGAACGCACTGTATAGGAGTGCGTAGTTTTTATCATTCATCTACAGAGAAGCATAAGGGAATTCGGTTACAGGACTGACTATGATCGGTTATTGTTTCAAGTGCTATTTCCGTTGTGATATGCAATTTTATGTAATTTTTAGTATACTAAGTGTTGTTTACAAATTTTGCAGATCCTACACAGAGCTGCATGAAAGGCGTCGAATATGAGCTGCAATTGCTGAAAAAGGATTTTTACAGAGTAATGTATTTTTAAATTGCTTATTTAGATATCTGTTAGGAGTATAGGAGTGTATATAAGAACGCACTGTATAGGAGTGCGTAGTTTTTATCATTCATCTACAGAGAAGCATAAGGGAATTCGGTTACAGGACTGACTATGATCGGTTATTGTTTCAAGTGCTATTTCCGTTGTGATATGCAATTTTATGTAATTTTTAGTATACTAAGTGTTGTTTACAAATTTTGCAGATCCTATACAGAGCTGCATGAAAGGCGTCGAATATGAGCTGCAATTGCTGAAAAAGGATTTTTACTGAGTTATGTATTTGTTAAATTGCTTATTTATATATCTTATTTCATCGTATGAAAAAATCAAATTTCTTAATGATATTCTGTTAGTGTTGGAAAGTGTTTCATCATATATGCCGGATACATGATTTTTTGTTCTTGTTTCTCTTCAGTTTTATAATCGGAAATTTAAAAATTTATATTTCACCTTTTTTTTACATGGTAAATTCAAATATGAATGAAATTATCATGTTTCATTGAAACTTTATAATTGATGTTAAAGGATCAGGGTCCATAAACCGTGTTTTTGGCCCATGAAATAAGACTGAAACTCGATTTTGTTAAACTGCCTTAATTATTTCACTTTTTAATATTAGAAGGTTTATTCTGTACAATTTCAACAATAGTTTTTGCATTTTCTTCGGATTTATATGACTTAAACAAGCTCAAAGTTCGCATTATTCGTAGTTTTTGATGAAAACTAAGCAATTTCTCCTAATTTTACATCAATTATTTATAGGAGCGCAATCGTGCACCATTTTCTTCTTTACATATATTATAAAATACATCAAAATGTAAAATATATGTAAAAATAAAAGTGTTGCAAAGCTGTGCTTATAGTAAAATATTAAAAAAAATATATTAAAAATTCAGGTAAAATTAGGAGAAATTGCGTATTTTTCATCAAAAACTACGAATAATACGAACTTTAAGCTTGTATAAGTTATATAAATCCGAAAAAAATGCAATAAATATTGTTGAAATCGTACAGGATAAACCTTCTAATATTAAAAAGTTAAATAATTAAGTCAGTATAACAAAATCAAATTTTAGTCTTATTTTATGTGCCAAAAACACGGCTTATGGTCCCTGATCCTTTTAATATGAACTTTGGGACTACATAAACAAATAACCTTTAAAAACACTGAAGGTTTATAAGAACATAAAGACACGGGCGGCGCACTCTAGTATACGCCATCGACATTTAAACCTAAATAACGACTTTTCATGATATCCTTGTTCAATGCAATGTCCAGTAGTGGAATAAAAGTAAACGTGAAATAATTAAAAGAAAACTCCATAATTTAATTAGAATTAATATAACATGGACAGTTTGTCGTAACGTAAAGGCACGGGTGGCGTACTTCATGCGACAACGTGTTTTAATGACTAAATATCAACTTTTGATGCTAAAGCAGTATAGTGTCTAGTGTCAAGTACATGTATAAAAGTAATAGACATCATATTTAAAAAAAAAGCATAATAAAGGAAGAATACAGAATAAATTAAACAAATGCGCAGGCGGGGAATTCCGTACACCAGTGGAGTTACTAAGCGATAAAAATAATGAAAGAGAGTAGAAGAAATTGCGAACATTAACTTTAAATATTGGTTCAACATTGAAGGGTCCTTCAGAAGAGGATAAATGAAGCAAAGATGTTAATCCCCTAGATATTTAAGAATTTGTAAAGTTTTTTTCACTGAGTAGCCCATCGTATCCTAAATGGTTAAGAATACATACTAAAATGTTTATATATCTTTCACAAATCGAAACGGTAGATATTTGGATAAATTGCTGCTAAGTTGGTATTTTATCTTACGTTTCACACAGTACATAGTATCATAATATTAATATAATATTATAATATTATACTATAGTATCATAATATTGATATAATTTTATAATATTATACTATAGTATCATAATATAATATTATATTTTTGCACAAACTAAAGCAAATTAATGTCTTTTATATTTCAGAAAGACAAATTTACTTAAAACTATACTTGTTTAGAATTTTTTGACGAAATTGCGAAATTGATATTACTTAATAAAAACGTAAAGCTGCAAAATAATAATATATATTTGTTTTTTGTTGTGTTTTATGTGTTTTGTAATATTATGAGTTGAAAAATGCCGATATTATTTTAGCAAAAAATAAAATGTTGTTTTATAGTTTATTAATTTTCTATCAATTAAATATACTTGCAACTGCGTTGGTGTAAATAATTAAATTTATATGTGTGTTTAGATCTTGGTAGAGCTAATATATGTTATTGTTAAAGTATGTGATGTGTTAATGTTAATGTTATATGTATGATGATACATGTCATACGAAGTAAAATCCAATTCCGTGAAAGAACATAAAATGTACTGGCAGCAAAGTTGCCGTTTATTCGCTGTGTCTCGATTCTCACAAAATTTTCATTTTGATATTCTCCCATTTTCAAGACCGACAATTTTCGCTATACAAATCGTGAAATTTCAGTTTTTAAATTAAATTTGAGCAATACCACAATATTAAAATAAAATATACATCATAATTATACATACGGATGCCTATTTAAACGTAATAGGTATTTGTGTTGAATATATTCACAACGTTTTTACCGCCTTGTATTCCTCCGGATTTGAACTTCGCTACTCATTATCAGAGGATGAATGTTCTATAACCCTACACCAGCTTGCCACATCAAACTATTTGGTTATTGGTAAAACATCAATTACGAAAATTTAACCGGAATTTTTCCGTTTTAACTGCTTTCGAAAAAAAAAAATATTTTTATTTGTCTTTCTTGAAAGGAAAATTTTCGTTTTAAATATTCAACGAGTAAGGATAAAAAAGAAATTTTCCTTTTATTCTCGGAAAATTTACGTTTTCCACTCAAAAGAGTATGTTTCCTTTAAAAGACAGAAATTTCACATAAAATCACCCGTATATGTATGAAATTTATTTTACAGTGTACAGTTAAAATAAAATAAAAGAAATCGCCGTAATAACTTTCCTCACCTCAGAAAAATTTTCTACTCTTCACCCTTTGAGAGCTTTTTTTTTTTGCATTGTAGTCTTCTACAATGTTTATTGATTTTTGGAGTCTTTAAGACTAAATTTATAACTTCTCAATAAAATCAAACAAATGTCTTTATCACTAAATCAGAAAATACCAATCAGACATAAACCTCGATTTTTACAAAAAAACAGACGTAAAATATTTTTGAAAATTTTCCGATATCAGCATGCAACACAACATTATTTTCTAAAAAAAAATCGATTAATTGAATTAGATTATTTTATTATATTTAATACATATTGCTTTTTTTTGTTGAGAATTTTTATGTAAATTGTTTTAAGTGAATAGAGAAAAACAATGTTTATTAGTTTTAAATTGCTTTGTTCGCCAATGCATTAAATTGTTATCCAATACTTTACTCGTTTCTATTACTCTGATACGAGATTCTTAGCATATTTGTAACATATATTTAGAATACTTGATTCCGAAGACATGGGAAGGAATTTATCCAATAAAAGATAAATGAATTTAAACGAAAATAAAACTTTTAAAGACGTATATTGTGTTGTAGTAAGTATATTGTAAGGTAGTATATTGATACAAGAAGTTGTAAATTGTTTTAAGATAAGAGATAAGATCACTATATGTTATTGTTAATTTTCGTTTATGTATTAAATTGTTATCCAATTGCTGTCCAAGGACCTTCAGCTATATACATAGACTTCATCAGCGATGAAAATAAATGTATTTTTATCCCTGATGAAGGCTAAGAGTATAGTTCAAAGTGCTTGGAGTAATTGACACTCAATTATGTTAATGTAGTGTAACACATTTCTTACAATTTTATCATCTTTTAAGTAATAAAGCATATTACGTGTAATTTTAATTTTTTAGCTGTTTAAAGATGAATTTTAGCATTCTACTCATTTATCAGCTTAGATTTCTCTTGTAAATTTTATGGAATCCTATTCTAGAGGTTATTTCTCTTTCAAATGTGATAGAAACCAACCACCAATGTCTTTCTTCAGAATCATTCGTATTGTTAAAGGGGACCTTTTAGAATCCCTGGCATTATTTTACTAGTTTCTACACTCTCAGAAAAAACTGTAAATTTATGAGCGTTTGCCCTTCAATTTTCACGGCCAAAAGCCTTATTTGATGAAAACGGTCTGATCCACTAAATAAGTGGCCTTATCCTTTAGATGCTTAGAAAATTAAGAGCAATCCACATATTCTTACAGTTCTAGCCCATATGTTAGCAAAAATACGGTACGACCTCATACATTGCCCTCCGCTAGGGTGTAACCCTTCATTTTACTCGTGTTTCGAAAATTTTAACACGCCAAAACAGCGATTCTGTGATGATTATCTAACGTGCTACGTGCTACGGAACAGTAAGTAAAGTGTTATTGTGTTTTAAAGTGTATTATAATGCTGTATTACTTTGCCCCGTACAGTTACGGGCTGCACAAAATATTGGGCATGGATTTTTTTTTTTTTTTTTTTTTTTTTTTTATACGGTGTATGACTGGAATCTCTGCTGCCGGCCTCTGCCCGTAATTTTACTGCAATTTTTTTAACAGTGTATTTTTCGGATTGTTAAAAGATTACATGCATATTTTCTACATTTATGTCTAATAATTGTTCTGAAGGTATAGAAAGAAATTTATTCAGTGAAAGATATATAAATTTAAAGAAAGCATAAACCTATTTCTGAAATGTGTAAATTAATGATCAGATTCACAAATTCCCTATGTGCTTCTGTTGAAAACTAAAATGCTTTTTCCGCATCATAATCAAAATTAATAAAGTTATTTTTTCTCTTTTTTTTCATAAATACTGCAGCAAAATATGATGCTCAAAAATACCCGTGTTATACATCAGGAAAAAAAATACAATAAAATGAATAAGCACTTATACCATAAAATGTTTAAATATTTTTCCTCACTTAAAATTGAAATATTATAATTTTAATTTGCATTACACTTTTAAAAGCCATACATTAAACATACAAGCGTCTTTTATTTTTATTTTTGACGTAATTGCGAAAATGATATAAATCCAAACATTTGATTTATATTTTAATTTTATAGTTAGTATTTCTTGTTGGAGTTTGTGGAGTAGTTTTATGTATGCTGTTTCAGGGGAGTTTTAAATTGCTTTGTTTTCTAATATAGTAAATGGTTATTCTGTACTTTTTATGTTATCGGGATATGACATTCAATGTAATACATTCAACATCTATTTAAATTAATTATTTTTGATGGCACGAAAAAAATAAACGAATAAAATATCTATGAAGGAAATAAAAGTCAAAACTTTTACTAATCTATGTATATTAATTCTATAATCATTTACTGAAATTAATGAAGTTCTTCTAGTGAAAACTAAAATTTTTTAAAGCATCTATTTGTGGATCAAAATTATTATTTTTTATTTTACGGAATATTTTTTATTTTACAGCATAGAGTAACACCGAAAACACAATCCCATAAAAAAACATCACATGTAAAAAATGTAGCCAAGTCTCGTGACTCCTTTACCATAAAAAGTTCTGAGATCGTGTAAAGCCAAGTTTAGCTATTTTAGTAACCTTGAAATTTTCATTCACAAATCACCCCTACTGTACATCTTTATTTAATGATTATTTTGTCACTTGGTAATTACACAGCACTAGAATGTGACGTATATAATAAGCCCTAATAAAATAAGCCCATCCCATCACATAACATAGTATGGTGTAATAACCTCCCTGTGCTGCGTAATTGTTAAGTCACAAATAATCAGTAAATAAAGATGTAAACTAGGAGGGATTTGTGAATGAAATTTTCTGAGTTAATCAGATAGCTAAATTCGGTTTTACACAATCTCGGAACTTTTTATGGTAAAAGAGTCAAGAGACGTGGCTGTAATTTTTACATGTGATGTTTTTGATGGGATTTCACTTCTTTTTGTAAGTAATCCTACTTTTTTTTTTTACTTTGGGCTCTTTTTGGACATCATTCACTGCTTTTGTCAAGCCCACGCCCTCTTCCTATTATTTTAAGGTACCAAAATTTGGAACTTCAGTTACGTTAGCAAAGTCTTCTAGATAAAATGAAATTTAAGGTTCCTAGGCAAGCACTATGTTATGGGGGTGGGGAGAGTCAAAAGTACTCTCATTGCTTCCAAGAAATGTGCTATCGATCTGAGTTATTATTCGCAGCCCTAGTTACTTGATATTTGGCATAAAAGTACTGTTTAGGATAAAAAAAAAAGACAAAATTAAAAATTCCTTAAAATTCCAAAAATTAAACTATTTTCGATTTTTAAATTAATCAATTTAAATTAATTTATCTACTTTAAATTTATTTACTTTAAATTAAATCAATTAAATTAATCAATTTAAATTAATTTAATTTCAATTTTCTTTTCGTTTTTTTAATATTAATTTTTTGAAATTTTAGTATATATTTTTTTGTATCCTAAACCCTAACTTTATGCCAAATTTCAAGTTTCTAGGAGTACAAAGTCAAATTATTTTCGAACCTTCGATTTTTTACAATTGTTTCAAATTTATTTTCGAATTTTCCAAATTTTAAAATTCTTTCTTTTATTGAATCCTAACCACGACCTTTACACCAAATTTTCAGTTTTTAAGACTAAAAAATCCATATATTTTCAATTATCGATTTTTTTCGAATTCTTCGAATTTTCGAGATTTTTAAAATTTTTCTTATTTTGCATCCTAAACACAACCGTTATTTTAAATTAAAAGTTTCTAGGGCTACGGGATGTATCTTATCTTTTTGATGATTGGTGAGTGAGTGTCAAAAAATGGAAACTTTGAGCTCATATATCTTCTGAATTAGAAACAATCGAAAAATGAAATTTTAAAATTTGGTCCCATTTGAAACGTACTCTAGATAAACGAAGTTGCATGTTTATGGAAAACTCCAGCACAAACATACGGGGAGGGGGGGGGGGGGGAGAGTCAAAAGTGCCCAGAAGTTGCTTTCAGAAAAGGATGCTTACGACTGCGCTTTCCCAACTTGGCTTTTCCAACTTGCAAAATAAATTTCATGTCTAATTCTTTTTAAGTAATTTTTCGCTCCAAATTAATGTATCATATGACTAATATGTATTATATTCCTGAAAGACATATTTAAAGCAGCATTTACATATTTCTAAATTTTAAGGATTTTGTAAAAATACTATTACTTAATAAAACTTGATTAATTACAATGTTATATTTAATATTTTTCAATGTTGTTGAAACAATTCTTTCACCTTAACGCTGTGAAGTTTTATATGAAATGTTTCATAAGTAGAAGCACAAATCAAATATAGTAGATTTAAGAAGTTTTGTTATCTACTATATTATATTATTATCCAATACTTCGCTCGTTTTCATTCTCTGATAAGAAATTCTATGTATATTTTATACATTTACTTAGAATAATCACTTTAGAAGATATGGGAAAAATTATCCAGAAAAGATTATGAATTTCTACCAAAGATAAAATTTTGACTGGAGTGTGTAGATTAAAGATATGATCAAATACTCAAATTCTTGGTCAGTAGTATCTACTGAATTTTTTAATGTTTAGCGGAATCATTATAGAAATTACTATTTTGTTTCTTTAAATTTCTTGAATATTATAGCAAAATATGATACACAAAACATAAGGCACAGGTACAAAAGAATAATATGATTTATTATTTAATTTTTTTTTGTACAAATGGAAAACAACACACGATTAGTTTGTCTTATATGTCTGAAAGAAAGAAACGTTTTCTTTGTTTTCGACACGATTTTTAAAAATATAAAACTTAATAAAAATTAATTATATGATTTTTGTTTTTATTTTATATTTAAGATATCTTGCAGGGTTTCAGTACAGTACTTATACGTAAAATGTTTTAAGAGACGATATAAGAATAATGTTTATAGAACTAAAATTTATTTTCTAATGTTTAAAATTGTTAACCAATGCTTTAATCGTTTCTATCCTCTTATGAAAAATTCCTTTTCTACTTTCAACATTTATTTAGAATATTTGCTTTCAAACACATGAGTAGGAATTTATCCAATAAAATATACAGAAATATGAATGTAAAGAAAAGTTAAAACTTTTACAGAAGTGCGTAGATTAAAGTTATGATCCGATGCTCAAACTTATGAGTCGTTTTTAGTGAAATGTTTTCCAACAGCATCATTTAATTAATTAAAAGTATATATTTTTTTATTCATCTAACAATAAAAAATAATACTCTAAAATATATTATACATGTAATACACAGGACATTGAATGTTTTAAAATATTAGTTTTTACCGAAACTTAATTTATTATACACTTAATGTGCATTATAATTCTTTAATAATAGCTAACGTATAACAATAGTTAAATATTTATAATATTTCGCGCAATTTTATAAAGGATATAATTAAAAAATATATTAGTTTTTTTTATATTTTGATTTTATATTTAACTATTTTTGCTTGGTTTTCGTGGAGTAGTTTTATGTGTTTAACAAATAGGGGATATCAATAAATATATCTTATCAGTTCTAAATATCTTATTTTTACACTTGCAAGAAATTTCCTGCATATTTTCAACATTCAGTTAGGAAAATTCTCTTTTAAGACATGGAAAGAAATTTATCGAATGAAAGATCTATGCATTTATTAAATGAAAAAAACTTTTATTGGAGTAATGTAGTTTAACGATATCTTCAGATACAAATATTTGGTGTTTCTGATTGAAATTAAAATAATGTTTTCAGTAGCATATTTTTTTTATTAAAATATGCTGATTTTTGTGTCCAGAATATTACAGTAAAATATGATATTCAGAAATATATGGCACTGGTACAATACAAGAAATTTAATGTATTATACTTTTAAAATAAATTTTGTCGACCAAAATTAAATTAGTGCGCGAAAACAATGCTTTATGTTTGAAAAACAAATTTAATTAAAACATTTATTTCATATTTTTAAAGCAATATTTTAAATGATATAATTCATTAAAAATCGATTAACTGATTTATAATTTTATTTTATTTTTTTTATTTTTTGTTAAGTTTAGAGAAGTTTTATTTAATTTGTTTCAAGAGAAGAGATAGTCATAATATAATCTGAACTGCTGTGTTTTTTTTTTTTCAAGTATTAAATTGTTTTCCAATACCTCATTCAATCCTAGTATAAGAAGAGATTCTTTATAAATTTTCAACATTTATTGATAATAATTGCTATTGAAATCATGGGAAGAAATGTATCCTTTGAAATATATATAATGAAATAAATAGAAAAAAAGTAAAGAACTTTTACTGAAGTATGCAGATAAAAGGTAAAAAAAAAAAATATGAAGTGCACCTGGTGAAAACTAAAATTAAGAATTTTATGAGAAAATTCAATATAAGTAACCTTAGTGTTATTCAAAGTATGGTGGACATAAAGTCATAAAATAATCAGATACAAAGTTTTTTACTCAGTAAAATTAATTAAAAAAAATAATGCTTGCTTTTAAAATGTCGCATGCAAAATCTGTACCGACACTAAAATACGAAAAATTCAAATCCAGTTTTTTTTAAATAAGAAAACGTACAAAAAGTAATTTTTTTCTCTAATTCATCCTTTTTTGAGCAGCGAAATATGGAGAATATGAAACTTCAGTTAATATGACTATTTGCTTATTTCTAGCTTAGAAGCCAAAATTTAAGCTTAACCTAAATATAAAGCTAAGTAATGTGTAAAAAAAAAGGTAATAAACTAAACAACGAGCCGTGTTAGAGTTTTAGATATCCGTTTTTCAGTACAATCATTTGAATTTTATATATTTTTTTAGAAATAAAATATTTTATCACAGATATGTTTTTAAATTAAAATTGTTGCTCTATTGTATTCAGTTTAACACTAAAATTATAGTAGAATAAATATGCACGCAACAAAAAATATGTATGTGTTTTCTATAGTTGAAATGAGATTATGTATATATGACATTAAAGGGGGTATGGAATATAGTATAAATCTAATATTAAAGATATTAATCTTGATTATTTTGACTAATAATTGATATGCATATAGAAAATGGTAAATATGCGTTGATCAAGTGACAAAAAATAGTCCAGAATTTTCTTTTAAAATTTTTAGATACACATATATATAAATAAAATTAACAATGAGACAAACTACACCAGATACTTTTTTATTTTTTATACTTGAGGTGTTTGTGATTAATTGTACACTGGCCTCCAAAAGTTACACTGTTAAAAATAAATCCGTTAATTCACGGTAAAACTACTGGCAGCAAAGTTGCCGGACTTTTTCCGTTCCGTTAGTAGATTTTCCGTTTTGAAAGATAACAGAAGGAAAATCTCCGTTTGAAGAAACGGTAACTTTTCTTTTTGAATGACCTCGGTTTTAAAAAAAAAATACCTCTCTGTTTGTGTTGCCATCTGCTGACTATAACGGGAGTATTTAATATTTGATATATTTCAAGAATATTTTCTGGCTAACCTTGGGATTCGATCCAGAGGCGATAGCGCCTTGAGCCAAGTGCTTTACCGCAAGACCAGTGGACACTTGTTAGAATAAGAGTTTGAAACGGTGATAGGGAAATCGCGGCTTGGAACTTAAACAATCTGGGGTTTAGAAACCTGGTACTTTTGAAATTAATTGGAGAGATATTTTGATATAAGATTATGACTGAAAACTTTAGTATTAATAGAGGATTAAAACATGAATTATATATATTCTTAATTTGATTGTTAGATGCCAAATATGAATATTATATTTTAAATTAAATTCGTAAAGTGTGTTTGCTTTTTCGAGAAAATCGATTTTTTTTCAACTATTATATATTTTTAAAATGTGTTCGGTTAGAATATATTTTCAGTGAGAGTGTTTTGTAACTTTAAAAAACAAATTGCGAATAATTGAGAAAATTAATTGTTATTTTTTTTAATTCGAAAGTATTATTTTTGTTTGTTGCTTTTTAAAGAAAAATCGATTTTAAACTTTAAAAAATAAATTGCTAATAATTTTAAAAGCATGGGAAAATTAATTGTTGCTTTTTTTAAATTCGAAAGAACTATTTTGTTCTTTTAAATACTCGAAATTTTAATTTATTGAATTTTTAGTTTTCTGTGCTGAAACATGTCAGTTTTTTAAACATTGAAAATAAATATGCAGCAGATAACGGAATATCTCCGTTGGCCAATTTCTCCTCCGTCCGTTCCGTTGTTTTCAGGAAATATGAGAAATTTTTCTATTTTTAACGGAAAATGCTCTTTCGTCGTGAAAAGGGACTTTTTCTGTGAAATTCAGGAAAAAAATACCTGTGAATTTCAGGTTATTTTTAACAGTGTAAGTTACAACCAGTCTTGTGTGTCTAATTTGAAAATAAATGAAAAAAAAAATGAAATTTAGAAGAATTGTGCTTTAAACTGCAATTTATCGAATTTTACTTAATTTTAACATCAATCATGATTTACAAATAAAAAATTGCACTTTTTACATAAATCCACTGTTTGATAAATAAATAAATAGAAGTTTTTTGTGAAAAAATCAAATAAACGTATTTTAATAAAGCATGTGTCCGGCCCTACTTGTAATGAGTTTGTGGCATCGACTTTCCATACTGTCAATTAAGTTGTCGGACGATGGAAAGGTAAACAACTCCCATACTGGAGAAACGCTTGTTCCAGCTCATTTAACGACTTCAGAGTAGGACTTATGACAGCCACCTGTCTGCTGAGATAGTCCGAAAGATGTTCTATAGAATCAAAGTTCGAAGATTGTGACGGCGATTCCATTCGCTACAAACCTTGATCCTCTAGATATTCAGCAATGACTCTAGCTCAATTCGATCGGGCATTATCAACCATTCAGATTAATTCTTTACCAATAGCACCACCATACGGTGTGACAAATGGAGCACGGATCTCGTCCCGATATTTCACAGCAGTCAGAATTCTTCCATGGCACACATGGAATTTACTGTGACCATAAGAGAGATTCCAACCCAAACCATGATTCCACCTCTTCTATAACTGTATCTTTCAACAATGTTACATAGGTAGAATCTGATGCCTTGTTCCCTCCAGATCAGCACACGAACTGAATGACTCTCCAAAACAAACTGGGACTCATCTGGGAACAGTACGGAAACCCATTGTTGTGTGTTCCAGGTAACGTGCTCTCTTGAACAACATAAACGGGCACTTCTGTGTTGTCGATTAAGAGGGCCTTGCATAGAGTCCTCAATTGTGAAGACATCTATGTATCGTAATCGCAGGAATTGTCATCCTGTTGCTTTACGATGATCTTAAATGAGCTAAGCCACAGTAGTGATGCTCCTCCTTCGGGCTAAAAGTGCTAGAAAGAGATCTAGTACAGGAGATGTAACGCATGAGCAGTCTGGAACAAATCTTCTTGATACTGAATTTTTGGATTAAAATTGATCTCAGAGTCTTTGGGCCACACTACGAGACAGATTAAGACGTCTAGCAGCACCAGTTTGTGGTAACCCCATTTCCGTCCTTTAGATTGCCCGCAATCTTAACGAATCAAGTAAACGACATCTCCTCGACATGGACAACACTATTTTAGTACCAAAAATTCAAGATCATCAACCATAAAATAAAAATTTACACAAATTCTCAAAGGGGGGATATTTGCAGTTCCTCCTGACAAACATATAAGTATCCAATACATTAAAGTAATTGAGATGGGTATAGTTTTTTCATAATATTTTATTGAAGCTATTTATTGTCATTCATATAAACCATATTTTTTACCTTTATTTTCATTATTTTAATAGTGAGCGTCAAAACACTGGTTGTACCTTAACTTTTGGAGGCCAGTGTATAACAGTGGAGAGACAGAAGAGTTCTCACATGAATGAAGTTTTTGAAAATTTTGTTTTTATTACAATTTAAATATTTCATTCAAAAATCAGTGGAAAAAAATAATTATTCCTGTGTAAATTAAACATGCAGCGTTTGGGCAGTTTAAGCTGCATTTCTTTTCTTAAATAGCGGTTTCGTTTTTCCTCAAGAATATTTTTTTCCCTATTAAATCGTTCAATAATGCGAGTAAATAGTCAATAAATAAATGAAGTAAATTTTAAAATAAGTCTATACATTTTGAATACCCGAATTATTCAACTGATGTTCAACATTTAAATGCTTCTGTATATACTGCATATAGTTTCAGTTGTTAGCGTGATCAATTAGACTTGCACTGTGTAAGAACACTGTAAGCGCTAAATATTATTAGGGTATTATTAAAGCGGTGTGTACTGTTATCCATTTATTATTGCAATCAACCGGATATGTAGCTTTTTATCAGCTTCTTAATAATAGAATATCAGTAGTGCAGTCCATATTATATTTTAAAAAATCCCGAAAGGAAAATCAAGAACCGATTTCCTCACTTATACATAAAAAGGTACTATTAAAAATATCTAATTTCTACAATATTTGATTTTTTGTCTGATATTTATACATGAGACATGAAACATATACAAGTATAAATGTTTGAAAAATAAAATGTAATTTAATTTAAATATTAAGGATCTATATAGGTTTACATCAAAAGTAATTTCAATTTTTAAAGTGCATTAGAAAATGTTTACTTTTCACAATTAATTCAAAGGGAACATAAGATTATATTTTATTTAAATAAACTGTTGTTGCACTTCATGTAACACAAGAAATTAAAATGATAAATTGGCCTAAAGAATTACCTAAAAGTATTATGTATAGCTTTTTTCAACAAGAAAGATTTAATGTATGTAGAATTTTTTTAAGAATAATTTTTCAAAATTTTATAAAAAGCACAAGGTTTAACACTTTCAAAATTTAAAACAAAAGAGATCAATTTTAATGTAGAAAAATTAGATTAATGATAAAAAGTATTTTCTGCAAATCCTTCTCTAATTTTTATAAAATAACTAACTTTATTTAAATGCACGAAAAAGGCGGAAAAAAGTTAAAATACCATTAATTCAAGTAGATAAACTTATTTGAAAAATATTTTATGAAAGGCTTAGATCAAAATTAATAATGACATGTTACTAATTTTTTAAATAATTTTTTTTCGAGTATTGTAGTAGCTAACTAAAAATGAAATTAAAACACTAAAATGATTTAACGAATTTATGCATATAAAAGAAGCTCCTATTTTAGAAAATTTCAAATGTATTAATACATTGTATTATTGTATTAATACAATGTATTATTCAATATTCAATAATTTTCTGAAGTCAATCGAAAAGATAAAGGGACAGACCTGCCATTGTTTGTTTTACACTTTTATGGAGACACATTCCCTTCTGCAAATTCTTAGAGGGATCACGTGTCACTTTACTCACCCATAGTCTGCGTTTATTGCACAATATATAAATATGCTATATGTTTATTGTTTGGTTTTAACAGTCTAAAATAGAAGTGAAGTAGTCTAGAATGTAGTCAGAAAAGAAAACTTTATAGGCAAATCAATGTTTACGACGTCAGATACCATGAAAGTGCTGAATTCACGATCACAGAGAGGTTCGTTTTCGTTTGTATTTTCTCTGCAACCTTCATAAAATGCATTTGTCTTACGTTGTCTTTTGAGAAGTGTTGATTTGAAAGTGAAAAAAAACCTGTTCTTACACATTCCAGGGCTAGTAAATTATCGACAGACAGGAAGCTGGTCAGTCAAAAATAAGTTTCGTGGAATCTGTAATCTGTCTGATGGGGAGTGTTTACTTCATAACTGTGGACTTGATTTGAAGAAAAAGAAAATGTTAGACAGCGAGCAAAGCAAGGTCTTCCACTTACTACTACATGATCCGTATAAGGATACCTCACGTTAACAGCTTGTTGAAACAGAACACACAATGCTACATGCTACCCACAGATGCAAAGAGGAGACTCATTTGAAGCAGAGTTTTGAATCGCATGCAAAAACAGTAGGAAACGATTTTAATGAAGGTTAATTCTACGCATCCTGGCCAATGATGTGCAGTTCTTTAATCGGAGCACACCTTAACGGGGGACGAACATAGGGTACTGATCATCGAGATTGGGCGGATTGTTAGTGGAGTCGAGTGCTAGGGCAGTGAAGTTGTGGACATCACTGATTCGTCCGGTTTACGTGTGGACTGTGATAAACACGCGTTCTATTATTGAGGGAAAATGTTGGTCAATAAGGTACATAGAAGGATGTAATGCATACCTATGCATTACCTATGCAGATAGATTAATGTTTTGGGCTGAAATCTCCACAGAGATGCGTAGTATGCGAAACGTCAGGCTGACGTAAACAAACAAAGATATGATGACATACTCGGCCTTATATCGCCACTTATTTTCCAGTCATTGACGATTCCTTTATTTTAATGCAGGAGAGTTCCATACCTCATTCGGATTGACTTATCACTTATGACATATATGTTTCACGTGCTTAAAATGGAGGCAATAAATTTTTGGAGTGGGCAGCCCCCATGTGTGACTCAAATCTGATCAAGCATGCCAGCGACACATTAGAGAGTCATATTGCAACTAAACGTATGCAATTGTTGTCTGTCCGAGACTTGAAAATGTCATATTCTGAGAGTACTGTAACAAAATATCCAAAGTGTCATCAATAATAACATCGGTATTTTAATAATGGATTTTTTAAAATATTGCTGGTATCTAAATTGTTGCCCTGGAGTTCATCATAATGTTTTTGATTTCAATTGAAAGAATTAAAATTCCACTACATAATTATTTTGTAGATTTTGTTGTATTACTATTTTATGTTTGAGTATACCTCAAACAATGCCTATGCATGATTGACTCATACAGTAGTCTCACATTTTGCCGTGCTCTCTTACATATTTTAGCAATGTATTAACTTAACAGTGTAGCAGTGTTATTAACTCAACTAAAGTATTTATAACAACTCATCTCTTACATTTCTATTTGTGGTATTGTTTTGAGAATTTCTTGGCAGCTTTAAGATTTGAATACATCTTTAGTATTAGAAATGCAAGAATAAAGTTTTTTCGATATAATGTGTACACAATATATTTCTAAATAGCTTAATAAAATGTATGATGTTCACGGTACGGAAAAATAATAAAAAGTATGGTTATCACTTTAAAAACAAATTATGCTGAACAAAAAAATAAATCTTCATTTGAACCCCTACCATAATTTTATGGACATTTGTAAGTTTTTTTTGTCATTATTGTTTTTTAATCTCTAAGTTTATAGAATGACAATTTGCTACTTTTTAATTTAAGCAACTCTGAAAATATACAATATAATGTGATAAAAGTATTTTTTTCTCATAAATTAGTGTAGAGTATCATATTCAACTTACACATTCATCAATTTTGATATTTCTTCTAAGATCCTTCACATAATAGTTGAATGTGTAAACTGCACTTTTACGACTTTAATTAGCAAACGTAATTATTATAAAGTTATATGGTATGTAAATTATAGTCTGAGTTATTATTAAATTTATTATTATTATTATTTATTACATTATAAATATCTTTTAATAAATCATTTATAATATTTTCCATCACTTGAGAAAAGGCATCATGACTTGAGTACATTTATGAAATTTTAATTTTTTTAGGATTTGAATAGCAGAAGGAAATAATTAACTAATGTATGAATAAAAGAGATCAATCAGACAATTTATATGCTCCAATGATTCTTTAAAAGAGATAAGAATAATTAGACAACCATTGATCCACTTATTCGCTATTCTATTAGCATTTCAAAATCTTTATAAAGCACGCGGGGAACGAGTTTATCGAAGCAAATATCTCTTAATTGATGCTCTACAATTAAATATTAATGCATCAATTAACTGAGTAGACTGCGTTGATTAATTAAAATTTATTTATTTTTCGTTTAAATTAAAATTAAATTATAAGTAAGACAAAGATCTTTTTAAGGCATATACTTTACAATAACAGCAACAAAAAATATTCTGCTTTGTTTGGATGCTGACAAAAATATTAAAAAAAATTATAATAAATGATTATAGTCAGTATTTCAATTGTTTTATAATCACTTTTAGGTCTATAGTTGATATAATAAATTTCAATTAAATACAAAAAAAAAAATATTTTTTAAGAATCTCGAATTTGCGTGTAAAAAAAGACTTACAAAACATTTTTTATTGCGGTACACATACAGTGTAAGGAAAGAGTTGTAATTATGATAAAAACCCATTTACGAAAATATTGATATATTTTTATGGTTTGAGGTTACCTGAATTTGTTTTTTTCTATATTTACAATGATCAACGTATTTTTACAATGATAATTTTTTAAATGTTCCCATATGTATGTGGGTATGTATGCGCCCATATTAGAATTTCCTCACGTTAGCAGGCCCTCACAGCTCTTTTTGGTGATGTTTCAATGATGTAGCATTTATATATGTGTGTGAGTGAACAGAAAAGTGTCCAAAGTAAGTTTATGATTGAGCTTCCATTTGTTGAATATGTTAAAGGCCACCGTCGTAAAACTACATTCATTTCCGAAGAAATGAGCCGACGAGGTTGTTATTTAATATTTTTTTCAACCATTCTGAAACGATAACTCATTTTTTTTTATATCTCAATTAAACTATTTTTATCGCTCATGTTTACCTTGTATAGATACAAAAAATATGTTGAACCGGAACGTGACTTAATTTAATATATATATATATATATATATATATATATATATATATATTATATTTTTAACTTTTAGGCCTTTATTTAAACATGGGCGGAATGAAAATGTATTAAAAATTACATCATACGAATTATGGTTAAACGTTGTGTATGAACGTGCACTATTTATTAAAATTTGAAGTCCTTTTTACCGATAGAAATATTTCACATTTGTATAATTAGGATCTAAATTTTTACTTATTGTTATATTACTATTTATTTGAACGTATAGCAAAGTCTTATAAAATGTTAGGAAAATCAGGTGGAGTCTCAGCAGAATGTTATATAATGAAGATTTACATGAAACTTTACTTGAAAACATTACTTAATTTCGTCAAAAATAAATAAATAATATATATATATATATATATACAATGAAATGGTGACCCGATAAATTCCCCTATAGCAGTGACACTCAGGGAAACGTGATTCCGATGTCATAATCATCAAAATGGTCAGAGTGACAATGATGACAGAAAAGGCGACTCCTTACTTCGTCACATTATGACTCTCGTGTAACAGTCAATTCGTGAATCCACTGTGAATTTCCCAGGACTGATTTTTTAATAGTTTCAAACGTGTAACTATCTGGGGCATATCCACTTCAAAGTGATGTAATTACACGTTATCTCTCATGTCACGTGACTAAAAATGTCACCAATAACAGTTACAATAAGGTCACAGTGCTTTCACATTTTGAACTTATTTGGATCATGATGCTATTAAAGTTACTGAGAAGATATTACAGTACTTCTTGCTACAACCAATTAATTTTTATATTTTTTTTGGAGAGTATCATGAAAATCTTCGAATGTAGTATAAAAACGACACATTATTTAAGGAACACCTGGGAGCTTTATTTTGTATTTGTAAAATAAGCAGTCATTTTGCATAGGAAAAAAGAGTAAATTTGCAATAATATAAACTAATAGTACATTTTAGGATTTCAAGCAATATAAAACTAGTAATTTCTAGAATCGTGTGATACAATAAAAATATAAATGCTACATTTAGATTTAGATCTGAAATCCTAGGAACATGAAAATTGAAGTTAAATAAATTCCATTGTGAACTATAAATATGAATGATTAATTACAATCCACTATTTTGAGTGTTACTTATTTCGTTGCGATAATCATAGAACTGTTTAAAAACATTATTAATCAGTTAAATAATAATCAAGATATCTGTTGCAGTAGGATTTAATATATAACACATTGTAATATTTTATGTGCATTATATTTTATCTCAAAAATTTTAATTGCAATTATTAAAGATATTTATATCTGGAAGTATCATTATGAAAATTATGGCACCTGAGCATTTTTAATTTGATTGTGCTCTTAATTTTCTAACCTGATTCAATGAAATTATTTATTGTTTTTCACCCTTTCAATTTTCCGTCATAGTTTTATTTCTAAAAGACTTCTTATTCATTTTATATTTCTAATCTGTTCTGCAATATTATATTTATATTATTCATCAATTCTATTTAAACCAAAAATTAATTGCCTTTATTATACTGCATAAAATATTATTTATACCTTGTGTCATTCTGGCTGAAAGTATAATAATTTTTTTTCTCTTATCTATATTCTGTGGCATCTGGGATAAATTGAGTTAATGGAAGATTCTTGTGTGTTTTTATTCATCAACCTCTCAATTTTAGTTAAGTACTATTTATAGCTAATCTAATAAATACAACAAAAGATGCTTAGAAAAGTATAAGCAAAAATGCTTTTCAGGAAAATCAAAATTTTATAAGATAATTTGATATAAAATTACTTTTATTCATTTCATTTTAAATAGTTCAAAAAATAAATGAGATGGAAGTAGCAAAATTGAGTAATTGATAACAAGGTAATAATAATATTTTTTCCTGAATTTTGGCACTGTATCAAAGGTTATTTAACTTAATTTAAAGAAATCAAAATAGTTATACAAAATATTCATGTATCTCAATTTATTGTAAATGTTGAGAGATTCGTGATAACGTGTTTCGGAAAAGGCAATTTTGATAATGTTCTGAAATTTTATGCACATCCCCCCAATTCACTTTACAATATGATCTGATACACTTTTCTGCACACTTTTCCTCACTTTTATTTCCGAAACGTCCTAAAATATACATAAAAGTTCTGAAATTTTATACATCTACCAATTCACCACACAACATGTTCTGATAAATGTTTCTGCGCTCGTTTCTTGATTTTGATTTCTGAAATTCTTTAATACATAAATGAAAATACTTAAAAATTTTAAATAATTATTTATACTTTTATCACAGTACTTAGATAAAAATACCTATCCTCTCGAGACTCGAAATTAGAATAATACTGTAAATACTCATTTTTTGTTCTTACACAGATATAATTTAACGATATATCATCGAAAAAACTCATAATTTCAGTACATCTAGGGTTGGATTTTACACAATGAATTCATAGGTGTTTCTTCAAACAAGAAATTTTAATTTATCCAAATAAAAGTATTTAATTACGTATGAAACACATATGTGCGTTACGCATCATGAGCTTTTGCAGAAATTGAATAAAATCTTGTTAAACAATGATCCATATGTAAATGATAACGTAGTGTAAACAACTTCTACACGACTTAAATCTGGTTTACATTTTTTTATATCAATTTAAAAGATGAATGTTTTTACAATTTCTGTTTGTTTTGTATAATCATTCTACAAAACTTAAAAAAATATCTCTTATTCAAATAAAACCTAATAGTTTTTGATAGAGGAAGTATACTAAAATGGTTCCTAAGGAACCTTTTTAAAAATAGAATATTTTAATTTTTCTTTAATTGTTTCAGGAAGTAGTGATTGTTTTTATTATATAAAATCGTCTGCATTTACGTTATCAGCATATACCGCGATTTCGTTTTTATATATTATAACAATTCCATTTACTCTACTTTAAATATAGTTAATTAACGGAAAACTTATAGATTGTTAAAGGAGTTTCTTTTCTTTTGCTAGGCAAAAATAAAACTAATAAACAACAATACTCCCATCCCCCTAGAAATACAATTCGAAAAGATAATAAAAATAAAAGTGCCCAGTTAAACTGATGGCATTGAGCTCACAGATTATTCACACTAATTGTATATTATACTCTTATTTCAAAGAATAATAGCCCTCTAAAAATAAAGAAATCGACAATAAACCTTTATACCAAATTTGAAGCAAATCGGATAATTCTGCATGAAATATCCATTTAGCTAAATCAAGGGGGAGATTAGCCCACCGTTTTCTTTTTTACTTAACCAATGAAATTCGACATCTAATCAGGGAGGCGCCTTATCAGAATAAACCTGTATAACAAATTTGGAGCAAATCGGATAATTCTAGATGAAAAAAACATTTATCTAAATTAAGGGGGGGGATTAGTCACCGTCCCCCCTTTATACTTAACCAATGTACCCCCAAAACGTATCAGGGAAGGGCCTTATCGGAATGAATCTATATACAAAAATTTGAAGCAAATTGGTTGTCTCTATCAAGAGTTATGGCGTTACGTACATACGTACGTACAGAACCTCCGAGCACATCAGCTCTCAGGCTTTGATAGTCTGCGAGCTAAAAATGAAAACCTCAAATGTTATATATTTTTAGAATAAATGAACATAATTCTACAATAAAATATACATGTAACTTAGAAAGCCTGACAGTTGTACTGACAAAATTGTGTGCCAATTTCATTTCAGTGCCCGATAAAATTCAGAAATCTTTTCAACTTCCATAGAAAAATACTATGACATAAAGGAAAAAGTATATTTTTCGAAGGATTCAACGAAATTAAATAAAAAACTAGACCGCTATTTTCGTGTACTGAACCAACATATCTGCCAAATTTCAAACCAAAAAATAATATTTCCAGCATTTTTCTGGAGAAAGACAGACAGACAGACGGACGTGAAAAAGCCATGCCTCTCTACAATAAACCTCCTTTGGACGTTTTGACAATAACCTATAAAGCTTTTACTTATTTCTTGGTAAAATATCTATGTTAAATATTTGTGAAAATTACTTAATTTATTGACTATGTCATGCAGAACATGACTTTTAAACTGTCATGAAGGTTTTTTCTTTTTTTTTAAAAAATCTGATGAAAACAACACTTATCTTATAAGGGAATTAACATTGTTTCTGACAAATTATTGATGTGGTTTTAAAGAATAAACTTAAACTATTTCTATAAGTGAAAAAAAATAACTGGTTTATTTTCATGATGAAACAAATAGAAATTGACTTATATGGGTTTCTAGACTGAAGAAGTAATAATTTACAAAGTAACTTTTTTTTTTTTTGAATAATTTAAAAAAACGGTTTCTTTTTCAACGCGTAAGGAAATTCTTTACAGTGTAGTTTCAGACAATTTTTTTTGTACCCATTCTCGATAAAGTTTATTTTTTTAAATATATTTTTTAAATATATAATGTCACAGAGTAAAGAAAAATAAGGAAATATTGCATTTTTTGAAACTTAAAGAATATCATATTTGCAAGATTCTAAAATATTAATCCAATTACAGAATTTTTTGTTATGATTTGCGCATTTAATATTTTAATCCATTTTCTTTTATGTAAAAATGTATTTATTAAATAAGTTGAAAAAAATTAGATTAATGTCAAAATTTTAATTTCAAAAATGCTTTTTTACTGTCATTAGTAGAATTCAAATTACAAACATTTAAAATTAGAATTTTTTGTATGTAATTTCTGATAGGATAAATCGTTTTTATATTATTAAATTATTAACTGTCTTGGAGTACTTAAACATTTTACTCGTGAGGTGAATAATTAATAATAATAAAAAACTAAGTTGTAAAAGTGTTTAAATTTTTTAGTGAAGCTATCTCAAAATAACTACATGAATTAAATAAATCAAAATTAAGAGTTTCTGTTTTGAAAAATTCTCAATTTTTCGAAGAAACAATATTACATTTAGGAGTGATTTGGCGCGCATTCATATACCGAACTTTCATTTATAACTTAAAAGAAGTGTGATTTTTATTTTCTGTTTCGAGTTTTGAAACACGATTTTCTCATTTCGCTCATTTTGTCATAACACCTATTTTATCGGAGAAACGTTTTGAGGAAATATTTATAAAATATACCTTATAAATTCTTTCAAAGTAAAGATGAATATTACTTACATACACATCCCCTTTATCCATACATACATCTACCCCCTTCACATATACAACTTCTCAGCCACCCCACCAAACTGATGTTCGCTCGATATATTTCATGTTATTAATTAAGAAATGAAAAAAAATGTTAATGCGACAAGATAGATGTTTTAAGAAAATTATATCTCATAGTGGAAGGTGATATTTTAAAGTAATTTACTTACATGTAAATAAACAATTAATTTAAATTAATGACACATTAATTGATGCTCAAAACAGAGTACATGCTGCATATATTTTGCACAGAATAATACTCGGAAATAATTTTTGCAAACATTGTTAATTTTAAAGCAATTATTATAGAAAAAAATATTAATCTGAACACGGAGATTGAAAATTAATAAATATGGAAACTTAAGATTTATATTTATAAAAAAGAAAACTTTATTTGTAACGATATGTTTGACATAGTTAAATAGGTTTTGTGATGAAACAAATAGAAATTCACATATATGGAATTCTAGACAGAAGAAGTAATAATTTATTAAGTAGCTTTTTCTTTCATTTTGGAATTATTTTTAAAAACGGTTTCTTTCTTTATGCATAAGAAAATTCTTTACTGTCTAGTTTCAAACAATTTTTTTTTTGTGCTCATTCTTGTGAAATTTATTTATTTAAGTGTATGTTTAAAAATATAATGTTACAGAGTAAGTGAAAAAAATATTGTAATTTTTGAAACGTAAAGAAAATAAGTTTACCGGATTGTAAAATACTAATCCAATTATTGAATTTATATTTTTTTACGATTTGTGCAATTAATATTTTAATCCTTTTCTTTTATGTGAAACATATTTCTTAAAAAAGAAATTTAAAAAATAAAAATTAGAGTAATATTAAAATTTTGACTTTAAAAATATTTTTTTAGTGTCATTAGTAGAATCTAAATTGCAAATATTTAATATTAGAATTGTCTAATATCTAACTTTTGAAAGGATAAATTGTTCTTATTTTATTCATCTAGTAAGTGTCCTAGGAGTACTTAAAACCTGTGAGGTAAATACTTAATTTTATTTTCTAAAAAGTCTAAGTTGTATGGATATTTCAAAATTTCAGTCAAGATATCTTAAAATAACTACATGTTTTAAATAAATCAAATTAAGAGGAGTTTTGGAAAATTCTCAATTTTTAGAAGAAATGGTATTACATTCAGGAGTGATTTTTTGCAGATTCATATACCGTATTTTGATTTATTAACTGAAAAGAAGTGCTCTTTTTATTTTCTGTTTCGAGTTTTTGAAACACGATTTTCTCATTTTGCTCATTTTGTCATAACACATATTTTATCGGAGAAACGTGTTTAGGAAATATTTATAATATATACCTTTAAATTCTTTCAAAGTAAAGATCAACACTTATCCCCTTCCACACATACAAACCCCTCCCCTTCCATTTACAAAAAAATGATGTTCGTTAAATATCTTTCATGCTATTAATTAAGAGATGAAAAAAATGTTAATGCAACAAGATAGAAGTTTTTAGGAAATTATATCTCATAGCGGAAGAAGATATTTTTAAGTATTTTATTTATATGTAATTAAATAAATTATTTAAATAAATGCCACATTATTTTATGTTCAAAATGTTGGCAAATAACGTAGAATATATTGCATCTATTTTGCACAGAATAATACTCGGAAATATTTTTAGCAAACATGGTTATTTTTAAAACAATTGCTATAGAAAAAAAAATATAACAATAAGAACAAAGTGACTGAAAATTAGTAAATATGAACACTAACATATATAATTATTAAAATTAAAACTTTATCTTTGGTACATTTAAATATATAATTTGTTGTTATTCCTGATGTATAATTTCTTTTCTGAGGTTTTAATCTATCTTAATTTGTAAACTTTTAAAATTTTTACAAAGAACCATTTACATTTTAGCTGAAATTAAATATATTTATATTTTATTCATGAAAAACCTAAACATGATAAAATAAATACGAAAATACAGAATAAATTTTCAAGATGAATTAACTGAATGATTTAAGGGTTAACGCTACTTTCACTGCTTCAAAAATTCGAAATTTGTTTGGTCCCTTAAAGTACTTTTTTTGAAATCGAATATCATATTTTATTAGTTTAGAAATCGATATCGAAAGTAAAAGGACAATTTTTGAGCTATAGAATTAGATTACGCAGTAGCGGGTAAACAGTAACGAAAGCTTAAAGCGCGGTTTTTTTGTTTCAGAAAAGCATTTTCAGTGGACAGTATAGCTCCATCAATTTTAAATCAATCAACTTGATATATATATAAAAATAATCGTCACAAATTTTTCTAGTTATATACGTAAGTTTTTTTTTTACAAAATATTGTTATTTCAGTTTTCTATGAACTTTAAGTAACGAAATCTTTGGTTGAAAACTTCATTTTGATTTGATTCATTTTGATTTCATTTTGATTTGGCGCCATATCACTAAAAGTGCATATTTTTTTAAAACGTCTCGCGTTTACCTAATTTTTGGAGTTATAAAAACATTTTTGTCTCTCATTGTTCTATTTCGATTCTCGGTATTCCTGTCGGTTAGTTTGCAGGTTAACGTGTCAACCGTTTAACCATTTTGTTTTCGAAGCGATATCGCCCATCAGCTCTCAAGCTATCTTTTTTAATTTATCAACTATTCAAAATACAGTTTGTTTAATATATGCATATTAATTTAGTGTAAATGAAAATGTATAAATACTTCGCTTTATATAAAAATATTTAAAGAAAAATCCTTAAATTTCCTGTCGTAAATGTAATGTTAACATTTAATCGATCATATTTCTTAGAAATTTAGTTATTATTTAAATTTTATACTTCGAAAATGCGGGTTGACGTAAATCATATCTACCAAGATTAGTCCTCAATTGCAGAAGTAGTACTAAGTGTAAATTATTTGAAAATTGTGTGATATGTTCGTGGTGTAAAGGCATTTTGTTTATTGTGTTTTTTTAATCATTTAACAGGTTTAAAATAATGGCTATGTCATTGAGAAGAGGGATTTGATAATCTATATTATTATATCAGAAGTATACGTTTAACAGCTTTCGAAGCGATCTCAAATTTTGGAGTGCTAGTAGAATTGCAAGTTTCGATTGGTGTCAAATGTGGGCTCAGTATGCAATAACCAATGAAATCGCAAAAGTTATTGAGATGCTTGCTACTTTAAATAAAATATCTTGATACTACGAGCATGTTACATAATTTCTGAAGAATTATATCTAACGCTATCTAATAAATTTAGCATTTATAGTACCACTGAATTGTCAAGCATTGTTAGTTTTTCATGTTTTGAACAGAAATAGATTTAATTGAAATGCAGTTTGTTTCTATGGGTGTACCAATTTGATTTCATTTATTCATTTCTTTTCTTTTCTTTTCTTTTTTTTTTATAATGACTCATATTGAGCTGAAACATATTAACATATCAACATAAAACTTATTTTACTGTTTATAATCTTTTTATTTTACGCATTTTAGCAATTAAAACAAGTATTTAATTATTCCTGTTAATAACTCGATAATTAAAAGCTCAACGAATTCAATGAAGTCTCCAATGGAACTAGGAGAATTAATTGTGGTAGGTAAGTTTAGAGTGTTTGGTATATTACATATGAAAACGTAACATTGGGCGTACTATTTCGTTATAATAGGAAGTCACTAATGAAAGTTAATAAGAAAATTCAGAAAATCTTATAGGTTAATGTATTTAACAAATTTTCTGGTTACGTTTGAGCATTTAAAATTATATTAAAGCAGTTTATATCATTTATAAACTGTCGAAAAGATAAAAAAGAACTACCGACAACAAAAAAAAAAATATGGAACAGCTAATCATAATAAAAACATGCAACTTTTCGTGTTTTAAAAACAATAAAAGAGTTCATTTATTCCAGCAGTCAAATTATCTTTTAGCAGACGAGCTGTTAATCTAAGCAATTCATCCCCAAATCTTCAAAGAGATGTTAAAATGTTAAAAGTCAGTGATACTAAACAAGTTTAGCATGCTTAAATTTATGCCCTTTAATCAACATACCGTATCATTAGATTGCTGAAAGAGGAAATTATTTTGAAAGAGATGCTTTTAGAATATTTTACTTTCCTATAATGAGACATTTGACTTTAAAATACTCAGACTTTTACGACATGAAATTTAGTATTGAATTAAATGTTCAGAGAATAATCCCTTAATAATTTCGTCTTTGTGGGAAAATGGTTTGCGGTAAATTTTAATGTATTACCATGCTTGAAACATATGAAATTTATATGTATCACTGCGATGGAGCACGATATGCTTTATATAGAGCATGGAGTGAGTAAAATTTACAGATGTTTTTCACGGACGCAGTAAATTTTCCATTACAATATTGCATATATGAAAAATCGTTCTTAGGGAATTCCTATAATGTTGCATTATTTTAAGCATGTTGAAATGAATATATACATAATTGTAGAATAACATGCTTTCTACAGATTTTACATGACATGTATATCATTGCCGAAACGTGAGTTGAAGCTCACTGTGGAGACACGAAAAGTTTTTGTTTTCCGTCGGTTTGTTTGTCTGTGTGTCTGTGTGTCTGTGTATATGTCTGTCTGTTCCGGGATAAGTGCTGCAAAAATGATCCGATTAGGTTGATTTTTGGTAGGTATGTTGGCGAGGTACCCGGAATTGGCTGTATAGTTTCTATTTACATTTGGCTCATTCTTTCAAAAAATATAGAACATTTCTTTATAGGTCATAATGCTTTTCAATGGGAAGTCAGACGATTTTTTTAATTTTAACATTCACCAAAAATGTCGCGAAAATGTCGCATTGGGATAATTGCAAATGCTCAATTACGGTTGCTAAATTTACGAAATGGAGATCTTAACTTAATCCAATCTCTTTGAAAATTGACCAATAGAGTTATTAGAATTTCGAAATTAATTGTATAAATTATTGGGAAATTTTATGTATTAATTTGAAGGATATTAAACATTATAATTTCCCATTTTTTTACAAAAAATTCCAATGCATTTTTTCTTTATTTCATTAAATGGTTGCTAAGTAACTATATTTCAAAGAATATCACCAAAGGAAAATTCAAGTGAATCGCATTATTTTGACGCGAAATATTATTAACAAAATAGCCAATTTTCGGGTGATTTGAGTTTTTAATGTTTTTATTTTTTTAATGAAATAGATGATAATTATTTTAACTACTTTAAGATTACCAAATCGGTTTTCCAAATGAAAATAATAAAAACGTTGAATGTGTAAATTGAATATAAGTGACATAAGAAAAATTTACATCTGTATAAGTATATTTTATATACGAAATTTTATTCAATTTCAGCAACGTATGATGTTTAGTGGTTGAAATATAAGTATTCTTTTAAGGATAGGATAAAATCTCTTGTACAAAGAGACGGTTATTCTAATGAAATTAAAATAGTAAATACATTCAGACATATACTCAAGAAATGAAATAGCACAATCACTGGAAATTGATAATATAAAATTAAAGCACGGCAACGGGGGGTTCAAGGGGGCTTCGCCACCCTTAAGTAATTTATTGTTATTCTTAAAAAAATACAGTAATAAATAGTTTATCATATCATTGCATAACATTGTGTTTAATGCGATACTTCTATCATTTCCGTAACTTTCGATAAATTTTATATTCTTTTAAATGTATAAATAACTTTAAAAAATTAAATTTTAGGATACCAAATATTATGCAGATAATGTTAAAATTTAGTGAGACTAATGACCAATGATTTGTAGAGCTGACGTTGAGGCCCCTGATCTGTAGATTTTCTTGTATATCTTTCATTTACAGACACGCAAAAAATGAAATTACAGGACTGATTATGAGCGATAATTGCTGGAAAAGCCTGTTCAACTACGATATACATTTTAAATCTTAACTAAATGTTAGCGTATCGGGTAATTTTGAAAAATGCTACAGATTATATACGAGGCTGCATAAAAGAATTTGTAAACCTTAATGCATATTGGAGTATATTACATACCGTGTTTCTATAATTGTGATATGCATTTCTAGCTGAACTGTATTTTAATAAGCTAAGAGGTGCTTGTAGAATCTAATAGATTCATGCAAGCGATACCTATAAATTTATATACAGGAATACGCAAAGGAAAATGGATCCATTGCCGCCTATTGGTAGTAACTGACGAAAGTTCGATTATTATTTTGTTACGTGTTTTTAGCCGAATTAAATTTTAGTATAATATGTGATGGGTATAATTTTTATAGGTTTACCAAAATGAATTTAGAGCAACGTTTATTACCGAGATTTTCTGAACATTTAAAAATATTTTACGGAGTTTTTCAGCTCATCTATATTTTACTATATATTATATGGTGCTGATATAGTGTAATATAAATAAATTCATATACGTAAGCTACACAAAAATCGAATACATTATCATTTAAAGGATTGTAATTTCCAAAAAAGTTTTTTAGTTGCTTTTATTGTTTTCTAGCTCAATTAAAGTTTAGTTTACTTCCACAAAAGAATGCGCATACATTACTATATATATAATTTCAGTGTAAGAGAAATTTCAATCAAAATATGTAAAACGAAAATCGCTTACAGTCAAATTTTCCACACGAATATAGTCTCTTTGCGAATGCGCTAACGTTTTTTGAAGGCTTCCCCCCCCCTCAGAAAGGGGAAACCTGGTGGATTATCCCTCACTTGTATAGCCTAGGTGGATTGAAAAGGTTGATTGAAAACGGATGGAGTCACCATTGCGTTGAAAGCTTAGACCTTCTAATATATTTTTGCTCTGAGATTGAAAGCTAAAGATTTTTTTTAAGAACTCATGTTTCCACTACTAAATATGCATATTTTTTCTCAAAATTTTATTTTAAAGAGAGCTTGGATACAGTTATATATTTATGACGGATTGAAACGTCAGAGAGTTCGGAAGATGAGAACAATTTTTTTATTGCTATGTTAAAGGAGACGACGCGAAAACATATAAACAAACAAAAAAAAACTAGAAGAAATTATTTATTTTACAACTAGATAACAATATGCTTTCCCGGTTTTTTTACACAGGCTGTAAAACCGTTTTATCTATCACCAATAATTATTTCAAAGAGTTCGGACAAAAATAACTTTTTATTTTAAAACTATGAGACGACCTTATGTAAAAAAAAGAAAATGAAGGAAAATGAGCACTTTTATCACTAAATATCTATATTTATTCGCGATTTTTTCACTTAAAAAATATAATTTTATACAAAATCCGGTTAAAGATATAAAATAATAAAAACTTGATGTTTATTTTAAAATTTATATCACGGGCCCTGGCAACGCCGGGCGGGGGGCCAACTAGTTTTCTTTAAAATATTTTGGTAGTGTTGGAAAGTGTTCCATAATGTATGCCTGATTTTGTTTTAAATTCATAGATATACAACTAAATGTAAATATATTGCTTGAAGATACCTAAAAACATACATAAAACATTTAAAAGTACATTAAAGTCCTTTTAAAAAATTCAAAATGTTTAAAACCGAACTAGTCGGTCATCATCAGTGAAAAAGTAATTGTTGAGTTGAGTTGTTGTCTCTTCGCGTTTTCTTGCTTGCCCGGAATAAACAAATTTTTTAAAAGGACTTTAATATACTTTTAAATGTTTTATGTATGTTTTTACGCACCTTCAAGCAATATATTTACATTTAGTTGTATATTTATGAATTTTAGTTATTAAACAAGGTGAATTTGCACTGAAATTTTAACTCTTCATTGATTTTTTTTTTGTTTTCCGTTTTTGTTTATAGACTCTAACGATTATAATAATCGAATAATCATACCAAAATAAGAATATTTCATTAAGGAGCATATTAATATTTTATGTTTTAAAAATAGTTTTTGTATCGCGTATAGATTTATTATAGTTACAAGTTAAATGTTTAATAAATAATTGTCTGCTGCATATTAAAATGGACAGTTTTGGGGGAAATGGAATTAGAACAAATAATGTTCAAACTTGAAGTTCAGCATTCTAGCACTTGAACGTTCACACTTTTGCAGAAAGAACTTATTTGCAAGAGAACAGAAGTGCGGAGAAACAGTGTATTATTTGCGAAATAGATAATGTATTAATATAAACATTCATACGGAAAACTTTTATTCTAATATTATTTAAATTTTACCAATTTTTTTAAATAAAAAAAATATTATAGAAAAAGATGCGTATATAAATGAATTAACTTAAATCTGAATAATACGCAGAATATGTTCTGAACTTATTTAATATTAATTTAAATGGAGTTTTTATAATATATGCAGTATCTTTAGAAACCAGTTATTAATTTATAAAAGCTTTAAATAATTGTATTTTGTTTTAATTTCTGAAGCGGAGAGTTGACCTATAGAAAAAAGGACATAAACGTTATAAGATACTTTATATACTTAATGATTCTTTAAAGAGTAAAAATATAACAATTAATATATTTATTCGCCATTCTATTAAAATTTGAATATATTTATAAAATAAATAAAAAGTTTCGTACAGTATATGTAGTCTTGACATAATATCATGTATATCGACAAGTGTTCCCTCTGTGAATCAATCCTCTCTCTATCATTCTCTTTTTCTTACATGCAGACAGCAAAACACTTTCTTTTTAAAGACATAACAAAACACAAATAAAATTTTACTCATATCATTAAAGATATATATATATATGTATATATATGTGTGTGTGTGTGTGTGTGTAGTCACAGGGATAGGAAAAAACCGATTAGAAACACGTGATAATTTTTCATTAAAAAGTTGCTTACGTAAAACATTTATTGTCATTCAAAACTTTGAAAATTAATTTTAAGCCCAGAACATAAAGAAAAACTCAAAGGGGATAAAGTATTCATCTCAAAGTTTCATCTTTACCACTTTTGCTTTATTTCAAATAAAAACGAGCATGAATCGTTTCAAATTGTATAGATATATCTAGGTGCATCTTTTACACTCTTCAAGAATGACATAGAAAAAGACTGCATTGAATCTTCTAAAAGTGCAGATTTTCCTATACTTTTAGATTTTTGACAATGGAAGACTTATAGCGTGAAAAGTTAGAATTTAAGTCAGCATTTGAATACCGTCTCACTTCCGTTAAAACTTTAAAAGTTTCAGACAGATAAATATATCTTTAAAAAGTAGTGCACGTTTACGGTATATTTACAGCGCAAAAATATAAATATTTGTCATTCTTCTTTATAAAAATATTATTAAAATTAACTTTTTAAATTATCTATTATTGAATAAAAAATAAAAACAGACAAGCAGGTAATATATTATTTTAATTTTTAAAAGTATATAAAAGGTCATTTCGGAGGTATTTGCCATATTTTAACTCTGTGGATCCCAAAATAGCCGAAAGCTCCCAGATCGCAGAGTCCCGTAATAGCCGAGTCTAGCCTTAAGAGAACTAGCCTTCATTCACGCGAAAACACGCGCTCGCTAATGTTAATCCTATGGAGCAGTTATTTTATAATATCGCATTTGCATTTCAATATTTTTAATTTTTTTTTTTTTGTATTGGATAGCTGAGGTTGATCGCTACGCAGGCCCTTTTTCACTTTGTCGATTTTGTTTGAGATTTTTTTTAATGACGATAATTTCGCTTTCGAAACCGGTTACGCTTTCAAATATGCTTGTGTGTTAAATAACAGCAAATGAAGAAACATATCTTTTTGCGGAACACAAAAATGTTGAATAAAAAATGGTAATGAATCCATAAACTTTTATTTTTTTAAGTCATTTTATGAATTCTGGAAATCAAAGAGTATTTCTATTCTGCCTATTGATTGAAAGGTATTTTATTTTTTATATCATATTTTTCGAGTTTTTGATGAACAAACTATTCGTGAACTGTTTAGAAAATAATTGGTGAGGGGTGATAGTAACCATAAAGTCGAACAATATTTACAATGGAACTTATTTTCGGAATCTATGCAAGTCAGAAATGCGAAAATTCGAACAACGTTCAATTTTCAGAAGGTATCACATCTTTTCAGCCCAGCCGGATGAGCAGTATTTCTCCAGAATATCACAATCAAGCATTTATAATGAAATTTATAATGAAAAGACTTGAGCACAAAGATTGTACCAGGAGAGATTTCTTTGGCGTAGTTTTCCACTTTTCTACCTTCATCAGTGTGGATAGAAGACTGCGAGAAACAGGTTTGTTTGCTATTTCATAGAGAATTCCTTCGGAACACCAGCAGAGATTTACCATGAAGATCTGGACAGGTATCCTTTGTCATTGGATGGTGGGTCCTTACCTGTTGCCATAATCTCTGACTGGCGATGTGTACCGTGTCTTCCTGCAGAATATGCTTCCAGGAATGTTGAACCTGTTCCACTCATCACACAGACAGAAATTTAATTTACGAACACACTGTATATATTGAATATTTGATTTTTGAATGTTATATTTAGGAAATAGTGGATTAGGAATTAGGATTAATATGCTTCCAATTGAAATGTCGAACCTGTTCCACTCACCACACAGAGAGAAATTTAATTTAAGAACACACTGTATATATTGAATATTTGATTTTTGAATGTTATATTTAGGAATTAGTGGATTAGGAATTAGGAATAATATGCTTCCAATTGAAATGTCGAACCTGTTCCACTCACCACACAGAGAGAAATTTAATTTACTAACACACTGTATATATTGAATATTTGATTTTTGAATGTTATATTTAGGAATTAGTGGATCAGGAATTAGGAATAATATGTTTCCAATCGAAATCTCGAATCTGTTCCACTCACTACACAGAGATAAGTTTAATTTACAAACACACTGTATATATTGAATATTTGATTTTTGAATGTTATATTTAGGAATTAGTACTGTTGATGTGTATGGGGCCACATGTATCAAATATAAAGGATTACTTAATCAGGATAGATATATCATTGTGACTCTTAGGGTGGTTGGTTATTTGTTACCACCAATTATCTGTGCTAGGGATATAGGCTGGCAAGGGGAATGCCCTCCATGGGGGGTCTTTCTAAGAGATCCTAACCCAGATTTACGCAAGTTTCGAAGAAAACCACGGGAATCTCCGAACGGTTAGGTCGGCGAGCGTGTCAGGGGTATGAATCCAGCACATCCCGTCAACCAACTTTGAGAGCAGAATGTGACCCTTAGGAATTAAAAGATAAACTATTTCTCTGATTATAAAAAACAATTTTACTATACACATATTTTCGAATAATAATTTGGTCTTAATCTCAAAGGTATTAATATGTATGCAATGTATTTCCTTTTTTTTACCTGTATTGCTGTTGAAAATATTACTATGAAAATAAACGTTGTTATTGTTAATTTAAATTTTGAGCTCTCGTTTATACTTCATGTTAATTACTTTAATTATAGCTTCTATTATTGGTAGATTGAATTAATATTAACGAGTTATATTTATTAGATATTTAATTCTGTTAGTTAAAGATTGCTCTACAACTAGCGCAATGAATTACGTAGTTACGAAAAGTAATTGAACGGTTCCATTAGGAAACGCAATGGAACTTTTAATGTGCTTTAAAAATCAAGTGTTTAATGTAAAAAGTTTTCATAAACTGTTCATAAAAAATAGGGGGGATAGTGACCATAACGCCAAACAATATTTACAATGGAACTTATGTTCCCAATCCATGCAAAGTGTCAAAAATGCGAAATTTAGAACAGCGTTCAATTAGCAGAAGACTATCGCATGCATTTCGGCTGTGCCGGAGTAGCAGTACTTCTCCAGAACATCACTGTCAAGCGTTCGCCATATGCAAATTTCTAATGAAATTGTCTTGAGCACCAGGTACCAGGAGGATTTCTTAGGCGTGGTATTTCACCATTCTACCTTCATCAGTGTGTAGAAGATTGTGAGAAACAGGTTCGTTTGCTATTTCATAGAAAATTCATCGTAAACACCAGCAGAAATTTGTCATGACTATCTGGGAAGGTATCCTTTGTCATTGGTTGGTGGGTCTTTACCTGTTTCTATAATTTCTGACTGGCGCAGTGTACCGTGTTTTCCTGAAGAAAATGCTTCACGGAATGTCGAACCTGTTCCACTCGCCACACAGACGTATGTATTGCAACACACTGTATATATTGAATATTTGATTTGTGTAATATTATATATAGGAATTATTACCGTTGATGTGTATGGGGCCACAGGTATCAAATATAAAGAATTATTTAATCCTTTGAAACACACTTTTTTTAAATAGAAAAATTTTTTAAGCATGTTCAAATTGATCAAGATAGTTCAGTTACACAAGTTTTATTGGTTTAAAAATAGAGTTTAACCATCTTTTGCAAGCATACATTTGACTAGATTGTGGTGTGAAGTGTTAAATCTTTTTTTTCTAGTTTTTTAAGTGTTTTTTTAATTGTTTATTAAAAATTTCATTATTTCAATAGACATTTAATTCATACTTTGAAATAGCCGATTTTATCTATTGCTGCCTGATTTTAAAAAGCCCAAATAATAATATTTCTATACACATTACAATTGAAAATTATATTTACACGTGAATTTTATAGAAGAAAGAAAACTTTAAAATAATTAAATTATTACATTGATAATTAAATATTGAAAATTAGATCATATTTAAGACGATATATTTTAATCGAAATATTTAAAATGGTTTTCTTACAGCGTCTAAAAGAAAATTTTTATTCTAGATGTTTTAAAAGTCTGGGAGGCGATGACCTTAACTACTAGCTGATGTTCAAATGTGTAGCTGATTTTACTTAATCATTCACGAAATGCTGATCATTCAGATATTGCGACAGTGGTGAAATAGTCCGTGGGAATCGAAAAATACCGCAATCAAAGGGAAATGAATGGTAATCTGATAACAGAAAGTCTTCACTAGGCGTGATAATATCACACCATCTCCCGTAATCAGGTAATTATTTTAAAATAGAGCAAATTACCCCTTTTTTGAAGCTTGCAGGATCTGAGCTACCGTCTGGGTGTGCGTAGCTCTCAGACAGAAGAACATTGTTTTTGTTTTTTTTAAATAAAAGTATAAATAAACTAGATTATTGAATCTGTAATTAATCTTAAACGCACTGAAATAAAATTAAATAATATGTCATGAAAAAGTTTTTAAAATTAATTTCATGCATAGAATAAATCTACAACATTTTTTCATATCAAGTATTGTAATGATTATACTACATGAAATTTCCATTATAATTACTTTTTTCAATAATCATTGATTTTTTAATAAAAGTTTATGTCATTGTTTTGTACGTCACTTAGAAAATAGAGAAAAAAACTTTTGAATCTTTAGTAAAAAATTATATGTTTTTTTTAAGTTAAAAAAGTTTGTCTTCCTCATTTGTTATAAAAATTTTGTATTAAAGATTAAATGTAGAATTTATTTGTTATAAAGTATGTGTTATTTTTTATTTAAAACATGTGTGCTTATTATGACTTAAAAAATATTATATTTAATAAATATATTTCAGCAAATTTGAAGAAGAAATGTTTTTTTACCACTCTAAATATGAGGATACATTTTTAAACACTGAGTAATTATACAGTATGCCCACTAAAGTCCCTTGCCACGCTCTTAACTTTGGAACGGCTGCTGCTATATTCATAAAAGTAGTGTCTAGATATGGTAAAGTAGCCATGCGCTACTCAATGAAACCACCTACGGCGCCACCTGGTGGAATGCTGCGGAGTTAGCATTCCTATCTCGAAAACGGAAAGGGATAGAGAAAAAAAGTGATTAACAAAGTTGTAGAGCATCATCGATTTAGTACAAAAAGACAGCTTTTGGACATTAATGCGAAGAATAGAACAGTTAAAACGTGCATTTATGTTTTCGTGTTTTCCTATACTGTGACGTGACAAAACGATCTTAGAAAGAAAAAACAACTAGTTATAATAATATTACCTTTATTTTAGATGTTCAAACTTCTCACCGTCACCTGCAATGCATATTTGGATCATTGTTTGAATTTCACGTTGCTCACGTTGGAGCACAAATGGTGGCACGTTGGCAAAAGCGTCCATAATGCGTCGTTTAAGGTCCTGCAATGTTTGTGGAGGGGTCGCATACACCTGCTGTTTCATAACTAATTGTTTCTTTCTTTATAAGATCGTTTTGTCACGTCACAGTGTAGGGAATCACGAAAAAAAACAAATTCGCGTTTTGACCGTTCTATTCTTCGTATTAATGTCCACAAGGTGTTTTTTGTACTAAATCGATGATTCTCTACAACTTTGTAAATCACTTATTTTCCCTATCTCTTTCCGTTTTCGAGATAGAAATGCTAACTCCACAGTGTTCCACTAGGTGGCGCCGTAGGCGGTTTCATTCAGTAGCGCATGGCTACTTTACTATACCTAGACACCACTTTTATGAATATAGCAGCAGCCGCTCCGAAGTTAAGAGTGTAGCAAGGTACTTTAGTGGCCATACTGTATAAATATTAATGCTAACACGAAACAGAAGCTTAAGCCATTTTAATATCTATTCAACATTTAAGATGAATACTTTTTTCCCTCAATGAACTTGAATAGTGCTCAAGATTTGTCTTTTAAAACTCTTGCTCTCATAGTTTGATTTTTAAAGCATAAAAGTGATACAAAAAATCATAACAATCGGAGAATTCCCATTCTTTAGAACCATCTTTTGAATTGCTTTCAAGAAAGGAAGTGAAATTTTCTTAAATTCTAAATTTTTTTGAAATAAAATCGACGGTTTTTTTTGTTATGAAGATAACTTTAATTCAAAAAGTTTTTTAATACTTGACAGAGCTTTTGAGTATAGAATTCTTACGTTTCGTTTTTAATTTAAGTATTCATTCACATAAAATAAGATACTTTTGTATATAGACATCTTTCTAAAGACTTCACAAATGTCAATTGAAAAAAATGAATGAGATTCTCTGTAATTAAACTTATTCAGTATTTTTAAAGAAGTTGATAGATAAAAAGTAAGGCTATCAGTTTAATAATATTAAACAGCAGTGGAATTTTTATAAGTGATTCTAAAACTTTGAATACATTTCGTAAAAACGTATTGTGAAATTGAAGTTTAAAAAACGCGTACTAACTTTAAGTTCCTGCAATATCTGTATTAGTGTTACATCGGAAAATGTTATTTAATATTTTTATGCTATTGTTTGTTTATTTAATACAAAAATTTTAACTGTCGTTTATTTTAAACTTCTTGAATTGTTTGTACAATTCGTCTGAAATGTGTATGCATACAGTAAACTGTGATAATATAGTTGAAAACTGAAATACATTAAATATAACTTCAAAATAAATACACAAAACGCAATTGAAATACAATGTATTAATTGCTTCGGCTACAACAAAATATTTATTATAAGGTTAAGCTTTTTCAATTCTAGTTTTAGAACCACACTGTTAAAAGTTTGCAGCAAACTGTCCAGTCATTTGACCGTTTGTATAGAAAATGGTTGCATGACCGTAATTTAACTGTATTCTTACCATATTATTGCCCACTTTATGGTCAAATTAGAGTTAAATTACGGTTATCTAACCATTTTCTATAAAACCGGTCAAATGACTGGTCAGTCTGCTGCAAATTTTTAACAGTGCACTGTCTTAAAAACCTCACCCTTTCGGGACAATTGGTGCATAAATTCATCTTCAAAAGGTGCCCACAACAATTTATATATTTGCATTATTTGTTTAAAAACTTTGGTTAACAGTGTATGCAGCTTTGATTAACTTGAAATTTGAAAAGAGCGTAATAACTTTAATTTTCTTCAACATTTGTATTATTGTTACATCGGAAAATGTTAATTAATATTTTATGTTATTCTGTGTTATGTTATTATATTTTATGTTGTCTGTTTATTCAGCATACATATTTTATTTGTTGTTTGTTTTAATTTTATCGAAGTGTTTGTACAGTCCGTCTCAAATGTGCCCACACTAAAATATCATAATAAAATTGATAATTGAAATGTATTAACAGAATACGTACGCAAAACGTAATTGAAATGGAATATAATAAAGTCATTGCTTTGGCTACAACAAAATGTTTATCACGCATTCGCAAATTTTGAACCAAATTTTCCGATAAAATTTAATTATGTATAACCACGCATTGACACGTATTAGAAATTACAAATGCATAGACATACACAAAACAATCAAAAGGAATTGAAAGATAAAACAAGATTGCGAGGAATAAGCATCAGAAAAAAGCATACAACACAGAAAGAAATAAGGTGGAAATTGTACGTCAAACGTAACAAATGAGGGTCATTTTCAGCGTTATTATTTCAGTGAAATGAATTATATCGTCTGTTATTATGATATTATTAATTTCCGTAATAAAATATGTACATGTTAAGTGGTCAACATTTTATCTTTTGGTGACATTTACTGAAAATTCCAATGGGAAATTTAATCCTAGCTTTAAAAATTTCAGAACTTGAAATCCATATTTAGACTATTTTTCCATTTAATATCTATTTCGCCGGAAACATCTATCCAATTAAATAGAAATATGTTTCTAAATTATTAATAGGTGTATATGCATGTTTGTCTTATTTATAAATATTCTAAATAGTTTATAATAAGATATTTATAAAATCATAAAAAATAAATAATAAAATGAAAATGCTTCTTGTACAACATATTGAACATGTATATAACTATATATGTCACATAAATTGCTCAAATCGTCAAATTACATATTTAAAAAGTGCAAGGAGATTTTTACAACCACGACTTGTGTGTCCCTAAAGGGAATAATTTAAAATAAAATTTTGCGTAATTCCTTTTAAATATGTCGTGAAACGTTGCATAAATTCATAAATAAAATATTTTATTCTCAAGAAATATGAGCTCAGCTATTTACAAAATGCACACTTTCTTACCATGTGGCGTTAAAATTCTGACTACAATATGATATTATTCATTCTTTTTAAAATATAATATTTTAACTATTTCTAATAATATCTTAATGATCTAATAACTATTTCTATAAATTAGAAAAATTTATTTTAAAGTACCGCATAAAAGCGCCATAAAATATTCTTGTCAATTAATTTAATTTATTTTATTATAAAATGTTTAGAAATATTAATAAACGACACTCATCATATTTAGATAATTATTATTGAAGAAAATGCATTTATTCCTAGTGTTTAATAATTATGGAACTTACAGAATATTTATATTATAATGCTTGACTATTCTAATAGTACTTCTAAATATATAAGTTTACGAAAACGTAGAAAATTGTATAAATATTTCAAAAATCACAAGAAACCTTTCTTTTTAATTAATCAGTCTTTAAATTAAAAAAGTACATTATGAGTAAATTAAATAAGAACGTTTTTAAATATCTTAGAAATAATTATGGTAATTTTAGAACTTTTGCACTTTTGATAAAATATGATATTAATGTTACTAGCGAAATTTGATATAAATATTACTAGAAATACAATAACATAATTCAATAAAAAGATTTATACTACATCTAAAGTACAGGATTAACATAATTAAGGTATAGGTGTTTAGAACTCAATTATAACGAATTTACTTACGCAAATGCAATCCAATTTCGTATACATGCTAGTCATATTATTTAGACTATGAAGAATTGATTTATATGAAAAATAGTTTAAATTTTTGGTACCAGGGGCAAACGTGAAGCTAAAGAATGATTTTGGGGCAGTAAAATAAAATCCCTATTCGCACAGCGTATTTTTTCTCATTTTTCTTTTTTGTTCGTAAAAGACAAATTATAACTGTTACAAAACAAATCCACCCTGGTACCAAAAATGTAAACAACAATCTTGTTTATAAGTTAATTTCCAATGAACTAATGAATACATATAACAAATGGATGTTGCGTTTGCCAGGGCACTTTCAAAACATACTTTAATAATAGCCCCCATCCCCTGTATAAAATTTGTATGTAATTTTTTTTTTGCGAATAGCATTAGAAATATAAAACAATAAATAATTTTTAAAATATGTACAATATTCATAATTAAGTATTTTAAGTGAGAAAGGAGTGAAACATTGTCGAAGTTTTTCTTCGTATATTTATAATTTCAAACAACTTTTTAAAAAATAACATACGCAGTGGAACAGGCAAAATAAAATATTTAATATTGAAAACTTTAACTAAATAACTTAATATTTATATTATAAAACCTCGAATATAACCAATCATAAGTATAATTTATGGGAATTAACATTCATATTAGTTAAAAAATATACACAAACATTTTTTCATTACTTTTCATCGAAAATCTAGAAGATACAGTCCCTGGGTTTAATTATTGATTAATTATTTCTGAGATATTGCCAAAAATCACCGGACACTTACGATTTTACACATTTTGTCGAATTATCTAGAGAAATACTTGACGGATATTCTGGAATTTTGGGAGTATAAAGATCATGTTTGAACTGATTTCTTTCTATGAAGATTTTATCATGATGACAATTTGGGGGCAAACAATAAATTATGGAAAATAATAGTTTTTGGGATCACCCTGTAAAATAAAGTGCACGAAATGATTTGTCGCTGCAGCATATGACTATGTGGATATTGTCAAATATTTTTGTTAATTTGTGTTGGAATACCACGTATATTAGAGGGATATAAAAATTTCTATAAAAAAATTCAAGAAAATTTTGCATATATTTTGTTTATAGTATAAGATTTTCAACCAAATTTAACGACAGTTTCAGAAATTTTGACAAAATACAGTAGCAACGAAATTGTACAATTAAAATATAAAGATATTAAATATTTAATGGAATATGAGTAATTGTATGAAATAATGTTTAACTGCGTATTCGCAAAGAATAATATAGAATTGTTTTCATGATTTTTAAATCAATTCTATAGAGCAACTAATATAAAAAGACCAGTCAAATATATTGAAAATTCATAAAGATATTGGCGATATTGTGAGCTGAATTATTGTACGTTGTCAAGTTTTCTGAAATTGGCGTTTAATGTGGTTGAAAATTCTGCATGCCATAATAAAAAGACATGCGAATGTTTCTTGAATTTTTTAAAGAAACCTTTATATGTCAATAAATATACGTTCTGTTCTTACTCTAATGAACAAAAGTGTAGTACAATAGACACATAGTCATATTCTGCAACTACAGATAATTTCGAGCATTTTATTTTACAGGGTGATACCAAATATTATTTTTTTCTCCAATGTGTGCTTAGTTCCTTATACACCTCGTGATCAAAACTTCTCTGAAAAATATGAAGTCAGACATTTTGTTTATATTTCCAAAGTTCCAGAAGAATTCGTCAAGTATTTCTTTTGATATTGGACAAAATGTGCAAAATGATATGTGTCCTGTTATTTTTTCAATATAGTGTACGTGAGAGAAATAATTCTAAAGAAGCATTCTTAATAGTACCTAAAAATAAATAGAAGAAAATTTTAGTACTGGATGATGAACATTTTCAAATACGGACACGTTTTATTCTGATTTAATATCCAAAAGGTGTTTTGTATTTTTACTTTTATTTTAAATGAACAATTTGTCTCTAGACGCTTCAATGCTGCTTAACATTTTAGAATATATTGAACTAATCACACATAAAGTGCTTTTTTAAACATTTATAAGCACACTAGGTGAAATTTTTTTTAAGTAGTATTAAAAAAAAATAAGAAAAATATTATTTATTAAATTATGACTTAATCTGCAAAAAGTATTGTCCGCATCTACTCTTTTAATTTAAATGAATGGTACATTGCTAGAAGTATGAATGCTGGTTAACCTTTCAGAGTATTCTGCATTATTTGCACGCTTAATAAATTCCTAAAAATTGTTTTATTTCTTTACAATATTTTTTTACGTTATTAAAATTAAGTGTATATTTTCTTGACATCATATTCTATCAGTGTTAATATTCTGTTTTTCTTGTATTTGTGGACAAGATTATGCGTAAAATATCTGTCTTTTCTGAAATTTGCAGCTAAATTTTTGCTGATATTTAAATTATATTTTAAATGAAAATTTTCCGAAATATTTTTAAAACCATGCAAAATCTTGAAGTAACAAAATACCAAGTAAATTTAAGCATGAACGGTAAGCATAAAATAGTTTATTTTGAAAACAACCATTCTCTTATTATTATTACAGAGGTAGTATGTTCTGTAAAAAATTAAATTTGTAAAACTATTAAAAATTAACTGAATCAAAATTTTCTTAAAATTTGTTCTTGAAAAACATTTTGCAAATGGATTTTTTTAGCATATAAGGAACTACTAGCCTATTTAATTGCATCTACAGATAATTTTGAGCATTTTATTTTACAGGGTGATCCCAAATATACTGCTGGCTATTAAAATTGCAACACCAGGAAGGAATGCAAATAACAGAATGATATTTATTGGACCAAAAAATTATAATTGGAAGGACAAGTGATTATATTTTCAGAAAATTTGGAGGTATAGATCCTGAGAAAACACTACCCAGAACAGCCACCCCTGGACGTAATAACAGCATTTATCTGCTTAGCCATGGAGTCGAACAGAGATTGGATGTCATGTACGGATGCAGCAGTTCGTCTAGCTTCAACACTATGCCACAGTTCATTAACCGTAGACACGGGCGAGTGGTAGCGGACCAGTCGCTCAGAAGAAATTGACAGGACATTTTCAATTGGTGAAAAATCAGGAGAACGTGCCGGCCAGTGCAACAGTCGATTATGGTCTGTGTCAATGAAGGTCAGTACAGTACGAGCAACATGCGGTCGTGCATTGTTCTGCTGAAAAGTTGAGGTCCGGAGGCCTCGAAGATAGGGCAGAACCACGGCAGTTACACCTAAAAAATATAACGCTCTCTGTTCATATTACCGACAACGGGAACAAGAAGTTATCGAGACGTGTGTTCAATGGTACCCCACACCATCATTGCAGGTTATGGGCCTGTTTATTATGGTTTCGAATGCAAGATGGCAATGTGCATTCTCAAGGAGGCTATCAAACACGGATGCGAGCATCAGGATGCTGTATACATCTGGATTCATCTGAAAAGATGACGCGAGATGCTATTCTTGCGTCATACACAGCATCATGATGCCCGCATCCGTGTATGGAGGCATCGTGGAAAACGCACATTGCAAGCTTGCATTCGAATTTTTATATTTGCATATCACCTGGAATGACAATTGGAGGTGCCATTGGACACACGTCACGGTAACCTCTTGTTCACATTGCCTTCAATTTCAACAGCAGCCGTTACATTTCTGATGTGTTACGGCCCGTGGTTCTGCCCTATCTTCGATGCCTCCGCAACTGTACGTTTTAGCAGGACAATGCACGACTGTATGTTGGCCGTACTATCCTGACCTTCCTTCATACAGAACATGTTCAACCTTTGCCCTGGTCAGCACATTCTACTGATTTCTGACCAATTGAAAATGTGTTGTCAATGGCTACTGAGCGACTGGCACGCCACCACTCGCCAGTCACTACTGTTGATGAACTGTGGCATAGTGTTGATGGTGTATGGACAGATGTACCCGTATATGACATCCAATCTCTATTCGACTCCATGACTAGGCAGATAAATGCTGTTATTGCAGTCAGGGGTGGATAATCTGGGTAGTGTTTTCTCGGGATCGATACCTCCAAATTTTCTGAAAATGTAATCACTTGTCCTTCTCATTATATTGTATTTGTCCAATAAATATTATTCTGTTATTTGCATTCCTTCCTGGTGTTGCAATTTAATGGTCAGTAGTGTATTATTTTTTTCTCCAATGTGTGCTTAGTTTCTTATACCCCTCGTGATCAAACCTTCTCTGAAGAATTCGTCAAGTATTTCTGTTTGGAAAATAATAGAAAAAAAAATTAAGAAGAATCGCATGGATAATTATGACTACAATAAAAGGTTGCAATAATAGAATTAACGATATGATAAAAATTATTGTTTTCTTTTTTTGTAGAATTTACTACAAATTTATTGAAACTTCAGCTTGATAGAGTTTTATAAGTTAATGTTTATACAAATATGAGATTTCTTATGAAAAGTTAAATAACTACCTAAACGTGATATGATAGAAAAAGAAACTAGATTTTATTTAACAAAAAAAAAAAAAAAAAAAAAAAAAGGAAATCAGTTGCTCTTGCATCAAATGAAAATTTATTATTTATGAAGTAATTTTTATTGAATACAGCTATAATTTTCGAATTTTATTATGTGCGTTCTTATTCTACAAATAATTTTTCAATTAACCTTTTAAACGCCAATGTTCCCGAACGGGAACATCAAATTTAAAATTCATTAAAAAAAAAAGTTTCGCTTCTATGGACTTACAAAAATTATTATTTATTAACAAAAGTACATTTATTTTTTTAGACTAAAAACTATTTATGTTATATAATTATTTAAGCTTAAAAAAAATTCGTAAAAAAGTCATTTTTTGTCAATTTTTACTAGGATTGTTAAAAAAATTCACATAAAATTTTTAAAAGATGCAAAATTCATGAAATTTCAGAGTTATGATAAATAAGTTCCATTTTAAAGAATAAGCATGCTAAATAACAGTTTTCAATAAAAATGCGTTTGCTATAAGATATCAAATTCTATTGTTCCCGTTCGGGAACATTGGCGTAATTCACTATACAGAATTCGATCATTTGCACTGTTGATCTATTTTCCTAATTTGTCATATTGAGAGTCTCAGAATTATACTGAATCTCTTTTGCTGTGTTTAAAAGCAGGTCAGTGGCTTTTCGAATTCCACTTACACCCTTTTCACCCCTCCCCCCTTCTCTTGCTTTCTTCGCTCACTAGTGCGGGGGTGAGAGTTTTGTCCAAACAACTGTTTTGCTCAGGACTGAGGATGTTTATGACTTTTTCTAAGTATCCCGCGAAGGGTGCTATTTGTTAGCAATAATTTTTACTTTCTTATCGTATGTAAGAGTTTTGAGATAGATAGATCACGTGGTTCAGCACCCGCCCAGTTCTTTTATTTATTTATTTTTTCCTTTTCTCTTTCTGAATTTTTTGCATCGTTCATTTTGTAAGTAATAGAGGGTGAAGCTAGAACGATATTTTTACTTTGCTTCTTTGATAGATATGGCTAATCGTGAAAGATTTTTAACAGTACAGGAAGCTATTGAATATTTTAATTCTTTATCAGATTCAGATGCTTCGGTTGATTCTGTTATAGATATTTGCCAATTGCCTCCTGATGAAAGTGGTGCTATAACAGATGAAGAAGATGTAAATGAAAATGAATTTCAAAAAATTATGCCTGCAGATGTATGCGGACAATTAGAAGTTTTTACACATAGATCAGTTGATGTATCAGATGATGAAACGATTGTTTCTGTACCTTCTACATCAAAAACCGAATCAAGTTTGAAGAGAAAGAGACTATCAAAGAAAGACGATATGAAGCCGAACTGGAATAAAAATGCATCTTTCAAAAAATCTTTAGAAACCATAAGTAATATGAAGCTTTGCGAATCGTTTCCCGAATTAGCAAATTTATCGCCAGCTGAAATTTTCAACAAATTTTTGCCGATGGAATATTTAGCACATTTATCAGAAATGACAAAACTGTATGCAATGCAAAAAGGGGAAAATATTGATGTAGACGAAAAAGATATTGGGCAATTTTTTGGGTTACTCTTATTTAGTGGCTACCATACTGTTCCTGGTGAGGATTTATATTGGAGCACTTATGAAGATTTGTCCGTTCCAATAGTTGCTTCAGTTATGTCTAGAGCCCGATTTAGGAAAATGAAGAAATATTTTCATATTATAGATTCAAATGATTTGAAAGCAGGAGATAAATTGGGCAAAATTTCTCCCTTTTATCAAGAACTTGAAAAAAATTTTCGGCAGTTTGGAATCTTTCACAGAAAACTAAGCATTGATGAATCTATGGTTCCATACTATGGTCATCATTCAGCAAAAATGTTCATAAAAGGTAAGCCTATAAGATTTGGTTTCAAAATTTGGATGCTTTGTTCGCATAATGGTTACCCATATGCAATGAAAATTTACGGTGGAAAAAGTCCGGAAAGGAGTAATATTCCCCTTGGATCAAGAGTTGTATGGGAACTTTTATCGTGTATTGAAAATCCGAAAAAAAACGAAATATACTTTGATAATTTTTTCACGTCTTATAAACTTTTGGCGGATTTATCAGACAAAGATTTTAAAGCAACTGGTACAATTCGGGATACTAGAACAGGACAGTGTCCTTTGCAATCATTAAAAAAAATGTCCAAATGTGAGAGGGGAAAGTACGATTTTCAGTGCGATGGAAAAGTTTATATGTGCCGATGGAACGATAGTTCAGTTGTTACAATAGCGTCAAATTACGATACTCATGAACCTATGGGTAATGCAAAACGATTTTGTCGTAAAGAAAGAAAAAAGGTAGATGTTTCACAGCCACATCTTGTAAAGTGCTATAACGAAGGTATGGGTGGAGTTGATTTGTTAGACAGACTTCTTGGAAGTTACCGTCCTATGTTCCGCAGCAAAAAGTGGTACTGGAACTTATTTAGCAATGCCCTAAACATGGCTGTTGTTGCGGGATGGATTGTACATACTGAATTACACCACAACTCAACATCAGAACTGTCACACCTGAATTTTCGAAGAGAGGTGACTTTGAGTTTACTTCGAATGAAACCCAAGATTCATTGTATTCCAGGTCCACGTGCCCATCCAGTAGAGTCTGCACGGCAGTCAGATACGCACTATTTGGTATCATCATCACAAGGACGCTGTGTAGTTTGCCAGAAAAATACAAGGAAAATGTGCTTTGAATGCCAAAAGCGACTGCATGAACATTGTTTTCCCTCTTATCACGGACAGTGATGCAAACTATAAAATAATAATAATAATAATTTGGTAAGATAATTTGTATTTTATATAATTATTATTTATAGTTTTATGTAGTTAATATTTGTAATACATATAATTATTTTATCATTAACTTTCAAGTAGTTATTTGTGCTTTTCTATAGTTGGTTTAAACATTTTTACTAATTCTATTTATATCTATGCACATATATATTATTTAATTCTTTCTTTGTGTTTGGTTGTTTTTATAAAGTATAATATTCAACACACGAATTTCACTTAAAAATTTTTTAATGTTATTAAATCTGTGAAATATTATTCATACTTATAAAATTCTAGCATAAGAACCATAAAATTTAATCTATTGAAAAATATAGTAAAAACTTAATGAATCACGCCAATGTTCCCAAACGGGAACATACCCGAAATCGTACATAAAATTTTTTTGGGGGAAATTTCTTCTTGCATTGTTTAAATAGATGCATTTAAATCTTATTTTCACAAAGAAATAATATTTTTTATTCTTGGAACACAGAGCGGCGTTTAAAAGGTTAATCTTTTCTTGCCACTTTCAGAAGATAACCAGTCTTTTAGGCCTAAAGACGTATATTTTCTTTTGTATAATAAATTATCAATTTCGTGGTTGAACCATTTACTTTATCTATTGTTAAACACATTATAAAAAAGGCTTTCTTTTTTCTTTACAAAAACTATTGCTATTAAGAAAACTTACTGTATTTCTTTGATAATAACATACGCCACAGGATAGCAATTTATCTATAAAATATTCGTCTTTTTCAGATATAATGAATCACACGAATAACTGAATTATTTGTATTAATTTTTTTAGTTTTAGTTTCTTGTTTTTGACATATTGAGAAGGAAAAACATGAAAATTCTTATCATATTTTAAAATAATTTAGGATATAGGAGAATTAAAATATGTTCATAACTTGAATTAATATAATAATTCCTTCCTCATTTTTAATTGCTAAACATTTTCCATGCGCATAATTTATACTGCGGAAATGAACATATAAAGAATGCAATCAAACTGAAAAGAGTAGAATTAAAAATATATTTGTAGTCCAATTAGTATTACGCTCTGATGTATCAAGTAAAGAAAAATACCTGAATAGCACAGCTAGTTGACTGTGAGGTTACAGATTGCCCAAAATGTCACTGTCACAATAGTGATCAAAATGTGGTATTTTTAATTCGTCGAATTATGATCTTCAAGTGATTTAACTGTGAAGTAACCGTAACCGATATTTAAGTCACGCTTGACAAGGGGACTACAAAGTAATGCCACTTGCTACCGGCCACAAAATGGTCTTAATGAAATAACAGTGACTAATATTCCACGTCACGGATTGAAAATGTGTGATGTAATGCTGCTGTGTTTGTTTGAAGGTGCTTTCACATTTTGGTCACATACGTGTCACAGTTCTATTAGGAAAGTTTACACACATTTTTTAAGAAATGGAACTGGAATGGTTCAATCTAACTACAGTCCTGTAAAATCTGGTCTAAATTAAAAAAAATATACTGTATAAGTTTAAAGGGATGAATTCTTCAAGTTGTTGCATTCCTGATATCTATTATATGAAATATCAAAATATATCTCTTCTGTAAACTTCCTATAAGAAGATGACATTTTGTACGAAAAATGTAGTATAATTTTCTGCACAATATATAATCCATGATGCCCTCCCCCCCTCATTATTTAGAAATAACTTCAAAATCTAATGAAATAACAGTGACTCATATTCCACGTCGCGGAGTGAAAATGTGTGATGCAATGCTGCTGTGTTTGTTTGAAGGTTCTTTCACATTTTGGTTGCATACGTGAACTTTTTTATCACGATTCGGGTTAAAATGGGACCCGACTCGGGTTAAAATGGGTAAAGAAATGGGTAAGAAACAAGAAATAGCTTGGAAAACAATTTATATATATAATCAAACAAACTAGTTTTCAAAATTAATTGAAAACAAAATATATCAGTTTTCTAATTTTGTACTTTATCAAACCTAATGAGGAATTTGCTAACCTAAGTGACTTGATGAGAATAAAAATTACGTAATGACCGTAAACAAGAGACAATGCTGGATCTAAAGTGAGAAAGTGAATGCATGTTAGTAAAATCAGATAAATATTTGTTCAACATTTAATTAATAAATGTTTTTTGAATGTTCTTTTCATATACCTTTACATATAGATGCAGCTGTAAATCGCAATAATAATATTTTCATTTTGTTCGTATATTTTAAAACTTAACAAATAAACCAAAACTAACCACAACGAAGATTTTTCAGAAAAAGAAAAAATTCTATAATTTTTACATAAACGTAAAGAAACACTGCATAATTCCTGAATAAATGAAAATTAAACATAAACATCATTCATCTAATTAAGTTTTCAATTTATTATTAAATAAATATCGAGACAATAGTTTTCAAATTGTTCCAAAATATAAAAAAATGAATGAGATGTTAATAAACTATGATTATATTTATATTATGAGGAATTATTATTATTATATTATGAGGAAAAGAAGAGTATATTATCAAAATTGACTTTATCGAATGAAATATTAAAAAGAAATAGTTTTATTTTATTTATGATTTTTGGTCTATAATATGTGAAGAACTTTGTCATAACATGTTTTCTTGAAATGTAATTCCGATAAAATAAGAAAGTTTCACTGAAAATATTTCTAAAAGTGAAATTGAAATTCAATATTTTACCCATTTACATGTTCTGATAAGAATCTTTTTTGGGTTTTGTAATATCCATTTGGATATTGTCTTAAGGTGCTTATTAAATGACCTGCTCAACAACGCGAAACTTTCTAACACATTTTTTGATTCATTTTTAAACGTAAAGACCTAAAATTGGCAGGCCTGACTATTGAAGCGATTTGGAATCGAAATGAGTTTTCCATATTTTGATAAATAAATTAGTTATCGAGTTTTATGAGATTCGTGTCACGTGACGATACTTATTTTCCTCTTTCTCACTCTGCTACATCGGGAATCCTGTTCAAAACGTCAGCTTTGACAGTACTTTCTGAAAGATCTTCTGAGTTAACCAAAAAATTGAAACCTCATTTCGATGGCATAGTTTCTGAATAAACAACGTTTCCGACCAAGAATGAATTCAAAATTGTGTCAGAAAGTAGTTCCTTTGGATTTGAGAACAGCCTTAAGAAAATTTAGAAAGAGGCTATGATGATTTTTGGAAATTAAGATGAAATTTTCTATTTTGTGAACCAGACAAAAATACAGATGATGGGCTTACGTTTAATTATTTGAATCAAAACAAAATAGATAAAAATGAAACCACGTCTTTTATATTTTTTGTTGTTGTTAATAAAATATTAGAGAGTTTTGATTTTGATTATTTTACTGTTAGTTTGATTATATATCTGTTAAATTTGTGCATTAGTTATTCATTTTTCTTTGTGGAAGTTTTAATTTCGTGAAGGAGTATTAGCAGGAAAAAAGTGTTGAATTATTTACATACTTTTAAGTGCAGATGGGTTAATCTTCCGAAATCTAGCTGCACGCAATAGAGATAGATTTTTTTAAATATCATGTTTTAAAATTATTATAAAAACCATATAAAATCAGTTATTTAAGAAACAGTTTTGAAACAAATTGCATTTGAATGTACAATTTTTCTATCGTCAACATGACGTCAATGTTACTCGGAGTCGTGATTTTGCTTTTTAATATAGTTATCTGTCATTTCGTACATTTCTGTGAAAACCGTATGATGCTACTGTCTATATTTTTCTAATTAATGAATTTTTATTTTTTTAAATGACTTTTGGAACTCCGGTATATTCGCAACTTACAATTTAAACAAGTTTTATATTAGTATCTAAAATAATGTTTTACGCAAAAATAAATAAATAACTTTGTTAATGTTAAGCATTAACATTTAACAATTAATGAGTTACACAAAATGAATTTTATATTTTCTGCGATTATACAACGATGTTATAATTGTAAATACCTGAAGAATATAACTGTTATAGATTCCAAATTAGTTTCGGAAACTTGAAATACATGGAATCTATCTAGCTAAAGAGAGCTTTTAAATACTAACTAATTCTTTAATTAAAATGTTTATAAAAGAGTTTCTTTGATCTTATCTAACTATCTAAACTATAAACAAATTCTTTGTGTGATTTCTAGAACTTTCAATTAAAGGATCGATTCTATTCAAATTAAATTCGCATTTTGTCATTTACATTTAAGTAGGAAAACGTGTTCTTATTTGAATACATTTTCCATCTGAAACTTTTGCTATACCAAATGTATATGTAATATGTTTTATTATTATTCAAAGATAATTTAACGTAAAGTATTTCTATCGACATTAGTTTAATATGTCTGAAGTAAAAGCGACTTACATTTAAAATGAATATTGTTTTCTTATTAAAGTCTGGAAAAGGTAAGTATAATATATTTAGAGTTCTAAATGGGAATTCTAATGAAAGCACTGAAGTTACAAATAAGTTTTTTAGCACTTTCCAACATAGTTGAAAAGTGTTTATGAATATGATTTGTCTGTCTGTCTGTCTGTCCGCACTCTAACTCGCGTGAATACAATCGTATTGCCATGTAATTGATATATGTTATCGAGGTTGACTATAGCATGTTCGGTGTTGAAAATGAAATGTGTAACATTTTTTACTAGAGTACAGGAGCAATTCAAAGTATTCCGATACATTACTTTCAAAGGGAAAGAATCGTTTTCAGAGCATTTTAATAATGTTGCACTATTTCAATCATAACAAAATTGATATGCATCACTGAGGTGACTACAACATGTTTTCTATAGAGTATAGAGTAAGTAGCAATAATAGTTTATTTACAGGAACGCAGAAAAGTAATACATTACATTAATATATATGGGGAAAAATCGTTTACAGTGTATTTCAATGAAACTGATACATTACTGAGGTGCAATAGAGCATGTTTTCTGTAGATTTATTGAGTGCGTAGAATATATCGTTTATTTACACAGTCACTCAAAAAAATTCGATTACAGAACTGATTAGGAAATATAACTGCTGCATTTAAGTTTTAAGCTGTAATATGCATTAAAATGTCTATTTAGTAATATGAGGTGTAATTCATACACAGGTTTGCGTGATGTAGAAATCGCACAAAATACCGACTATGGATAGCAATTCCTGAAAATGATTTTTTATTGCGTTGTGGTTATTTTTTAATGCTTATTTAGAAATATCAATTAATGGTATAAACAAAATGACATTTTTTAACAATATTCCGATTGTGCTTGAAAGTGTTTCATAATCAATGCCGTGACGCATGATTTTTCGTTCTTGTTTATAATACACTTCAATTTTATAAATGAAGATTTCAAAAATCATGTTTCACCTTTTTCCATACGGTAAATTTGAATATGAATTAAACTATCATATTATATGAAACTTTTAAAAGTTATAATTAATTTTATATGTGATTTTGGGATTAACTAAACCATTAAGAATATATTTCAAAACCTTTTATGCATCTTTGAAAAAGTTCTCGTTCCATGGTATGAACAAAAATTTCTTAACAACATTCCGATTGAGTTGGAAAGTGTTTCATAATCAATACCGTGATGCATGATTTTGTGTTCTTGTTTATAATACACTTCAGTTTTATAAATGAATATTTGAAAATTTATTTTTAACCTTTTTTCATATGGTAAATTTAAATATGAATTAAACTATCATATTTTATGGAACTGTAAAAATTTATGATTGATTTTTACATGTGATCGTGGGATTAACTAAACCATTAAGAATGTATTTAAAAACCTTTTATACATCTTTGTCGAAGTTCTCATTTCAAGGTATGAACAAAAATGACATTTCTTAACAATATTCCGATTGTGTTGGAAAGTGTTTCATAATCCATGCCGTGATGCATGATTTTTTGTTCTTGTTTACAATACACTTAAGTTTTAAAAATAAAGACTTGAAAATTCATGTTTAACCTTTTTACTTATGCTAAATTTAAATATGAGTTAAACTATAATATTTTATGGAACTTTTAAAAGTTATGATTGATTTTTATATGTGATCTTGGGATTAACTAAACCATTAAGAATGTATTTAAAAACCTTTTATACATCTTTGACAAAGTTCTCGTTTCATGGTATGAACAAAAATGACATTTCTTAACAATATTCCGATTGTGTTGGAAAGTGTTTCATAATCTATGCCGTGATGTATGATTTTTCGTTCTTGTTTATAGTACACTTAAAAATGAAAGTTTGAAAATTCATATTACACCTTCTTTTCATATGGTAAGTTTAAATATCAATAAGATTATCCTGTTTTATGAAATTTTTGAAAGTTAAGATTAATTATTATATTTGATCTTGGGAATAAATAAACCATTAAGAATATATTTCAAAATCTTTTATGTATTTATGTCAAATCGAAACGGTATATATTTGCTTAAATTGTTCCTGCATTGGTATTTTATCTTATTTTTCACACTGTATATAGCATAATAGTTTATGAATTTAATACTTTTAACTTTTTAACCCCATTTTTGATCAAACTAAAACAAATTAATACACTAGTATGCAAAACTTAAGAAACAAACACAAAATGCTAATTTTTGAACACGTGAGTACTCAAAAAGAAATTCTATGAAAAACACGTGTAAAAAAGAGGTACTACCCTAACAGCACGGCCAGTCGATGTGAAGTTCCCTTGACATCACACATGGTTACGAGTGTCATAATCGCTACGGTGAATCAAAAAATGGATATTTCACTTGTCTCATTATTACTCACATATGATTGTTATTACTGAAAAGTCACTGTGACTGTTGCTTTGTGATGGGTCACCAGGAGACATTACTACGAAGTGACATTGTGATTCTCAAGTCACTGTCATTTGAAGACATTGTGAGCATTGCATTGTGATGGGTCGCCAAATAATGTAGCAATGAAGTCGCATGGTGACTTTCAGGAGACTGACACTCTTTGTGAAGTCATCATTGCTCTCCTTTGTGAAAAATCACCGGATGATTTCATTTTCAGTGACTTGAGTACTCGTCACAGAACAGCTATCATGATGACTTTACAATGGAGTTTCAATATGACAGTCACAAGGTGACTTCTTTGTAAAGTCACATGGTGACTCGTCAAAAAAGCAGCAGTCATGGTGACTGCTCAGTGGAGTGACTAAATGAGAGTAAAAATGAGACGAATGAATGATATCACATTTCTGTTCATTGTAGTGACTCTGACAATTGTGACCATTTGTGATGTCAAGGACACTTCACATCGACTGGCTGTGCTGTTAGGGTAGTGGCTATTTTCTACACTTGCTGTTTATAGAATTTCCTTTTGAGTACTCACATGTTCAGAAATTAGCATTTTGTGTTTGTTGCTTAAGTTTTACACACTAGTGTAGATTTTATATTTCAGAAAGAGAAATTTAGTTAAAGCCACACTGCTATGTATTTTTGGGTGCAATTAAGAAAATGATATAAATTAATAAAAATGCAAAGCTCCATAATTCATCAACTAATCACTATAATCAATAAATCACCAGTCAATAAATCACTATAATCAATAAATCATCAACTAATCAATAAATCACTAATAATTTTTTTTGTAGCAATGTTTTACGTTTTTTGGAATGTTCTGAGATGATAAATGCAGATCTTTCCTCTGTATCATGTAAGATTCTTCCATAAATTTTTAATAAAAATCACGCAGAGGATCTAAAACCTTTATTTAACAAAAAATAAACTTTTTTTTTCATTTTATTAATTTGTTAATTTTGATTAAATATGTTTTCAATTCAGATGATATAAATATTTTCATTTATATGTGTATTTAGATTGCGGTAGAGATAATACAAGTTAATGTTAGTGTACGTGATGTTTTAATGTTAAACCTACTGCATGTGATGCGTTAATATGAATGTAATATTAATGTATATAATGTGTTAATGATAATGTAATGACATTGCTATAATATGTAATCGGTTAAATGTATGATAATATATGGTCATAGTTAAAATAAAATAAAAAATCAACATCATAGAAACTCGACAGAGTTTCTCGCCAAGCATAAGAAACAGCAATGCATTGAACCGTAAATGAAAGGAATTTCCGCCAATGGATGCCAAACGATTTTACAATTTTTTTTTTTTAAACTCTGTCTAGTTTATATTTTGCGGACGGGACAAAACGGGTTTTTGACACATCTATATCTCGCGTTCGATTTATGATAGAAACAAAATTCTTGATTCTATGGAATGGGGCGTGCCCAGTGACTCAGAATTCAAAAGAAAAGCAAAATCCGACGAATAGGTTTTCAGTAAATGCGCTTTTAAAAGTGCTGTTTTTTGCCCTTTTTTAATCTTGTTCCGGCCAAAAACTGTTGACAGGTCTACAGCAATGTGTAATTATCGGATTTTTACGCAGTTTACGTTATTTGAATCGTTTTTATGAGTAGTTCAAACCTTTGTAAGTTTCATGTAAAAATATTAATTAGTTTTTGATTTATATCAGATTAAAGTTATTGATTCCTATACTTAACATAGAGCAAAAAAATAATAAATGACCCACCTCTTTTAGGAATGGTCGTATTCACATGATATTAAGATATGTTATTACACTCGGGCCAAGTAAGCTTCCTATTATAAAAAATCGTAACATTTAAGGTTCGTTTACAGGGTCTCACAAAAGATCTTCTGATATAGGGCTAAAGAGTTGTGTAATTATCCAATTTTTACAAGGTTTGCAGCATTTGATTTTTTTTTATGAGTAGTTCAAATGTTTAATATTTTGTTTAAAAATATGAATTAGTTTTTTATGCATACCACTTTAAAGTGATTTATTCCTATACTTAAGATGAATCAAAGAAATATTAAATGATCTAACACTTTTCAAAAAGAACTTATGCGCATGATGCTAAAATATATTACTACGAATGACCTTTGCTTCCTATTGTAAAACAGAATTGTAGAATTTACTGTTCGTTTACAGGACAACTCAAAAGATTTTTTAATAAGACTAAATGGTTGTGTAATTAGCGAATTTTTACGTTGAAGTACTTGATTCCTGTACTTAACACAGAGGAAAAACAATAGTAAATAGCATAACTTTTGTCAAAGTGGCTATATTCACAAGATATTCAAATATGTTACTACATCCGATTCATTTAAACTCTCTATTGTAAAGTGGCATTGAACCATATACGTTTCATTTACAGGCTCTCTTAGAAGATCTTGATTACATTACAACCAATGTATATTTACTCAGTAAGATGTATTTTGATGATTTTATACTGTTCCAATTTCTGTAAGGCTTTATTATCTTGCTTTAAAATTTAATACGAGTTCATTTTGTCCGCCTGAAAACTCGTCGATCTTAAGCTCTAAATCTATTAAAATATAGTATTTTCATCGATTAAAAAAAACTGTGTTTATCTATAAATATATAATTCTAGCGCATTAAAAATTGAATGAAACAGCGATTACAAAATTCCAACTTTACATTCATGCTCTGAATAATAGAATGTAAAAATGTTGCATCCCGAAGATTAGAAGTTTTGAGTTTAAATATTTGACGTTCATAGAATCTCCGGCTATGACGAACTTAAAATGCTCTAAAAACGGGCCTAGAGCACAATGAAAAGGAAATAACTTCTTAAATTCCACATAAAAATTAAAAATGCTAAATTTCGTATACAATAGGTGATCGGTAACGAACTGTTCGGTTTACGAGCAAATCCGTTAACGAACACTTTCGCGTGAGATTTTTTATGTTCGGATAACGAAAATTTCCGAGAGGTTTTTATGTTCGGAGAACGAACACCTCACGAAACAAAGCCATGATGAAGCAATGCCGTGTTTCATATTTGCCGAGCTATACTTATTGCCTCTATTGTCAACTTTGAGAACATTTTAACAGTTGCATACATATGTCCTAATTAATTCATGGACTGCCGGAGATTGGGGACCTATATTTTAGGATCACCGAATTGGAATGAACAGACTATATGAACAGAAATAACTTTAATAGTTTTTATACTTTTGCAAACGTTGCGAATTTTATATATTTCAAATTCTCGAAACATTGAGTTAAAAAACTTAAACAAATAAAAAACTTCTTAGGTGCTCAGTAATTTTCAAAAATAATATATTTAATATGTTAGTATAAAAATCCCCGTAAATTTTTATACTAATAGAAATAGGTTCGTAGAAAAAAAAATGTTGATTATTCTCGATAAAGTATGCTCCATAAACTTATCGTTGTAGTTGACCGAAAAAAAGTGCTTCTTATTTTTCCACATTTTTCTTGAAACTGTAGTATTTTAATAAGTTTGTAAACTACTGTAAAATTGTCTAATTTTTTGTTTTTGAATGTATATAAACGGAAGAGTGATATAAACAAAAGAAAAAGGAAAATAAATATGTCATAAATAATCTGATGAGTACAATGTAAGGAAATTAATATAAAAGTTTCCCCGTTGTTATGGTAGCGACATGTACATTGGAATAAGTCACTCAATAAATTGTATAATTCTGATGTATAATTCTGTTTAGAGCATCACTATTATTTTTTTGCCCCTTTCGTCTTTTCTTTTCTGAATAAAAATGGAATTCGTATAATTGAAATTAAATACCTCCTTACAAAAAGGAGTGATATCTCATCAAAAAGAACTCGTTGTAAATGATCCCGCCAAGCCACAAACCTAAAACGTCAGTCATAAAAAGAAGTGATATCACATAAAAAGAAGCTATATAGAAGTGCATACTCCGAGTCCCGTGTAAAAATCTATCACCACTCATAATGTTTCCAAAGGACTCGGAGTGAGGGACAGTATGTGAAAACTGCTTGGCGACCTGCAGGCTTTTATAATATATGCAGTATATCAATTTTGAAAATTGAAAAAATAAATTTTTAATTTTTCTTATATCACTTTTATAAATATATTTGCATGCTAAAAAAATGTAAAAACAGAAATAGTTGAGAAACAAGCAAGAAAATGTATGTAAGTGTGATAATCATTACAATTACACTTTCCAATATTTCTTACCATAAAATTTAATTACAAATATTGTTAAATCACCGTTTCTAAGGGAACTATTAAAATGGGCGAAATTATTTCTTATTCCGGAATTATTTCTTAAACAAAAAAAAAATATGCGTTTCCAATACAAAGAATATTATTGCATATAATACTATTAAAACAGACTAGAATGGCTTAAACAGAACGGATTTTTCACCAGATCTATGCGATTCCGCTTACCCTAGAATTACTGCAATATATCTCAATTCAGTTTAAAGTTTATTGAAGGTGCATTGTTATTAATATGCGTATGACCATTATGTGTATATATATATATATTACAAACTCAAAATCTTTACATGTTTACTTAAAAATCCTCTTCGTAAGAGTGGTGTTTTTAATTTAAATAATGGTAAATAAAATCAACAAATTGATTTTTCAATCTCATAAATAAGAAAGGACATGCAAACACAGAAACTTAAACTTTTTACAATTTTATGGGAGCAAAATAAATAAATAAATAAATGAAATAAAATAAAATAAAATAAAATAAAAATAATAACATAGTGATATGTAATTTCAGGAAACGCAAACATTATAAAAGCCTGCAGGTCGCCAAGCAGTTTTCACATACTGTCCCTCACTCCGAGTCCTTTGGAAACATTATGAGTGGTGATAGATTTTTACACGGGACTCGGAGTATGCACTTCTATATAGCTTCTTTTTATGTGATATCACTTCTTTTTATGACTGACGTTTTAGGTTTGTGGCTTGGCGGGATCATTTACAACGAGTTGTTTTTGATGAGATAATGATTTTTCGTCCCCTCATAAAAATATTTCACTCTTCACGCTTTTAAGAAATTTTGTCTTCTGCAGTGCATTGCGCTATCATGTTTATTAATATTTAGTGTCTTTAAGACAAAATTTATAACATCTCAATTTGAAACCTAATGTGCTTATGGTTAAATTGCAATTTACCAATCAGAAATGTACCTCGATTTATACCAAAAATATATATGTAACATATATTTTTGAATATATCTTCTGATATCAGCATATAGCACAAGTTATTTTCTAAAAATATCACAGAAGGCCTGTGAAATTGATTAATTGAATTTTATTATTACATTATATTTAATACATATTTCTTTGTTTTTTGGTGGCGTAGTTTTACGAAAATTGTTTAAAGAGAAGAGATAAGAAAAAGATTTATTAGTTTTAAATTGCCTTCTTCCCTAATGCATTAAATTGTTATCCAATACTTTACTCGTTTCTATTACTCTGATACGAGATTCTTATTAGAATACTTGCTTTCGAAGACATGATAAGGAATTTACCCGATAAAAGATAAATGAATGTAAAAGAAAAAAAAAATAAGAAAGTATGTTATTTAATGTTATGGTTAGATGCTCAAATTTATGAAATGCTTTTAGTGAAAACTAAAATGTTTTTCTAGCAGATATTTAATTAATTAAAAACATATATTTCTTTTCCTTAAATACTACAGCCAAATATAATATTCAAAATCAAGATCTACAAGAAATACAATGTTATGTACTCTAAAATATTTTTTTCATCCCTAATGGAAATTTTATACGATTAATGTGCATCATATTTCTAAAAGACAAACCTCTTTAAAAGAATACGTACACATTTCGGATTTTTCCGCACAATTTTCAAATGCATAAATGGAACAGCTGTGCACCAGTAACCTATTTTCGCTACTAAATTTTAATAGTATTATTCATTTTCTTTCATCCCAGAAATTATTGCATTAAATAAGGCGAAGGAAATTATTTAAATTAAATGGTAACAATTGGCTCGATGGTGAGCAGCCGTTTCATCGCTGCATACGACATCTATAATCTATAATTATAAAGATTGAGCTTTTAGTATCTATATGGGCATCTGTCTGTGTGCTGTTTTCTGGAAAAAAAAACATTGAAAAGTAGAACTACACACATTAGATATTTTTACGTCAATTTTATTTATTTATTCTGATTTGTTGTTTTTTATTCATTTTAAACTTCTTTTTCCCATTTAGTTATCTAGTCTTAATTAGTTCTTTGGATTCGCAGATGGAAACTTTCTTTAGAATGCAATTGTTACGATCGGTGTGGTACGATCGGGTGGGTTGCGCACCAGTAACCTATTGTCACCGCTAAATTTAATAGAATTATTCACTTTATTTCATCCTAGAAATTATTGCATTAAATAAGGCGAAGGAAATTATGCAATTATGTGAATTTAATGGCAACAATTGGCTCGATGGTGAGCAGCCGTTTTGTCTTTGCAAACGACATCTACAATCTATAATAATAAAGATTGAGCTTTTAGTATTTGTATGTGCATCTGCCTGTATGCTGTTTTCTGGGGAAAAAAATAATAAATAAATATTTTTACGTTAATTTTATTTATTTATTTATTCTGATTTGTTGGTTTTTATTCATTTTGAACTTCTTTTTCCCATTTAGTTATCTAGTCTTAATGAGTTCTTTGGATTCGCAGATGGAAACTGTTTCTTTAGAATGCTATTGGTACGATTGGTATGGTAAGATCGAGTGGGTTTCGCATCAGTATCTGCCTGTATGCTGTTTCCTGAAAAAAAAAACATTGGAAAGTAGAACTACACACATTAAATATTTTTACGTTAGTTTTATTTATTTATTTATTCTGATTTGTTCGTTTTTATTCATTTTGAACTTCTTTTTCCCATTTAGTTATCTAATAGTCTTAACGAGTTCTTTGGATTCGCAGATGGAAACTGTTTCTTTAGAATGCTATTGGTACGATTGGTATGGTAAGATCGAGTGGGTTTCGCATCAGTATCTGCCTGTATGCTGTTTTCTGAAAAAAAAAAAAAAAAACATTGGAAAGTAGAACTACACACATTAAATATTTTTACGTTAACTTTATTTATTTATTTATTCTGATTTTTTTGTTTTTATTCATTTTGAACTTAATTTTCCCATTTAGTTATCTAGTCTTAATGAGTTCTTTGGATTCGCAGATGGAAACTGTTTCTTTAGAATGCTATTGGTACGATTGGTATGGTAAGATCAAGTGGGTTTCGCATCAGTATCTGTCTGTATGCTGTTTTCTGGGAAAAAAAAACATTGGAAAGTAGAACTACACACATTAAATATTTTTAAGTTAATTTTATTTATTTATTCTGATTTGTTGGCTTTTATTCATTTTGAACTTCTTTTTCCCATTTAGTTATCTAGTCTTAATGAGTTCTTTGGATTCGCAGATGGAAACTTTTTCTTTAGAATGCTATTGGTACGACTGGTATGGCAAGATCGAGTGCGCTTCGCATCAGTCACAATCGTCTATCATTAAATAAATAAACAACAACAACAAAAAAAGTAGAAATTCACTAAGAAAATTGCAGTTTTGTATAGGTAGTTATATATTTTTAGGTAGCTTTCAATACAAAAAAGTATAAAGCTACCTATTGCAGCCGTTCAGAGGAAAACAATTCCGAGATAATTTTGTATATTTTCACCGATCATGACCCCCAGACCCCCAAACCACCCTCTGTTCAAATGTTGATTTATATATATATATATATATTTACATCCGATTTGGATGTGAGTGAGTATTTGTATAGGGCATACCAAGACATCGACCGAGTTCTTTGGCCAGCTACATCCGCCGTCTTGTTTCAAAATGGCAGCCAGTTAAAAAACTTTCAATTTTTAAAAAAAAATTCAAAAGATGCACAAAAAATGATAAATTGAAAAAATTGCTTACGTTAAGTGTTATATCGTGACACAAGGATTCAGGAACATTTTTTGTTTTGGCTTTATCTTAAAAAAGGGCAGAGATATGGCAGTTAGAATTTCTAGGGTGGCTGACATTTTAAAACAATTTGATTATTGTTATGCTGTAAATCTCATGCTGAAATTCGCATTCAAATTCAGTATTAACTAAAACCGGGTATTGAATCTTCTATAATCGTATTCCAAGCAATTTAGTTTTGGTTGTTTGAGTAAAATGTGTTGATTTTTTAAAAACATGGAATATGGAAGTTACCTTTTCCACCCGGTGCAGGCCGAAAGGACTTTTTGGTATGTTTACTTTCAAAAAATAAATCCACAAATGCAATTAAAAATAATTTTCATTTATTTTTTTATATGTTAATATTTAAAATTTTCTTGTTTAAAATACTTAAAACATCGATCACAAATTAAACATCGATGAAAGAATTTTATTACTAAATATTTAATCTTTGAGTTTATGGGCTTCAACATAAGTTCTTCTTCCGTAATGTAGCAGCATTTTTTCTAAGATATCATTTAATTCTTGAAATAATAAATTCAGTTACATTTTTTAAACACGCAAGAACGTTTCCGGTTAATCGATATGTAATCATCACAGGTGAGTATTATAACAAAAATTACAGCAAAGAAAATGTAACTCAAAAAACAAATCACATGTTCTATAAACTAAGTTAAATATGTCATACATTTTAATAAATTGTTTTTTCAGAATTAATGTATTATATTTTTGAAAGACTTACTTAAAGTAGTACTTACATATTTCTAAATTTTGAGGATTTTGTAAATATTAAAATTTAATAAAACTTGATCATTATATATATATATATATATATATATATATATCAGTACAAAAACCCTTAACGGGTTAAAAGTTGTGACGCAGCACTTTGTTTTGGCTCTATAAATTTTAAATATTGGTCTTAAAAGCAATGATATCAAATTTAAGTGACGCTATGTTAATAATTTTTTTTTAAATCATAATTTTCTTTTTAGTTTTATTTATATTCACAGGTGCAATTATTATCTTAATATGAAAAAAATCTATAGAATTTATTCGCTGATGCTTTTTCATTCACATCTCTCATGAATTCAAAATATGGGTTTTAAAAGAAATGATATCAAAATTTGAGTGACACCTTGACGTGAATTTAATAGGACACTTTTAAAATTCAATTTAAATTATTTTTGGTTTGTCTTCTAAAGTATATTTACACATACAAACAATACTTTTAATTCTTCAATACACTTTTAAATATATTACTTTCACTGAGCCTATATTATGTATTGAAATGTATTTATTTCAATAAATTGATTTACCTTCTGTGCCACGCTATCCAAAATCATAAGTAAAATTTATGTAAATGATTATTTTGCGTCATAGTATCCAAACAAAGGGAAATGTATTCAAGTGGATAATATGACGCAAAATAATCATTTATATAAATTTTACTTATGATTTTGGATAGCGTGGCACAGAAGATAAATCAATTTATTGAAATAAATACATTTCAATACATAATATAGGCTCAGTGAAAGTAATATATTTAAAAGTGTATTGAAAAATTAAAAGTATTCGAGTCGATTTCGAGTTGAATGAGCCATACCTCGTCGGGATCGGGTCTATAGAACCCGAGATAGGAAAGCGCCCCCTGGTAGTGAAACTTGGAATTAAAATCAATATATCCTGTCGATGTCGAGTCGAATAAATTAAGCTGCATTGTGATGGGACCCATAGAACTCGAGTTAGCTCCAAAATCCGTTAGTTCCATCTTCCACCACCAGGGGGCACACTCTGTTCTACAGACATAGCTGAAATGTTCGAGGTGTCGATTTCAAGTCGAATGAGGCGTACAGCGTTGTGATCGGGCACATAGACCCGAGATAGAAAAGCATCCCCTGGTGGTGAAACTTGGAACTAAAATCGATATATCCTGTAGGTGTTGAGTCGAAGCAAACTGCATTGTGATCGGACCCATAGAACTCGAGTTATCTGCAAAATCCGTTAGTTCCATCTTCCACCATCAGGGAGCGCACTCTGTACTATGCAGACATAGCTGAAATCTTTGAGGCTGTGGATTTCAAGTCGAATAAGCCATACTGCGTGGTGATTGGGCACATAGAACCCGAGAGAGGAAAGCGGCTCCTGGTGGTGAATTTTGAAACTAAAATCAATATATCCTGTCGATGTCGAGTCGAATAAATTAAACTGCATTAGATACCAATTAATCTCGGAAAAAATTGCAAATTTCGTCATTTGGCAGCGTAAAAATCATGAATTTCATCGATCGGCACAGAGAAAACATGTATTTTGTCGATAGGGGGAGAAAAGATCATAAATTTCGTCGAACAGGCGGATAAAAATCATGACTTTCATTTATTAGCGCATGAAAAACACAAATTTCATCAAACGCTCGCATAAAAATAAAAAAAATTCGTTGATCGGGCATGAAAAAAGATTAATTTCGTCAAGTTTGCATGTAAAAATCACAAATATCATCAAACCGTAGCATAAAAATCAAGAATTTTGGCAATCGGGTGATAAAATTTTTTTTTGTCAATCCGGCCCGTAAAAAGTATGAATTTTGTCGATGAGGTGCGTAAAAATTGTCGAGTCGAATGAATTAAACTGCATTAGATACCAATTAGTCTCTGAAAAAATTGCAAATTTCATGATTTTGCAGCATAAAAATCAGGAATTTCGTTGATCAATATGCAAAAATCATGAATTTCATCAATCGGCACAGAAAAAATGAATTTTCTCTATAGGGGGAGAAAAGATTATGAATTTCGTCGAACAGGCGGGTAAAAATCATGAATTTCATTTATCAGCACATGAAAATCGCAAATTTCATCAAACGGTCGCATGAAAATCAAAAAATTCTATGATCGAGTATGAAAAAGTCATTAATTTCGTGAAGTTTGCACGTAAAAATCACAAATTTAATCAAACGGGTGCATAAAAATCAAGAATTTTGGCAATCGAGTGATAAAAAAAAATTTTGTCAATCCGGACAGTAAAAAGTATGAATTTTGTCGATGAGGTGCGTAAAAATTGTCAAGTCGAATGAATTAAACTGCATTAGATACCAATTAGTCTCTGAAAAAATTGCAAATTTCATCATTTTGCAGCATAAAAATCAGGAACTTCGTTGATCAATGTGCAAAAATCATGAATTTCATCGATCGGCACAGAAAAAACATGAATTTTCTCGATAAGGGGAGAAAAGATCATAAATTTCGTCAAACAGGCGGGTAAAAATCATTAATTTCATTTATTAGCGCATGAAAATCGCAAATTTCATCTAACGGTCGCATGAAAATCAAAAAATTCTGTGATCGGGTATGAAAAAATCATTAATTTCGTAAAGTTTGCACATAAAAATCACAAATTTCATCAAACCGTAGCATAAAAATCAAGAATTTTGGCAATCGGGTGATAAAATTTTTTTTGTCAATCCGGCCCGTAAAAAGTATGAATTTTGTCGATGAGGTGCATAAAAATTGTTGAGTCGAATGAATTAAAATGCATTAGATACCAATTAGTCTCTGAAAAAATTGCAAATTTCGTCATTTTGCAGCATAAAAATCAGGAATTTCGTAGATCAATGTGCAAAAATCATGAATTTCATCGATAGGCACAGAAAAAAAAATTTCTCGATAGGGGGAGAAAAGATTATAAATTTCGTCAAACAGGCAGGTAAAAATCATGAATTTCATTTATTAGCGCATGAAAAATGCAAATTTCATCAAACGGTCGCATGAAAATCAAAAAATTCTATGATCGGGTATGAAAAAGTCATTAATTTCGTGAAGTTTGCACGTAAAAATCCCAAATTTCATCAAACAGGTGCATAAAAATCAAGAATTTTGGCAATCGGGTGATAAATATTTTTTTGTCAATCCGGCCCGTAAAAAGTATGAATTTTGTCAATGAGGTGCATAAAAATTGTTGAGTCGAATGAATTAAACTTCATTAGATACCAATTAGTCTCTGAAAAAATTGCAAATTTCATCATTTTGCAGCATAAAAATCAGGAACTTCGTTGATCAATGTGCAAAAATCATGAATTTCATCGATCGGCACAGAAAAAACATGAATTTTCTCGATAAGGGGAGAAAAGATCATAAATTTCGTCAAACAGGCGGGAAAAAAATCATTAATTTCATTTATTAGCGCATGAAAATCGCAAATTTCATCTAACGGTCGCATGAAAATCAAAAAATTCTGTGATCGGGTATGAAAAAATCATTAATTTCGTAAAGTTTGCACATAAAAATCACAAATTTCATCAAACCGTAGTATAAAAATCAAGAATTTTGGCAATCGGGTGATAAAATTTTTTTTGTCAATCCGGCCCGTAAAAAGTATGAATTTTGTCGATGAGGTGCATAAAAATTGTGTAGTCGAATGAATTAAAATGCATTAGATACCAATTAGTATCTGAAAAAATTGCAAATTTCGTCATTTTGCAGCATAAAAATCAAGAATTTCGTAGATCAATGTGCAAAAATCATGAATTTCATCGATAGACACAGAAAAAAAATTTCTCGATAGGGGGAGAAAATATTATAAATTTCGTCAAACAGGCAGGTAAAAATCATGAATTTCATTTATTAGCGCATGAAAAATGCAAATTTCATCAAACGGTCGCATGAAAATAAAAAAATTCTATGATCGGGTATGAAAAAGTCATTAATTTCGTGAAGTTTGCACGTAAAAATCCCAAATTTCATCAAACAAGTGCATAAAAATCAAGAATTTTGGTGATCGAGTGATAAAATTTTTTTTTGTCAATCCGGCCCGTAAAAAGTATGAATTTTGTCGATGAGGTGCGTAAAAATTGTTGAGTCGAATGAATTAAACTTCATTAGATACCAATTAGTCTCTGAAAAAATTGCAAATTTCATCATTTTGCAGCATAAAAATCAGGAACTTCGTTGATCAATGTGCAAAAATCATGAATTTCATCGATCGGCACAGAAAAAACATGAATTTTCTCGATAAGGGGAGAAAAGATCATAAATTTCGTCAAACAGGCGGGAAAAAAATCATTAATTTCATTTATTAGCGCATGAAAATCGCAAATTTCATCTAACGGTCGCATGAAAATCAAAAAATTCTGTGATCGGGTATGAAAAAATCATTAATTTCGTAAAGTTTGCACATAAAAATCACAAATTTCATCAAACCGTAGCATAAAAATCAAGAATTTTGGCAATCGGGTGATAAAATTTTTTTTGTCAATCCGGCCCGTAAAAAGTATGAATTTTGTCGATGAGGTGCATAAAAATTGTTGAGTCGAATGAATTAAAATGCATTAGATACCAATTAGTATCTGAAAAAATTGCAAATTTCGTCATTTTGCAGCATAAAAATCAAGAATTTCGTAGATCAATGTGCAAAAATCATGAATTTCATCGATAGACACAGAAAAAAAATTTCTCGATAGGGGGAGAAAATATTATAAATTTCGTCAAACAGGCAGGTAAAAATCATGAATTTCATTTATTAGCGCATGAAAAATGCAAATTTCATCAAACGGTCGCATGAAAATAAAAAAAATCTATGATCGGGTATGAAAAAGTCATTAATTTCGTGAAGTTTGCACGTAAAAATCCCAAATTTCATCAAACAGGTGCATAAAAATCAAGAATTTTGGTGATCGAGTGATAATTTTTTTTTTGTCAATCCGGCCCGTAAAAAGTATGAATTTTGTCGATGAGGTGCGTAAAAATTGTCAAGTCGAATGAATTAAACTTCATTAGATACCAATTAGTCTCTGAAAAAATTGCAAATTTCATCATTTTGCAGCATAAAAATCAGGAACTTCGTTGATCAATGTGCAAAAATCATGAATTTCATCGATCGGCACAGAAAAAACATGAATTTTCTCGATAAGGGGAGAAAATATCATAAATTTCGTCAAACAGGCGGGAAAAAAATCATTAATTTCATTTATTAGCGCATGAAAATCGCAAATCTCATCTAACGGTCGCATGAAAATCAAAAAATTCTGTGATCGGGTATGAAAAAATCATTAATTTCGTAAAGTTTGCACATAAAAATCCCAAATTTCATCAAACGGGTGCATAAAAATCAAGAATTTTGGCAATCGGGTGATAAAATTTTTTTTGTCAATCCGGCCCGTAAAAAGTATGAATTTTGTCGATGAGGTGCATAAAAATTGTGTAGTCGAATGAATTAAACTGCATTAGATACCAATTAGTCTCTGAAAAAATTGCAAATTTCGTCATTTTGCAGCATAAAAATCAGGAATTTCGTATATCAATGTGCAAAAATCATGAATTTCATCGATAGGCACAGAAAAAAAAATTTCTCGATAGGGGGAGAAAAGATTATAAATTTCGTCAAACAGGCGGGTAAAAATCATTAATTTCATTTATTAGCGCCTGAAAATCGCAAATTTCATCTAACGGTCGCATGAAAATCAAAAAATTCTGTGATCGGGTATGAAAAAGTCATTAATTTCGTGAAGTTTGCACGTAAAAATCCCAAATTTCATCAAACAGGTGCATAAAAATCAAGAATTTTGGTGATCGAGTGATAAAAATTTTTTTTTGTCAATCCGGCCCGTAAAAAGTATGAATTTTGTCGATGAGGTGCATAAAAATTGTTGAGTCGAATGAATTAAACTGCATTAGATACCAATTAGTCTCTGAAAAAATTGCAAATTTCGTCATTTTGCAGCATAAAAATCAGGAATTTCGTAGGTCAATGTGCAAAAATCATGAAATTCATCGATAGGCACAGAAAAAACATGAATTTTCTCGATAGGGGGAGAAAATATTATAAATTTCGTCAAACAGGCAGGTAAAAATCTAGAATTTCATTTATTAGCGCATGAAACATGCAAATTTCATCAAACGCTTGCATAAAAAAAAATTCGTTGATCGGGCATGAAAAAACTCTAATTTCGTTAAGTTTGCACGTAAAAATCCCAAATTTCATCAAACAGGTGCATAAAAATCAAGAATTTTGTCTATGGGGCGTAAAAAAATGTATTGTCAATCCGGTACATAAAAAGTATTAATTTTGTCGATGAGGTTAAAAATAAAGATAATATGAGTCAAGGGGTCTAACCTTATGAGTCTCCTTATTTTCTTTCTTGTTCGGATGCAAACAATTCATATTTTTAATCTGCATTTGGTCGAAAAATGAATTATCTTTAATTTTAAAAACGAGAAATTCGTAATTACATGTATAAAATTCGATTGGTATTTATTATTGGTATTTATGATTTCAAAATCTTTAATAAGAAATTGTTTTTTTGCTAGTATACAGTGGGCAAAGTCTCTAGCCATGCCAACCAACCAATCGGTTGCTTATGGATCTGCTTATGCTTATATCACTTATTCATATAGTTTAGCTTTGGCTTGTCTGTTATTATTTTGTCTTTGGCTTGCCTCTTATTAGTTTGTCTTGACTGCTAAATTTTTATATTTCACATTTCATAATTTTTATTGCAATACTTCAGGTAAGAATGCTTTTTAACTTGATTATTTCCCGTATTTATAATAATTTTTTGTTACTAACATTCTTATGTTTTAATGGGTGCAAAATTTAAGATTGGCGAAAAAGCTACTAAAGGTTCTTTATTTCAATAAATTGTTTTATCTTTTGTGCCATGCTGTCGAAAATTGAAAGAAAAATTTATGTAAAGGTTTATTTTGCATCATAGTATCCAAACTAAGTGAAATGTATGCAAATGGATAGTATGATGCAAAAAAAACCATTTACATAAATTTTTCTTTGAATTTTCGACAGCATGGCACAAAAGATAAATCAATTTATTGAAATAAATACATTTCAATGCATAATACAGGCTTATTGCAAGTGATATATTTAATGATGTATTGGAAAACTAAAATTATTGTTAGTATGTGTAAATATACATAAGGAGACAAACCAAAAATAAATTAAATTGGATTTTAAAACAAACACATTAAAGTCACATGAAGGCGTCACTTGAATTTTGATATCATTTCTTTTAAAATTCATATTTTGAACTTATCAGAGATGTGAATGACAAGCATGTGCAAAAAACTTATATATATTTTTTCATGTAGAAAATAATATTTGCACCACTGAATATCAATATAACAATAGGGGGAAAAAAGAGAAGATTTTTAATTTATAGCATACCGTCACTCAAAATTTGATATAATTAATTTTAAGACCCGTATTTGAAATTCTTACAGACAAAAGGTAAAGTGCTGCGTCACAAACTTTAACCCGTTAAGGGTTTTTGCACTGATTATAAATACAGGAAATAATCAAGTTAAAAAGCATTCTTATCTGAAGTATTGTAATTAAATTGTGAAATATAAAAATTTAGCAGTCAAGACTAACTAACAAGAGGCAAGCCAAAGACAATCTAGTGACAGCCAAGCCGAAGTTATACGAATAAGCGATATAAGATATAAGCAGATCCATGTCCAGCAACAGATTGGTTGGTTGGCATGGCTAGAGGCTAGAGACTTTGTCCACGGTATACTAGCAAAAAACAGTTTCTTATTAAAAATTTTGAAATCATAAATACCAATATAATAAATATCAATCGAATTTTATACATGTAATTACGAATTTCTCGTTTTTAAAATTAAAGATAAATCATTTTTCGACCAAATGCAGATTAAAAATATGAATTGTTTGCATCCGAACAAGAAAGAAAAAAATTTAACCATAATTTAATGTAATACATATTTTGGAATGTATAATAAACTGTTTTCGTATTAAAAAAAAAGAATCTAAATAGTTTTTCAACGATATGGAGATGCTTTAACTTTTAACTGTAACCGTGATAGCCATGAGCATCCTTACTGCGCAGTAATAAAAAAGGGTGAAAAGGCCGAAAATCTGTAATGTTAGTCTACCAGAAAAAGCATAAGAAAAGAGTCCGATTTTGAAACTGGATTATATAAAAAACAAGAGTTTTCCTACGTTAGCTCAAAATCTTACACGCTTCATCTAAAACCGATTAATATAATATATTAATTTAAAAAAAATACTTCGAGCCGTTTTGGAGATAACACCTCTGTGCCCATTACACCATTACATCTCCCATTTTCGCTTAAAAATTGGTTTCCAGATCTCAAAATCTACTGCATGTAGAAATCTATAAATTTCAGGATAGAGTTAGGCCATAGATATAAGACTAATGTGAAAAAATCGAAACGGTATGCCTCATATTTACTGAGATATTAAATGTCGGCGTTTCGATTTTCCTTTGATGTCCTGCTAGCTGTATATATGAGAGTGACGGAATCTTCGGTTTTGGGCTTACGGTTTTCGGTTTTTCGCTGCGTCACTCAAGAAACTACCGTCTCTTATGATATATACTAATATTATAAAAGAGTAAAGATTGTTTGTTTGTTTGTAGGGGGTAATCTCTGGAACTACCGAACCAATTTCAAAAGTGATGGCGGCAAATTAATGGTGACAAACCCTGCTCCAACATAGGCTATATTTTATGTCGGTGCCACTACCGCAGGGGGGTGCAGGAGCGAAAAACTTTCTAAAATTGCGATCTTTCCTATACTGAAGCAGCTAGAAATTTGAAATTTGGCTTTGTATATACTTATAAGATGTAAATGCTCTCTAAGAACAAAATTAAAAAAAATTCGAAATTTTAAAGGGTGAAATGAGTGAAAAGCGTTCTAAAAACATTCTAAATTACAATTTCTATGGAATCTCTAGAACTACCGAACCGATTTGAAATTTGGCGTTGTAGTTACTTATAAGATGTAAATGCTCTCTAAGAACGAAATAAAAAAAAATTCGAAATTTAAAAGGGTGAAATGAGCGAAAAGCGTTCAAAAAACATTCTAAATTACAATTTCTATGGAATCTCTAGAACTACCGAACCGATTTGAAATTTGGCTTTGTAGTTACTTATAAGATGTAAATGCTCTCTAAGAACAAAATATAAAAAAATTCGAAATTTAAAAGGGTGAAATGAGCGAAAAGCGTTCTAAAAACATTCTAAATTACAATTTCTATGGAATCTCTAGAACTACCGAACCGATTTGAAATTTGGCGTTGTAGTTACTTATAAGATGTAAATGCTCTCTAAGAAAAAAAAATCGAAATTTAAAAGGGTGAAATGAGCGAAAAGTGTTCTAAAAACATTCTAAATTACAATTTCTATGGAATCTCTAGAACTACCGAACCGATTTCAAAAGTCATGGTGGCAAATTTATGGTGACAACCCCTGCTCCAACATAGGCTATATTTCATGTCGGTGTTACTAACCCCAGGGGGGTGCAGGAGCGAAAAACGTCTAAAATTGAGATCTTTTTTATATTGAAGGAGCTAGAAATTTGAAATTTGGCGTTTTAGTTACTTATAACATGTAAATGCTCTCTAAGAACAAAATAAAAAAAATTCGAAATTTAAAAGGGTGAAATGAGCGAAAAGCGTTCTAAAAACATTCTAAATTACAATTTCTATGGAATCTCTAGAACTACCAAACCGATTTCAAAAGTGATGGTGGCAAATTGGTGGTGACAATCCCTGCTCCAACAGCCTCTTTAATAAAAAACTATGCATTTCTGACGACTGAGTTTTTCGCTAATTGTTGCCACAGATTAATCTCGGAAAATGAAACATTTGAAGTTACTGAAAAAAAAAATAGTAGCTCGAAAAGTATTTGTCAGAAAATTGTTAGGCAAACTGCGTTTGAAAGGTAAAAAAATTGTATTTGTCTTGATATAAAATTCAAATCTAATGATTATGCCGTTTTTCAAATATTGAATTTGAAAAATTACTAAATTTCACAATGGAGTACCATAGCAAAACCTTCATGCGTAAAAAGATAATGATAAGAGCGACGTGTCTTGGCGTGTATATTGGCTATAGCACGAGTCACAAATTATAGTAGCCTTATTATTCTGTTAAAATATAAAAGTGAATTATGAAATGTCAATATTTTGTTGGATTAAATGTTCGTTATAAGAAATTGACCAGCGTAGCGGGAGTATCTTGCTAGTATATATATAAAATCTTATATTTAATATTTCTCATCTTTTCGTGGAAGTAGTATTATTTGGATTGTTTTATGAGAAGAGACATATTTCAAATGTAGTAGTTTTGAACATTTTTGTTATCTACTATGTTGTTGCCGTCGTGTTAGAGAAAATGACATGGCACTTTTCTGAAAGAAGAGGTGCCAGATCCTCAAGAGAGGTTGGACTTCTAGAGCTGGTCTCCTAATTTTGAACCAATTCCAAATGAGAAACCTGCATCTGGATTGGCACCCCCAGAGATATCGTGTTATCTACTATGTTATATTTTTATCCAATACTTTGCTCTTTTCCATTCTCTGATAAGAAATTCAGATCATATTTTGTACATTTATTTATAATAATTCCTTTTGAAGGTATGGGAAAATTATCCAAAAAAATATTATAAATTTATATCAAAGATAAAACTTTGACTGGAATATATACAGGGTGCTTCCCGGAGTATAGAAAAAGAAAGCAATGAATAACTTTTGGACTGAATTTTTTTTAAATTTCAAATTTCAGGATTTACACATGAAAATAAAGGCAATTAAAAAATGAGGTTCTTAAAATGTTGGCCAACTGTAGCGACAACAAAACGATATCTCTGTTCGAAATTAGCGATAACTTGCTTGAGTTGGTCTGTTGGAATCGACCTTATCACACTTGTTATCGCTGTTTTCAGCTCTTGTATAGTTTTTTGTCGTTCTTACTACTACATCACATGATATACTGGTACCTTATGTTAAACAGTTTGTCGAAACTGAACACGCAATGCTACATTCAACTCAGATGCAAAGAGGAGATTGATAGAATACAGGGAATTATATTTGCGTATATCTCAAACTATGCTCATACGTGGCTGTCTGGCATAGTTGTCTTCCATTTTCCCGTGCTCTGTTAATTATTTTAGCAATCTATTAACTCAACAGTGTGGCATTGTTATTAACTCAACTGACGTATTAACAAATGTATGTAACTGCACATATCTTACACTGACATTTGTGGAAACTGTTTTGGGAATGTTTAGACACCTTTAAGATTGGAATGTAACTGTAACATTATATATGAAGAATGAAGTATCTTTAATGTATATGTATACAATAAATTTCTCTATAGCCTAATAAAATGTCAAAGTTTCACGGTACGAACAAACAACAAGATATTGAGATCTCAATATTTTGTGTCACACAATGTGCTAACACAAAATATTGTGTTATCACATTAAAAATAAATTAAGCTGAACAAAAAATAAATCTTTCTTTGATCACCTGATATAATTTTAGGAACATTTGTAAGTTCTTTCTATCATAGATTTTGAATCCTTATTAATTGTTGGAACTATGAAAATATATAATGTAAAGTGGTAAAAGCATTTATTTCCAAATAATTGAATGTAAATTATCAAATTCTACTTATTCATTTTCATTAATTTAGGTACTTATTATAAAATCTTTCACAATTTATAAACTGCACCTTTGCGACTTCAGGGTATGTGATTACACTCAAATTGCTGTTTTTGCGAAAAATTTTGATTTTTTGTTTTTAATTTTTAAATTAAAGTCAAAACTTTTAGGATTAAAATAAATGTTTTATTTTGGTTCAGGATTAATTAGAAGCGAAGTTCTTAACCAAATTATAAAGAAGAGTTGAACTTTCTAAAAACGGAAGTGACCTAAAAATATCACTAAATTATCATTTCTTAAAAGGTATAAGATATTGAATTAAAATTTTGTCATAAGGATCTCCTCATCTATTGGAATGTTATGAAGCGAAATATAGCATGCAAGTATGTATTAGGTAGTTTGTATTGCAAAAAGTGAAAAGCTACCTATTGCAGCCGTTATTTTTATTGCAGAAAAAAAATTAATTAAAAAATAAATTCGTGTTTACATAATTTGGTCTAGTTTAGAAAGTATTCCCTTGGGGACGAGCGACACGTATACGTGACGCATAAGATGCTCAGCATCCTCGATTATTCCCACCAGTTATTTTTTATTGTACGCTTTGCCTTATTAAATCTTAGCATTTCTGAGATTCAATTAGGCGAGAATTTCTGTTTTGAAAAACCGGTGGTAAAAGATTAAAAATTCTGTAAAAGACGCTCGTCGCGAAGGGGTTAAGAGGTATTGCAAATGTTTTGTTTCATAACACAGGTAAGTGGTTTACTGATATATAGTTTAAAAAAAGAGAAATCTATTTGTTAGATTTTATAATAGAAAGTTTGGCATAAGCGTTAATTTTTACTAAAATCTGACTAAATATTGTCAAAATTTGAAAAGTTAATTAAAATGTTATTAAATCGTTATTTGAATTTCATAGTTTTATACCCTGTTTTAACTAAAAACACGTGTATTTCATAAATATTTCATATTTTTCAAAAATGTGCCCAGAAGTTAGTCAAAATCCTTAATGCGTGAACATAATTATTATAAAGTTATATCGCATGCAAATTGTAACCTGAATATTTATTTTATTCTGAAATAATTATTTATTATGTTATAAATATCTTTTTATAAACCTTTATGACAAATTCCATCACCTTAAGAAAGATCTTAATTAATTTATGTAATTTTAATTAATTTTGTAGGATTTGAAAAGCATAAAGAAACAATTAACTAATACAAGAATAAAATAGATGAATAAGACAATTTACATTCCCCAATGATTCTTTAAAAGATCTAAGAATAATTAGATAACCATTGATCCACTTATTCGCTTTTCTATTAGCATTTGAAAATCTTTATAGAGCACGCGGGGAACGAGTTTATCCAACCAAATATCTTTTAATTGATCCTCTACAATTAAATATTAATGCATCAATTAACTGAGTAGATTGTGTTGATTAATTAAATTTTATTTATTTACCGTTCAAACCAAAATTAAATTTTAGATAGGATTAAGGTAGTTTAAGGATATACACTTTACAATAACAACAAGAACAAAAAAAATTGCATCGTTTGGATTCTTCTATGCAGAAAAACTTTTTTTTTTATAATTAGAATAATTAATTAAAGTCAATATTTCAGGTATTTTGTAATCATTTTTAGCTCTATAGTTAATATTGTAAAGAAACTCGAATATCTGCAAAGAAAGTTGTAAAACTTTTTTTTTTAAATTCATTACACATTCAATGTAACAATAGTATTGTAATCGTGATAAAACTTTATTATGGAAATATTGATATAATTTTACATTTCGAGGTTCCCTTAATTCATTTTTGCTATTTTTACAATGATGTCATATGTATGTGCGATTGTATGCGCGCATATGAGAATTTTCCAACGTTATCAGGTCCTCACAGCTCTTTTTGGTGATTTTTCAGTGATGTCAGCCTGTATGTGTGTGTATAAGTGAACACAATTGTTCCCAAATTATGCTTTTGATTGAGCTTTCATTTGGTGAATATGTTACAAGCCACTGTCGTAAAAACTGTATTCATTTTCGAGAAAATCAGCCATCGGGTTAAGTATTTAAATCTTTTTTTTCAAATATTCTGTGACAATAACTGATAAGCATTTTATTTTATATCTTAATTAAAGTATTTTTATTGTTTATCGATACAAAAACTACGTTTCACTAGAACTAGACTTAATTCAGTAAAACCTTTTTCTTATATTTTTAACTGTTATGTCTTTATTTCAACACAGACGAAATGAAAATTTATTAAAAGTTACATCTTAAGAATTATGTTTCTACTTTATGAATGAAAGTGCACTATTTATTTAAATCTTGAGATCATTTTCAGCAGTGGAAATATTTCACATTTACAAAATTAGAATCTAAGGTTTTATTTATTGTTATATTACTATTTATTCGAACGCATAGTATTCTGTACAGTGGTCGGAAAGTCGAGTAACGTCACTGCAGTTTATTTTGTGTTTTGAAGACTTACTTGAAAAGTTTACTTGAATTTGTGAAAAGTAATAAAAACATTTTTTACTATGAAATGTTGACTCGATAAATTCCCACAATGCTCACAAATGGTCAGAGTGACAATGATGACAGAAAAGCGACTCCGTACTTCTTCACATTATGACACTCGAGTAAGTGTCACTTCGTGACTGTAATGTGAATTTCCCAGGACTGATTTTTAAATTATTTGGAACTTGTAATAATCTTTGTCATATCAATTTTAACAATTTCATGAGTTTTCTCCTATGTCACGTGAATGGAAATGCCAACAATAACAGTTGCATTTGGGTTGCAGTGCTTTCACATTTTGGTCTTATTTGGGTGATGGTGTTATTAGGGTCACTGAATAACTATTAGAGTATTTTGTCCTAAATGAATTATTGTTATTTTTGTTTTACGTTTCATGGAGAATATTATAAAAAATTGGCAATCTATTATAAAACGACTCATATTTGATGGTACCCCTGGAAACATGATTTTGTATTTGTAGAATAAATTGTCCTTTTGCATAAGGGAAGAGGAGTAAATTAAAAAAAACAAAACAACTAATAGTACACTAGATTATTCTTTTAACACAATATTAAAAAAATAATAATAATAAAATAAATAAATAAATAAATAAATAAAATAATCTAGTGTAATCACGTATCCAGCGTTTACTGGAGTTCCATTACCTGCGATCTATTCTGTTGAATTGATTAAAATATCAGACCTGATGCTATGATCAATAAGGTTAACTGGATGAATTATGTCCTCCAGATTCGACCGGGATAGCTCACTTGGTAGAGCGTGGCGGCTTCAGCCAAGAGATCCCAGGTTCGAATCCTGGCCTGGACATTTTTCGTCCAGTTGGAAAATTATAACTAATAGTACATTTTAGGATATCAAGCAATAAATGCTAGTAATTTCAAGAATCCTACCATAGAATAAAATTGTATTTGTTACATTTAGATTTATTTAGATCTCAAATCCCAGGAAAAAGGCATTTTTATAAAATTCATTGCCAACTATTATAAATATGAAAATTACAATATTTTTGTGAAAATAACCTATTTAATTGCGATAATCATGAAACTGTTTAAAACACCATGAATAATTGTACTCATATTAATACTAATAATAAATAAATATACTAATTCACATTCTTTGCATTCACCATGAATCAGCTAAATAATTATCAAGATATCTGATGCAGTAGCATATAATATATATAATATAATTTTTTATGTGCATTGTATTTTATCTATTAAATTTTAATTGTAATTATTAAAGATATTTATAACTTGAAGTATCATTACGAAAATTATGACAACTGAGCAATTTTACTCTGATTTTGCTACTAATTTTCTAACTTGATTCAATGAAATTATTTATTATTTTGCACACTTTCATTTTTCCATCTTAATTATATTTCTAAAAGACTTTTTTTTTCATTTTATATTATTAATCTGTTATGCAATATTCTATTTATAACATTAATCAATTCTATTTAAATTATACTTAATTATACCGAATTAAATTTTATTTGTATCTTGTATAATTCTGGCTAAAAGTATAATCAGTAAATTTTCTCTAATATATTCTGCGGCATCTGGGATAAACTGAGTTAATAAAAGGGCCTGTGTGTTTTGATTCAGCAGCCTCTCAATCTCAGTGTAGTAATATTTACAGAGTATATAATAAATACTACAAAAGATGCATAGAAAAGTATAAGCACAAATGCTTTTCATGAAAATGAAATATACCAATCAATAAATTTAAAATAATCTGATATCAAATTACTTTCCTATATTTCATTTTATAGAGTTGAAAAAAACAATTGAGATAGAAGTAGCGAAATTCGGAAAGTTATAGCAATGTGATAAAGAGATCTTTTCTGAATTTTGGCGCCGTATCAAAAGTTATTTAACTTAAGTGATTTAATTTAAACAAATTAAACAAGTTATACGAAATATTCATGCATTTCGATTTATTATAAATATGGAGAGTTTCCTGATAACATGTTTCGGAAAAGGCAATTTTGACAAAGTCGCACCCAGCAATTCACCTCTCAATATAATCTGATAAACTTTTCTGCACTCTTTTCTTCACTTTGATTTCTGAAATTTTCTAATTATGCATTGTTTTTTTTGTTTATTGAGAACATACATCGGACTTGTGTGCTTGACATCAAGTGCCCGCTTATAAGTCATCGTCAATATACAGGGACGAGATAGCCACAAGGAAATTTACAACACCAGAGAGTTACATCCGGAAGCAAAGTGTGTGCAATGGAGCTGGCGGGAGTCGATCCCGCCGACCTGACTCCTACGCTCTCAAGCGATTAGCGGAAAGGTGCCTTAACCACTCGGTCACGGAGGCCACCTAATTATGCATAAAAATACTTTTAAAAATTAAAAAAAATATTTAGACATTTATCACTGTACTTAGATAAAAATATTTGAAGCATAGTTAGATTAGTACTCATTTATTGTTATTAAACGGATATAATTTTACCATGCATCACCGACAACAGATGAGAATTTCAGAATATCTGCGTTTGTATTTTACGCTTTGAGTTTTTTAGTATAGGTGTTTCTTCATGCAAGAAAATTATATTTACCCAAAAAATAATAGTTACATACCAAACACATAAGTACATTACGTATCAAGGAGCTGTTGTTTAAATTTAATAAAATCTCGTGAAACAATGTGTAAATGACAACATAGTATAAACTATCCCTAGAAGATTTAAATCTGTTGTACATTTTTTATATATCAATTTAAAATTACATGTATTTACAATTTCTGTTTGTTTTGGGTGATCATTCTATAATCCTTTAAAAAAGAGTTATTAAGTATACTGTAAAAAAAATTGTTCAAAAATTACGGTACATATACTGGCAACTTTGTGACCAGTATATATACCGTAATTTAACTGGACGGTATATGTACCGTAAAATATGTAAAGTACATGCACCGGCTGCACTCTCCCTCTCCTCAGGCCTGCACGCATTATGTAACAAGAGCAAGAGCATCACTTCAGGGTTGCCGTACTCCGGGGCGGGGCTACCAGCTTTTTCCTTACTGAAAAATAATTATTTTACGGTATAAATAGCGATTTTTTACTCAAAAACAATCATTTTACGATATAAATACCTTTTATAATTGAAATGGCACACATACGATATTTTTACGCTTAATATATCTTAGAAGTACGGTACTCATACCGTAAAGAGTGAAAACGGTACAAGTACCGTTAATTTACGGTACATCTACTGAAATTTTACGAAATTTTTTACAGTGTCAATCTATTGATAGAGCAAGTATACGAAAATCATCCCAAAATAAGATTTTTAGAAATGAAATGTTTCAATTTTCGTTTAATTGTGTCAAAGCGTCATGATTGATATTATTATATGAAATCCTATGCATTTATGTTTTCACTACATATTGCAATTTTAGTTTTTCGAAATGTTACCTGTAATATCTATAATGTGGAATAAAATTTTACGTCTTATTTGTTTTCCATTGTAAATACTGTATTAGTGTACAATTTTATTATAACAACATAATTATTCATTTAAATAAAGTGCAAAGTTTTTACCAATTTTTATTTTCAGTTCATATGGTAACGTATTTTATATATTTTATTTTCATTAATTTAAGTATTTTTTTAATATTGATAATAGTACTTTTTTTCGTGCAAATTATTTAATTGACGAAATAATAATAAAAAAAATCATATGTTATTAGCTTAATTGTATTTACTTTAATTTAAATACAGTTATTTAACGGAAATAGTTATAGATTTTTAAAAGACTTTCTCTTCTTTCATTTACCATGAAATAATATAGAAAGCAGCTAAAAGAAAAAGAAAAACAGAAATATGATAAAAAAGATAATAATTACAACTGCAAGCGTTATATTTTTAGAAGAGATGAAAAATATTTCACCAAAAATTATACATCTAATTTAGAATACCTGACAGTTTTAGTGATAAAATTGAGTATCATTTTCTAATGTACGATAAAATTAAAGAAATATTTTGAATTTCCATAGAAAAACACGATAACATGAAGGAAAATGTTCTATATTTTTCGAAAGATTCACACAATTTAAACTGAAAAACTGTACAGCTATTTCCAGACACCTTACTAACTTAGCTAATCGGGCGATTCTTGTGGCATTTATCGGGAGACAGACAGACGGATGTAAAAATCCCATCCCTTACTATAATAAGCCTCCATTGGACGTTTTTGCAATAACCTATAAAGCTTTCACTTTTTTCATGGTAAAGTGTCTATGTTAAATATTTGTGAAAATTTCTTAATTTATTGTCTAAGCTTTCACGAATATATTTTTTTTAATATCATGAAAATAGCCTTTATTTCCTTACGAAAATCAGCATTGTTGCTGGCATTTATTGGTGTCGTTATAAAAAGAAAACTTCTTTAAATTTAAAAGTGAAGTCACTATGTAAAATAAATAAATAAATAAACCGTTCAGATTTTATGATGAAAAAATTCTGGAATGAAGAGGTAATAGTTTTTTAAGTATGTTATTTTATTTTATTTTTTTCATTTTAGATTTCATTTTAAAAACAGTTTCTCTCTCTAAGCATAATGAAATTCATTAACGTATAGTTTAGCAGAAGTTTACCGGGTTCTTAAATGTAAACACAATTGTTGAATTTCTTTTTTTATGATTTGTGAATTTCATATTTTACTCCGTTTAAAATTATGTAAAAATACATTTCTTTAAGAAATAGAAAAAAAAATAAGATTAGTGTATTATTAACCTTTTTATTTTTTAAATACTTTATTACTGTCGTTAGTAGAATCGTATTGCAAAGATTTAATATTAGAATTGTTTATATATAATTTCTGAAAGGCTAATATTTTTATATTATTCACTTATGACCTGTTTAAAAAAAACCCATAAATATTTTACTATCACTACTTACTTTAAAGTGGTGATAAGACTTGATGCCATCGATGGACTTATGTCTTCCCATTATCTGTCAGTATTTGTTTAGTTTCTGGTATTTTCACTGCCGAGACATACAATGCCTTTATTGTACCAATCTCCTGAGCACATTTAAAAAAATCCAAAGCAGAATTAACTTAAAAGTAAGTAAGTTGCTACCACCTCACAATTTGCTAAAATAATTCTAATATATATTTCATGATTTATCTTCTCTTTTTTGGCAAATTGGCTTTAAGGCTGCTTGTCAGTAAACTTCCCGATTCCCCCCGCTAATGTCAATCCTATGGGCGTAGGATGCATTCGTATTTTTAAAATATCTCCTCAGTAAATTAATATATTTAACTTCTGTTTTCTTTGTACTGTTCTTAAAGAATGTCTCTTTTTTTCTTAGTTATCAAAATATTTCTAAAATATGTACTTAATTTATATTTTTATGTGTTAAAATCTTAGCGAAACTGAATAAAATTTTAACACGTCACGGAAAATGAAGTATATATTTTAGAAAGAAATTGACAACTACGAAAAAAAGAGACATTCTTTAAGAACAGTACAAATAAAACAGAAGTTAAAACTATTAATTTCCTGAGGAGATATTTATAAAATACGAATGCGTCCTATGCCCATAGGATTAGCATTAGCAAGGAGAATCGGAAAGTTTACTGACGAACAGCCTTAATATGTTCAGAAACAAGAATGATTCAACCTTACACTTCATTTAAAAAATATTTAAATATATTTTAAAGCAATTTAAAATGTTGTCATACCTGTCACAAGAATTTTGTCACACCCGTCATACTAAAATTTCACACAAAATAAAAATTTAATGAAATTTTAACATTTTGTAGCTATTTAGACTTGCAATAGTTAGACTTTCCGGAAGTTTCACGTATTTTCATGGAAAAATGCATTTTGTATAATAACTTAAGCATCTTTTTTGTGACGGGTGTGACAGAGAGACAGTGTAAATATATTTGTATTAAAAATCGGGTCTTTTAATTTTTTTTTTGAAAAATTAAGTGTTTCAAAAGATACACAAAGGTCACAAATAGTAATATATGCACATATATGGAAAAATCTGCTGTTTGAAATATTGCTTCTGGCACAATGAAAATACCTTATTTTACAGGCTGAAAGTTTTTAAAATTTTCCAAACTTTGAGCCTAGATAAATTATAAAAAAAATATTTTTAGAGCTTAGTTCTCTGTAATTTCATATGAGTCATATTTTTACCTTTATTTTGACATATATTTTGTAGCAATAAAAGACAATTGAAATTTCAACCCTCACGTCCAGTTTTTCATGGAAATGCCCTAATGTTAGTTCCTTCACTCAACAAATAAATCTTGAAAGTCTCGTTATACAATTTCTTTTCTATCATAGGTAATTAAATGTTCACCTAAAACACGATGCATCCCATATTCAAGAATTAAAGTTTTAAAATTTTGCAGAAATTATATATTTAAACAAGAACGAAAAATCAGGCATAAATTATGGAAAACTTTCCAAGTTTCAGAATATTATTAAGTAATTTAATTTTAAATAAAATTTATTTTTTTTCATACATTGCAATGATATATCTAAATAACTAATACAAAAACATAATTCAGTTAAAATCCATTTTCAACAATCGCTGTACATATGTGGCAATTTGTGCGAAATCGGTCATGTAGCCCTGTATATTATATATAGAATTTATGCACACCACGTTATACACTAAAAATTAGATAAGTTTAAAAATGTATACCACAACGGAAAATGCACTTCTATCAATTATCAATGAAAGAGAATTCTTTTGTGCGTCTCTGTAAATCAGTGATAAATTCTATGCACCCCATACTTTATAGAAAACATGCTGTAGTTCAGCACAGTTCTCCTTTTTAATTTCATTATGTTTGAAGTACCATGGCATTTAATGGAATTCCTTTGTGTGTTAAAGTGAACGTATGCTACTTTTTACATACTCCTGAGACAGTATGTTGTTGTCAAGCATCTCATTGTGTTTGAAATGTCGTAACATCACTGCACCGTAAACCGTTTTTCTCAATTGATCATAATGTATTTTAATTCTTTTGTTGTCTAATAGGTCATGTAGCCCTGTATATTATATATAGAATTTATGCACACCACGTTATACACTAAAAATTAGAGATAATTTTTAAAATGTATACCACAACGGAAAATGCACTTCCATCAATTATCAATGAAAGATAATTCTTTTGTGCGTCTCTGTAAATCAGTGATAAATTCTACGCCCTCCATACCTTATAGAAAACATGTTGTAGTTCAGCAGAGTTCTCCTTTTTAATTCCATTATGTTTGAAGTACCATGGCATTTAATGGAATTCTTTTGTGCGTTACAGTGAACGCATGCTAATTTTTACATACTCCTGAGACAGTATGTTGTTGTCAAGCATCTCATTGTGTTTGAAGTGTCGTAACATCACTGCACCGTAAACCGTTTTTCCCCATTGATCATAATGTATCTTAATTCTTTTGTTGTCTAATCGGTCATGTAGCCCTGTATATTATATATAGAATTTATGCACACCACGTTATACACTAAAAGTTAGATAAGTTTAAAAATGTATACCACAACGGAAAATGCACTTCCATCAATTATCAATGAAAGAGAATTCTTTTGTTCGTCTCTGTAAATCAGTGATAAATTCTACGCCCTCCATACCTTATAGAAAACATGTTGTAGTTCAGCAGAGTTCTCCTTTTTAATTCCATTATGTTTGAAGTACCATGGCATTTAATGGAATTCTTTTGTGCGTTACAGTGAACGTATGCTAATTTTTACATACTCCTGAGACAGTATGTTGTTGTCAAGCATCTCATTGTGTTTGAAATGTCGTAACATCACTGCACCGTAAACTGTTTTTCCCCATTGATCATAATGTATCTTAATTCTTTTGTTGTCTAATAGGTCATGTAGCCCTGTATATTATATATAGAATTTATGCACACCACGTTATACACTAAAAATTAGATAAGTTTAAAAATGTATACCACAACGGAAAATGCACTTCCATCAATTATCAATGAAAGAGAATTCTTTTGTGCGTCTCTGTAAATCAGTGATAAATTCTTCGCACTCCATACTTTATAGAAAACATGTTGTAGTTCAGCACAATTCTCCTTTTTAATTTCATTATGTTTGAAGTACCATGACATTTAACGGAATTCTTTGTGCATTAAAGTGAACGTATGCTACTTTTTACATAATCCTGAGACAGTATGTTGTTGTCTAGCATCTCATTGCGTTTGAAATATCGTAACATCACTGCACCGTAAACCGTTTTTCCCCATTGATCATAATGTATCTTAATTCTTTTGTGTGTCCCTGTAACCAAACTATAAATGATACACACTTCATTTTAAATACCAAACAGTCCGCATCTGCATCAATAACGTATACAATTAAATTTGCAATCCGAGTATATTTACGAGTTTTAGAGCACGGAGAGGCAGACAGATTACCAGAGAGACAAACCGAATTCATAAAGCTTTTCAACTTTGTTAAAAAGTGTAAAAAAAAAAACCTTTTCAACTACAGCAACTATTTACCATCAGAAAATAAATTACACATTCTGAAACCAGCTAAAAGAGAATGTGCTTTGTTGATACCTTAATGATTTATCAGAACAAACAATGAATATTTCATGTTTGAACATTTTCGGCAAAAATAAAGTTTACGTATCATCAGTGAAAAAGGAGGCGTGAAATTAATATCGTATTCCCAATTAAAACGTTACTTACTGATTATTGCAGCCTACAATAATATCCATGACATTTTTAATGTATCTAATTTATGAACATATTTAATCTAGTAATGAAACAAATAATAATACATAATAAAATCGCATTTTCAAAAATACATAATGAAATTGTATTTTTATTGAAAAGTTAGACGAGGTATAATAGAAAACATATTTGAAATTTATACGTTTAAAAATGTATACAGATATTCATATGCAGAGTTAGTTATTTAATTATAAACAAAATTGTTTACGAACTAACGGAAACAATATCAATAAATCTTCTAAATTGAAATTATAAAAAAATATATATTCTAATTCTCTTTCCCCCCCAAAAATCTAGAAGCGAAATCTTATTTACGACATTTGAAGACTTTAACAGTGTGAGATTTAGGAAGATAAAAATAGACATTGACGTCATAGTTTGATATCTGTCACAGATCTGCTTCAAACTGACATGCATATGAAATGCTCCATATATTGATACTAGTAAAAAATTTAAATTTTATTCTTAAGAAATTCATGAAAACAAATAAAAAATAATAAATTAAACTTAATTACATTCATTAAATTAAAACAGATCAAAATTGTACTTTTATTAGATGTTTTATGTTCTTTAAGATATATCTCGAATAACTTTTTAATACTTGTGACTGATATTTCAGTTGTACAGAAACTATATTTCATTACTTTTGTTAACTGTGTGCGTTTTAAAGAAATTTTTGCCGTTTATTTTCGGATTCAACATCCAGCAGATTCTAAAAGGTTTATAAAAAAACGGATTTTTAAGTACATAACTATGATAAAAGTTAAATGCATCTTTTTGAAACATGACATTTAAAAGGTAATTTCGATGTAATAAATAAAAATAGTGAAAGTACGGGAAAATACACGCTATTTTCACGAAAATGGTCATAAAAAAAAACATTTGCAAAAAAGTCAATTTGTTTATTATTATTATTATGTAAAGTAAATTAATGGTTATAACATGTATTGTTTTTGTATGGTTAATTTAAAAATAATACACTTTTTAAAAAGTAACAAGATACTTATCGATTAAGAAAAAATCATATATTAATGATAAGTTTGTTAAGATAACGATGCGGTAGTATTTTCATACTACATTATGTGCATTTTTAAGTTTCGGGCTTGTACTCACGATAAAATATTAAAAACTACTATTTGTGTTTGCATCAAAGTTATTGTTTTATTGCACATCATTTTTGTACATTTAAATGTATTCTACATTGAAAAGAATATATGAACTTTAATAAATATTAAAAATGTGTTTCTTTTGTAGAAATCTGATATGTATTATGTATACGCTTTCATTTAACTCATTAATGCCGGTTGGTACGAAAACTTACCATTTAAGTGATACAAAACTTTTAAATAAGAACATTAGTATCTTAGGAAAGAAACAAAAAAACCGTATTATCTAATGTGAAACTAACAGAGATTCAATCAGTTAAAATAACAGTATGGGAAAATTGGTGTCAACTGGTATCGAAGTATTAAAATAATTGTAAAATAAGTCGTCGTTAATGAGTTATTGTAGATTCTTTATTTTCTGAAAGACATATTAAGAAACGTGATTTGCACCGAAATTATATGTATAATTTTTATGTGAAATTATAAATATGATAACATACATATTTTAATGTTTAGTGTATATGTTAATAATTTTGTTTGAAAAACACCATACAGCTTAATGTAGGAGTATATATATTACATATATTACATAATAATTCCACCTGAAATACGAATTTAGACCAATTTTGTATTGAAAGTGAAATTAGCACTTTTCATATTAAAAAAAAGTTACAAATAATATTTCAAAATACTTCAACAAATGTAATGTCATTAATATTTATTTATTTTTTATTATAAGTGAACTACGCATTTTTTTATTCATGAAAATGTACTTAGAAACATACTTACATGTTTCTTTCTGATATTGTGATTTAGAACTGCAGTATTGAAAATTATAGAAAAAATCAATTATTCGATTTTTACTTTAGTATTCTTTGTTTTATTTTTGCTGAAGAAGCTTTTTAGTAAATGGTTTCATGAAAAGAGATAAGAACAAAATATATTAGTTTTACATTTCTTTGTAACCTAATATGTTAAATTATTATCCAATACCCTGCATGTTTCTATTATTCTGATAAGAAATTCCTGCATATTTTCAACGCTTATTTAAAAAAATTGCTCTTGAAACGATAGGAAGAAATTGATCAGTGAAAATTATGTAAATTTAAACCGAAGATAAAATACTTTCGTGGGTACCTAGATTAAGACTATGATGAAATACAGAAATGTTGTGCTTATAATGAAAATTGAAACGACATTCTGGCGGAGTTTTATCTTTCTCTTGGTTCATTAAAATTCTATTTTCTGTCTTTAAAAAAATGTGTAACTAATTGTTAACAAAGGAAATGTTTTAAACACATAAATATGGATTTGTTTTAAGTAAAACTTTTAAATATATTACACAATAATTATTGTTAATAAATAATTATTTTCTATGCATGTCACAATATAAAAAAAAATATGCTAAGTTTAATAATTTTATATATCAAGTAGCTAAAGTAAATTGAAATCATAAGAACGTTTATAGAGAATACTGGAGGTTAGTGAGATCTGTCTTTAAGTGCGTTCGTAATTATATAAATACGTAGCACCTATTGTCGTCGTCTGGTCCGTCCGTCCGTCGGTATATAACAACGCAAAAACTACCCGATATGGTTTGAAATTTAAGAGTTATTATCTTTGCCGAATTTTGTCGAAACATTTCAAATTTTATGAAAATTGAATCAAAACTTTAAGAAAATATTAATAAAAACATTTATTAAGAATTTTTTTTTTTAATTGGTTCCTTTTTTGTTATGGGGGCTTCCGAGGTTTAATCGTCAAAGCGACCGAGATACTTATTTTATTACAGAAATTAATCTGAAGAAGATATAATTCATTTCACAGAATTAAAAATCATCACGATCTGAATATTTATATAACTAGCTATAGTACGAACGCACCTCAATTGTCACGTTTGACGTACAATGTCCAACTTGTTACATTTTATACTATAAAAAGTGTAATTTATAAAATTAATTGATTTTTTTTTAAACACATAGTTACTTTAAATAGTTTTTTATTAATAGATAAACAATGTTACTTTATACAGATAAATAGCTTTAATTTGTGAAAAAAAAATTGCCATTATACCCCAACTTCAGCGTGTAATGGGGTTCAGATAAATATCTCTTAAATAGGCGAATTTTAAAGTTATATCAACACTATTATGAAGTTTATGACAAGTTTATGACTTTAAAAATTAGGGTTTTTTTTGTTTAATTTTGTAACATTTCTTAAAAGAAAATTCATTGAGGTCTTTATTATACTGTTTGGTTGAAAGTTAATTTGGTAAAATGTTATTAATTTTAGCAGATATAAACAAATTGGATATTGTACGTTAAACGTGACAGATGAGGTGCGTTTTTTTATATCTAGTTTAAATGTAAAAAAAAAAAAAAAAAATCCTTATTATATCAGTGAAATGAATTATATCGTCTGTTTTTTTACCTACGTTTTTACCTTACTCATTTTTTCTTATTATTACGTATGCCACGTTTACAAATGCGAGTTTTTTTTCTACACAAGACATCGCTGCTAAATTCACCATGGAGATCTTGCTCTGGGAATGATTACCTCCATGGTTTAATATTTTTATGACTCATAATGAACGAATCTTCTGTATTTATTTACTCTAATGGATAATGAGATTTGGCTGTTAACCTAATTTACACTGAAGTTTTCCCAGAATCTATACATTTTTTAATGTAACTCCTCTCTCAAGCAAACAATTTTTTGAACGATCTTTCTAAAAATGTAACTTTCGTGCAATTTTATTCGAAAAATTTATTTTGAATAACAATGGCCGCCTGGCATATAAAAAAATGGTTTGCCCGTATTTGTTTTCCTCAGTCACATAACTTGCGCTTTTATTATATAGATTACGTACCATAGGAGAATAATAATAAACAAAACTTTTATTAATGTATTTTTAAGCTTTGATTTGATTTTCATAAAATTTGAAATGACTCAACAAAATTCTACAACGGTGATACATATTAAATTTCAAACCATTCGGTTGGGTAGATTTTGCGCTGATATATGCGAACGGACGGACAGACGGAATGACAATGCACTTTGTTTGGATGAAACGGGTTGACTTCTGCTTGAAACATTCACCATTGATTGTTTGGCGATATTGCAATACTTCATGGTAGACTCAATTCTTTTGTTCCTCCAGTTGTTCTCCATTCCTCCAGTTTGTTTCCTTAGTGCCATGAATGTTGTTTTACCCTGTAAAATTAAAGTTTCACAAATGTTTCTTAATCTACGAAAATATAATAGAACTATGATCGAAAATATATAATAATCTCTTCCGAGTTACTAACTATTTGGAAAAGCCTTCGTTATCGTTAGAAACACCATACTCAAATATATTTTCGAAATTTAAGAAACATTTATAAAAAGTTTATTTACTACCACTGATTTTCGGAAACTTATCCGAGTAGTTTTTATTGTGTTTTATTCAGTTTACTCAAACCAGAATATCGGATTTTAGGATACTATCAATTCTCACTTAAACATTTTCAGCTGCGTAACTGGATCTATACGTGCAGTAGTAACAAAATGATACTAATTTTAATATTAAAGTTAATGCTGTCAATTTGTCATGTTTATCTGTAAAACTTGCTTTTTGAACATGAAATTGTTTACTTGTGAATTGGTAGCATCCAGATAACCTATATTTCGGGTGGAAAAACTGATTAATGCACTACAAAAGCTACTCAGAAACACTTCCAAAAATCAGTGGCAGCAAAATGAACTGTATTTTTAATAAATAATTTTTTAAATCTCGAAAATATATTTGTTTCTGATGTTTCTGAAGATAAAATCAGAATCTGGTGCAGATCGGAAGAGGTTATCGTATTTTTGTTTCGTGGTTATATATTTTCCTAGACTAAGAAACATTTGTATTTATTTTTGCAGTGTAGTCATACCCATGTCTTTAGTCGTCTGGAATTGTCATAAGAATAAATTATTTATTTAACACATAAAAATTTGCGTTTGCCATGAAGCTTCATCAAGGACGGAGTCATATTTTTAGACCTAACATTGTGTTACACTTCGTCGCATATTTATTTAATAGTTTTCAGTTCAGAATGGATAAAAAAGAGAACTATTTGTTATGTTATATCTCTTCCAAGTTTCTAACTATTTGGAAAGAGTTTGTTAACTTTAAAAACCTCATACCAAAATATATTTTTGAGATTTAAATAAATACTACTTATAAAAACGTTTATTTACTGCCAATGATTTTCGGAAACGTATCCGATTATTTTTTATTGTGTTTTATTCATATTACACAAAGCTGAATATCGGATTTTAAGGTGCTTTCAATTAAATATTTGTAGCTGCGTAACTGGATTTATATGCTTGCAAGTAGAGTTGCAAAGAGCCGTTTAATTCCCGGGTTTACTTCCAATAGACCCGGTTTATTCGCAGGTTTATTCCCAAAAGACCTGGTTTATTACCAAAAAACCCGGTTTATTCCCAAAAAACCCGGTTTATTCCCAGGTTTAAACCGGGTTTTTTCTAGCCTTTGCAACTGTACTTGCAAGCGTAACAAAATAATACTAATTTTAATATTAAAGTTAATACTGAAAATTTATCATGCTTGTCTCTAAAACGTGTTTGTTGAACATGAAAATTTTTCCTTGTGAATTGATAGCATACGAAAAACCTATATTTTGGATTGAGAAAACTGATTAATGCACAATAAAAACTACCCGGAAACGCTTCCGAAAATCAGTGGCAGCAGAAGAAACTGTACTTTTTATAAATAATGTTTTAAATTTCGAAACAAAAAATGTTTCTGGTGTTTCTAAAGATGAAAGCGCATTTCAGAATCTTGTATAACTCGGAAGAGGTTATCGTATTTTTGGTTCGTGGTTATATATTTCCCTAGTTTAAGAAACGTTTGTCTTTTGTTTTACAGTGTAGTCATTCATACACATTCCTTTAGTCGTTTGGTATTGTCGTAAGAATAATATTTTTATTTAGCATATAAAATAGCGGCAAATTTGCGTGGAATAATATTTTTAGACCTAACATTGTGTTATACATTTTCACATATTTATTTAATAGTTTTCAGTAGAGAATGAATAAAAAAGAGAACCATTTATTATGTTTTTATCTCATCCGAGTTAATAACTATTTGGAAAAGTGTTTGTTATCTTTAGAAACCTCATAACAAAATATATTTTCGAGATTTAAAAAAATACTTATAAAAACGTTTATTTACTGCCACTGATTTTCGGAAACGAATCCGAGTAGTTTTTATTGTGTTTTATTCAGATTACACAAACCAGAATATCGGATTTTAAGATGATTTCAATTAAATATTTTCAGCTGCGTAGCTGGATTTATATGCCTGCAAGAGTAACAAAATAATGCTAATTTTAATATTAAAGTTAATACTGACAATTTATCATGTTTGTTTGTAAAACATGTTGTTTGAACATAAAAATGTTTACTTGTGAATTGATAGCATCCGAGAAACCTGTATTTCGGATTAAGAAAACTGATTAATGCACTATAAAAACGACCCGGAAACGCTTCCGAAAATAAGTCGCAGAAGAAGAAACTGTGTTTTTTATAAATGTATTTTTAAATCTCAAAAACATGTTTGTTTCTGATGTTTCTAAAGATAAAAAAATGCATTTCGAAATCTTGTGTAACTCGGAAGAGGTTATCGTATTTTTGGTTCGTGGTTATATATTTATATAAACTGATTAATGCACTATAAAAACTACCCGGAAATGCGCTTCCAGTGGCGACAGAAGAAACTGTATTTTTTATAAATAATTTTTTAAATCTCAAAAACATATTTGTTTCTGATGTTTCTAAAGATAAAAAAATGCATTTCGAAATCTTGTGTAACTCGGAAGAGGTTATCGTATTTTTGGTTCGTGGTTATATATTTATATAAACTGATTAATGCACTATAAAAACTACCCGGAAATGCGCTTCCAGTGGCAACAGAAGAAACTGTATTTTTTATAAATAATTTTTTAAATCTCAAAAACATATTTGTTTCTGATGTTTCTAAAGATAAAAAAATGCATTTCGAAATCTTGTGTAACTCGGAAGAGGTTATCGTATTTTTGGTTCGTGGTTATATATTTATATAAACTGATTAATGCACTATAAAAACTACCCGGAAATGCGCTTCCAGTGGCAACAGAAGAAACTGTATTTTTTATAAATAATTTTTTAAATCTCAAAAACATATTTGTTTCTGATGTTTCTAAAGATAAAAAAATGCATTTCGAAATCTTGTGTAACTCGGAAGAGGTTATCGTATTTTTGGTTCGTGGTTATATATTTATATAAACTGATTAATGCACTATAAAAACTACCCGGAAATGCGCTTCCAGTGGCAACAGAAGAAACTGTATTTTTTATAAATAATTTTTTAAATCTCAAAAACATATTTGTTTCTGATGTTTCTAAAGATAAAAAAATGCATTTCGAAATCTTGTGTAACTCGGAAGAGGTTATCGTATTTTTGGTTCGTGGTTATATATTTATATAAACTGATTAATGCACTGTAAAAAGTACCCGGAAATGCGCTTCTAGTGGCAACAGAAGAAACTGTATTTTTTTTATAAATAATTTTTTAAATCTCAAAATCATACTTGTTTCTGATGTTTTTAAAGATAAAAAATGCATTTCGGAAACTTGTGTAACTCAGAAGAGGTTATCGTATTTTTGGTTCGTGGTTATATATTTCCTTATATATTTTCCCAGATTAAGATTCATTTGTATTTTTTTTCTTTTTCTTTTTTTTTTTTACCTTGTAGTCATATCCATGCCTATCGTCGTCTGAGATTGTCGTAATAATAAATGATCATTTTTCATTTCACTTAAGAATCCAATACAAAAAAAAAATATATATTTTGTCTGTGAAGCAGCAGTTTAGGCATGTTTTTTTTTTTTTTTTTTTTTTTTTTTTTTTTTTCTTTTAACGCTCTAAGTCCATGTTGTGTTTGAACCATACATATCAACCATGCTCATTTTAATGTAAACGTTGCAAAATGTATCGTTGAGTAACATATAAAACAGCAGCAAATTTCGATTGCATTTTCCAAGGAGCTACATGAAGGACGAAGTAATATTTTTAGAGTTAACATTATGTTGCACTTTTTCACATATTTATTTATTAATTTTTAATTTGAGAATGAATACAAAAGAGAAATATTTAGAGAAATAAGTTTTTGTAAAGTTATGCATAAATTAAATTATATTTTACTATACCGTACATATTTCAAAACTGTATTAATTATAGGAATTTTATCTTATAAAATTAAAATGAAGGAACATTTTTTGATTTATTTTTAATTACAGAATTACTTTGATATATCATTAGGTAAAATTTGCTTAAAACTGAAGAGCCGATATTAAATATTCTGTGTTTTAAGAGTATTTTATTTGCTGTCTTTATTCAAAGTGTTTGCTTGTCTGAACCTTTCTCTTAAAATTTATCTTTAATTTAATTAAGTAAGAGTAACTAAATTTTAGTTTGTCAACTTAATTAATTAAAAAATATTTAAACAGTCTAAGAAATAAAATTCTAAATTAAATACCTTATAATTAAATATTTCAAAACTGTATTAATTATAGGAATTTTATCTTAAAAAATTAAAATGAAGGAACACTTTTTGATTTATTTTTAATTACATAATTATTTTGATATATCATTAGGTAAAATTTGCTTAAAACCGAAGAGCCGATATTAAATTTACTGTGTTTAAGATAATTTTATTTGCTGTCTTTATTCAAAGTGTTTGCTTGTCTAAACCTTTCTCTGAAAATTTATCTTTAATTTATGTAAGTAAGATTAACTAAATTTGAGTTTGTCAACTTAATTAATTAAAAAATATTTAAACAGTCTAAGAAATAAAATTCTAAACTAAATATCCTTTTTAAATGTACTATATGGAGAATAAAATTTCAGTGAATATTTCATTTAAGATCGATATATAAAATAAATTTTTGATGTTGTAAACTTTCAATATAAGTAATCTTTGTTTGCATTTCTGTTATACTTCATTTAAATAAAATAGAATAAAGTATGAATATGGGAAAATGAACTGAAAATTTAAATTTCCATTTCAGATCAAAAACATGCTTTGTGTTAAATGAGAGGAACTCACAAGCATTCAAGATATTTATTTTCAGAGCTACGAAATTAAAACTTTCAATTGTTTTTTTAGAATAGGTCTGTAAAAGATATACCACGGATTTTTTTTTTTTTTTTTTTTTTTTTTTGCTGACATTGCAAGTTTAAAATAGAAGATGTGAAAGTTTTTTTTTTACTATACAGTACAAATATTTTTTCAGATGGTGAACTTTTTTTAAACAAAATTATTTCAAAATTTTAGTAAATTTTCAGATTAATATTATATGAGAAAATATAAAAAATGATATTGTGTTTATAGTATAGGTTGATATGTAATAAATGTTAAATTTACGAATTCTGATATTTGAATGAAATTAAATATTTTATTTTTTTCTATTTAAAGCGTTCTTCATTCACCTCCAAAGTAATATATTTAATAAGAAAAGCAAAATAATGCAATGCGCAAAATAAGAGTTTTTTAAAAAGAATTTTTACAGCAAATTGATAATTTATTCCGTTGTGTCGATCTCATCTCACATGAACAGTTTAAAGCAAGTTACTAGCTGAAAGTAACTTGTTTGGTCTTTTGCTTGACGCTAACGTTCTCGCCTACTGTTCATGAGATCGCTGGTTCGATCCTCGCCGGCGCAATTTAATCGCCTCACCTTTATAGCTAATTTTTTCTGTAAAAAGTATAATTTCCCTATCGTATTACAAATGAATAAGTTTCATAAAGTTAAAGACCACTTAATATCTTCAACGCTTTTATTGAATATTTATTCCACTATATATTTTCTTAGAATATATGAATAGAACCAATTTCTATTGAGTAAATATGACATTATATGCTATTATGAAAATAGGAAACGAAGTCGAATACGATATTAAATATATAATTATTTGTTAAACTAAAATATATTTAGTAACAAATAAGTACTCTTTAATTAAAAAAAAATAATATCTATTCTTAAATTTCTTTAGAAAAAGGTAGTATTGATATCTATTTATGCGTGGGGCAGATAATGATGTGGCAGATAAAAATTCTATTCCATAACTCTATCATTCTATATACAGGGTGTTTCACAAACGACCCCTAACTTTAAAAATCAAGAAACCGGAAACGGTGATAGATAGAAACATGAAACCTGTGGTATGTTTATTAAAAAAAATCGTAAGAATCTTATACATAAATCTCAAAATTTAATTAAAAATAGCACCGATAGATGGCGCTGAGTGTGTTAAGAATCCTTCTAAAGAGAGTTCAGAATTATAGAAAGACTAGCCGTCGAATATTTCGACATTGGAATCTGATCGCTATTATCGTATAGTGAAAATAATTCGGAAAGTGATGTATACCGTGGAGAAACGTGTGTTTATTGTGTTGGAGTACCACCGATTAAATCAGAGTCCTACTGCCACAAGGAGAAGTTTTCAAACGCGATTTCAAGTCGCAAAAGGCCCAGATGGGAAAACAATTCGTGAGCTTTTCAAAAAATTTCAACAGACAGGCAACGTGGCCGATGCGTTAGTCAGAAATGTGGGTCGGACCCACTCCGTCGTTACTCCTGAAAATTTAACGACACATGTTTCTGTTATTGAGAATATATTCAAATAAATCTGTCCACAGACTTGCAGCTGAATCCGGAATCAAGCCCGTACAAATCCTTCGGAAATCATTACACATGTTTCCTTACAAGATTCAATGCCGGAACACCATATCAGCTCAAGCTGAACGAGAATGAGAGCATTTTGCTAACAAGATGATCGAGCAGGTGATTGTTCTGGTTTCGATATCGGCCGAATATGGTTTACGGATGAGGCCCATTTTTATCTGGATGGTGTCGTTAACAGACACAACTGGCGATTTTGGGGTACATAAAATCCACATTTGACTCACGCACGTCCACTCTATAGCCAAAAACTTGCATTTTGGGCCGCGATCTGTCGCAAAGGCATTATTGGGGCCTTTTACTTGCGAGAAACGGTGACGACTGAGCGGTATATTGCGCTTTTGAAACAATTTGTCGCCACTCAACAAGCTTTAGACGATCGTCCAGGTCTTTCATATTCAGGCTTGCATATTTCATGCAAGATGGGGCTCGTCCGCATCGTACACAAAACGTTTCTGACTTTTCGGACGAATACTTCGTTGACAGAGTTATTGTGTTGAACTATTCGGCAGTGAAGGGAAAAGGCATGAAATTGCCTCCGTATTCACCCGACTTTACTCTCTGCGATTACTTATTGTGGGGCCAACGACCCCTAGATAAGAAAGTCTTGACACTCGTCACGAAAACGTCATACCAAGCAGGCAAAACAAAGAAAAAAATTCGAACAACTTGCATGTTTTGATTTCATTGGCTCACAGAATTAATAATTATAGTTTACTACTAATAGTTAATAATTCCACGAGCCATCGAAATCGAAACATGTGAGTTGTTCGAATTTTTTTCTTTGTTTCGCCTGCTTGGTATGACGTTTTAGTGACGAGTGTCAAGGCTTTCTTATCTAGGGGGCGTTGGTGGGGCACATTAAAGGATATTGTTTACCGGAACAATTCTTTAACACTCGGTGAGATCAAAAAGGCTATTTGGCTTTGTTAACTTGTGTGTCGATTTCTGGTGACACACTACAGAGAGTCACTGAAAATTTCTTTCTGCGTTTGCGATGTGTCTGTTGTGTAAAAGGTGCACATATTGAATCACTTTTAATGTGATACGCCTATTTGTTGCAACGCCATCTATCGGCGCTATTTTTAACTAAATTTTGAGATTTATGTATAAGATTCTTACGATTTTTTTAATAAATATACCACTGGTTTCATGTTTCTATCTTTCGCCATTACCGGGTTATTGATTTTTAATGTTAGGGGTCCTTTGTGAAACACCCTGTATCATATCATCATTCTATTTCACAATTTCTCTAATTTTCATTGATATCTTATTTATTTCATTTATTTTTTCAAATAAACTTGCAAATTAAACATACGCATATTTTAGTTAAAGTATTAGGAAAAAAATTACTTTCTCAAATCATTGCAACAAAACATTTTACAGGAAGGTTTATAGTACACATTTGGTATTGCTATGTTTATAATTATACATATATTTTTTATATATTTTATGTTTCATCAAGTAGGATATTATTATTTTTTAAAAAATGTGTACGTAAATTATTGATTGACGGTTGAAGAGGCAAGATGAGTACGATAGGGTAATGACATTTTTTATTATATGTTTCAACCTTATAGTTTCATTTTACTTTTAGCGGAGGGTAATTCTGTCACTTTTTTATTATGTTATTTAATCAAAACTTTTGCAGTCATATGAAAGAACTAAGACTGTACATTCTTTTTCTAAATAGTTTTGTGTAACTTTTGCGTTAAGTTAAAAAGAAAAACACGAAATCTGTCCATTTTTTCCTAGGGTAGTTTGCGTATCTTTTGCGTTAAAGTAAGAAGAAAAAGGCTATTCTTTTTTAAATGCATTTCGTAGATATATCTATCAGGAAAATGATCTGTAAAACGTTTTTTGCAAAAAATTGTATAATTTTAGATCTTCTACATATAAGTTTTTGTCCTATTTATATTTCAATTACATTTCTAATAGATGTTATATTTATTTTTTCAAAAAGTCAGGAAATTCCAGACTATAGAGAGTGGGAATTTTTAAAAATCAAATTCTGAAGATGATAATATAGAATTAATACACAAAATGTACGAAATTTTATTATAATAGATCAAAATACATCGCTAATACATTTAAAATTCCTATTTCATGTATACAAATGTAGTACTTTGTAAAAAATAATTATATAAGAATCGTTTTACCATTTTCATTACTTACATCGCATAAAATAATCTGGATTTCGATCTATCTAATAACAAACATTAACTTGCAGTATGCAATTTTTCACTGTCAACTGATTTACTTAAAGTAGTTGAATAAGAAGTGTAAGAATAAATTGATGAATGCGACAAATAATGAAATAAAACGCTGAAAAAACATTTTATTCTAAGTAATTTAATAAATGAGTCTACCGATTTCTCCCAAATCTATTTTTGGACATTTATATATCATACGGCGCAATGTTTAAATAATTTGGGAAATAAATATTCGATTTTGAGACTCCTTTTTAAGACTCATCTATTCTAAATTTCCCCTAACAATTCACAAATCAATAGTTCTGTGTTTGTATACGTATCCTGTAAAAAGCTCACAATTCAAATTCATAACAAACTAAAATAAAAATCATATTAGGAAATACCATTTTCTAAATGTTGAGTATGATGTGTACTTTAGTAGTATATATATTTTTGAAAACGGCCTTTCGTGAAATTAGTAATCAATCTGTTAGAAACGGAAGTCGCTTATACTGTAATGTCCAAATAATTAATTTCAGGTTATTATTGTTAAAGTTTCTGTCATATACAGACAGAAAATTTGACATTATGGAAATATATTGTATAACATTATTAAATCAATATTTATATTTTAAGAAACAGTGAATATATTTAAAAAATTATGTGGGTCATTCAATGTCAAATTGCCTAAATACGGATGCGCTACCTGTTCGAACCACTTGAATTTCGATGCAATCGCAAAAAGACGTACATGTACATTTGAGATGGACAAAGCAAACTATCAAAGTCAGAAGTAATATAGTTGGTGTACCAGAGGTGTTTCTGTAAAGTTCACTATATCACTGTTGCAGGAAAAACGATCAAATCACCAAGTTTATAATCTTACTGCTCATTATACAGGAAAACTAACGTATTGAAAATATGTTAGTGCATAATGTATGTAAATGCATAGTGTATGTAAGTGCATAATTAAAGATCAGCAATCAATACAATCAACACCAGTTGGCCTCAAAATAGGGTACACCGCCTGTGACAATGAATTTGATTCTTACTTTAACAAGCTGTAACTACTAAATATATTACTTTAAAAATTTGACACTATATCAGTTAATTATCTATGGATATGACATAGAGACACTGATTTTGTTTCCTCTCTTCCTAAATATTTATTAAATGGTTCACATAAAAAAATCCTCAAAAATTAAATTTATAAATTGAACCCCATTATTAGGAGCCTATATCTCCAAAAATACAGTTCGGATTTGATTATAGTTAGTACAACTGGAAAAACGCTCCTTAATTGGCAGGAAACATTTGTTTTATTTTGCACCTCTTCAGTATAAGGTAAAATAGAAAGCTTCAAAGTACCTATTTGTTATGAGATTCGCCACTATATGGAATACAACTAATGTTCGGGTGCACTAAAATATCTCTTTAAAGGATAAAACTAGAATTTTGAAACGAGTGTCTACCTGTAATAAAACTACCATGTGCTGTCATATGAAAGTGAGCGCAGCGCCCCCTAGTGACGGAATTAGGCATATATCGACTCTATTTCGAAAAATATGACATATTGCGAAAACATGGCAAATATAAAAGTGTACAACATCCTTGATTTAGTTTAAAATTACGTCTTACATTTTATTAGAAGGTCTGAAGTGTTAATTTTTCGATAACCAATCACCAGTATAAATACTTCGCAAATCGCTTCTAGTTGTGTAGCATTATACGGAATATTTTCACATATACTAACACATATAAGCAAGGTAGAATTTATTTTAATAAGAAATTTGAGATAAGTATGCTCAATGTGTCCACATTCTTTAGCTATGTATGTAAATGCATATTTGTGCATGCGTATTGCTGCCGACGGTGGACACATAGAGCATACTTAACTCGAATTTATTATTAAAATAAAATTTAACTTGCTTACATATGTTAGTTCAACTAGAACATATACACCTGATTAATAATTCCACACTTCTAGAAGTGAGTAGTTATGGATTTTAAATATCAAATAGCTTATAAAACAATTCTTCGACTTAAAAATTGTTTGCTGCAGCATATTTATCATACATATCTCTATAAAACTTCAGGTTTTTATGTTTTTATACGTAATAGGGTTTTCATTATAAGCTGAGAAAGTGGAAAGACATGGTTGATTCAAAACGGTAGTGGCGTCTATATTAATTTTGTTTTAAAGAGAAATAATATTACTATAAGCATCCAACTCTCTTTAGAAAAAAAACGTTTAAAATAATTATTTTAAAATTATTTAATAAAAACGTACCTTAAAAGTTGGCTTTCATGATGTTTCGCTGAAATAGACCAGCTTGTGTAGAGACAAGAAGGAGGTTAAAGTCGTATAAATTTATGCTCTTTTCCTTGTGCTTGCATCTTGTGTCCCAAAAATATTGGAACGCATTTTAATTTTTTACCTGTTGGAGATATGTAATTTCTACTTCAAATTGCAAAACTGTTTAGTATAAAGTAAGGATTCAGATTATGTTGTTGAAGTAGCATTCATTTTCTAAAAGTTTCACCTTTTAAATTATTATACGGTTTATGGGCTCCATAAATTATGTTTAGATAAATTTTTCCATGTTCTGACAACAGTAAAAATTCATCACCGATTTATGATACTTTAAAGTTTCGCAGCTTCCCGGCACTAAAAACAGACAAACGATTTTTTATTTCCGGAAAGCTTCGAAGTATTATAAACATTTAAGCATTATAACATGGTGAGTTTTGGTAGTAGAAAAACTGAATTTTTATTGCTGTACTTGACAAAGCAAGAAGAAAATTTACTAAATATATTTCTAGGAACCAATGACCGTATAAAAAATTAAAATGTGCAATTAAAAAAAATAATGGTAGATATATTTCATCAACATAATCATAAATTCTTACCTTATTTTGAACATTTTTGCATTTTACATTGCCTACGGATCTCCAACAGGTAAAAAATTTAAGCGCGTTTCTTCAATCTTTTGGGAACATTCTTTATACCTCTTGAACTTAAAAAAAATAGATAATGTTAACTATTTTATAATATGATTTGCAAACTTCTACATTTATTCTTTTTTCGACATCTGTATTTGTTTTTGAAAAATACGAATATTAACCCTTCAAAAAAAAATTCGTGCACAAGACTCTCTTTTGCGAATTTCGATTTCTGCTATATATTAAATCTGACATCGGCTTTCTAAAATAACCAAACAAAAAGCAAAAACACCTAAAGACATCTACGTTCTATCGGGTTTAGGCAGAAACCTTTAGTTTAAAAAATAAATTACGTTAACCCTTTCGAAAACGTTTTTAACCGTAAGTCAATTTCGCTTTTTTAACTATTTCTCCTATCTTTAAAAATCCGAATTGGCGTTTATAAACAAGATACGAAAAACTAAAAATACCGTGCCTAATCTATATCCCTTTGTTTTTTTAAAATCTGGTATCCGTTTTGAAAAAAATTAATTTTAACCTTCCGAAAAAAAATCCTTTCCAAAACTCACTCACGCGAATTTCCTTTTTTTGGTCCAGATTTGAAAATCGGCATCGACTCGGGAAATGCAAGTACGGACAAACTGTAGACTCCAGATCATAGACACGTTCATTGTCTTCAAAATGCACGGTTGGGTTTTAAAAAATATCTACATTAACCCTTTAGAAACCGATCGATTACGTAACCCAGTTTTGCGATTTCCGCTATTTTGGCAATGTTTACCCGTAGTTAAATTTCAATTCTACTAGGAAATTTGGTTGGGTCAAGTGTTCTGAAAAGGCCTCTCCCAGTACAGACTGCACCCCATGGCGGTAGAAAGTGGAACTATAAGAGTATATCTGGTTCTATGGACCCAATTACGACGGTGTTAAGCTCATTCGACTTGATATCTATAGCCTTAAATATTTTAGCTGCACTTTCGACCGCCAGAATGCGCTTTCCGATCTTGGGTTTTATGAGCCCGATTACGACGGGGTTTGCCTCATTCGACTTGATTTCGATAGCCTTACAGATTTCAGTCGTATTCGTATAGAACAGATTATTAATATTTCGGGCCCGGGCAACGCCGGGCGGATTAGCTAGTGTCTAATAAAAATTCCGGGAACCGAAATATCCCGAATATGTATTCATTTCTGTTTAACGGAACTTGTTTCAAAGTAATATGAAAAATTTAATTGGTCTTAAGGATTATTAAATAAAAAAAATCTATTTTTTAAGTTATTAAATATAATAAATCGCAGTACTTAAAGAGCATTTTAAAGTCTAAGTAGTGAAAAAATTTCAATAATAGAGAAATTTACTTTGTTATTATTTTCTTTTTATATAATTCTTTAATAAAATTGAGATGTATGTTAATTGCAAAGCTAAATTAAATCCTAAAGTTTTTGCTTATTATTTATTGAAAATGCTTTAATTTTGAACGTTCGCAAGTTTCGAATTTCTACTTGTATGTGCGTGAATTTATTTTCCGAGCATCATGTTCCGGAGTGTATGACAATATTCTTTAAATTGGAAAGTACTTCAGCTGAAAAGAGAAAAAAAGCTAAATTAAAACACAACACATTTTCTTTTTAACACTTTCCAACTTAGTTGAAAAGTGTTTATGATTTCTGTCAGTACTCTAACTTTCGTAAATACACTCGGATTACCTTGAAATTTTTACACGTGATTAACATTTACTAACTTTAGTGCACAATCGCTATTGAAAATGAAGTTTGTAGAATTCGCAGTTCGTTTACAGGGACAGTCAAAATTATCCCACTACATTACGGTCAATGGGAAAAAATCGTTTCAAATGCATTTTGATGATGTTACATCATTTTAAACATAATGAAATTGATATGCATTTATTAAGTGCAGTAAAACATGCTTTCTATAGAATATGGGATGGAAAAGCATTTATTATTCATTTAGAGGGTCATACAAAAGTCTTTTACATAATAATAAATGGGAAAAATCGTTTGCAGTATATTTGAATGTTTTTACACTATTTCAAAATTAATGAAATTTATATGTATTAATAAGTGCTTCTATGCGCACTATAAGTGTCTTCCAGAAAAGTATGGCGTGCATTGCATCTATCGTTCATTTACAGGGACACACAAAATATTTTGGTTACAGTACTGTCTGTGAGCTATAATTCCTGGAAGTACGTTTTCAATTTCGGTTTCACTTTTTATGCTTAACAAAAACTTTGCATAGTACGTGGTTTGAATAAATTCTGTTAATTATACACAGAGCTACACAAAATAATTCGTAAATATTATTTGCTATGGCAGTGAATTGCATAAGGGTAATTTTTAATTGTGTTATGCTTTTCTTGCTGAACTATATTTAATATACTAATAAAAGTTTGTATAATATAAATAAATTCATATGCAGGGCAACGCAAAGAACATTGACGGTTATGGTTGGTAGTTGCTGGAAGTGCGTGTAAGTTGTGTTATGTATTTTTTACCTGAATTAAATTTTAGGTTAATATAGGGTGCGTACAAAATATTTTAGATAATATACAGGGTTCTAAAAAAGATTTCGAGTGCACTTCCATCTATAGGCGAAAATTGCTAAAGGTGAACTTTCTAACTGAAGTAAATTTTAGCATGTTGTGTAGTATATATGAAAACCTATAGATCACATGCAGGACTACCCAAAATAATTAGATTACGTTTTTGACTATTGAAGATAATTGTTATAACTGGATTCTTAAATGTGTTTTATGTTTTCTAAATTGTTTATTTACATACCTTCTTTTACCTTATTTAACGGTGAATTTTCTTTACAGTTTTCTAGATGGAAAGCTTTTCATAAACTATGACTGACGAAGGATTTTTCATTCTTGTTATTTACTGAAAATGCTTTTAAGACTGCAGGTTTGTAAGTTAGGAAATTTTACCTTGTTTTGATGAACTTAATTGTTGAATTATATGTTTCGGAGTGAATGAGTTGTCTATCATTCTTTTAATTTCGAAGTAATATAGCCGGAGAAAGAAACAAATAAATACAAGACATATCATATTTCTATAGTATATTGGTTGATTTCTTTCTGTAAAATATGAATATAATATAAAAAAAATAATTGGCATTTAAGATAAGGTTTTGTTAGAACTAGTGTTAAAATTAGAGTTCAAATTGATTAAAGAAACGCAAAGTCTATAGAAGAGCTCTGGGGTCAGGATAATAGCATATTGGGAATAACTTCAACACTTTAATGCAATAAACTGTGCGAGGTAAGAGTCCAGTACGAGTTTTATATTGAAGTTAATTTCAATTTAAACGTGTGAACTACAGTGGAGAATCCATTTTTTTGTTGTCTTTGTTTCTCAACATCGTATTACTATTTTTACTTTAACGATTATGCATTATATGTTTATTATATGTTTATTATAAGTTCATCGGAAAGAGAAAAGAAGACAGGTAGAAGATTTGGAAATATTTAGAAATAGTTTTATTAAATTGTAGTCGGAAGTTTAAATCAAACGTTCGCGTTGTGCCAACTGCAAACAAATTTTGGATGCAGATAAGTTGTTTAAATTAATACAACTTGACAAGTCATCTACTGAAATAGCAAAATTTAACATTTGATTAAACTTTCAAAATGTATGTCTTTTTTTAAATTTTTTTGTAACTTAGTTTTCTCAAATGTACTAAATGATAAATTTTATAAAAGAATTATTCTAAATTTCCATGTTTAAAAATATATTAATGTAGGGAGATTATAATTCACATAATGAGATTTTCTGTATATACCAATTTATTTTCATATGTTTAAAAATTATACTTCTTTAACATGATATATTACAAAGAATTTTAAAGCAGGATAACTTTTGAGGTAATTATATAAAATTAATTACACATATTGTGGTTTTCTTTAAATCCTTTTAGCTTACAAATTTCGTAACAAAGCGCAGAAGAGTATATGTTTAAAGAGTGTTTTCTTGACATCCTAATTAATCTTTATTAATGAAATTTCTTTTGTTTTAGAAGCGAAGACTGAATAAAAATAATTATGAACACAAAAGATTAAATGATGCGAAATAAGAAAAAATAAAATGTGACTAAAAATTATTGAATTAAAATTAATAGTTACTACTAATAATGAACAAAAGTGCGTACATTTTTAGTTTAAAATTTATTTCTACAGTTCAATAAAATGCAACAGTAACATTTCTTTATAAAATATTAAAGGAAATGTGATCCTTTATTACGAATGGGATTATTTCCATGTTTTTTATGCAAATTACATAAATAACGACTCTTTGGTTTATGGGTATTTTTTTAAACTTTGGTTTGCATTTTAGATTGATTTTCTTTTTCTCTGAAACACATTGAAATTTTATTCATATATCATTTCATATTTCCCATATGAAAACAGATTCTTAAAATATTTTCATTTAAAAATATAATTTCGGCCTATTTAGCTTTTGATAACTTAATAAACTGTGTTGTTTATGCTATTTAAATAAACATATAAAAATTAAAATGATCTTGAAAATCATGAAATTATGATTTTGTTTTCAATTCTATCGTATCCACTATTGGAAAATGTATCATGCATTTGACATAAGTGTATTTAAAATTCAATTTTTGCTTATTTAAAATTCTTACCCCTCGTCTAACGTGAAAAAGGACATATATTAGAACATAATTTTTATCTTACAAATTGTACATCTAACATATTAAATGTTTTCGATATTTTAACCAAGAATCATATGATCAAATTTGTGAATTTACTATATTTATTTTTCATTAGGGAATTTAGTGAAAAATACATCTGATAAAAATTCATACTTTATAAATAAGAATGAATAATTTCCACAGCACAAATATTATTTTCGATGCTAGAAACGATTCATGATAACCACGTTTTAAACCTTTAATTTTCATTTAGTGGATGGTATCTGAAAAAAAAAAAAAAATACATACACGTCGAATTGATAACCTCCTCCTTTTTTGAGTCGGTTAATAATGATAAGGAAATATAGCCTTAAACCTTTTCCTCCTCTAACATCGTCATTAAACATGTCTTGAAATCTTTGTCAGTTAATAGATTAAAAGGAAACCCCAGATAACTCACATATCGTATTTGAATTAAAAAAATTTGAGGGTTCTTAGTTCATTATGATCTGTAATCATAATTTTTGGTACACATTAACTGAATTGAATACTATTCGCTTGGGCGTTGGTCAGGAGGTGTCGGATTTGATTCTTGCTTTAGGCATAGACTCTAGTATTGGTTCCAATTTAACTTTAAAGTGCGTTTCCGGTCTTTTTACACCATGGGTGGTATAGTGCTATAAACAGAACAAACCATTTCGAAATGGACAATTTTGAAAAAATAAAATGGTCAACATTTGAAAATGAGTTATTATACATCACAGAAAAATTATTCTGGTGAAATATTCTTTGTTGTGAAAATCTGCGGATATGGAAATGTATGTTCATCATTTATCCCTTTTTTTTTCATTTAGGATTTGACTAATAAACTCCAGCCAATTTTAACTTAAAATTTTAAAAATAAATATTTAGATATCATTAAAATAAATTGGAATATGGAAGTCAAAAATAATATTTTTCATCACGGAAATAATGTGTCACACAATGTTTGTTTTGAACTGAAATATTCGCCATTTGTTCTCCAGGTTTAAGTCCGTTCGGAAATATTCCTTCATTTTTAAGTAAAGCGCGGAATTTAACAGGGGAGATTTATTTATATTCTACGATGGTTTTTTTTCTTGCTCAAAAATGGTCGGTACAGGTCAGATACAAATTATATGGTCAATTGTTATCAATGAAAAAATTTAGAAATATTAAGTTATGTTACCAGTTCAGTGGTGGATTAATAATATTATATGAGAAGTTTTTGGATAAACGTCTTACATCAGTGCCGAAATCTCATTTGGATTGACCTTGGGGGATTTATTTCACCGTCACCACGATAACCAATCCTTACACCTCTGGATTTCAGTGGATGTTTTTTTTAAGATTAGGTTTAGTCTGTCGCATCCAAAATCCATCCTTGAAGTAAAATCCAGAAACAGTACTCCATTTGGTGTGATCAACATGAACATGCTCACAAACATATGGTAAAACCTCATTTAGGACTTACAATGATAGGACTCTGATATGACTTACAGTGTATAGAAAGGCAGTAATACTCAACATTTGTAAAAACTAACGTATTTACAAACGTTATGTTTACTTTAATTTTTAGCGGTATAAATGCACAATGCAATTCAATTTTTCCAAATATTTTATGTCCATCCTGTATTATACCTAGGATATTTAAAATTTTTACTTTTAGAAAAGTCAGTTACTTTTAGGAATTTTATGAGTTATACCTAGAAAAAGGATTTCTTTCACCGTTGGTTCATTTGCAAGTTCAAGTATGTAGTTATTGATGAAAAAATGGAATTACTTCCATGGAAATTCAAGCACTCTATTGCGGTTCGTGGTAAAGCTCTTTAAATTTACTGATCAGTTTATGTTTGTAATATCTAATGACCGAAAAAAACATATGTAGGAATAATTTAAGAATTTAAGAATAATAGTGCTAACAAATCAGTTTATCATTTTTATGAAGCAGTATGTATCTATCCATGTATCTATCTAGCTATCTATCTAGCTAGATAGCTAGTTAGAGGTATATTAGATATGCTAGATATACAGATATGCTAGGTATAGTATATATGCAGATGCAAGATATCCAGGTATAAAAGATGTACAGATACCAGTTACACAAATATACTAGATATACAAATATAACTAGTTAGCTATAGCTATCTATATCTGTATATCTCTCTCCCTCAACCTTTCATTCTCTCTGTGTATATATATATAAAATAATACCTTTAAAATCAAAATATCAAAATACGACAGACAAGTTCTTTCAACAAAATATGACAAAATCTCTAATTTAAAGATGGCAAGAATTTATATATTTGAAAGCAAAATCTTGATATATATTTCAAATGCATGTTTCGGCATGCTCTTAATGCACTTGTGTTGTTTTCATTTGTCAAGTTGTTTGGAATGTGAGTAAAATTCGTTTTTGATTAACTTTCCTTGTGTTTATGAATTGTTTTGCTTTTTAAAATGAATTACACGGGTGAAATGGACTATTCTGTTCAGTCTATTATAATAATGCCGTGTCTGCCTGTGTTTGTCGTACTTTGAAATCAAAATACAACAGACAAGTTTTTTCCACAAAATATGACAAAATATCTAATTTAAAGATGGCAAGAATTTATATAGAATAACTTTAAATTAAAAAATAGCTTACAAATTCAAGCAACAAAGTGACCGTTACTGCAATTTAGAGATGATATGTAGTAATACATTACATAATAGTTAGAGAAAAATAAAGAAAAAAAGATATATATAACTATGCCAGATAAATTGAAATAAATATCATTCAATATTTGAACCAAAAAATGGAATTTTGATTACAAATGATAATGAAAATGAAACAGCAAAACGCAATGTGTATGTCTAATCATTAGCTAGTAGAACACCACACATGTTGCAGAAAAATGTATTGTTATAATAGACTGAACAGAATAGTCCATTTCACCCATGTAATGCATTTTAAAAAGCAAAACAATTCATAAACACAAAGAAAGTTAATCAAAAACGAATTTTACTCACATTCCAAGCAACTTGTCATATAAAAACAACACACGTGCATCAAGCAGCCTGCCGAAACATGCAATTGAAATATATATATCAAGATGCTGGATGACAACAGTTACAGTTATTATGTTAAATTTAAGACAGTAATTAAATTATTGAAATACATTTAATATTATTTAACAATAATTATTACGAGTTTAAACTTAATATTCAATAAGAAAACCCAATATAATTTTAAGACGTACATTTATAAGAAAAATGATATAACTCAAATCCTACTGTAAATTAGAACATCGTTTTAAGTTCAGTGCTGACCTCTGTAGTGCAATGAAATTACTTGTAGAATATATTTTGGTATACATAGTGCTCCCATCTATATCTAACATATAAAATAAATAAATAAATAAATAAATAAATTATTAAATTTGATTTTATTATAGAGAAATATATTAAATCTGTTTTTAATATAGTTTTATTTTATCTCATCTAAATATAATAGTTATAAAATTTAAAATAATATAGTGTAACACAATTTTATAACAAGTTAATCAACTTATTTATTAATTAACATTAATCACTGTAAAAAATAAGAAATTTAATGTACAAAATTAATAAGTAATGTTCAGCATTGACTTATAAACATTAGTTCTAAATGCAAACCAATTTATTTTTATAATAATTAAATTACACAATTTTTATTTAGCATCTAAATGATTTTTGTAAAAAGAAAATTTATATATATATTTTTTGTATTATATAAATCTCCATTTATTATAAATGACCACTGCTAAAACAATAAATTCAATAACATTAAATATATATAAATATATTGATTAATAAATTATATATACATATACATACATATATTATATTATAAATATCCTTTTATTAATATCTTCTTACGATCAAATAAGTCAGTTGGGTCATTATATCTGTAACATCTTTAAGGAGAATAATTATTGATTTCTTACATGTATCTTTCAGATTTTTATTCCATTAATGACTGAATATCTTCTTTTATTCATAAGAGGAGTCATTCAATGAGGGAAATTCCTAACAATTCTACAGATATAATGTGCCACTTTGTACTGATTGATCACCATTGTTTTGTTTCTTATAATGAGTAACTTATAATGAGCAACTTATAATTACTATTTGATAAATTGTCTGCAATACTTTTTGGTTTAATATATTTCCTAATGTATTGCATTAATTGATGCATATTTCTACTCAAAATGCTTTCACAAAACCTATGCATTTATTGTTATTCTTCTATTAATGATTTCCGAGAGTTAATTAAACTAACCCTTTATAAATGTAAGGCATTATGCATTAACTATTACAGATTTTGGACAGGTATCGTTAATTGCTATTCTTATAGCTAATGACAACCTTTAAATTTTTATCTATACAAACAATTCGCAGAGTTAAGGAATTTTATGAAAATTGACAAATATTCTATGCCACTATCTGGAGATTTTGTTGGCATATTTTTTTTTTCAAAGATAAGGGGTAACTTCTTATTATCAATTGATAAAGTGTCAGTACTTATTTCGCATCTATTCATAGAACCATATTAGAAACCTACTTGATAGATGAATTTGTATTATAAATTAAAAACTAATATGTAATGTGTTTTAGACAGATAATTGTTAGAAGAGTGATTTCTGAAATAAACATTTCATCTATTATTGTGAGCCTGAATATTCATCCATCCGACTTCAAGCTGGTGAAACGAAACACGTGTGTGCTGACAAAGTACTTTTCTGTTTTCTGTGAGATTCTCATTAAAGAACTTACACGTGTAACCTCAAGGGTTCAAGGCTAAATGACGTAAACTTGACTGTGTGTTTCTCTAATCCAAGAACTAATACTTCAGTCTCTGAGCAACCTTCTTGAAATGCAGAACTACTGAACACTTTCTCTTAAAATTAAATGTTTAACTTTTTATAGTGTGATGTAAATTTAACAATGTAAATTATTTTTTTTTCTCTCTTTTTAACAGTAATTAAATAATTAACTTAGAAGTTATTTCATGAAGCCATACTTTATTTTAACAAGATTGTGTTTGTTAATATCTACTTCAAATGTGCCATTATCGCTGGATTAATTCTCAAGTTGGATAATTACTCTTTACAGGTAGGCCAAACTTGCATTACCTTATATTACTGTTATAAAGTACTTAAAATTGAATTTAAGAATAAAATAGAAGAATCATTATTTACCGTAGTTCTAAAAATTATCAATAATATTGTCTATATTTAAATAAAGTGTTATGATTAAGAAACAGTTTTCTGTCGAGAACAATACAAAAAATTATAATAGTTTTTAAAAGTTAAACTAAGAATTGTTTGTTCGTAAGAAATTAAAAAAAAGAAGATAGAAACTCATTAAGTTAAACAACATTAATTTAATTTTAGATGTTTATTTTTTTTTTCACTTTCATGTATACTTATCTTGATATATAAATTTTAATTTTATGCATATTTTTTTCATTACCTTATCTAGAGTAATGTTTTTTGATAAGCTTTAATTTATTCATTCTTTTTTTAAATAAATGGTTTTTCTAGATTTTCAAGATAATGACCATACATACTTATTTCAGGTTTTATTGTGTTTAATAATATTTTCAAATAGGAAGATTTATGTATATAAATATAAATTGGATATCTTTTTTTAATTTTGTATTTACACAATATTGTTTTATGTGTTTCAGTAAATAAAAAAAAAAATATATTTTTATAATCTGTTTTAAATGCATGTATGTACATCTGCCCCTATTTTACTGAATGTGAATATTTTACTTTTGTCGAATTTCGATAGAAAAAATAATTTAAGTGTTAAAATTATTTGTTACTTTAAACAGTCTAATAATTTTCTCTGCTTAAGTTTATTTAAGATATAATCTTTAGATATAAGATTTATCTTAAGATATAAGATTTAGTTTATAAATATTTAATTCATAATTTTTAGTTAATAATTAATAATGTCAATTATTTAATATATATATATCAATGTATATCAATATATGTATCAATGTGTATATATTAATATAGTATATTATGCAGAGCTGCCAGGTCTCCGGCTTTTACGATACCAGTATTTTAATAAAGAAAATCATGTTTTATTTAATAGGAGCATTCTGAGATTTAAAATAACAACATTTTCTCTAATAAAATTCTGGTATACAAAAAGCCGGAGACATGGCAACTCTGATATTATGTGATCTAACTACAGTCCCAGTGAAATTAAAGGCTTTGAAAATGATGTCATTATGATGTTATTCTAGTAAAAAGTGTTTTTTCTGAATAAAAATGTCTGCTTCATTTATGTACATGCAAATCAATCCTTATAACTGAGATTAATTATGTGGAGGTCAAAAATGCATAAATATTTTCAAGAGATTGAAAAGTATCTAGATCGGTATTCAAACCCGGGAGTTTGATTAAATACGCAGATGCTCTGCCAGTTACCAGCATGATACAATTCACTCACTTGTTGGCACCATCAGATCTTTGAACCTGTGGAATTACCAATGAAAATATGTTACACAGGGAAACTACATTACTCCATCTATATACTAATATCATAAAGAAGTAACGTTTGTTTGTTTGTAATGGAACCCTTTAGGAATACTTAACTGATTTTTAAAAACATGGCGGAAAATTGATGGTGACAGTTCCTGTTCCAATTATCCTGTTCCAAAAATCAATTTTATTAAATTGATTTTTATGAAGAGTCTGCTTTATTAATTAGATTTTTGTGAATGGGGACTAAATAGGCCATAAAGTTTGCCTGGATCGACAGTTGCACTTATAAGATGTAAATGCTCTCTAAAAACAGTTTCTGAAAAATTCAAAATTTAAAAGAGTCAAATGAGGAAAAAGCGTTCTAAATTACGATTTCAATGCAATTGTTAAATGTACGGGTTAAAGGGAGGTTCTATGGAAATGACTACTTTTAAGACACAAATACACACACATAACAGGTTTTTAAAAATCGAAATTTAAAAGGGTGCAGGAGAATAAAAACGTTCTAAATTACGATTTTTCTGATACTTAAAGGACTAGATCTTGAAATTGTGCATGGTGGTTACTTTTAAGATACAAATGCTTGCTATGAATGTTATCCAAAAAAAATAATTAAAATGGTGAAATGAGATGAAAACGTTCTAAAATACGATTTCTATGGAATTTTTAGGGATAGAAACTCGAAATTTGACATGACTGTTACTTTTATGACCTAAATAGTCGCACAGAACAGTCGAAAAAAAATCCAAATTTAAAATAGCGAAATGTGCGAAAATCGTTCTGAAAACATTCTAATTACGATTTCTATGGAATTGTTAAGGATAGAATTTTGAAATTTAATATGGCTGCTACTTTTAAGAAAGCAAATGCTCGCCTAGAGTATTTTTGTAAAAATTCGAAAATGTTCAGGAGCAAAAAATATTAAAAAATCGCGATTTATGTGATATAGTTGGTGTAGAAGCCTGGAATTTGACATGGTGATAACTTTTAAGATGTAAATGTTCCCTAAGAATGGTTTAAAAAAATTCGAAATTTAAAAGGGTGAAATGAAAGGAAAAAGGTCATAAATTACGACTTATTTGGAACTGTTAAGGCTACAAACTTGAAATTTGGCATGACTGTTACTCTCGAGACGTAAATGCTTTTCCAGAACTGTTTTCTGACAGTTCTAAAAGGATCGAGGAGAAAAAAATGTATTTGTAGTATTATTGAATTTTCCCCACTATTTCTGTAACTAAACAACGTAGAAAAATATTTTATATACTAAAACCGTCCCTGAATAATGTTGTAACCAACATTGTAAATCTCATCAAAATCCGTTTGGAAGCTTAGCTATAAAAGAACAGAATGGCAGATGAATTTGCATTATATGTATATATATATACATATAAGAGATAGTAGATAAATATTATTGCATTTATAATATATGTATTATAAAATTCCATAAAGTAAATACACCAATTAATAAAATTCTCATTACATTTCTTACTGTTTAATATATTGTTTATATTATTTTGTAAGATCACTTTATTTTATGCATCTGTTAAGACTTTAGAATGAACTTTACCCGTTAAATTTTTATACATATTTATACATATATAATACCTATAGGGTGTTAATAAAATAAATAGATTTAAAAATAATTAATGAATATTTAAATAAATACACAGAACATCATACAAATATTTTAAAAAGGATGTTTACATTATTAATTTGTTTTCCTTAAATTTTTTTTAAATCTTTTTTCGTACAGAAATTAAATGCAACACCACTATCCGAGCAACAAAATTCATTTGTAAAATTTTCAAAGAGCTTTCAAATGTTGAAGGTCGGAAATTTGAAACATATTTAGTAAGCTTCAGATAATCCACTTAATCAATCTTCCCTGTAATGTATCTATAAAAGTTCGCGTTCCACAGGGATGTTCGACTTCTATATTTTAAAGCTTATTTTCACATTCATTAACTCAGTTTTGATTACGCACTAGAGATGTATTGAATATGAATGTAATGCGTTACCATAAATGATGCTATTTTTACAGTTGATGAAATTATTCAAATGAAGTTTAGGAAAGTAAATAAGCTATGAAAATGTCTAATATTAGAATTAAAATTATTTTGTTTATTAAAATATTTTGAATATTTAAATGAACGCGACGTAATCAATAAACAATATTAGGACTTCTCGGGAAAGTGAAATTTACAAAGATTCCAGTCTTCTATATTATTCGAATAAATATTTTTCTCGATAATTTCAGTAACTCTTCTGTGATAATAAATTGGGATGTTTACACTTAATATGCTTCATATCCAAACATTAAGGGGCAGTCATCGGACTCTTTCAATTTTAGAAATTTTGTGAAATATCTACTGAAATACTTAACGAATTGTTCTTGAACTTCGAGAATGTAAAGTACATGCTTGACTTCATAATTTTCAGTGAAGATTTAGTCGTGAGCACAATTAGGGGGACAATAATACATTTAATGATAAAATAATAATTTTAATTATCCAAGTAACAGCAAAAGCTCAAAATGGTCTGTCACTGTAACAAATGACTATATCATTTTTGTTCAATGTTTGTGCGCATCTGTGGGAGCATAGCACGCATATTAATGAAGATGTTAACGTTTCTGCGAAAAATTCAAATGATTTTTGTTTATAGCAAACAAAGTTTTCAACCGAATTTAACACCACTTTCAAAACTTGACAAAGAACAGTAGACATAGTGTATTGCAATTAAAATATGAATGTATAAAAAAATGATGAGATGTGGGCATTTGTATGAAATAAATTTTAACTACGCATGCGCAAACTACACCAAAGATTGTTCGTTATAATTTGGTAGTCAATACTATAGAACAACGCATATAAATTGACCAGTCAAATATCGGGAAAACGCACGAAGATATCGGCGATACAGTGGGCTGATTGACAAATTGGGCGATAATCCCTTATCATCCAGGTAGTTTTATTAAGCAACTCACTATATCGCTACTATCTTTCTGAATTTTCGTGATATTTGAATAGATATTTTCTGTAAGTTGCTCTATAGAATTCACTACCAAATCAAGTAAACAAAAAAAATAATTGGTGTAGTTCGTGCTTCCGCAGTTAAAAATTATTTCATACAAATACCCATATCCCATAAAATATTCAATGCATTCATCTTTTAAATACTCTATGCTAATTTTACTGTTCTTTGTCAAGTTTTCGGAAAGCGGTTTTAAATTAGGTTGAAAAGTGTGCATGCTGTAAACAATAAACATTTGAAAATTTCAAAAAAACTTTCGTTAACATCTCCATGAATATGTGTGCTATCCTTACACAAATGTACACAAAACTTGAACAGGACTTACAGAGACATTTGCTACTGTAACGGCCCATTTTCAACATTTTCTGTTTCGTGGAGGAACGCCAATATTATTTTATTATTATATTTATTATTGCCCCCCCCCCCTCACCCTAACTGTTCTCTCAAATAAATCTTCACTGAAAAATATCAAGTCAAACATGCTCTTTAAATCCTCAAAGTACAAGGGCATTTCGTCAAGAATTTCAATAGTCATTCGACGAAACATCTGAAATTGAAAGCGTCCGGTCACTATCCCTTAATGTTTGGACATCAGTGTAAAATATAGCGGGGTGTAAAAGGATAGGAACGACACAAAAATAAAGAAATCCGTTCGCGTTTGCTATGCAAATGTGCAAATTATTGTGTTAAAATTAATTACGTGATATTCCAATTAATATTAAAGAAACTGTATACACAAATATTTATATTTATATATATATTTTGATTTATTTTAAAATATGTATTTTGTTAAATTTACGCTGGAAGAAAATACAAAAATGCAGTAAATATTTCAAATCTGCTGATCATAATTGGTGTATATTTTCGCATATCATTTAACAAAGCATTTAAAAAAGGTTCTGGGCGCAAACATTTAGTTCGCAAAACCTTTTGGCTATGGGTAGAGGAAAATGCGTTCTGACATCGAAAGAGGACAATTCTAATTTATAATATCATCGAAATGTCACTTCAAAGAATTTCTGATAATATTAAGGGGACAGATCACCTTTAAAATGGTCAAAAATTCAATTTCAAGGTTTTGATGTCAGTAAATAGTGCATTTTATTCTGTGTAGAAAGGTACCAATGTTTTTCAGAGGCGATAATTATTGACGAAGATATAAAGTAAAACGCAATCGTCATTCTTTGTTTTTGAATGGAGAGTGCATTCAAACTGTAATGCATTTAATTCACAACAATGATTTTCAAACTTGCGCGCACGATTTCTCCAAAAATAATTTAGATAGAACCTCAATTTTTTTCAAACTTATTAATGTTGTAACAATGAACAAAATAAACTAGAATCTTTTAATTTGGTCAATAAATTAAAAAATAATTAACTATAATTCATCGAAAAGCGCATTCAAAATGCGTGTTTATTTTAATTACAGTTAATTATTTTTTAATTTATTGACCAAATTAAAAGATTCTAGTTCATTGTGTTCATTGTTGCAATATTAATAAGTTTGAAAGAAATTGAGGTTCTATCTAAATTATTTTTGGGGAAATCGTGCGCGCAAGTTTGAAAATCATTGTTGTGAATTAAATGCGTTTAAAGTTTGAATGCACTCTTCTTTCAAAAACAAAGGATGACGATTGCGTTTTACTTTATACCTTCGTCAATAATTATCGCCTCTGAAAAACATTGGTACCTTTTTACTCAGAATAAAACGCACTATTTACTGACATCAAAACCTTGAATTTGAATTTTTGAGCATTTTAAATTTGATCTGTTCCCTTAAAAGCTCAATGACTCTCATTTTTTATTTCTTCCAGAATCAAGCTACTTATGGTTCTGCAAAATCAACAGGAGGCTGATAATTATTTTGAAATAATGCAAATATTTGATTGTTCGCATGGTCGCAAGTAAAAGAATGAGAGCAAAGGAAATCGGAAGCTAGATTAAGATGCCAGCATCAGTATGGAGTATAAAGAAGAACAATAAAATGTCGAGAATCCTTAAATATACAAAACCATGCCAGTGTCCGCGTTTGACATCTGGCTATAAAAAAACCGCGCGCAGCTTGCAGAGAAAAATCTGAAGCAACAAAAGATGAAAAATTATTTAGAATGATGACGCTGATTTCAAAGGTCTGGATGGTATTAATGCACATTAGAATAACCTTCAGAAGGCAAAGAGTGCATGTTCCATGCGTCAACTAAATGGATGCTCCCTGATGGTTTGAGCTGCCTTTTCGTCAAGCAAGCTTAGTATTGCTATTCTAAAAGGACGACAAAATAGACATACTTATATTCACATGTTAGGACGCCATTTGTTAAAATACTGTAAAAAAGTGCCAGCCACGACTATACATGGTGCGTGAGAAAAAAGTATACACTGTTTGAATGGTTATAACTTCAGTTTTTATTCACATATAATTACTATTTATATTGCAAAAAAAAACTACATAAAATGTATAACTTTTCTTCCTACCGCAGATGTTCAAAATTATTACTCTTTTGGTCAATACACTGCTGATAACAGTGTCGGCTATTTATTCACAAACTTCAACAAATATCTCATTTGGTGTTGTGACACATTCTTACTCCATTGCGGTTCCGGAACTTCGTCTATGAATATCCGTTCATTTTAAACTAATGTTTTATCCGATTAATTGAAAGTGGCGTAGATGGAACTGCGCCGAAAACTTCCTGCGATATCGGTTTTGTACTTCTGCTACATTTTCATACTTTCAATACTTTCATACTTTCAATACTTTCATACTTTCATATTTTCAATACTTTTAAAGTTAATCTTGGTCCACTCATTTTTTACTATTAAATACTCCCTGAAAAGAAAGAAAAATCAAAAAGCTATGGCATTTTAAACAGTGTATGTATAAATTGTTTTGGATCACCCATTAATTTGCAGCAAGACAATGACTCAACTCCCTTGGAAAAGACACGAAGACGTGGTTTGATAATAATAATATTCCCACACTTTTGTTGGTAGGCCAATAGTCCAGAACTAAATCCCATGGAGAACATTTGAGGTATTATAGTACGCAATATCCATCTAAAAATGGTTAAATGGATAAGCATAAATTGAAAGCATAATTAAAATGTGCCATCTGGTGAGGGTGGTAAGTTTTGTCACATCGACAAGTTCAAAACTTGTAAACTCTATGCCACAAAGCTGCATTGAAATTATTAAACACAAAGGGAGCATAATTGACATAAAATATTTCTATGATTTATATATAGCTGTTCTGTACTTATAATTGTGCTCCTATTGCATATCTAGGAAAAATGCAATTTATTATATTGTAATAATAACTATTTTACAAAGTTTTCTTTAAGTTTATATAGTCTATTTAGTTTGATAAAATAAGTTTATAACTTTTATATGTGAATTAATATAGTTAAATTTATTATTTAATCAATTAATTTATCGTTTCTATCACTTTGCACCTCGGTGTATATAAACATATATTTTACCATTAGACGAACAAGAAAGATTTATATTTGGTTATATTGTTATTAAAATTAGCCTTATTATTAGAACACGTCATTAAATTTAGTTATTATAAATTTTTAATTCCCTAAGATTGATATAAATCGCCATTAAAAAGGTACAATATTATTGTTCTGCTAAATAATGTAGCATATCTTAATATTTATGGTACGATTTCTACCTTTATTAGAAAATACTATTCTTTAAAAAAATTATTGCATTTTCATTAACTCTTATTTGATGCGAAATTAGTGGGCTTTTTATATCAAATTAAATGCATAAACTAGAAATCTTCTATCAGAAGAATTATTTTTTAAGTAACTAAAACACACACTTATTTTTAATTAAAAATTGTAATTGTAGAATTTCAATAAATAAAAGAAGATTATAGTTTTATTTTAGTGAGAAAACTCTTGTTACTTTAAAATTATATATTTTCGAGATAAAATTATAAATATTAAGATTAAAAAATTATAAATAACTGCCAGTGTCAAAGTAAATATCAATTTCCACTTATTAGATAAGTCCTAATTATAATTATATGTGTCATGGGAATTTTAATATCAATAGATTTTTTTAAAAAAAAGGATTAATTTTAACTTTGAATTTTATGCTTTGATTTTTTTCACTGCTGGAATAAAAAAGAATCATCCACTATAAAGTCATATATGTGGTATTAGAGGGATTTTCTAGCACAACACTTTCAAAAGGCTAGAATCTTTTGAATTTTTTGAAAGAAGAAGATTTATTCCAAATTCTTACATGCTTGACAATGCTAGTTTTATAAAGGAGAAAAATCTTTCGTCCCACCATTAAAAACCTGTCAAGCATCAGTTTCAGAAAGTGTGTTATTTGAAACGAAGTGAAAGTTTTACTTTTAAAGTAAAATTTCTTTAAATGGCATTTTACACGAAATTTTATTTGGTAAAAATATAAGGTTTAACAATGCACAAAAAAAAAATCCTATGCACGTATGCAGCAGGATAAAAAAAAACTTTACATCATAAGTAATTATACAATACAATTACTGTTATTTTCATTTGTATGTATTTTGAGATATATTGTACAAAGTTTAGAGGAATAGAGGGGGTGATTCAAAAATTAATGTACAAAATTTAAGGAATGACTGTGCATACTACAACAACCAATTTCTGCATAAGTAACCAGGGACGTAATTTATATATTCATACAAAGGTATCACTCCAATCCAAATATAACCATGTTTCGTAACTTTAAAATAATAATAATAATTTGAGCAAATTTTGAACTGACATACCTTATTTTGTGTCAAATTCAAAAACATCAACAAATGTGATGGAAATGTGAAACATTTTCGTACGTGAAACCTTATGTCAAATATATTCGGTAATATGGACCGTCTAGTTCAGCGCTATTAAGATGTGGGTGGTAGACAATTATGCCACTTCTCATGATATCATTACTATTCATATTTTGTCTAGTCAAATGTTAGCGTGGAAAGCTCCTGACCGTAAATGCTTAGTGTTTTATTTTTTCTTTCTTTTATCTTATACTTTTCAGGTGATGAACATAAATTTAAACTTTGCGACATTTTTTCTTGCGTGCTTAAAAAAACTATATGTAGAAAACTTTTTTTCTCTCGGTTTTTCGCTTGTAAATGGTTCAATTTGATTGAAGAAATTGTTTCACGAAATAAAACTAGAGAAACTTTTCTTCAGTTGCACATAAATGATGTCTTTTTGTGATATATAGTAGAAGAATACGAGTAAACTGAATTTCGGGAATACATTGAAAATCCGGCATTGAACAGCGAGATAACGATCCGATAAACATGCATCTTCTTTAATCCCCTACTTGAAGTTTTTGAAACCATCTAAAGTTTTATGTAATTACTTTTCGAATGCATTACAATTTGAATTAACATTTTGTACACTTTTTATAGCAGTAAAAAAATACATTGAAATGAGGTTATTAAGAAAACTATTAAAAAAAAAACTCCAACGTAGAACAGGACATCAAATTTTGTTTTTCTAATAAATTGAATGAAATAATAAAATATGTGATGATTAATCAGAAAACAGATGCTGGAGCTCCAATTAATTACATTTCACTTGCTTTGATGGTCATGGCCGATAAAAATCTTTATCTGAAGGAACATCATCAGTGAATTGTTCTATACCAGTGAAAGTCTCTGGTTGAGGTTCCCCTTGGTGGGGCACTCTATCTCCCCCTTTTTTAATTGTCATTGTTTATGAAGGCGCTGATGTTCCCATAACGGATATAGTAGTTTAGAAAGGTAAGCATACAATGCAGAAAACGTAGATATAACGAATTCATAAGGAGCAGTGAGGTTGTTCGTGTTAAAAGTACTTCGCATTATCTGTTACATATAAGTCGAAAAATTTTCTAAATTCAAGCATTCATATTTTCATAGTTACATGTTTAGTACTCAAAGACATTATTTTAGTATTTCTATAATAAGATGATAAATTAGTAAAATAAATGAAAAAAATAGATAAATAAGGGAAATAATGTATCACCATTTATTTTACTTTCAGGCGAGTTAAAAAAAATAAAGCGTAGCTGCTTCTTTTTATGAGAGGAACATTATCTTTAAAAATAAAAATTCTTATCTAATTTTTCCTAGTGTGGATACCCATCAGCATCGGAAGATAATTTCTTCAAGTTTTTTGTCACATAAATTTTCATTTATATTGTTTTTGTAAGGTAGCACACCTGAAGTAAACACATTCTCTTCATAATCACACATAATCGTTAAATGTGATTGAATCAGGAATTTAACTTTAAAAAAAATTCATCTAATTTTATTAAATGATATTTCATTAGCACTGTTGTTTATCAAAATGTGGTCTTTCTTTTTGAAGTGTTTGTTTCCTTCTAAATAATTTTGTTATGTATTTTTTATTATGATTATTGTTTCTTTCAGAAAATTATGAAAATGTAATAATTACATCAAATAGCAACAATGCACACTGCGAAACAAGGACAAATGTCTTTTAATCTACAATAATTTAATACAACCTTGAAGGAAAATATAAAACAACTTCTTCCGAGTTGTACATGGTTGAGAAAAGCGTACTTTATCTTTAGAAACCTTAGAAACCAATGTATGTTTGAGATTTAAAGAATCATAAATGCAAACTAAGTTTCTGATAAACTAAGCCACTGATACTTGGAAACGTTTCCGAGTAAATTTAAAATTGTATTAATCTGTTTTTTGAAAACGGAATGCCAATTTTTAGGAAGATATCAATCCTCAATCAAATATTTTCAGCTGCGTAATTGAAATTATATATGTAAGAGTAACAAAATAATATTATTATTTAATGTAAATATATCACAATTGTCTTTAAAACATGTTTGTTTAACATGAAAATGATTACCTGAGAATTTACAGCATCCGAAAAAAACCTATATTTTGGGTTGAGAAAGTTGATTAATACACTAAAAATATATATGCTCGGAAACGTTTCCAAAAATCGGTGGCAACAACAGAAACTTTGTTTGTATTAATGCTTCCAGAAATCTATGAAATATATTGGTTTTTAAAGTTTCTAAAGATAAAGAACACTTATCGGAATCGTGAGTAACTCGGAAGACTGAATTTTATATTTTCGTCCGTGGTTATAATATATTTTCCAAGATTAAGAAACATTTGTATTTTTTACAGTGCACTTATTTTCTGCAATTCGCCTGAATATATTTGTTTCTTGATCGATTAAAATTAAGTTTAAATTTTAGCAACGGTGTTTAACTACGAATATATAGATTTTGTAGATTGCAGATTTAAAAGGTGATAATGAGAAATTCAAAGTATTCAAAACTGTCATAACTCACTTTCATGTTTGACTATGTAACATTCTGTCCAAGCGTTGCAGCCATTTTATATATGCATCGGCATTCGCCCATGTGTATTTTAGTTTATTCGTAGCAAAGGTAGCTGGTAGTTTCTAATTGTTTTAAGATAACGAAGTTTTGGTTATTTGTCATTCACGAGCAAAGGTACAATTTCTGGTCCAACCATGTCACAAGCTAAAGAATGATTAATTTTTCTTTGCTGCTTATATATAACATTTTTCTCTTTTCAAAGATAATGTTGAATCAGGCAATAATCAGACATGGTTTTCCAGAATTACGTAGTCTCATATCTGCATTAATTGTGCTTATGGGGAAAATTTAGAATGTTTAGTTACAAATGTAAGTAATAGATGGCAGCACCACTGCGGAAATTCTGTCAATTACCGGTAAAAGTTGTTTACTGTTGTGTGTGTAAAAATGTATCTGTTCGATGTACGTGTTTGTAATAATATGAGCGCGTCCAGTAATGTCACCGGTACGTAACCGGTCAGGTCGGTTAGTTACCAAAGCGTTCAGTGCTGCTAACCGGTACGCAACCAACGTCGTTCAGCAGAAGTAACCGGAGTGACCGGTAAGGGACCGAACTAACCGAAGAAAAATCTCGGTTACTTGGGTCACGTGATCGGTTACATGAAAATTTACGATGATTTGATACAGATGTAATTACCAACAGATGGCGCTACAAGTAAATAATACCATTTTCGTCCAGTAGATCTGTCGACCGGTTAGAAACCGGTCACTTACCGCCCCGGTAAGTAACCGGTCACACTGGTCACTTTGGTTAGGTCTACTGCACGCGCTCTATGTAAATTAAAGTTTTTTAAAGTCCACTTCGACTAATTAATAATGTTGCTGTTTTAATTCCTTTAATCTAAGTACTTAAAATACTATATAATGGCGACGAGAAAATCAATTTTCTTACCGGAATTCAATTGAAAAGAAATTCCAAATGATTCGCAAAATGGCGATACTTCGGGTTTTACATCTACAAGAGTATATGCTGCATTAATGTTTTAATACGTACATCATTTCGAGGGTGGTAAGTGCTGACATTTTTGTTCTTCTCTGCAATAAATAAAAGTTCATAATGTTTGCTAATTTTAAAGAATTTAACGATTCAATTGAATCGTTCCAATCATATGTTAAGAGGTTGGAACAGAATTTTTTATTACATGATGTTGAGGAAAAAAAAGGTACCTGCAATTATTTCCTGTATGGGGCCTACATTGTATAATTTGCTGTCAGATTTAACATTTCCGAAAAATCCTGAAGCTCTGAAATACGAGGAAATAGTTGATATTCTATTAAAGCACTTAAGCCCCGCCCCTAATAAATTTTGTTCTAGAATTAAATTCCGTAATTCTTATCAAAATGAAAACGAATCGATATAAGATTTTGTTTCAAAATTAAAGAAGTTAACTACATTCTGTGCGTTTGCTGGTGAAACACTTAATGAAAATTTGTTAGAACAATTTTTACGAGGTTTAAAAAATGAAAGTATCCAAAGTAAACTACTTTCACAAATAGATGATTTATCTTTTGAGAAAGCTATTGAAAAAGCAATTATTTTGCAAAATAACGAACATGATATTTCTGAATTGAAAAACAAGAATGTAAATGTTAATAAATTGGCATATTCTAAAAATGTTCAACCGAATAAAATTTCAAATAATTTCCAGAAACCGAAAATAAACAATGTAAATAAGGGGAATTTTGAAGTAAATAAAAATAAATTACAATGTTATAGATGTGGAAATCCTTCTCATCTTGCCAATAAGTGTAAGCATATCAACACTATCTGTAAAATTTGTAAAAAAAGAGGCCATCTAGGTAAAGTATGTAAAAGTAGTTCTCAGAAACAAACAAATGTATTGCAGACGGTTGATATTTTATCCGTGAGTCATGATAAAAGTTCTACACCTATAAAAGTGTGGGTTGTAATTGAAAATAAAGCTAAATCTGAAATGGAGGTAGACACGGGCTCAGGAATTTCTGCGGTACCTGTAAATCGTTTTCGGAGAATTTTTCCGAATAATAAAAATTTGCCACCAGACGTTCAGTTGAGAACGGCAACGGGTGAGGTGTTTACACCTGTGGGGTATGTAACAGTAGATGTTTCTTATGCAAATATTACTAAAAATCTTAAATTGTATTTGATTAAAGAAGATAATTTCTCACTTTTATTTGGCAGAGACTGGGTAGCTGCATTTAATTTGTTTCCCACTAATTTTAAGTCTGTGTATGTCAATGAAATTGCAAATTCTACAGATAAATTGAAAGCATTATTAAATGATTTTTCTGATTTATTTTCGGATAAAGTAGGGGAAATAAAAGGTTTGAAAGCAGAACTTTATCTAGAAAAAGGTTCTACGCCCATATTTTGTAAGGCTAGAACAGTCACGTATGCTCTACGTAATGCAGTAAATGATGAAATTCGAAGGTTACAGGATGAGGGTATTATTAAACCTGTCACCAGTAGTAAGTGGGCAACTCCTATAGTTCCAGTGGTAAAACCAAATGGTAAAATTCGGTTATGCGGAGATTTTAAAGTTATAGTAAATAAATTTTTGAAGGTGGAAAAATATCCTTTACCTAGGGTAGAGGACATGTTAGCTACTTTAGGTGCTGGTTTACATTTTACGAAAATAGATTTAAATCAAGCTTATCTTCAGTTACCTGTAGACGAAAAATCACAGGAATTGTTAACTATAAATACTCCGAAGGGCTTATTTCAATTTTTAAAGTTACCAATGGGTCTTACTAGCTCTCCAGCAATTTGGCAAAGATCGATTGAACAAATATTAAGTGGTATTGATGGTGTCACTGTGTTCATTGATGATATTGGTGTTACGGGGGAAACTGATGAAATTCATTTAAAAAGACTAAAACAAGTCTTAGAAAGATTACGTGAATATAATATTAGGATAAATAAAGATAAATCAATTTTTCTGGCTGACCATATTACATATTGTGGTTATAAAATTGATAAGCAAGGTATTCATAAAACGCAAGATAAAATTGAGGCTATTGTCAATGCTCCTAGACCCATTAATGTGTCACAAGTTAAAGCTTTTTTAGGCTTAGTCACATATTATTCTAAATTTGTACCAAATTTATCTACAATTGCTTATCCTTTAAATCAATTGCTGAAAAAGAATGTAAAATTTATTTGGTCTCCTGTTTGTGAACAGGCATTTAAAAATATAAAAAATGAAATTATTTCAGAAAGAGTTCTCACTCATTTCAACCCTAAATTGCCTTTAGTGTTAGCAACAGATGCTTCTCCATATGGTATCTCTGCAGTTCTTTCGCATGTGATGCCAGATAACGTGGAAAAACCAATTGGTTTTGTGTCCAGAACGCTTACGAATGCAGAAAAAAAATATAGCCAGGTGGATAAGGAAGCACTAGCTATTATCTTTGGAGTAAAGAAATTTTTTCAATATTTATATGGTAATAGGTTTACTTTATTTATAGATAGCAAACCACTTGTGTCCATATTTTCTCCAAATAAAAGTATTCCTGTTATTTCAGCTGCTCGGATGCAAAGATATGCATTATACTTACAAGCGTTTAAATATGATATTCGCTATAAGAAAACATCCGAACATGGAAATGTCGATGCTCTTTCATGACTTCCATTACGTAGTGAACATTTACCCCCACAATTAAATTCAAGTAATGTAATTGATGAATCCGAATTTTTTCAAATTAACCAAATTTCTACATTGCCTTTAAACGCCAAATCAATTGCTGTAGCTACAAAATCTGATCCTTTATTACGTCAACTTTTTCATCATCTAATTTCTGGTTCTCCAATTCCTAAAAATTTACTTTTTGGTGGCAAACAAGAAGAATTTGCTCTTCAACATAGTTGTATTTTAAAAGGATGTAGAGTAATTACCCCAGAAGTTCACCGTAAACAAATTTTACGTGATTTGCACTATGGACATTTTGGTATAGTGAAAATGAAGTCCTTAGCTCGCAGTTTTGTTTGGTGGCCAGGAATTGACCAAGATATTGAAGATCTTGCACGAAATTGCACTACTTGTGTCAATTTAAAAAATAATCCTTCTAAGGTAGATACTCATCATTTGGAATGGCCTACAGCTCTATGGCAAAGAATTCACATAGATTATTTTGGTCCTGTGATGGGTAAAATGCTTTTGCTTGTGGTTGATGCTCATAGCAAATGGCCTGAAGTTTTTATTGTCCCTAATACAACTTCAGAACATACAATTACTTGTCTTTCTTCTCTTTTTGCCAGATACGGGTATCCTATATCTCTGGTATCTGATAACGCAAAACAATTTACTTCTGAAGAATTTGAGACATTTTTTAAGAATCATGGGGTTAAACATAGGTTTAGTGCTCCATACCATAGCTACAAATGGTCAGGCAGAGAGATATGTACAAATTCTCAAAAGAGAGTTAAAACCCTTATCTTCTGAAGCTGGTACTTTACAGATGAAAATAAATAACTTTCTTTTACAATATAGAAAGATGCCTCATGTTACTGCGGGGGAAAGTCCTGCATCTCTATTTCTAAAACGAAATATAAGAACGAAAATAGATTTGATAATTCCAAGCGTTACAAATTTTGTGCATGATAAACAAAATGCGAGAAAGGCCAATTCTAAAGTAAAAGAATTTCAAATCAACCAGAAAGTGGCTGTAAGAAATTATACTCCAGAAGCCAAGTGGAAAATTGGTCGCATTATTGCAAGAGAGGGCAAGTTGCATTATAGAATTCAAGTTGGTTCGAATATTTGGAAAAGGCATGTTGATCAGATAACTAATGTCGGTTCGAAGATACATCTAACTAATGATTCAAATTCTGAAGAGAGTGGTACAGAAAGTCACAAAAGTGATAATGCGGTTGTTAATCAACGTGATTCTCAGCTAATGCCTCCTAGTGTCCCAGATCCTCGACCAGCTGACTCAGTTGTCTCATCTGCTCCAAATCCTCAACCAGATGACTCTGTTGTTCCATCTACTCCAAATCCTAAACCAGATGACTGTGTCCTCCCAAATACTCCAAGTCCGGCTCCAGTAGACTCTAAAGGGATACCTTCAGCTCCAAAACCCATGGTGTCCAATACTTCTATTGATGATGCTAAAGGTACTTTAATTAACTCTTCTTTTTCCCAACAGGTACCTAGAAGATCCACCAGGAAAAGAAAAGCTCCCTGCAAATTCCCAAATTAAGGAGGGGAAAACTATGATGTTTAGTTACAAATGTAAGTAATAGATGGCAGCACCACTGCGGAAATTCTGTCAATTACCGGTAAAAGTTGTGTACTGTTGTGTGTGTAAAAATGTATCTGTTCGATGTACGTGTTTGTGATAGTATGTAAATTAAAGTTCTTTAAAGTCCACTTCGACTAATTAATAATGTTGCTGTTTTAATTCCTTTAATCTAAGTACTTAAAATACTATAGTTTCATATACTTTTTCTGAGAGGAATCATACTGTTTCACCATCCACAGCAGGTTCCTCAACACAGAAGTTTTTGCCTACAACCAGCAACTCGCAACACATTGAATTTTTTGTACGTTTGAAACATATGAGAAAATTTGAATTTATTTTTTGAATTTCTCCAGTTACCGTTATTTTTAATGCAGTGTTCAGTTATCTACATTAATAGAACATCCTCATTTTTTGCAGATCTCATTCGCTTTTGAATTTGTTTGCGATTCTCACTTTAATTTCGAAAAGCCACATTCTTCGTTTTTTACTCGTTCATAATCTGCTTTTAGTTATAGGAATTTTACAGCAATTTAAGTCTCTATTACGATTTAGTTTTGATCATATTTAGAATTTTCATTTTGTTTTTTATGTATTAATATTGTTCTACTTTATGACTCTTTCTAATTTATCTTTTCAAATTCTAGGTTAGACGATTTGTTTGAAGACTTGGATAAATTCGTTTCAAGACTGGCATGAAAACAAATTAAATAGAACAATACACACAAGCATCAAGAAAACTCAATGTCATTCATTTACCACAAAATTTCAAACTGTGTTCTATTAGCTGGGAATGAAAGATTCTGGGAATAGCACCATTTTTGTTGTAAAGATGAAATAAAAAAATGTTGAGATAAAAAGCAAGTACATTACATCCGACTTTGAATATCAGGGAAACAATAATAAACCTTTTGTTCACTCTGATGGGTAAGCTTTTTCGTGTTAAAAGGAAACATTTTTTCAAGGTGCTCACATTATTGTTTCGTGTGATACTTAAATTCTCGTTGACCGCGATCATGTGAAAGTATAAAATAACATGTAAACACATATCAAATTTGTTGGGAATGAAAAATAGATTCATGTTGAATGTAATTTACTTTAAACGTGTTTGCGTTAACGAAGATTTACTGTTTATATCTCGCTTTTTACAGCCACAGTTTCCACTGCATTTCGCAAGTGATACGTTGGAGTTTATCTACCAGTGTTGGTGGCTGCAAAGTTGCAATTGGCATGACGCCGTTCTTAGTTTTATTCCAACTCTCTTCTTTTTCTGCTTTCCCAAGCCCCAGCCAAGGCTGTACGTTGTGGTATACCCCAAAGGAGTGCAATTGAGATGGGTATTCGGTGAGAGGAAGTGGTGCAGTAATAACTATCATCTTGAAAGCAAATTTGATGTAACACCTGCACAGAAGGTTGTTTAAGCAAGGTGGTGCTTTCACACTAAACCCACACAAGGATACAAGAAATATCAGTCCAGCATCAATCACAACCTCTGCATCTGCGCAGTGTTTTGAATACCACTTTCGCATTTTGTAAATCTGCGATATTTTTCCAATATTCAGGAATTTTATTTTAAACAATTTGTCACAGTTATGTGTGTTTGTTAAGTTGAATTATACAGAGAAAATAGCACGGATAGATGTACAGACATATACTTAAAATCACAGCTTACTCGCCCCTACGTTACCGGAATTCCTATACTTCGTTGAAACCCGTTTTACTCGTATGCTTTGGCTTTTCATCGCAGAGTAGCATTGTTTATACGAAAACTGCACAAAAGAGAATTTTTCTAGTTTTATTTATTTTTTTTTTCTAATAAATGATTAAAAGCAATTAAAAAAATGCAATAAAAAAAGAGAAAATAAAATACCCGATTTTTTGTGTTTTTTCGCATGTTACATTTAAAGTCCGCAAGTTACACTCCATTAGTGCGACAAGTTTCTCAAACAACAAATCAACAAGTTGCACAAAATTCAAAAGCAGTGATAACAGCCATTAGGATTCAATGGACTGATCGCAAAAAGCGTATTCACGAAGGGAAAAAAAATCAAAATCCCCAATGCTTGGGTGAGATAAAGTGACAAAGACAACAAAAATGAGTGTGCAACATCCAGAAATGTGACAACCACCAGTAACAGAAGTTACAATGTGACAACCACCAGTAACAAAAGTTACAATGTGACAACCACCAGTAACAAAAGTTACAATGTGACAACCACCAGTAACAAAAGTTACAATGTGACAACCACCAGTAACAAAAGTTACAATGTGACAACCACCAGTAATAAAAGTTACAATGTGACAACCACCAGTAACAAAAGTTACAATGTGACAACCACCAGTAACAAATGTTACAACGTGACAAAACCCACGATAGTGACATAATAACCAGTGAAACTCTCGAAAGAAGACCAAGATTCAAAATGGGAAAACCAGCTCTAGCACAAGCTAGAGGTAAAAATATATCAAGAAAGAGACAAAAAACCAATGAATGATAGACAAAAAACAACCCACAACAGGGGCGAGCCTATAAAAACGCCAAAAAGCCTTGACAGAGACAAATACAACAAGAAGGGAAATCAGCCCATAAAAGAGGCGATAAACACTACAGCAACAACCCACCATGAACGTGACAAGCCAACAGACATGGTAAATATGTAAATCTATGTACGCTAATGGCACCTGGTGCATGTAAAATCCGTCGTGGGTGCAAAGCCCTCCAAGTTACCTGTGAATAATACCTCTGGGGGTGCCTAGTCAGGTGAGGGTCTCGTCACCTGATCAAGGTTCTAAATTACGAGACCTATTAAATCTGTCAATTCAACAAAGTTAAACAGAAACCTTGAACCGGCAAACAAAGATAGCGGTAGCAAATCACAAGAGAGCAAGCACAGCAGCGATGTGAACAAATCAATAGTCAGGTGGATCACAGCCATGCTGTGATCAGACGATTTCCGCCCCGCACCCAGGTACTAACCCGTTAAGCTAGGCATTCATGCCGGGCAGGTAGGGGCCTGGTTAGCGGTATAAAAAAAAAAGTCCGCAAGTTACGAGTAAATTAAACAATCTACCCACAAAGTTCAAATTCGTGCTGATAATCCCCAAAAACATAAAAATGAGAATGAAAATAAATATACACTTTTGTAAGAAGAATTTCTAATTAATCTGCATTGTTCATTGAAGACAATATGGAAATTATCATACTTTTCATTCCGTGTTACTGCTGACAGCATTTATATAAATATGTAAAAGTTGTTGCTAGCAAATAATATGTTTATTACTGTATCAATTAAATCGAATAAAAAAACGCGAAGAAAATGTTTTAAAAAATGCACTTAAATTTGACATAAGCAAGTGTTTTAATTTGAGAAGTTAAAAGTTGCTTCTTTTTTTCAATTTTTTGTAATATTGAGTGAATGCAAACAATTTGTAAGGGCACATATGAGAGATTCTGCTATTTAGATTTGAAATCAACCTGAAGTAAAATAAAGAATTTCATTCTCTGATAATTTGTCAGTTAGGCTAGAGGACATGAAAAAGTTTAGATATATTTATATCTGTAACCAGTGTCTTAAACTTTTGAAATGAAGTAAATCTTCTATATCATTGAAAATTGCTAGTATTCATCTTGTTTAACTTTGAAAATAATTATTGTAAACAACTTTTTATAGGAGTTAAGAAATATGGGAACTGAGAAGAAATATTGAGAAATAAGAAAAAATTATAAATTTTTTGGTGGTTACGTGCTTTTGTATATTGTACATTTAAATAATAAACCGAATGTTTAATAAAAATAAAGTTCATGTACTTAAATTTAAACTCGCAGAAAATTAACGTTCGATTATTCGATCCAAGTTAGTATTTCAGTGTGAAATTTCCATTGTAAAACTTCATTAAAATACTTATAAAGTATTATGCATTAATCTAATTGTAAATATTAAAAAAGTACCTTTAACAATAAGTAGTACACAAACAAGAAAATATTAGATATGTTTTCACAAGAGAATACTTTTTTAAACATTTCACTGAAGAAACTTAATCAGTCGAATGAATAGCAATGATCAACAATGGAGAATATCACTCAATGACTTTCATGAAATAATTTACTGCTTTTTAATTATGTCCCATGTGCATAATTTACGAAAATTATATTTTAATAGAGAGTTCATAAGTGTAAACAAAAAAAAATTAAAATGACGATGCATCGATTTTTTTTCTATGTATGTGGAATCTTAAAGATTTTAAGAATAAAAATATTATGCTTTCTCTTATTTATTGTATTAATGAAAGAGTTCTTTAAATGGGTCATAGAGTTTCATGTAAAAATATAGAAGGTTTTGAAAACAAATGTATAACATGCTATACCTATTGAACTTGAAATGAATAAGTCTTTTTCAAATGTACGGGGGAAAGGTAGTATACCGTCTCCAGTTTTCGTCAATACCGAATTTAAAAAAGAATTTCAACAAGTATCGCAAATGTTGGCGATAATTTGACGTTGGCGGATATGACTATGTAGTTTTAAACATATGAGAATAGGAAAAAATATTGTTAGAAAAATTAAAGGGAATTTACGATAATTATATTTTAATAGAGAGTTCATAAGTGTAAACAAAAAAAAATTAAAATGACGATGCATCGATTTTTTTTCTATGTATGTGGTATCTTAAAGATTTTAAGAATAAAAATATTATGCTTTCTCTTATTTATTGTATTAATGAAAGAGTTCTTTAAATGGGTCATAGAGTTTCATGTAAAAATATAGAAGGTTTTGAAAACAAATGTATAACATGCTATACCTATTGAACTTGAAATGAATAAGTCTTTTTCAAATGTACGGGGGAAAGGTAGTATACCGTTTCCAGTTTTCGTCAATACCGAATTTGAAAAAGAATTTCAACAAGTATCGCAAATGTTGGCGATAATTTGAGGTTGGCGGATATGACTATGTAGTTTTAAACATATGAGAATAGGAAAAAATATTGTTAGAAAAATTAAAGGGAATTTACGATAATTATATTTTAATAGAGAGTTCATAAGTGTAAACAAAAAAAATTAAAATGACGATGCATCGATTTTTTTTCTAGTTTTGTGGAATCTTAAAGATTTTAAGAATAAAAATATTATGCTTTCTCTTATTTATTGTATTAATGAAAGAGTTCTTTAAATGGGTCATAGAGTTTCATGTAAAAATATAGAAGGTTTTGAAAACAAATGTATAACATGCTATACCTATTGAACTTGAAATGAATAAGTCTTTTTCAAATTTACGGGGGAAAGGTAGTATACCGTCTCCAGTTTTCGTCAATACCGAATTTGAAAAAGAATTTCAACAAGTATCGCAAATGTTGGCGATAATTTGACGTTGGCGGATATGACTATGTAGTTTTAAACATATGAGAATAGGAAAAAATATTGTTAGAAAAATTAAAGGGAATTTGTGCGAAACCCCGTTTTTTAAAACTAATAAATGAAACCTTATTATGAAAAAAAACAGCTACTTTAGAATTTCAAACTGCTTTATCTCAGACATGTGAGAGGATAGAGGCAAACTTAGCAACGTAGAAAGATGTGTTATACACTACGAGATGTTCCAATTCCTTCTATCAACGCCGAACACTTAAAGGAGGAAGAAAATCTTTTAATTTCAAATTTTTTTGTACATTGTTTTGAATTTAAAATGTAAGCATTAATATGTATGTAAGTTAATGTAATTATGTAATAATGTAAGTTAATAATGTAATAATATAAGTAATAATGTAAGTTAATGTGTAAGCATTTTGAAACAAGATGTCGGATGCAGCTGGTCAATGAACTTAGTCGAGACATAGGAACGCAAATGACGAAAATAGGAACGAAAAAACAACTACAATTAGATATTTCAATTGTATGTATGAGTCACGAAATTTTGTGAAATTCGTTCAGATGATTTCAAAACGGACTTTATGGGAATGTATCAACACAAATTCTAAAGCATGCTAAACACAAAAGAATATACAAGAACCCTTTAAACAAGTTAACAAACTTTTTGGACAGAAATTAGTTCTCATATTTTCGAATGTGAAAAAAAAGCATGCTTAAATGTTAATATATTATTCTGATATTAAATTAAATATTTTATAAATTTAAGCATAATAAAATATTTTAGAAAACATTTGTAAAAAAATAATACATTAAATAATGTGGCAAAAACCTTAAAAATATGTTAAGTATGTGAATAATTTGAAAGTTGTTTTAAAAACAATTCACGCAAATTTTGCTGAATTTAAAATGACTGTTATCTGTCCTATAAATTGTTTGTACTATTTTTACAGTAGCATGTCCTAGTTTTTATGTAGTTTCTCGAATTTTATAGAAGTTTTACAAGGCAGATCAGGAAAAATTCTTAATATTTCTATCATTTGTTCCGAAAATATACAAATGGTATTACTTCCAAAACATACATTGTTGCTTATTAAATTATGCATATATAGTTTCTACAGTTTTCGTAAGTTATATATACGAGTATAAGATTTTCAAATTGCACAATTCAAATCTGCATTGAAAATACATATTTTTTAATAGTTTTTCAAAATCTGTAAATTAAAATTTCGTAAAAGTGTCCATAAAAAACTTTTAAAGAATGAGGATAACAACTGTGTTTCATATCTTGATACAATATAAATAAATGTAATATAATATAATACTAGTAAAGATAAGATTGTATCTATACATGATGTATCTATGCATGAACTATTTCTCATGTGAATATTTCCATACATCGGATATAAAAAAAATTGCCAACAACATAATAAATATATTGAATCGATCTGAATAAAATGTTTCACACACTAAATAAATTACCGCAGAACATAAAAAATTGCTATCCAATATTTTATATAACTTTGGGTTCTGATAAGAATATTCTAGATTTTGTTTTGATGGTCATGATGATATTTGAAGAAAATCGCTTATCGATATTATTTTAGAAATAAAAATGAAACACAAATAATTGGGAATGTAGCTTTAACAATTTGTATAATTAAACAGAATAAGCTAAGGTAATATATTTGATATAAATAAAAGTTTAAATGCAGACGTATAGATTTTACATATTATCGGAAATTTCGCTGTTTCAAGTTATTTGATAGCTATGAAACTATTACCGCATTTTAATAACGCACAGAAGTTTAATATCATAAACATATATTTCATCATGTTTTCCCATTTTGAATCCAGTAATCCACAAAATTAATGAAAGTAAAGATATTTCTTTTTCTGTTTCGTTTTTCGTAAAGTTATGTAATTGTATTATGAGAATTAGCTTTTGCCCGAAACAATGCCCAAGCAGATTGTTAGTTTTCCTATTCAGAATGCAAATTTTACATATAATTTTTTTCAATTTTTGCATGAATAATATAAATAATAGTACAACTCCTATCAATATCTGTTTAGTATAACTTTTTAAAACTAGTTGTTGGGGGCCACCGTAATACTTACCCATCATAGATGTGCATAATATAAAATATGAATATAACTATTTATAAAATATGCTTTGCAAATCGAATAAAATCGTGGCTTGATGACGTCATAAACTTTAAATGCTCTATTACTCCAAAATTGATAATCATATTAACTAACGGTAACTAAATTCCAAGTCTTTATCTTGATTTGTTCGGGAGATAGAGCGTTTATAGATACACAGACACACAGACAGATAGCAGATTTTTTTTCTAAAAATATGTTTTTCAGAATATCCGGTGTCTGAAACGTGTAAATCCGACAAAATGTTTTTTTCGATTTTCAAAACGATTACAAGGCTTACCTTATACTATGTATGATGGGTAAGTAAAAGCGATGGAAGAGCGTTAGCGCTATCTGTCGTCAACTGCATGAAACACGAGATTTCCATCTTTCTACCTTTACATTATTCGATTAAAACGAATTTAAATCTGAATAGTTAGGATTATTTTAAATCGAATCATTCTTTTTGAAACACCTTGTACAATTAATCCATATTAGTTACTTTTTGCAATTCCCCTATGTATTCTAATAAGTTTAAGAAAGTTTTAATAATTAATATTGAAACTTTTGATTAAATAAATCGTAATAAACCCCTATACACAAATTTTGTGTATATTTATTACGTATAATTACATGCACAGACAACTGAATTGCTACCAATCCAATAGTTTTTCATATATACTTCTGAAAGAAAAAACAAACAATCAAAAATAAAAACATTGCTTCCTACAAGTTATCGTATAAAAATGTGACTGGTATTAATAATTTAGTAATCACGTTTAATAAATAATGCTATGTTTAACCCTTTCACGCTCAAGGGAAATATTTTTCCCTTCTACAAAAATCGTTATCGATTGTTCAATTATTATTGAATCGATATTTTTTTTACTGGATGTCAAAATAAAACGTATGTCCAAGGCGGCAAATGTGTTTCTGAACGAATAAAAAAAAAGAACTGTCAAACTTTATTGCGCCAAAACCAAAACATTCGCGGGCTGAACTAATAATATCTTGAAAGTGTTTTGGACTTGAGAAAATTAGAATACCATAACTAACTATTTATTTTACTTTTCTGATAATTTTTATTATGTTTTTTGTATTACAAAGCAATAAATAAAATACCGATATAATAAACCTAACTCTTCGTTTATTTACTTTTATGGTCCATAGGGGAAAATATTTCCCATGAAATTAGAGGAAACCTATACACCCTGCTATGTTTTTCTGGTGATATTCTCTTACTTTACACCCACAATAGCTAAAATATTGTGTTGTATTGGCATATTTAGTCTTGGACATCTTATGGTCCTGTAAGGGTTAAATTGTGATTAGAGGTCGTCAAAATATAGAAATTGAAACAAACTTAAAAAAATTCGATACTATCACCTAACTTTGTCATCATAGTCGGATTCTATGGGAATTATTCGGCTACTTAGTTTAGAACATATGCAGATTTCAAGTTTTCAACTCCTAATGTTAAATTAATTTTTAATCATTGCAAAACAGATTGAAATGCGAGTATCTTTTAAGTATAACTCAAAAGCTACTTGGCGTAAGGAGTTATAATTTTAGATTATCATATTTGAAACTTCTAAAAATTGATTTCTGATATGTATTATATCTAAATTAATTTTTGAACAAAATATGAATTGAAACCTATAATTTTTTAACAGAAAGTATTTTCTAGACGCTTCAGATAATCGAATCCAAAATTACAGCTCCTTGTGCCAAGTAGTTTTGAGTTATATTTGAAACTACCTGCATTGCAATCTGCTCTGAAACGAGTTAAAGTGAGTTTAACGTTAAGAGATCCAAACGTTAAACCTGTAAAACTTCTAAAATATTTGACCTGTATGACTTTGTGCTTAGTATCCGAAGATAAATATTACCTATGAATCCAAATATGATGTCAAAATTAAGTGTTAGTATTGAAAGTTTTATTTTTTTACAATTTCCATATGTAACCGATCCTCTAAGCAAATTTAGGTATAACATTCATTAAAAGAAGTTGTTACTAATCGACTTGTATCAGCTACATTTTTATACTATGATTTGTGGGCATGTTAGTAGTGGATGATATATATTTTATTTGCTGGAATATACAGGGTGTTTCACTACCAGACCGACAAACTTATAGGAAATGTCGAAGGCATAGAGACGACTCGGAATCACATAGGAATCCAGGGTCGAAAATACCGTAGATGCTAGCTATGGTTCAAAGAAGCAGAGAAAAAGAACAGAAACAGCAACACATTAATGGGACGGAAAACATTTTATTGAAAGGTTGTAGTACAGAAGATGTTCGAAATTACTACTAGAAGTCATCGGGCAGGCTTGACAGCGGTGTCACATGGATTCACTTACGTTCTGGAGGATTCCTGGGGTTTCGCGTATCCTGCCTCGCCGCTGGAATATCTGTAGCTGCCGGTAGTACAACCTTTCCATAAAATGTTTTCTGTTCCATTAATGTGTTGCTGTTTCTGTTCTTTTTCTCTGCTTCTTTAACCATAGCTCACAACTACGGCATTTTCGACCCTGTATTCCTATGTGATTCCGAGTCGTCACTGTGCCCTCTACACCTCCTGCAAGTTTGTCGGTCTGGTAGTGAAACACCCTCTATATTAAACAACAAAATGTGCTTTCACGAATTTTCATTCTAAAATTCCGTACAAAAGGTCACACTTTTGCATGTCTTAAACTGCATTAGTATGTAGCTATGAATAGTTTAATCAATTTTACTAACATTTTCAATTTATTCTCATAGGAAATTATATAAAAAATACACAATCATTGACATTATAACAATCATATATTTAATATGACATTTATCAAAACGTGTATAATATTTTCTGCTTAATTTTTCTTTCACCCCAAAGAATTGATTTTTAATTAAATAATATTGAGCAAATATATTCTCAGGAATAACATTTTCATCTTCAACATTCTAAATTACTTTTTAAGCAGAAAATGCTTTAAGAAAAAAATTATGTTTTATAAGAAATTCTATTTATGTAAATTTGAGTAAAGAAATATAGAAAAATGCAATATATTAGAATCAATTTATCGATTCAGCCTTCATTAAGATCAGCATATATTTTCTTAAAGAACAAGATAAATTCTTTAAAAAATGCGCAGACGGCATTTCACATGCAACTTGTAGCAAAAGATCATGAATAAAGCAGAGGGAAATAAAGGTTTGTCTGTCCCTGTGGATAGTGTGGTGCGAAACATACCCGGATGAAAAAAAATATTACACTACAAAAATAATGCTGTAATACATAATTATTGCAATAAATCATGTCGTAATGCTAAAATTAATGTAATCTAGCGCCATCTTTATTTTGCCTATTTTGAATATAAGCTGCAGATTTCTTCGCTGTTTAGATTCATAACCACTCTAGATTTTTTTTTTACGTTTAATTGTTTTTATGTCATGAATGTCAGTTGTTGAGTTTCGTATTACTGACCTCATGACAATTTTTTAGCTTCGTTTAACAAGACCGAAATGAAAGATTTATATTTCTCCTTATAGAGACAAAATCTTTATATGTTACACTGTTAAAAAAATTGTGCTGGTTTGAACCAACTTTTGATGCCGCTGTAACTTCAACCATAAGATGGTGAAACCTTTTCCAATATTTGGAGATTATGTTGATCCATAGTTCTAAATTTTGGGACGAGATTTCGCCATATTAAGGTTTTTTATATTATAGTACACTGTTAAAAATTTTGTGCTGGTTTGAACCAACTATTGATGCCCCAGTAACTGCAACCATAAGGTGGTGTAACCGTTTTCTAATATTTGGAGATTATGTTGATCCATAGTTCTAAATGTTGGAACGAGATTTCAACATATTATGGTTCTTTAAATTATACTACACTGTTAAAAAATTTGTGCTGGTTTGAACGAATTTTGGATGCCCCTGTACCTGCAACCATAAGATAGTGAAACTGTTATCCAATATTTGGATATTATGTTGATCCATAGCTGTAAATGTTGGAACGAGATTTCGCCATATAATGGATGCAACTATTTCAGCACCAGCAGTTGATTTAAACCATCACAAACAATTTAACATTGTAGTCAGTTTTGAAAATGACATTCCAGTAGTACTGCACTGTCAAGCTTTATATCTTTTACATTGTGATTCATCTTAAACTTTTTTATCCCCTCTGGTGCTGAAACACATTTATAACATATTTGTTTTTCACCTAAATGTTTTCATCATGCGTCAAAATAACAATAGGATTTTAGTGTACTTACTGTACTATGAAAATGTCATTCGTGAAATTCATTTCTAGGTAAGCTGAAAACAAATACATATCTGTGTGATACGTGTTGAGCCATGTTTGAAAAAACAATACACAAGCATAAACCTCTTTGATCAAGATTGATCGTGAGGCAAGATATGAAGTGAGTTATATAAAGATATACAAAAGTATGCATGCGAAGCTCTGATAACAAACGTGACAAACTTAAACCAGTAAAGTTTAATAAAAATGTTCGTCTAATGTCATATTCATGCGAAATAACTATCATGAATAAGGTAAAAATTTATATTCCTTTTTAGTGGTGGAAGTTTACCCCGCTGGTAAGCAGGCCCTGTGTGCATCCATTTTCTAAACATACGCCATAGTTCGTTGGTTAAACAAAGCACAATTATTTGATAATACATTCGACGATTAAAGAGGATTTTTTTTTCTGGAAAAAGTTGTGTGTTTTAAAGATATTATTTACCGATGCTAAAGTTATTTATTTGCTCTTGTTCTATTTATAATTTATCTAGAAATCTATTCTGTTTATAATTTATCTAGATCAGCAATAAATTATGTTGTTTTATTCGTTCTTATCGTGATTATTATTATTATTATTTTTTTTTTTTTGCTGTTGCTGCTTGTGAACCTCCAACTCAATGAATGATTAATAGAAGTACGCCAGTTATTATATAATCTATTTTTTTTTTAATATTTAAAATGTATAGCTTATTTTTTTTACATATTTCTTTTAAACATAAGATATGTAATGCTTGAAAATTCAATAAATAATAAAATTCAAAGTTCGTATTTTAACCCATACTTAACACATTAATTCCTTATATTTACAATATTTTTGCTTGACATACTGGTCCGCATAATTGGAGATATGATTCTAGGTTCAATATTTTATTAGATTCATTTTTTCAATTTATCTCAAAGCGATCAATATTTGATATTGAATGGAACATTTTAAGAAAATATTTCTTTAAATCATTGAGGAAAAAAAGAAAATTTCTGAAGTTACGATAATAAAATAAAATAATTTTGTTTTGAATATTTGAAATATCTTTACAATTTTTTTTCACGAAATCGCTCTCAAAAGAAAGAAACTTTATCTCTCTGCAATATTCAGAATTTTATCACTCGGAAGTAATATATTCTTTCGTCCGGAAACGAAATTTGAAAATATAACGATTGAAATGCTACGTCAGGAGTTTCTGATTCAGGTGAATTCTATAAAAAAGTGTTTTTTCGATAAAAGTTTTAACTGTTACTTTCTGATATTAGTGTTCTATCAAAAATGAAAGTAGCAGCTAACAGCAGGTAGGTTTGAAATTTGAGAATGTACTTATATACATATATACGTATATAATTCAAAAGTGATTTGTAGTTTCTGTAAATAAAATATGTATTCAATTGATTGGGTTTAAGGCTGTTCTAAAAATATACAGGGTGTCGCAAATACAGACCTGCCAAGTCTCTGGCTTTTTGGATACCAGTATATTAGTACAGAAAATGTTCTTTTATTTAATCGGAATATTCTGCGTTTTTAATGAACAACATTTTTCACAAAAAAATTATTGGTGTGCAGAAAGCCGGAGACTTGGCAACTCTGCCTATATATATTGACCTCGGATTTTATTCCTTAAATATTGAGCATAAACATATATTATAAATTACAAAATTATGTAGAAAAAGTTACAGATTTTTTTGAAATCCATTAAAATCTCCTGGGGATTAAATTTCAAGAAATACAAAATTTATATTTTTATACGACCCAGTTACAGAAAATTCCCAATGTGTAAAATGTGTCCCATACACTAATAAGGTCAAGTACAAAATTTCAGAATTTTATCGTAAAAAGTCGCAGAGATATACATAAATGCTGATTTAACCCAATTTTCGATACCTGGATATGAGTTTGCAAAGGAGAAAAATCATGTCGGTTGATCGTCTTTCAGGAGTCATACACAAATTACGAAAGAAAACTATGATTGCATAAGTAAATAATAATTGTGATGATGTAGTTATGATTAACCCTCACCAAATTTGTTTACACATATCTCTGCCAATTTTTATTATAAAATGCTGAAATTTTCTACATGAATTTATTAGTATATGGAGCATATTTTACTTATTGGTAATTTTTTTTTACGGGAGCCATATAAAAATTTAAATTTTGTATTTCTTCAAATTTAATACCCTGAAAATGTAATCGATTTCATAAAATTACTATGATCAATATTTAAGGAATAAAAGTCGAGGTCAAAGTTTTTTGCACACCTTACACATTTTAGACGCAACGCAAAACTTACTGATGCATAAATGGAAGGATTTGATACATAAAGGAATGAAACTGTTAATAATGTTTTTTAAAGTTGTAAAGAATCGTACAGTTTTTCATTTTTATTTATAAATATGATGCACATTTGCTCTTTCTTATCAATATTTTACCGGATATATCGTCCCGAAGATTGACCTAAAACGCGAAAATTGACAGCAATTTCTGAATATCGTCTGTCTTTATCTAAAAATAGAAAACGCTATTGAATTGGCTAGATTTGGAATAAGAAAACGTTCAAATATCAAGAATTTAAGAAAAATGAATAAATGCGTTAATGCGTCAGAAAATAACCAGTTTTGATTTAAGAATTTTAATATAAAAGATTTAAGTATCTTCCGATAATTTATTCTAGAACCAGGAAAAGTTAAAAGTTAAAAATAGATAATCTATAGAAAATATGATATATTAGTAGATATATAACAATTATTATATGAATAAAATTCAGATAATTTAAAACATTATACTCTTGATTTATAGTAAAAATAACCATTTATATTGCTGAAAATATATATTATTATAGAAAAATGTTTCTTCAAATCATTATTCAGCATTTTATCTTTAGAAAGCAATATATTCTTTTAACCGGAAACGAAATTTGTAAACGTTATTTTTAAAATGCTTCGTCATGATTTTATCCGTCTTTTATTCAGGTAAATTCTACCAAAAAAAGAGGAGTATTTCAATAAAACTTCTAACTATTACTTGCTCATAGGTTTTTTTTTAAATCAAAAATGGAAGTAGAAGCTAAAAGCATATATTTTGAAAATTTTGAAATGTCCTTATGCGTATAACGAAATATTTTATTTGAAGTTTATCAAACTAAAGCATAAAGATCCATAAGGTAGGGTTTTGTCCTAACAACGTTATAAGAAAAAGTTATATTCCCCTTACGTAATAGATGTAATATTTTAAAATTGAATAGAAATAGTTTGAACTTTAAGCAAATTTTCTTCATAATTTGCGATATTTCTATATTGTTAACACCTTCAAACTTAATTATGTTTGTAATTCTTTTAAAACAAAATGCTTCTTTTTTTATATTTTTTCCATTTTTTTAATATGAGAGCAATTAGGCAACATTTTGTTCCTTTAAATAAGGTATGAAGGTTTTCACAAAGGTTTATATATAGAAAAATGAAAGTGTTACAACACTTCACTGTTATGAAAAACACGACATAAACAATATGTAACTTGCTCATTCGGAACGTCAATCTGCGCATCATTATTTGTTTTATTCCTGTTCAAATAGAGTTCAAGTATGTTTGCCGTTAATAGATCTTTGTAAATATGTATTTTAAAAGTTATTGAAATGTTTAGAGATGTTATACCTATTTTTTGTAAGATATTTTGCATAATACTTATGTTAGTAATATTCGTAATTGATACGAAAAGTGAACTGTTTAAAAAATATATAAGAATTTTATTTTTGTTAAACAGAGTCAACTCAGTAAATGCTACACTATTAAATATTTTGTGTTGGGTTGAACTACCTTTTGGTGCTGCAGTAGCTGCAACCATAGTGAAATATCGTACCAACATTTGAAGCTATAGTGCAATCGGAGCTCCAATTGTTGGAACCCGATTTCACCAACCTATGATTGAAGCTACTGCAGCACTAAAAATTGGTACAACACTGCACAACATTTTAAACAGTGTATACGCCTGACAAATCTTTACTTCACCATCTTATAGTTGCAGCTACTGCGGCACTAAAAAATGGTACAACAGAGCACAAATTTTTTAACGGTGTATACGTCTGATGAATCTTTATTTTTCTGTAACTCATAAATATATGAATTGCTAATAAGCATAAAGTTTCGACAAGTCTTTGAATGCTTTTCATTTATAGAATTTCGACATTCAGCATCAAAAATACATACCGCATATTCCGGTATATAATGACCACTTTTGAAAAAAGTAAATTGATCAAAATTTGCAGGTATGCATTATACGACGCAACTGCTATAAAAATGAAAGCTTAAAAAATAAGCTTAAGAATTGAGATTTCTATACTAATGAACAAGAGAAAGAACATGTAGTTATTTGAATAATCTAGAGTACGACTCTAGGCGATTTGTGAGGATCGAAGAATATAGACATGACAGTAGCATTATTTATCTCTGAAGGTAAGTTCGAATTAAAACTTATTTTTTGTGTTTAATTATATGTTTAATGAGAAGATATGCATGTTTCCTTTTAAGATTACATTATGGCATTAATGTTTTACAAAAACGATTTCTATAAACTACTATATTGAACATATTAAGTTTATGAAGCGTTATTTGCCCCTGTTTGCACGTGTTACATTTCAGACAGAACCGATGAAATTTTAGAGTCTATTAATTAAACAGATTCATGAGTTCTTTACCCCCATGACGTATTTTCGGGAATACCAATTACACAGGGTTTTTCGGAGATTTGTTGTAACAGTCAATTATACACAAATTATAAAGTTTATGAGCTAACAATAATGTCTTTATTATGACTGTTCCTTTCGTTACATGAACAGTCTTCGAAGCACTTAAAGTTATTTTGATTATGATTTATTGAGAAAAGATCTGTTTATGACTCTTTAAATTACTTCCGCTTTCATATCTGAGTGCGCTGTGTTTTTTGTGTTGCAGTGCGAAAGTTTCCAGTGATTAGATTTTAACATCCGTGGAAACTTTATTGTTTGAGTGAAATTGTTTGGGAAATCCTATGAATGAGGTTAATAATTATGACAATCTCTACTTCCCATTTGCTTATCTCATTTAAGTTTGCACTATTTATTGTACTTTTAATGTTCGTATTGTATATCTTATAAAGCCTTCTTTACAGGGATGACAAAGATGACCATCTTGGGAACTCAGCTTACGCATTGAGAATCCACCAAGGGGCAGACCAAATCCCTAGCAGCTTTCGTTTCAAATGATTTTTTCAATGCTTATACTACAGTTTTACAATTTCACATTACAATATAAATATCTATGATTTGTATAAGAATTAAACAGGTTTGTTGTCAATTCAGGTTATTAAACAGGTTACAATTGGTCATTATAGAGCAGTACTTCATTAAACCACATTTTAGAAAATCAATCAAGTTTATAATGAATTGACAATTATTTACGTATGAAAACTATCTATAAATACACAAAACACAATATTATAAAGACAACATCAAATTCCGATACTATACACGTATTTAGCATGTTTTATTACAACGATAACACACTAAGAATGGAACAGATATTTTTTTACAACTTTGACTACATAGTATTTTGTACTAGCTCATTTGATTAATTATGCTTTTACAATGCTCTTTCCATTTTCTATTTACATTTTTGCAAGTTTGACAAAAACATTACATATACATTTTCATTGAGATACTGAGAACAAAATAAAAAAAAATATTTCGTAATGTAAATTAAAAAACAGCCTCAAACCGTAGATGCGTGTTATGTGCCGGGGTGCACTATACGACGGAATATTTGGTAATGCTTGCATAAAGTACAATAACTGTTGTTCTCAACACAGTTCATCTTGGTCCGTAACTTCTGTCATATGGTACTTTGGACACAAGAGACACATCATAATAATGATTATGACGTTTTTATCATACTACTGCCTCCAACTGATAAAAAAAAGTATATATATATATATATATATATATATGAAATTCAATAAATGTGTAAAAATGTCATTTTGCTATGTACATATTTCTTGGAATCTCACTTTATAATTATGACTTTAAATAAAATATTTTGAAGTCTTTTGATTGTTTAATTTTTTTTCGTGTGATATTATCTTAAACATACGCAGGTTACAGACAGTAAAATTGTTTGGGCCTCAATTACTTATGGACCAACCTTGCATTTTTGATTTATTTGAACGGGTTTTAAAATGAAAGATTTTTTAAAAATAATTTACTAGTTTCTTGGAGAAGGGAAAAATAACAATAGATCTATAGATAGATAATATGATTTTATATAAACAAATACGATTAGTATCATTGATATTAAATAAATAAATAAAAAGGCAAAATTTAGCTTGTTGTAATATTCAGCATTTTATCTTTCAAAAATAATATATTCTTTCAACTAAATCCGAAATTTGAAAACATAACTACTGAAATGCTGCGTCAGGAGTTTTTTCTACCTTTGATTCAGGTTAATTCCATGAAAAAGAATTTTTTCAATAAACGTTCTAACTGTTGCTTTATGATTGTCCTTCTGTTTTGGAAAGAAAAAGTAGAATATATATTTTTTCAAATTTAAAATGTGCTTACTCATGTAATTCAAAAGATCTTTCATACTATATCTTCAGATAAGATATTTAATCATTTAAACAAATATAACATGTAACAATTAACCAATTAAAAAGTAGTATATCATTTAAACAAGTTAAATAATAATATAAAATTCAAAAATTTATATAAATGCTTATAAATATTAGAAAACAAACAAACAAACAAAAAGTTGTAAGTAACATGGCATTAGATAAAGGTGTAAACATTGTTTATAATTAACGTCAGAATAAAATAATTTAACTCGTTACACTTTTGATTTCATGTAAAGTGATAAAAGATGTAGAATTTCAGAAAAAATATTTCTTTAAATCATGCAAGATAAAAGAAAAAGTGTCATTTTGGAGGTTATGATCAAAAAGTAAAATTATTTTATTTTAAATATTTTGTATCTGCATTCATGAAATCGTTCAAAAATAAAAGACTTTTTTACATCGCTACAATGTTCAAAATTTTATCTTTCGAAATTACTATATTTTTTCGACCGGAAACGAAATTTGCAAATATAACTATTGAAATGTTTCATCGGAAGTTATGTTCTTCTCCGTTTCAGATACAATCAATTAAAAAAAAAAAGAGTTTCTCAATAAAATTTCAATTTTTACTGTCTAATTAGTGGGATTTATCAAAAATCAAAGTAGGAGCAAACAGTATATATTCTTGAAACACAGAAAGACAGACAAATTTTATTTTTATGTGAAAGAAAATTTGTCTGTCTGTGTTTCTGCATATTCGACAGTTTAGAAGCGAGAATCTTCAAACTTTAGATACAGCCATTTTAAAACAAAATTAAAGTAATTCAAGGCAATTAAAGTAATTTTGAATCGAAATAAACGCCCTGAATTGTCGAAACGACGTCGTCCCAAAATTTTCAATTTTTCAATTTTTCTCATACAGATAACATTGCGATTGTTTCAATTATTTATTAAAACATTAGTTTCGTTGTTGTAACTTATGCATTTAAACCTCATTGCTGTCCACATAGTTATGACGTTATTGTTACTGTTCAAAATGATAGGTAGCCAAATTAGACTTTACATTTTTTGTAACTTCAAAATCGATGTAATTTGGTTTTGACTTTATCTATACTAATAAAAGAAAGTTTCGCTCTGTGTGTGTGTGTGTGTGTGTGTGTATGTGTGTGTGTCTGTTGGCGATGGCTAGGAAATTCTAGCCCACCTAGAAATCTGGAAATTTAGCTGTGGATAGTCCAAAGTCTGGCCATGTGCACCTGAGCCTCAGAATTTCAATATTTTGATAATTAGCCTAGATATTAATTAGATTCTCATTAATCATCGCTTCTAAAATATCATATTTTAAATCAAAATGGCGAAAGAAACGGACAGGCGCATTGGATTTGCAACCGGAAATGAACGAATTCGAAATTATTTAACTAATTAGCGAATTTTAAGAAAACTAATTTAGATATCAAATTGAAAATTTCTGAGCATATGTAAAAAAAAATTCTGTATCTGACTATGTGATTTTTGGAAAATTCGGTTGGTAATTTTTTTTAATTTACGCAAAAAACTGCCAAAAATCTGTCGGTGCCAGTGAAAACGATCCGAGAAATTTTCAGACAGGGATCGGCTTTCATTAAAAACTGAACTACAAAGAGATCTGTTTCTCTGGCCGTTCCCTCTCATTTAGTTTGCGAAAATGAAAGGAAATAATTGCCAAATTTTACTAATGAACAAATATTTAGTTAACTAATTAAGATATAGATTTGAAATTGAGGTCGGGAAGGGGTGTCATCTGCCGGCTATTTTAGCGTAGCGTCTTCGTTATGTTCTAATTATCAGAAAAATGTAATTCTCTATTTAATGATCGCGTTAATGTACGTGGCGGTGGTTCTCTTGAACAAATTATTCATTATATTTGCGGGTATGGAGATGGAGGGGGTTAACGCCTTTCTCTGATATTGTAATTATCTCGGGTACGGGCAACGCCGGGCGGGTTAGCTAGTATTTAAATAAATTGAAAGAAATCTAATACGAATACAGAGAATACAAATTTGGGCACTTCCGTATTCGCCGGATGCCATAGGATAAGACTACTACTTTTTACTTATACTCTAGCTACTTTCTGAAAAGGAAAGAAAATAAAGTGCAAAGTCAAACCAAAAAAAAAGCGTCATTTTGTTTCTGTTTCAAAAGTTACCGATATTTGTTAATGCTAAATGTCATTGGTTGAATTTTGAGAGTGGAGGAGTTCGATCAAAATTTAATCATAGCGTTAATGTCTTGCACCCCTGGTCGTGGAAGGTGGAACTAATTCATGCAGCATGCCTGCTATACGGTGCCGTAGGCAGCGGTGAATTGCTCCAGAGGTTTGTTCAGAAAAAAGGTTTATTTAGAACAGAATAAATCTCCTGACGGTGGAAGATGGAACTAAAAGATATTTTAATCGATAATTAATTGTTGCTAGTGTATATATATGTATATATATATATTTATTTATATCCACAACATATATATATATATATTCACTATTCATACATTTATATGATTTTACATATTGGCTTTTATGGTTTATTATTATCAACTCAATTAAATCACTTTTCTTTTATTTATTTGCTCAATTATATTTACATGTGTAATTTCATTTCACTTATATATACATATAACTTTTTAACGGAAGTTGCTTTTATCATTACTTGGGGGACACATTGCCATTATTAGCCCCCTACCAGCTACGCTTTTAAAAGGGAAAATTAAAAAACAAAATCTTTTGAATTCTTAAAAAGACAAGAGAGCACATGTAACCGCGTGTTTTCAATTTTTTGTAACTTTACACCAATAATAAAAATTTTAGTTTGAAATAAATGTGGCTGTATTGCTCTCAGTTACCTTATGTATATCTATAACTATAACTATCCATATCTATATATATCTATACCTGTATCTATCTATCTATGTCAGTCTATATCTGTCTCTCTCTCTCCATTTCTCTCTCTCTCTCTCTCTCTCTCTCTCTCTCTCTCTCTCTCTCTATATATATATATATATATATATATATATATATATATAATACGAATACCACATACTATACTTACAATCCCAAAACTCCTGAACAGCAGAGAAAAACTAACAAATAACCATAAAAATTCAAACTAACAAAACTCTAAACGAAAACTATAAACAGAAAAAACACAATCAATGGAGACAGGCTGAAAGGCTAAAGACTTGCATGTTGGGTTATACCGGTAAATTAATAAAATATGTTATCTTGTTATTTGGTTTTATATATTGGCCTTACGGTGTTCATTATTATAAACTCAGCGAAATTCTTTCTTTTCTCTTTTATTTCATTTTAATTATATATACATGTAACTTTTTAACATGTTACTATTTTCATCAGTAGGGAAATATTTTGAGTGCTAGCCTCCTACGAGCTACGCTCACCAAGCCCCGTTCAGACAACAGGCGATCTAAAACCACGCTAATTTGCTCTGCTAAAAAAAAAAAAAAACTGTTGAAAATTTTATTTTATGAAATGGACTCCGTGTGAAAAGTATGCATTAAAAACGAACTCCGAAAAATTGAACTAGAGGAAACTGTCCTGAAAACATAAAAGGGCGTAAAAGGTTATAAATTTTACGCTATTTTCGGTAAGGGTAATGAAATATTTTTTTTTCTGAATAAAACTGGAATTTTTATTATAAATATGATGACATTTTCACCAGCGGGAACTTTAAAGTTCATGATTTATAAATGCAAATGTACGTGATCTTCTGAATATTACTAGATTTTTAAATATAAATACGATACGTTAAATGCTAATGTATTAAATTTCATTTTCATTAAAATATTTTTTGCATTTTCAGTTTCATTTAAAATTATTGCAACAAGAAAAATATATTAGTTATCCAAGACGGCAAAAGTTTCCTTTATGTACTGTTATTCATGTGTCATTATGAAATCGCGCTCCATGTATCATTAAAAACACACCAACGCTTGAAAATGCACAATTCGCTTTAAGCATGACGTAATTTTCACCAGTAAGTCATTTTCGTGCATAATAATTTATATATTTTTTCTAAATCAAAATTTCTTGAAATAATTTTTCATTTAAGTTTTCTTTCCTTTTCAATATTCGCGTGTAAATATCTTTAACTGAAAATACATTGTTTTTGAATATTATTAGTCAATAGTTTTAAATTTTTGGAACTGTAATTAAAAAGAAACTTTAAAAATTGAAAAACATGAATTAAATCTTTATTCAGCCTATGTCATTCTCTATAAATATTTTGTTCCTTTCACACACTCGCCTCGAATAGTCAAATTTAGAATTTGATTGAACACTCCAAAACAGAATCTAGTTAGGTATGTGTCTGCAAAAGATCCTTAAGTTGTTACGTAAATTTTTTGATACTATAAATCCTATGTAATTGAACTATCTTGACCAATTTCAACATCGAATAGTGCTTAAGATATTTCTTTGATTTAAAAACCATTCTCTTCAGCATTTTTATCATACATTTCTCTAAAAACGCCATGTTTTCATGATTTTATATGCAATAGTTTTTGCAGTATAAGCGGAGAAATAGAAAAGGGACAGTCGATTCCAAAACGGCAGTGGCAGCAGCAGCGTTAGTAAAATTTTTTTAAGAATAGATATATATTTTTTTTTATTGCAAAGAGCTCGTTCTGGTGGTAACAATGCAATAATTTATGGTTCAAAAATGATAATACTTTATTCTCTTAAAATAGCAGTACATAGGTTTTTACAGATACACGTCAAAAATTCTACTGATAGTCTACTGGAAAAGTCTACTGAATAAATAAATACCAGTCCAATAAGGTAAATATCCCATGAATTCGGTTTTATTTTTTGTCTTAAAAAATATTTGTTTTACATTTCCATTTTTCAAATTGTCGTGAAATGAAATAAAATCTTTTTATCTTTTTAAAAGTGTCTATTTTAACATTTTCTTCTCCCTTTAAAGTTTATACGCCTTGAAAATAAATTGCGAAAACATATGTTTTGAAATGCTTTGTCAGGATGCGTTTGTATCTTTGATTTTGTTAACTTTCGTAAAAGGATTACTTTAAGAATATTTGTTTGTAACTTTTCGTTTAATATTTTTTTCATTTCTTATTTAAAGAAAGCAAAAAGGAAAATATTTCATTTTCAATTTTAAAATCTCCTTTTGAAATTACTCGGAAAATGTTTAGAAAAACATTTATTTCACCCTTTAACGCGTCTTTAAATAAAGACCTTACTTTCTTAAAATAATAATAATGAAAAAGAAGAATATTTTAAAATTTTTGTCTTTTTAAGATAAATGGAGAAAACTGTAATAACTCTGTAGTAACTGTGAAATTCATGTTCTTTTTGCTTATTTGCTTATTTCTTGAACTCATCAGTTCTGAAATGGGATTTTCCAGATAATTGTTAGTTATCTCAAGTGGTTTTAGTTTTTTGTCCTGTAAATAGGAATAATATGTTCAATTATACTACTTTTTAGCTCACAGGCTATCAAAGCCTGAGAGCTAATGTGCCCACCCGTTCTGTATGTATGTATGTATGTATGTACGTAACGCGATAACTCTTGATAGAAATAACCGTTTCGCTTAATTATGTTTTGTTACCGATATATTTAACTCTGGAAGAATAATTTTCTTGAACATTTTCATTCATGAAACTGCTCAAATTTTTCTACTAACGCTAAAATATTGAAAAAATGTCAGTACTTAATTTCTAGCAGATACAGTAAAAGTAAAATTTGGGAAACGTTGAAATGACACGAGTCAAAAGTTCAAGAAATGTTTGAAAAATTATACAATTATTTGGTTATAACAGCAAATAATCATTAGATATGCTAACTTTCAACTTAGCTAGTGTTTCAGCTAGTTTTTCAAGTTAGTTTCAAGTGTTTCAAGTTACCTAGTGTTTCAAGTTAGTGTTTCAAGTTATTGTAGAACACAGCTTCACATGTTCTACAATAAGTCAATAGATGGCAGTGAACGTACATGCGTCGATTTGAGTTTCAAAACCAATTCCGAAACTGAAAGCGCCCTCAGAAAGAAAAATGTAACCAAAATTGTAAAAGTACGAAGATACCTAGTTAGGTATCGACATCAGGTAATGAAAAAAAAAAGTTGCTACCGGTTTAACATTAGTTTGAGATGTGTTCACACTTTACTAGCATTGGCTCTATATTCTGATTGTTCTGTTTCATGAAAAATTAAAACAGAATATGCTTTTTGAAATCTTAAATTTTCACATGAATGTACTTGAATATTTCTATATATAAAGTGCTTTAAAACTGTTTTACAAAATAATATTGTAAAATAAACAAGCATCATATTACCTATCAGAATGAATAATTTTTGCGTCGGTAACCAGGATTGCTATATGCTTATTCAGTCAAATACAGATTGTCTCACAACAAGCTCAATCAGTATTTTCGTACACACTTTTAATATAAATTCATATCTTTCAGCCAATTTTTCGAAATAATAATTTTGATTTTTGAAATCTGATGCCATCAGGAGAAATATTGTAAATGTTCACACTTTGCGTTTAAACAATACTCAACTAGAAGTTTCTCAACTGAAAATGTAGCTAAAATTACTCTTTCACTCACCGAATTACAACACGATTTTAGCATTTTATGTGATGTAATCACATTTCACAAACAAAAGTTGTAGTTTGGAAATTTTGTTAAATTATTTTAGTTTTTCTTAAAGCTGTATACGAAAATCTGGGCCAAGCATGGTGTGAGATATCTTATATTTCTTACAGAATTGCGATCCTAATTACCTATTCAAAATTTGTTTATCCTGATAGCTATCCTTGGACGTCTTAATTTGTAAAGCAGCGCTGGTAAACAGCTTAGGGGCTGTAAATATATAATGTTATCAACTTCTTGTTAATTTTGAACCCCCATCCCACCTTACGATATCATACGTCATCATCCCTAGAAACCCCTCCCCCCCATTATGATATCGTTATCAGTGTCTAATTTTTTTTTTCGTATAGAGATATGGTTACAGATTTTTTTTTATTATTGCACTTCACTGATTAAAATGCAGAAAAGAAGTCAACAAAATATCACTATTATATATGAAATAACTTTATACCAAACGACACTAAAAAGAAATAGTTACTATTTAAAAGTATTTAATACTTTTTTGTTACATAATGCATTCAACAGTAATATTGTCTTTTTGCACTTGCCCCTTTGCACGGGGAGGGACAAACAGAATTTATTATAACCAAAACATGTGGGCAACATATTTTCTTTTTTTTTTCTTGTAAAAACAAGAGTCAAGAGTCAGCTGGATGGGGGGGGGGGGTGTACCAAATGGCTTAAGTACTCACAAGTCGCGTCCAGAAGTTGGTCTCTTAATTTTGACCCAATTCCAGATGAGAGACCTGCACCTGGATTGGCAACCCCAGAGGTAACGCTTATTCTAAACTTGCTGGACATTGAAGCCACGAACAGATTTTACGAGCACCAGCTCCCATTAACGTACACGGTTCCACAGCAGCCGCAGTCGAGAGAGGTTGTCACCCTTCCAAGCACTGACCACGGTCGATGCTGCTTCATTTTCGGTGATCTTAGGGAAACCGAGTTTATTTGTCCACCACTTCGGGAACTTTTCTAGTAAACACAACAAGTATAATTTCAAACATACTTTGCACTTGGTTTCTCCATTAGCGGATTATATACCCATACATATATGTTAGAAGAAGGATGTCAAACGTTAGGGTAGTCCATATTTTTTTATGAAAACAACTCCCTACAGATATCTTACGATATCATGTGCCAGACACCCCTTCCCCTAAAGTGATAACTTTATATATGTACAGCCCCTTAAATTAAAAGTTTTTTGGATAGTTATTCTAAATATTGGAAAATTTTGAATATATATATATATATATATATATATATATATATATATATATATATAAAACCTATAGATAACATGGATATTGAAGGTAATATTTTAGGAAAATATATCTTGAAAGCATTGAACCAAAAGTAAGATTCATTTTTGAAGGTAAAAGTTACATTATATTGTTTTCAATATTTGAAACAGTTTTACATTTCTGTTCTTCAAAATTCTGTGAAACGAATGAAAACTATATATCTCAGCAAAATTCAGCGTATTTCATTTCTTTCGAAGTTATTTATTCTTTCAACGAGAAAAAACAATTAAAACGCAAATTTAAAAATTATTCTTAAAGATTTTCTCGGTATTTCATTCACATTAAATCCGTAAAAGGAATTTTTCAATAAAAGTTCAAGCTATTACGTTTAGTTTGCTCTGTGTTATGAAAAATAAAAGCAATATTGTTAATAATATTTTTATATGTATAACTGAAAAAGTCTTTCATATTTTCCCTCAAAAGGTATATATTATTTTAAGTTGGTTTAAAAATGAAAGCAGAATTTTTAAAAAAGGTTTTGATATGCATAATCGAAACTTTTTTATATTTTTCCTAAAATGTATTTATAATGGTTTTAAAAATGGGATTTTTATCTGAACATCTACTTAAATGCACTGAGAAATTAGAAATAATATTCAAAAGTAACAGGCAAGATGACATTGTACCAATAATTAGAAAATTTTTATTTGATAATAAATAAAAATAATTTAAAGCACTGTATATTATTTATTTTATGCGAATATGAAAATTGATATCGGATAGACCATTTTAGAAAACATTTTTTTTAAATCTTAAGCAAAAGAAAAATGTGTCTTTTGTAGATAATAATGATAAAAATAAATAATTTTGTTTTGAATATGAAATAGTTGTAATATTTTTATTCTTCAGTGCATTGTGAAATGAAAGGATATTATTTAGATCTGCAATATTTAGTATATTATCTTTTCATTCGAAAGTAAGGTATTCTTTCGACCGGAAACAAAATTTGAAAACTTCACATTTGAAATTGTTTGTCAATAGTTTTCTCCAACTTTGATTCAAATGAATTCTGTAAAATAAAGTTTTTTAAGAAAAACGTTCTAGGTTTTAATTTTTTATTGTTCTGTGTTATCAAAAATGAAAGCAGGAGAGAATATGTTTCGTGATTTTAAAATGTTCTCTTACAAATAATCGAAAAGTATTTTGATAACTTCTACAAATAAGATGTTTATTGATGTAAATAAACTTAAGTATGAAGGATTTATTTTAAAAAAATCACTTAAAAGCCAGGTAAAATTAGAAAAGGAAACACAAAAACTATTTGTAACGCGACATTATATAAATAACAAGAACGAAAATTCATGCGTCAAGCATAGATTATGTAACACTTTCCAACGCTTTCAAAATAATTTTATAAATAATTACCGTTTAATAAGCTGAAAGATAACTACATAGGATGCAAAATTTTAGTTTAGTTAAGAAACGCGTAGCACAGTTTAAAATTCTCCTTCTGGAGTTTCTGTCAATACACGGAAATGTGTTCGCGAGCTTTTGTACTGCCCTGTATAGGATCTACAGAATTTATACACACCAAGTAATAGACAAAAAGTGAGTTAACTTTAAAATCGCGTTCAACAACTTAAAACGAACTTCCAGGTATCATTGTTAACAGACAGTAGCTAATTATTTTGCGTGTCCCTGTAAATGAACGATGACTGTATACACACAATATTCTGTAGTAAGTCTCTTGTAATGCACCTTAGTGATATATATAAATTTCAATGCGTTTAAAATAGTGAAACATTATTTAATTAAACCGCAAACGATTTTCCTCCATAGACGTCATGTAACGGAATTCTTTTGACTGTCCCTGTAAAGTAACTATAAATGCTATGCACACCCTATTCCATATTAAGCTTCTTATAATGCACCTTAGTGATATATATCAATTACAATGTGTTTGAAATTGTGTAACATCATTAAAATAAACCGCAAATGATTTTTCCCCATAGACCGTAATGTAACGGAATTCTTTTGAGTGTCCCTGTCAAAAAAACATAAGTGCTACACACTTCAGTTGAAATAGGGAACATGCTATAGATAACGACAATAACATATAAACATTGCAGGGCAATCCGAGCATATTTACGGGAGTTAGAGTACGGCCAGACCGCAGACGGCCAGACAAACCGAAGTCAAAAACACTTTTCAACTAGGTTGGAAAGTGTTAAAAAGGGAACATTCGTTTTATTCTTTAATGTCTGGTAATTTAAAGCATACCTACTTTGATCACTTGTAAAAATGATTATTTATAGTGGAAGGGATTTTAAGAGAATATTTTTCCAAATCATTAAAGCAAAAGACTATGAAAATACTAAAATGATTAGAAATTAATCGTTGGGGGCCACCGTAATACTTACCCATCATGGATATGCATAATGTAAAATATTAAAATAAAAATTGTGTAAACTACTTATAAAATGCATTGCAATTCAAATAAAATCGAGGCTTGATGACGTCACAAACTTTAAAGGCTCGATTACTGAATTGCTTGAAAGAAACATCCTTATAACTCCAAAAATAATACTCCTATTAACTAGCGGTTTATTGCATCTGATTAAGCGTCAAATTTCCAATTAAAATGTATCTTTGAAGTGAAATTTGGATGAAATACAGGGTCAAGAAAAATCGAAGAGTGTGGTAAAATAGGATACGAAATACCTCGGCAAATCATTATCCGATTGACTTCATGCTGTATTCAAAATTTGTTTTTTTATTGTCTTTTATATTCATTTCTTAAAATAACCAATTTCGAAAATTTTTATATACCTTTTATCCGAACGAATATTTCGAGAGTCCGAAAAAAATAGTTCCGGTTAATCGAGGTTATTGAAATGAAAAAAGGTTCTTACCATTATTACATACTAAGTAAATAACAAATTGCAAGTCTCTATCTCAAATTTTTCGGGATATAGAGCGTTTACAGACACACAGACACACAGACACACACACAGACGGACGGCAATTTTTTTTCTAAAAATATGTTTTTCGGAATCTCCAGTGTCTGAAACGTGTAAATCCGTCAAAAAAATTTTTTGGATTTTCAAAACGATTACTTACCTTATACTACGTATGATGGGTAAGTAATAAGAAGCGAAATTCATGATCAAATGTGAAAGAGTAGAGAGTGAACCGGGCTTAATAATTTCAGCATGTGAGACGATGTTGTCGTTGACCAATGAGAAGACAGCATCAAGCCTATTCAGTAAGTAGTAAACGCATGACGCAAAACAGTTAACCCCTTAAGAACAATATTCAATTTAGTGATAGTATGTTGAATACCAGATATATTAAATTTTGTCAAAAGTAGTTCATGTCATTATTTTTAATTACATGTGAATAATTTAATTACATGTAATGTAAAGATATGAAATAAAGGTTTATTTATATTATACAATCAGAAAGAAGTTTCGAAGCTATCATCAGTATCGTTTATGTGATCACCAAAATTAGGAACATAATCACTGTGCGTGCTTGACATAATTATTGTATAAAATCAGTATTTATCAGAGTTACGAACAAAATTGAAAGCGAAACACTAAAATTTACGAAAGACAACTGAACAGAATGACCATTAGAACATTGATAAATTATTAGAACATTGCAGTCTGGACTTAAAAGGAGGACGTACGCACATACGTTCTGGCATTTCAAATAGAAGAGTTCATGACGTACGCAGATACGTTATACGTTGTGGTGCTTAAGGGGTTAAGAGAGAGATGAGTAAGAGGAATAGTATTCATACCTGTCGAAACATGTGTCGAAGGGGCGAGGTCAACGAGGTATTAGCGCTGATCATCAGAATATTAAATTTATCAGATTAATATTAACTCTTTTCTTCAAAATAGAGAGAAAAAACGAATAGCTTACCTTTTCTATGATCAATCGTTTCTCGGATAATCCAATAAAATATAGGTTTAGGTAATTCAATATAAGTATATATCCACGGGTTTCTTGATTATCCACTTTTATGGACCACGACTGAAACAAAACTTGTAAACAATGATATTAGATGTAGTTAACTAATAAATAAATGAATTATCCTTAAAAATGGATTTTAAAAAATTATATATTTTAGATTAAATTACAATTTACTTACAGGGTTAACATTTTTGAATTAGATGTTTTTTAACAGGAGACATTATTCCCGTGTCTTCACAGAATGGTATTTAGAAGTACACTTATTCGTTTTCATTAGGTCTGGAAAGTTTGAAATAATTATGTTGCACAAGTTCCTTGAAATAAATTGACGTTATTATTACATATTTCATAAATTACTGGTGGTTTTTCTGAAGAATCATTATTGCTCGATTGTTAGTTCATGAGTTACATTTAATGATGGAGAACTGTCTTATAAATTGTCTTTTAGTTATTTAACAAGTTTATAATAACATAATCACAAATCATAAATCATGAACCATATATATCACATTATTAGAAGAGTGAAGAACGTAACGTAGTCATAAATATCTATTGCTTGGTATCTTGAAACTTAAGAGTTATAAAATTAGGCCACTGGTTTTTGAAGAGATGGAGAAAATTATCGTTGGTTTTATTCTGTACTTTATCATTTTTTAAAATTTATTTTGAGTGGAAAATATTAAGTTGATTAAAATGAATGGATTAGTGTTTAACAACTTGATGTACTTTTTATGTCATTCATGTTTTTGAGTTTTACTGAAGTAAAAAGCTTTTCAATAATCGAGATCGTAAATACATTATTTAGTTAAATATTTAATGAATTACTTTACAAGTACAGACAGATTTTCTCAAGTATAGATGCTATTTCTAGCTTCTCTCCTGTTTCCTATTTTTGCTTCATGCGTTTACTACCACTTACTGAGTGGGTTTAGAGCTGTTTTCTAGTTGACGTACGGCAACTACAACAGCTTTAACTCTTGACGATTGCCCATGCCTTTGACCACGAATGCCTCTGCTTAATTCTCCTCATTTTAATATTTTCATACATGTTTTTACTATATCTTTCATTTTGCACTCATGATATAGTTTCAGAGACTTGGAAACAGCTGTGTGAAGAATACAATTTAACATCATTTGTGCTTCTCAATAAGGTTGTTTAACGCATTTCCTTATATATGCACAAAAGTCTGTCTATAAACTTAATTATTTTTATTACTTTAATTTGTTTAATAAAATTAATAACCTAATTTTAAAATGTGACTTAAATAATTACTTTCATTAAAGGATATTAAGAGCCTACACTAGTCACGAGAAGAAACGTCACGCTAATGTTAAATCTATGGGAAGGTTTTCCCGCGATTTCTCGCTCGCATTTTAATATTTTTAAATGATTTTTTTTTTGCATAGGATAGCTGACGTCAATATCTATCGTTGTTAGTTTTTACATTTTTGATTTTGGCTCCAGTTTTTTTTAATCTAAGGGTACTTTCAATTTCAGAACCGGTTCCAACCGGTTCCAAAATTTAAAATTTCCGCTTATAAAAAAGGTTTGACCAAAATAAAAAGTGAAAACTAACAACGTTGAAGATCAACCTCAGCTGTCCTATACAAAAAAAATCATTTAAAAATATTAAAATGCGAGCGAGAAATCGCCGGATAACCTTCCCATAGACTTAACATTAGCGTGAGCGTTTCTTCGGGTGACTAGTGTAGGCTCTTAAGGGGACGGTGGACGTTGAAATTATTATTTTTTTTCATCACAGATATATGAAATTTTGTGCATATATACATTTCAGCATAAGTATATAGAAGACCTTAAAAAAAATTCCTAATCTTAATATAATTTTAAGATTTTTAAAAAAAATTTAAAATTTATAAATCAAATTTTAAAATTCTCCTTGCGTCTCAATTTTTAAGATATTTCCTCGATTTGGCATTTGGATCACTTAAAACTATATTACAGATAAATCTGTGTATCAGTTATTTAATCCTTTGAATAGTTAATTTTTCAGTGATTTTTTTCTGAATTCCATTCCGATTTTCATCAAAATTTAGCATTTTAATAAGTTATAAATCAAATTTAACTATCTTACCGAAGTCTAATTAAAAAATGCATACACAGTTTCTTTGTAAACTGTATCAGTAATTTTCCTTATTAATTTCATGAATTTTGAACAAAAATTAAGACGCATGGAGCATTTCAAAAATCTAAAAAACGTTTAAAACCTGTATTGAGAAAAACAGGTCTAAAGTTTACTAAAGCACCGAAAAATTGATTGTGAACATAATTCAAACGCTTATAACGTTGCGAAAAATCATCGCAGATGCATGCAGTTTTTCTCAAATGGTTCAATACAAACTGAAGAATAATAATACACACAAAAATTAATTTCGATTTTTGATCATATAAAGATCCACGGTCCCCTTAACCGAATAACATTACGAGGTGAGTCAGGTAAGTGTTTCAGTCCATTATTTTCATACTTTGGTGGTTTGAATGTATTTTCGAAATATAAAAAATACTTTATTAAATTTGGGCTTATATGCATAAACAACAACAACAACAACAAAAAACAATAGATAATTGAATTTTTGGGTATATTACCACTTTTATAAGTACGCTTAGAATTGGTTCGCAGAAATCATCTCCTCGTTTTTCTTATAACGAGTTATATGACTTTATGTTGATATTCACTGATAAAGCGCCTACACTAGTCACGGGAAGAAACGCTCAAGCTAATGTTTAGTCTATGGGAAGGTTCTAGCGTGATTTCTCGCTCGCATTTTAATATTTTTAAATACTTTTTTTTTAAATAGAATATCTGATATCAATCTCCAACGTTGTTAGTTTTTACTTTTTCGATTTTCGTTGCAGTTTTTTTATAAGCGGGCATTTTCAATTTTGAAACCAGTTGGAACCGGTTCTGAAAGTGAATGCACCCTTATATAAAATAACTGGAACTAGAATCGAAAAAGTAAAAACTAACAACGTTGGAGATTGATATCAGCTATTCTATGCAAAAAAAAAAAGTATTTAAAAATATTAAAATGCGAGCGAGAAATCACGCTAGAACCTTCCCATAGACTAAACATTAGCTTGAGCGTTTTTTCGCATGACTGATGTAGGCTCTTTAGTCTGATTTTAGTTAATGACTTTTTTAGTTAATGTCTTTAAATTATTTTACAATATACAGGATGTTCTATCTTGTTATTCTACAATAGCTATTTCCTAAGCTATTATCTTTAGAAGTAAAGTTTCAATTACAAAAATTTTTTTGATGTTATTTTTCATCCTATTAAAAACCTTTTACAGTAATACCCCGGTTGACTTCGGTTATCGTCAATTTTTTCCGCGGAAAATTTGTTTCGGTTTTCGTCGGTTGCGATGGATTTCGTTTATTTCCTGTGTATTCTTGTCGTTTTTAACACTTTTCAACCTAGTTGAACAGTTTTATGACTTCGGTTTGTCTGGTCGTCTGCCGTCTGGCCGTCTGGCCGTCTGGTCATCTGTCCGTGCTCTAACTCCCGTAAATATGCTCGGATTGCCCTACAATTTTTATATGTTATTGTCGTTATCTATAGCCTGTACCCTATTTAAACTGAAGTGTGTAGCCCTTATAGTTTTTTTACAGGGACACTCAAAAGAATTCGGTTACATTACGGTCTATGGGGGAAAAATCATTTGCGGTTTATTTGAATGATGTTACACAATTTCAAATACATTGTAATTTATATATATCATTAAGGTGCATTACAAGAAGCTTAGTATGAAATAGGGTGTGCATAGCACTTATAGTTACTTTACAGGGACAGTCAAAAGATTTCCGTTACATTACGTCTACGGAGAAAAATCGTTTGCGGTTTAATTAAATAATGTTCCACTATTTTAAACGCATTGAAATTTATATATATCACTAAGGTGCATTACAAGAGGCTTACTACAGAATATTGTGTGTATAGCCGTCATCGTTCATTTACAGGGACACTCAAAACAATTCTCTGCTGTCTGTTAATAGTAATTCCTGGAAGTGCGTTTTAAGTTACTGAACGCGATTTTAAATTTAACTCACTTTTTATCTATTACTTGGTGTGTATAAATTCTGTATTTCATATACAGGGCAGCACAAAAGTTCGCGAACACATTTCCGTTTATTGAAAGAAACTCCAGAAGGAGAATTTTAAACTGTGCTACGCGTTTCCTAACTAAACTAAAATTTAGCATCCTATGTAGTATATATACAAATCTATAGATCATATACAGGGCTGAATAAAAATATTCAGATATTTTTCCGAATATTGTATATGTTGGAAATTCCTGAAATTACGTTTTAAAATATGTTATGCATTTTTCAAATTGTTTAATTAGATGTTATCTTTCAGCTTATTAATCGGTAATGATTTGTAAAATTATTTTGGAAGCGTTGGAAAGTGTTACATAATCTATGCTTGACGCATGATTTTTCGTTCTTATTTAATGATTGCGAGGCCTCCATAATGGAACCAAATACAGTTTTTTGTAAGTAACTTGTTTACTAGTAATGTCGGATTTTCGACGAAAACCGAGGTATCAATGCATGTAAAAATAATTGTTTTTGTAAACGTTACAAAATTTAAATACGTATATGGTCCCAATGATCTTTGTATCCCTGTGTAATATATTTATAAAACATTTCTCCATGTTTCATGCTTTCCTATTATTACATAACTCAATAAATATATAGTCGTAAAATAATTTAATTTTTATTGTTTTGCTTGTTTCAGCAAGAAGCAAGTTTTCTAAAAATTGATTTATTGTAACATCAACTAAAACCATTATTTAGAAGTTAAATTGCTTTTAATATGATGAAGAATGACATTTGAAGCTTTTTTTTTAAATTAAAATTATACATCGAAAGTAATTTGATTATAGTTTAGGACTAAGCTATTAGACAACTTTAAAAGTGAACACCCTGTATAATTAATTAACAACAGTTTTAATGAAGGAACACCAATGTAATGTCATCTGGAAAATTATATAAAAAACGAGAAGAGGATTTCCGTAAAAATACGTATGGTAAGCTCAAAAATACTGAAAAATCCAGTCAGCTACAACACGTTTGTTTTAAATATCAACTCGAGTTTCATTCGAGATTCTTTATACTTAGATAGAAACTTTAAACCACCAAAGTATGAAAAACATTGAAGTGCATTGATTACCTATCTCCCCCTGTCAGCACAATAATAATTTTCCTTTGTAAAATCGTGTCTCTAGACTTTATTTTTAACCGTGTTTGGAGACTTTATTTGACTTAGTTAAAGGTGACATTCCCAATATAAATGGTAATATATTATTATGTAACCTTTTATCATGATTTTTCATGATAATTTTAGGTTTTAGAGTGCAGCAAATATTACTAAGGATTGCGATCCTAGTTACCTGTTCAAAAATTGTTTAGCCTGATAGATATTCTTGGACGGCCTTAATTTGTAAATCAGCGTTGCTAAACAGCTTATGGGCTGTAAATATATATCGTTATCAACTGTTTGGTAATTTTGAACCCCCCTACCCAACTTTGCGATATCATACGTTATCATCCCTAGAAACCTCTCCCCTTCATTATGATATCGTTATCAGTGTCTATTTTTGTCATTTTTGTTTTGTATACAGATATGATTATACATTTTTTACTGATCCAACCGTTACTGATTCTTTACTGATTCATCTTTACTGATTAAAATGCAGAAAAGAAGTCAATATAATATCACTATTATATCTGAAATAAGTTTATACCAAACGACACTTAAAAGAAATAGTTATTATTATAAAGAATTTAATAATAGGTTTTTGTTACATAATGCAAGTATGTTTTTACTTACATTAATAACAATGATAATGCAAATTCATTGTTATTTGCAATGAATTTGCAAAAATTCATTGCACATGATAACGATTTCAAAGACAACATCCCCCTCCCCCAACACATATCTTACGATGTCATGTGCCAGACACCCCTCCCCCTAAAGTGGATAACGTTATATATCTACAGCTCCTTAAGTTAAAAGTTTTTCGGATAGTTATTCTAAATAATGGAAAAATTCGAAAAAAAATTTATAAAACCTATACATAACATGGATATTGGGGAGCATATTTTAGGAAAATATATCTTGAAAGCAGTGAAGCAAAAGTAAGATTCAGTTTTGAAGGTAAAAGTTGCATTATATTGTTTTCAATATTTGAAGCAGTTTTACATTTCTGTTCTTCAAAATTCTATAAAACGAATGAAAACTATATATCTCAGCAAAATTCAACGTATATCATTTCTTTCGAAGTTATGTATTCTTCCAACGAGAAAAAAATTTAAAACGCAAATTTAAAAATTATTCTTAAAGATTTTCTCTGTATTTCATTCACATGAAATCCGTAAAAGGAATTTTTCAATAAAAGTTCAAGCTATTACGTTTAGTTTGTTCTGTGTTATGGAAAATGAAAGCAAAATTGTTAAAAATATTTTTATATGTATAACTGAAAAAGTCTTTCATATTTTCCCTAAAAAGGTTTTTATTATTTTAAGTTGATTTAAAAATGAAAGCAGAATTTTTAAAAAGGTTTGATATGTGCATAATAGAAACGTTTTTATATTTTTCCTAAAAGGTATTTATTACTGGAAATGGGTTTAAAAATGGGATTTTTTTCTGAACATTTACTTAAATGCACTGAGAAATTAGAAATAATATTCAAAACCAACAGACAACATCACAATGTACAAATAATTAGAACATTTTTATTTTATCAAAAATATAAATAATTTAAAGCAGTGTATATTGTATTATTTTATGCGAATATGAAAATTGATATTGTATAGACTGTTTTAAAAAACATTTTCTTTAAAATCTCAAGCAAAAGGAAAATGTGTCTTTTGTGGATAATAATGATAAAAAGAAATAATTTTGGTTGAATATGAAATAGTTGTAATTTTTTAATTCTTCAGTGCATTGTGAAAGGATAAATGAAAGGATATTATTTAGTACTGAAATATTTAGTATACTATCTGTTCTTTCGAAAGTAATATATTCTTTTGGATGGAAACAAAATTTGAAAACTTCACTTTTGAAATGCTTTGTCAATATTTTTCTCCAACTTTGATTCCAATGAATTCTGTAAAATGAAGTTTTTCATGAAAACGTTCTAAGTTTTAAATTTTGATTGCTCTGTGTTATTGAAAATGAAATTGAAATTTATTATCAAAAATGTTTCGTGATTTTTAAATCTTGTTTTACAAAAAATCGAAAAAATATTTATAACTTATAAAAATATGATATTTATTGATACAAACAAACTTAAGTAACAATGATTGTATTTTCAAAAATACACCTAAAAGCCAGGAAAAAGGAGAAAATAAAATAAAAATCCTATATATAACATGACATTATATAAATAAAAAGAAAACATTTGTTTTATTCTTTACTGTCTGGTAATTTAAAGCATCGCGATTTTAATCTCTTGCAAAAATGATTATTTATAGTGAAAGGGTTATTTTAAGAAAATATTTCAATTTATTAAAAAAAGAAGCTGTATGAAAATACTAAAATTAGAGGAAATAAGAAGGCAAATTCATGATGAAATGTGAAACAGCAAAGAATGGAAGTGAACGGGGCTTAATAATTTCAGCATGTATGATGAAGTTGTCGTTGACCAATGAGAAGACAGCGTCAAACCTATTCAGTAAGTAATAAACGCATGAAGTACAAATATTGAGAGAAGTGTGTAAGAGGAAAAGTATACATACTTTAGGAAATCTGTATGTACTTCTTACGTCATTCACGTATTTGTGTTTTTCATATGTAAAAATCCTCGCAAAAATTGAGATAGCAAATAGATTATTTAGTTAAAGATTTAATTTACACACAGAATTTCGCAAGTATGTATGCCACTTCTCTAACTTCTCTCCTCATTCTTTTTTGTATGTCATGCGTTTACAACCTCTTGCTGAATGGGTTTGAAGTTGTTTTCTAATTGACGTATGGCAGCTGCGTCATACATGCTGCGCATTTTTTACTCTTGATGTTTGACCATGACCCTGACTTTGACCCTGAAAATCCTCTGCTTAATTCCCCTCATTTTAATCTTTTCATACATTGTTTTACTATTTCTTTCATTTTGCACTCATTATGTAGTTTAAGAGACTTGGAAACAGCTGTGGGAAGATAACTTTTTAACATTATTTGTGCTTCTCAATATGTTCGTTTAACGCATTTAATTATGTATGCACAGAGGTCTGTCTATTAACTTAATAATCTTTATTACTTTAATTTGATTAATAAGATCAAATAACCTAATTTTATTATGTGACTTAAAAAATTACTTTCATTACAAGTTATTTACAAAATAATCATACAAGGTGAGTCAGGTAAGTGTTTCAATCCATTATTTTCATAATTTGGTGGTTTAAATGTCCTTCCTAAATTAAAAAAATCCCTTATTAAATTTGGGTTTATATGCATAAACAAAAATAAACTATAAATAATTAATTTTTTGAGTATTTTACCGCTTTTATAAGTACGCCTCGAATTGTTTCGCAGAAATAATATCCTCGCTTTTCTTATAATGAGTCATATAACTTTATGTTGACATTCCTCAATTAAGTCTGCGTTTAATGAATGCCATCTTTAAATTATTTTACACTATATTGGATGCCCAATCTTGTTTTCTACAAGAGCTATTTCCTAATCTATTAGGAGTAGAAATAAAGTTCCAATTACAAAAATGATTTGATGTTATTTCTCATCCTATTAAAACCATTTATGTCAAAATAATTGTATTTGTAAAAGTTACAAAAAATAAACATTTATATGGTCCCGATTTCCTTTTTATCCCTGTGTAATGTATTTAGAAACATTTCTCCATGTTCCATGCTATCCTATTACTACATAAGTCAATAAATATATAGTCGCTAAATTAATTTAATTTTTATTGTTTTGCTTGTTTCAGCAAGGAGCAAGTTTTCTGAAAATTGAGTTATCTTAACTATCACAAAAGCCACCATTATGATGTAAATTGCTTTTAATATGATGAAGATTGACATTCGAAACATTCTTTGAAATTGAAACTATACATCGAAATTAATTTGATTATGGTTTAGGAATAAGCTATTCGACAACGATAAGAGTGAACACCCTTTATCATTAATTAACAACAGGTTTAATGAAGGAACACCAATGTAATGTCATCGGGCAAATTATAACAAAAGCGAGAAAATGATTTCTGTAAAAATAGGTATGGTGTACCTATAAAAGCTCAAAAATACTGAAATATCCAGTCTTCTGTAACACGTTTGTTTTAAATATCAACCCAAGTTTAATTCGAGATTCTTTATACTTAGATAGAAACTTCAAACCACCAAAGTATGAAAAACATTGGAGTGCATTGCTTGCCTATCTCCCCCTGTTAGCACAAGCATAATTTTCTTTTGTAAAATCGTGAATTGATTTTTAGACTTGATTTTTAACCGTGTTTGAAGACTTTATTTGACTTAGTTAAAGGTGACATTCCCAATGTAAACGGTAATATATTATTATGTAACCTTTTATCATGATTTTTCATGATAATTTTAAGTTTTAGAGTGCAGATAATATTTCTACTTTAGATTTTGTTTGCTTTCTGAAGCCTAAATTTTAAATACTTTAAGAGGTATTCACAAGCTTATGCCCTTTATTCTGCATATGTAAATTTTGCTAATATAGAGTTCTTGTTTGTATTTCAGTTAAACTTTCTGTAATTGTTCTTGTTAAAATCCTTATTCTATATCTTTTAAAGGAGTTATAAAATAGCTTAGACGAATTAAATTATGCAAATATTGAGAATGAATTTTTCATTGATGTTTCTCATAAATCAAATAATTTTCTATTTTTGATGCATTATGTAAATAATTCTGCATAAATATTCAAACCATAAATATTACTGTCTAATTTACATTTCTGTGTTAAAAATATTTGTTATATAATCACAATTTAGGATGTAATAATACACAACATTTATTATTGGGGTGTTATTATTTTCTAAATATACATATCTACCGCTATTGTCACTATTTTAAAAATAATATCTTAAATTTCGAAGTATTTCTCTTGAGTCTTTATTGTTAATAAAATGTATGATTTAAATACAAAAGAAAACAATAATTAGAAAATCATTAAAAAAATTATGTGCGATAATTTCCTATTAATATATCTAATTTCTTCGTAAAGATGTTTGATTTGGGTAAATGTGTTCATGTTGTTGCATTTTACATTGAGAAGAAACGAATACAAAAGTCTCATTGAAAAAATACAAAACTGTAAACATTGCATTATTTTGGTGTCATCATTGCAAATTAAAAAAATGTATTTAAATCTAAGTGCTAAATATTGCTTTATTTAATTATTTTTCTACCGGTCTCTGAAAAAAAAACAATAATTGTCATGCATTTATACATTTCTACCTCACAGAATAAAGTTGAATAAGCATATAACTTTATTTTCAGTATAATGTGATGAATATTTCAATTGGATGAAATCTTTAATATTAGTTGATATAAGGTAGTTGTCATTAAATGACGGTACTTATCCAGAAGAAGCAACCGATACTTACATTCCAACAACAATGATGAGATTTTAAGTACGTTGTAATAAAATGAGGCAAAAGAAAAATGTATAGTTGAAAGTTTTCTTCCTAGATGATACTATTTAACATGAAATAAATGAAAACGAAGATGAATTATATATTTTATCTGCATAGATAACTAACAGACTGATTACATAAATTTATTATTATAATTATATTTATAGAAATACGTTTTTGTCCATTTTTAAGTCACGTTTACAGTGCAATATTTACATCTATTGTTCAAAATATAACTATAATAATTCTTACTTAATATCTTCTGTATAATCTAAAATGCAAATTTACAAATTTTATTATTCATCGATCTCTGTTTCATCCCATTAATTACAACTTCGTATAATTAATTTGTTGCGCTTTATTCCGGCAATTTAATTTTCTACAACACAATAATTTCATCATTAAATCATTATTTTGATCACAAGTGAAGCATTATCATGCTTATATAACGTACTTGGCATTGTTCCGCTACTGAATAATTTTTTATTCTTTATCATTACTTTTAAAAGGTTAGTTTTAGGTTATTTAAACTTTATTTGAGTAGACTGAATTTTTATGAAACTCAATGATTTGATCGAAAATTAAGCATCAATATTCTGAAATGATGTATTTCAATGGTTATATTGCTACAATACAACATGAAAAATCCATCTTGTAATTTTTAAACAAAACATGAAAGGGGCTTTAAATCAACGTTTCACAATCTATGACTTGCTTGCAATTTCGAAAAAAAAAAACACTGATCCTATTAACAATTTCTATCTGTTTTTATTTACGTAATGCGCTCCTTTGATGTGTGTAAGTGAGCGTGGTTTTGAAAAACAGAATAAATTTGTGAGAAATGTTTATTGTTATCCATAGTCAATTTAATATACGTTGTACCAAGTAGAGTACCTTGGTATATAAAAGATAGGATACAGGCACATATGCACAGGGAACATATTAATATCGGAAGATTTTGTCCAAATTTTGGCAACTCGCATTCTAAAACCAGACAATTCTCGCCTGCGCAACTTTGATTAGTCGATAAAGATAAATCAGCAAACGTTATTTACAAGGTAAAGTCAAGCTCAACGAGTTTTTCCTAAATTATCTCGATGACTGACATTTTACTGCTTGTTTGTCACTATTCTGTTATTTCTAAAGACACTCTAGTTGCTAGTATCGATCACATTTGACACGAAATAGACAATAATTATTTTAAATTTTAACGTGTCACTGTATAACAATATATAGACTGGGTGCCCAAAATATTAAGGTCATTCCTCATACAAACTTCAACTCGCCCGTGCAGCATTTGCGTTTTCAAAATAGCACATTTTCCACCCAAATCGATCCTTATTGATATTGTGATTATCTCCATTATTCCCCAGGCATCCTCAACTATGCAAAATAATGTCATTACGAGGTTTCAAGGAATCTCGGGAGGACTATAGAAAGTCATACAGTAGAAAATTGAAAATTTTCAAGGTCACGGAATGTATTTAAAAATTAACTGGTAATTATTAGGTGCGTTCGTAATTATATAAATACGTAGCACCTATAGTCGTCGCTTGGTCCGTCCGTCTGTCCGTCCGTCTGTCTGTCTGTCTGTCCGTCTGTCTGTCCGTCCGTCTGTCTGTCTGTCCGCATATAACAACGCAAAAACTACCCAACCAAATGGTTTGCAATTTAAAATATATTATCTTTGCAGAATTTTGTCGAGACATTTCAAATTTTATTAAAATCGAATCAAAACTTTAGGAGATATTAATAAAAATATTTATTAAGAAATTTGATTTTTTTTTTAAATCGGTGCTTTCTTGTTAGAGGAGCTTATGGAAGGATGGATGTTAAATCGTCAAGCGACCGAGATACTTATTTTATTACAGAAATTAATCTGCAGACGATATAATTCATTTCACAGAATTAAAAATCATCAAGATCTGAATATTTATATAACTAGCTGATACATATATATCTGAATATTTATATAACTAGTTAAGATATTTGTATGAACAGTGTCATAAAATATATACTTAACTAGCTGTTTAACCCGTTCTACGCACGGGATATCATGCATTTAATTCTAAAACGTGCGTACGAACGCACCTCGTTTGTAACGTTTGACGTACAATTTCCAATTTGTTATTTTTCGATGTAATACAAAGTACAGAAACAGTTATTAACATGCAAATTAGTTTTAATATATTTTTAATTTAATATTTATTAGTTTTAAAAATATCATGCTTTAAAATTCTTTTAAATAGTTCTTTTTAGAAACAAATATGAGCATTTAAAAAAATTAATAAAATGAATTATACACACTACCTCATAGTTACATGCAGCTGGTACTAGGAACAATTATCGCTAAGCGCACTCAACTGTAATCGAATAATCTGTCAATATCGGACTGAGCCGAATATGTTCGTGTCCTAAGAAGGATCTTTCAGTAGCTTAAACGTCCTGAGACCACGCTCCCCGTTCTTCGGTGTCTTTGATTTGTGTATTTTTCCTTTATAATTTGTCTGGTATCAATTCTTTCAGTTTTTTTTCTTTTCTATTTAGAGTCTAAGGCATACGGGTCGCACGTATGGACGTTTGACGGGGCCCTTGGCCGTTTTCAGCGGCAGCGCTTCGCACAAGAGACTCCAGTGCGTGGGGCATAGGTGAGGCTGCGGACGGAATTTGGCCGCTCACCGCGGCGGTTCATAACTTACGTGTTTTCTTGACATACGTGTCTTCTCCTGGGATTGAACCGGCAACCAATCTAATACTACACGCTTGTTCTACCATCTAATTCAGATGTTCACAGGTAGCACTTCGGTTATGGGATATTGGCCCATCTTCATTCTTCTATGAAAAAAAAAGTTGAAAATACATACAAGAACGTGAAACAAAACTTACATAAAAGAACGTGAATATTTCTTTTTTTTTAAAAAATCTGGAATTCTGTGATTCTTGTTATAAATCGAATTGGATGCTTAACATTTAATACAGAGGAATATTTAATAATTATTTAAATTAATATTATAAAAAAAACATCGTATAAATAACTCAATACTCGTTATTGTAATTTAAATGTGATTGGATTTTAAGTCTTTACATGATAATACTGTTTAGAATAGAAATAATATTTTTTAAAGTTTTATATTGAAAGAAGAGGTATTTCTAATCTAAATATCTAATCTATTAAAATAGGTAATATGCATACATATTAAACTCTTAATAAATTTCGTCTTTGTTACAAAATTATTTTCTGTTCTTATCATAGTAAATAAAATTAATTTATTAAGAGTATTAAAGAAACTGTGTATCGAATTTTATTCACAATATATTATTTAGATTTTATAGTGCCAAAATCACTCATGCGATAGCGCTAAAATCTTGACTTCCTAGGTACGTTCTCAGGACTGTTATCCTATGAGGTTGCTCCGCATGAAGTATGAAATACCCAGGATTTCAATCCTGAGGAAATCGTTAAAGTATCTTCCTCACAAATTCCTGATCGCTTTAATAAGAGGGACAATTTGGAATTACTTGGAGAACCTGAGGAGGTCATCAGGAACTTTCAGACAATATGGGTTATATAATAATTTTCATTTTCTGATAAAAAGCTTTCCCCTAGTTCGAAGACCTTGTGAAATTGCCAGTTTTGCAGGGGCTTCCTTATTCACAGAGAAAATAACAGAATTGAGTGACTTTGAGTGAGAGATGATTGTACAGCAATGTCTGGAGTTTTCAAAGAATGTCAAAATCAATCGTGAAAAGGGAATTAGTGGAAAGAAATCGCTTGTAAGTTATGTAAGTATCAAGGGACTGACACACACACATTATGTGCAGCAATAGAAGAGCCACAAAGCAAAAACCTCTAGCACAATGAAACACAGGATCAAAGCATATATCTGTATCGGCTACTAGATGAATCATGAAATACATCTTTAAAATATTTATCGTCATCAAAACCTGAGGAAACACAATATTAGAACTGCATATCTGGGTGTTCCTATTAATTTGGCAACTCAGTATATATATATATATATATATACATATATATATATATAATACGATGATTATCTTAAGACAAAAAACGTATCTGATTAAGTGGAATTGTACTGTAAAAATTCAAAATCAAATTCGTGTAGAAATTGTTTAGAAAACGGTGGGTACAAGCATATACATAAGTATTTTTTATGTTGCTTCAAAATGAGAATTTTAAATATTTTAAATGAAAAAATACATTTAGAAATTTATTCTCTGTTTTTCAATATATGAAATGGAAAATAATTTTGTATACACATGTTTAAAAATATGTAAGTGGAATTTTAGAGCTTTATTTTTAATGTATAAAATTTCAACAGTACTGGATCTGAATATGAAAATGCTGAATTTTTTACAATATCGGGTTCCTGACAATTTTATTAACCAAAAATCGCTCTTTTTCGTCTGCATTTGGATTCCATCATGTATCAGTTGGAATATGAAGGCTATGTGAAACGAAGTTAAAATTCCAGTTTAATGTTTAAGAACATAACATACTCATAGAATTTTTTTTAATTTTTTATATACGTGTTATGTTTTTAAGGTTTGTCATGTGTAAGCTTTGTACATGAGAATATTGAAAATAGATAACTATTAAAGTTAAATTGTTTCATTAAACGAGAATATATTTTCATATTAAAACAAGAACCATTTAAAAAAAAAATACAGTTTTAAAAGCTTAATTAGAGATACACTGGCGAGAAAAATTAAGGGAAAGCTATAAAAACACATCGAACTTGAATAATTTTGCAGATAAGAACATGAAACTTGCACAAGATCTTTATTTTGTCATGTCTGACTTATATTTAAAATGAAGAACTGTCTATTTCGGCAAAAAATAAATTTGCTTAAAAACATAGGAATGTGTGATATAAGAAAGAATAATGAAATTGTACTGTTACAACATTTTAGAGACACACAGGAAAAATCAATAAGGTATATGGTCACCCTTGACCAAAATGGTCAAGCTATATTCATCGCTATATAATATTCAGCGCTATACAGCGATTTTTCATACTGTGGATTAGATTATCCAGAAATGATTGCGGTAACAATGTGAATCAAGATGAATAGCTCGTCGAAGCTCCTGGAGGGCGTTAAATAGGGGTTGCCGACATGCAAGTCGGCGTCTTAGTGCGTCCCACACATTTTCTATCGGATTTAAATCCGGAGAATATGTGAGCCTCTCATTCGCTGGATTTCTTCGTCCTCAAGGTAATCAATTATTAGTGCAGCATAATGAGGACGCGCATTATCATCCATTTGGACGATGTTACTACCGACTTCACCCCTAAACAACTTTATATGAGGATCAAGAACTTCATCTCTGTATATGTCACCATTCACAGCTGCACTAGTAAAATGTGTAGGTCAGTGCGGCCATTCAAAATTATGCCCACCCATACCATGATTCCAGAACCTTTGTATAGATGACTTTCACGGATGTTTGTAGCCTTATTGCGTGTGTTTTTGTCCCTCCATATGGTAACACGTCTGGATTCACTCTCCAAACAAAATCGGGATTCATCGGTAAAGAGAACTTGGCTCCAGTCTGTGGTACTCTACTAATGATGGTCTCTGAACCATTTTAACCGTGCGCATTTAGCTGCCAGAGTTAGTGGATTAAAAATAATGGTTTTCCTTGCATACAGCCCTCTTTTATGCAGCCTGTCACTCACAGTAAATTGGGATGGTCGAGTTCCTATTGATGCATCGAATACCCTTGCAATCTGATCGAATGTCAGTTGCCTGTTTCTTTTAGCAATCGTTGCCAAATAACTGTCCTGAGAGTCTGTTGTGGCACATTTTCGACATTGACCTGGCTGTCTGTGCACATTACCAGTGTCTTTAAACCGTTTCCATATTCTTGACATGAAGCTTTTGTATTTTTAAGTCCTTACAGACACCTGTCAGTATCTGTTCTGAGTCCATTCTGCTTATCGCACGTCATTTCTCACAATCGGCGAATTGTCTTCTGGCCGAGATATTTCACCTACTACAAGGGAAAATGTTATCCAACTACACATACAATACTTGAAATTAGACTTCAAATCTCCCACGTGCACTCCTTTTGACATGTGCCGAAAGAATGGGCTAAAAAAAATTGCATATTTTTTCTGTATCGAAGATTAATCCAATTGGATTACGTGATAACGTTGATATTGAGTTAGCAACCAATCACCTTTCATTGAAGTTCGCTTAATATAATTAACATAAAGTACCTTTTTATGGTTGTTCCTTTAATTTTTCTCGCCCATGTATTTGTCTTTCTTTTCGAAGATTTAAGTCATTTTAGCAATAAAAATCTGATAAAATAACTGCTTTGTTTTGAAAGTTTAAAAAAATGAATTATAGTTTTTAGCTTTGAAATTCGTAAAAATGTTTAGAAATAAAGAACTTGCAAAAGAATAATTAATTTGTAATAGACAATCGAATGTTTAAGAGAGTAATTTTGGAAATAAGCTCTGGCGTAGATATGAATTATTAGAATTCATAATTGAGGCATCAGGCAATATTAATATTTATTCACGTAATACACATAAAGCCAATTAACACTTTGATACGATAAAAAAGGTATTGGTTTTTGTTAAATTACCTACACTATATATATATATATATATATATGAGTGTGCGTAAACTGCGTCTCTCCTTTCCTCTTCATCTACACAAGTTGCATCGCTTACGTGTCTTCCAACTTACCTAAATTAGGTTGTGGCAGAGAGGATTTCCTAATGCGAATAATTGCCAAATAAGTTGCTTCTAAGACCATTTCGCTTTATTTCTCATGAAGTATTTTTAGATGATTCAAAATGAATTTTTTCTAATTTTATGTATTTTCTAATTTTCTACATAATTTAAAATTACATAATCTATATACCATTGGTATATGGTTTACAGAAAATTTTATTGTTCTAAGCTTAATATACTTTTTAATTATTTTAGATACATTTTCTCAATTAATTAAAAAAAAGTTTAGAATAATTTATTAATTTATTTAGGTCGAAATTTATTAAATTTAGAACAATTTAGGGCAATTTATATCACCATCTATATATATATATATATATATATGTATATATATAACGATAAGGTACGCGGCGGCGAAAAAGCGGTTATTTCACTTTTGCTGATGGCAATGGATGCTTTGCTTAGAAAATCAAATATTTTGTCTATTTTTTACAAAAAATGAATTAGTTATGATTACAATATTTTGATACGATGAAATACTAAAGTACGCGGCAGCGAAATAGCGGTTATTTCTCATTTGCAGATCGCGAGGTGTGGTTTGTTTATAAAACCAATCCTGCTAAACCTAACTTTAGCAGGCTTCGTTATTTGTTGAGGTATTTCTTGCAAATTATGAGTTACTTATGATTACAATATTTTGATACGAGGAACTTTTAATAATGTTACAATTATTTTGTAGATGTAACGGCGTGTGGCGATGCGACATTTCATTCTTTGATCGGAGGAGGGGACATGTTGAGGTGAAAAATCTCCAACTTTGAGCTAATCTTTTGTTATATTTATTTTCTTTTGCAAAAATGAATTAACAGCGTGAAGTTTAAAGCGAGGAAGATAACGGCGTGCAGATGAAACTGTGGGCGAAATGATTGAAAGAAGATTCATTCAAAATTAAGCTGGTAGGTTTAGTCGAGCCACAGAATTTTCCGATCAACGACAAAATAGACTTATCCAGCGAAGGGGAAACTGTGTGAATTCACAATTTGAAGTGAACATCCTGGAGCGTAGTGGTGGAAATATGATTGTGGTGTGTGATTTTTGCCATGCACTTTACTAGAAAAGTGAACTTTATACTGATAAAAATATACTAAATGCTGTCCTAATGACAAAGTTTCTCCTTATATATTTCAAAGAGTAGACACTAGAGCGCAGATGGTGTGCGCGGGATCAGCTAGTTTTTAATAAATAATTTTCAACCGATCATCAATTAAATCATCTGAAATAAATCATCAGCTAATGAAAAATGTATGAACAATATATTATTGAACAAATTAATTATACTTAGAACAATCAAATCTGAGAGAGCGCATTAAATATATTTATAAAGGTTCATTATTGTGGTTCAATATGTCTATTGCCAGCCATTGTTGTTATCGACATTGTCGGGAGGATGTTATTAGACGCCCGCTTCTCCCCGCACTCACCGAAATTTTGGAAGCATATGTTTAATTACAATTTTTTTTTTAATATTAAAAAAAAATTCGCTACAGTAAATACAATTTATTGAAATTATTATAGTATAGTGAATACCGTGTATTATAATTAACATTTTTATTGAGTACTATATTAGTACGCACTAACTGAATTTGGAGACTAGGAATTGCAATCACCTTCCTCCAAAACATTTTTCAAACTACGGATTATATTAAAATCGCATGGCATTTTTACAACGAACTAAGAAATTATATTTGGTGAATTTGGCGGAAAATTTTCTCTTAAAAGTCATTTTATAGCCAAAATTCCTTGGACGTAATTTACGCAATGGATGCAATTTACGTAAGAAGAGAGGTAACAAGGGTCTTTCGGGATGCTTACAAATATTTATCAGCTTACAAATGTTTAACGTTACGCTCGACATTCAGGAACACACATGTTTGCTGCCCTTACAAACTAACCTTTTTTACAAAAAGAAAACCGACAATAATCAGAAATTTTTAAGCAGTTGAAGGTTTTCACGTTATATCTCGTTCTGTTACGATGCAGTAAGTTATTTTACACTGGATTCTTTATATAAAGAAAGTTTTGTCAAGTGCAGTTGAGAAAAAAGTGGACCTCTTTTAATAACGTTGGTTTCATTGTTTGCTAAAATACCTTTCATATTAGTTTTTCTTACGTTAATCAAAGTTATTAAAAATTATTAGATTTATTACTTTCAATGTGGACATGTACAGAATCTGTTTACAGAGAGGTGTTTCATTCATACATATTTTCATTAACGAATAGGTACAAAAATCATTATTAAATAATAATCCAAATATATTTTTAAATATGCTCAATACTTTTTACACAATACACAATTGCAAATACAATGTATCATGACATTGTATTTGCTGCATTTTCCAAATATTTAATATATATGAATATATATTATTCATAAAGAACATCATTCTGTACTCTATCAAAATATGTTTTAGTTATAGAATCTAGATTTGCGATCTTATTAAAATCTTGTATGTTTAGAAAGTGTCAAATGCAAAGACGCACAATTTTGTGAAATTCAAGAGCAAATTAAATTTACGATATACTGTAAATAAAGACCAATGTTTCGTAATTTGCAAAAATATAACATAACCACAAAAGAAAATATACAATAACCTTTACGGAGTTGCCCATGATACCGAAAATACATCTTTATCTTTAAAAACCATAGAAATTAACATATTTTTAAGAATTAAAGAAATATTTATTAATTTTTTTTTTACTGCCACTATTTTTCTGAAACTTTTCCGAGTGTACTTTATAGTCTATTATTAAGTTTTCTCAAACCGGAATATTGTCTTTTTTGGCTGCTATCATTTTTCAATTAAACATTTTCAGCCACGTAATTGAATGTATACGTGCGATAATAACAAAATAATATTAAGTTGAATGTTAATGTTAATTTATTATATTTGTCTCTAAAACATGTTCGTTGAATATGAAAATGCTTACTTGAGAATTGATAGTATTGATAAACAGATATTCAGGATTGAGAAAACTAATTAATATACTATAAAAACTACTCCTAAAAGTTTCCAAATATCAGTCGTAGCAAACAAAGAAAAATATGTTTTTATAAATAAGTTTTTAAGGGAACAAGGTACCTTTGAAACTTTTTTTTTGAATTTTGAATAATACTGTAATATATGTGGTTGCACATTGTTTAATACTAAAAATTAAATAAAATTTAAAAAAAAACAAACAAATCTTGTAGAGAGAACAGCCTATTTTACTAAAATTTAATTACAAAAAAATTAAACTTTTTAAAAATTTCTACTACTTTCATAAATATGAATACTTTTGCTTCAATTTTTTGTTCCACATTCCATTGAATATACTACATAAAACTGTGCATGGATTTTGAGATGTATGGGATTTTACATATAATATGATTTTTTTGTTCTCTGGTGTATGTTAAAAATGAAAGAGATTCAACAAACTCTCAATTTAAATATTTTTTAAAAAATAACTATAAAATTGAATGTTAAATCCATGCACAGAAATATTAAATACATCCTGAAGAACAAGTTAAAAAATTTTCAAACCTCTATATAAATTAGAAAAACAGCTTTAGTATTTATCGAACAAGCAAGTTATAAAAATATGAACATGGAGAAAAATCAGTTTAAAGTCAATCATTTACAAATCATGTTTAATCTTATAATTTGTGTAAAATCCATGTAAAAATTTATCAAACACATAAATTTAAGCATTAATCACCGAAAAATTAAAAATGAGAAAATTGTCTCATTTGAAGTTATTTGTATAAAATTTTACTTACTAATAATATATATCTTGCGAGAACTTAAATAAGTTTCATGTGTATTTCGTATAAAAATTAAAAAACATCCAGGTAAGCCCCTCATTTTTCATTTTTGAGGCACCTCTGTGTCTGCGAGCAAGCTTATTTTTTTTCCGTGCTAATTCATACATTGTATACTTTTTAAACTATTTTTTTCAATTTTGAATAATACTGAAAAATCTGTAGTGGCATTATATTTAATACTAAAGAGTAAATATATGTATTTTTTAAATATTCTTGTAAAACAGCCTATTTTTCTAAAATTTATATTGTTAAAAAAATTTTAACTTTTAAAAAATCTGTACTAATTTTTTAAATATGTTTTGCTTCGATTTTTTCCCACATTCCATCGAAAATACTACATAAAACTGTGCATATATTTTTAGATGTATGGGATATTGTATTTAATATGATTTTTTCTCTCGTGTATATTAAAAAATAAAGGAAATTCAACAAACTCACAATTTAAATAAGTATATATACATGTAAACTTAAATGTTAAATCTATGCACAAAAATATTAAATACACTATGGAAAACAAGTAAAAAAAGAAAACCTCTAGCTGAATTAGCGAAAAAGCCTTAGCATTTATCGAACACACAATTTATGAAAATATGAACATGTCCTGTCATTTTAAATTTTATCACTGCACATAAAATCTTCAATAACTTCTTTATTTTTAAAGATACACCTTTGAAATTTCAGCAGTATATTTTTAAAAGGTGTTGTTATAATTTAAACCAATAAAAAATCGATATTTTGACCTATTTCAAGGTACTGTGTCCCCTTAAATCCCGAAAATAAATTGGTTTATGAAGTTTCTAATGATAAAAAACACTCTTCGTAACAGAGGGCAACTGGGAACAGGTTATTGTATATTATAGTTCACGTGGTTATTTTATATATTTTTTTCTCGATTAAGAAATGTTTGATTTTATTTTCATTGTAAAATGATTAGCTTTTTCCTAAATAAAAAATACGGTATAATTACCAGAAATGAAATGATTACTTAAAATGGAAAAATATGATCAAGAAAATTCACTTAACAACAAAATCTTTATTCAAACTTTTCTCCTCCGTTTTGTACTGTAAAGACAGATAAAAGAAGAATTATTTGGAGTGACAAACATGTCTTTTTTATAAAGATCTGAACTCAGAATGAGAAGAATAAAACAGAATTGCTATTGGAGAACGCGTGATACATCAATAGATATTTTTTGGAAACTTTTTGTTAAAGAAATCTCTGTTCAAAAATCTGATGGTATACAACATATTATGGAATAATGTAACACATCACATTACTTGATACTAAAATAGAAGATGCTCGGGATTTGGAAAGCAGATAAACTGGAAGTTTTCCTAGAAAAAATTAAATTTTGCATGCGTTTCGTCTGGAATTTAAAAAAAAAAAATAATAATAAATTAATCGAAAAAAAGGCAGTTTTTTATCCAATATCGTATCCAATATTGGCATAAAATATGACATGAAGTACGATTTTGCCAATGTTGCAAACAAAAAACATTTCGCTCTTTTATTTCGAATAATGTAAAAGCAATATGTAAGTCATATTGCTGTTTCATGGTAAATACTTTAAAAATAAAATCAATGCTTCTGTAATTGTGACATATCATTGCAAATGTTAACCAGCAGTTAACCAGAACTGGTATTGAAAGAAGCTCTGATGAATGAATAGTGACAAAATATTGGAATGAATCCCAACAAATAAAAATAATACTGATTCCATACTTATGTAGTGACATTTTGAAGAGTAACGTAGAATTACATATCTTAGAATTTTTTCTAGAATTGTCATTTACTAAATGAATAGCTAAACTATTGATGAAAAAGAGATTATTATTACTTTCTTTAACAATTTAAATAACAGCAAAATTATTTATACAAATATGTAAAGCATACATATGTTTTTACAGCTTTTATTATCATGAGAAGTGTGTTATATAGTTCTATATAATTTCTATAAAAATTCCAAAGTGCGTACAATTTTAACACAAATTTTCAGTAGAATATTTTACCATATTTAAGCTCAGAAATGTATTACAAATTTTGTAAATAAACGAAACGATTACGAATTCCTCAATTTCAAATTCAAATAGAAAATTTATATTTTAAATAGCCATGGACTCCTTGGAAATTACCAGACTTTACGCATCTCGACATTATATAATTTACGGATTAAAAAAAATAGACATTAGATTCTTTTGTAGACATACTACAAAAGCTATTGTTATTTTATGAATTTTATAACAATAATGGCCTCTATTTTGAAATTAATAACAAGACTGTATAAAACAACAAGTTTAACCTTTTGTATCACCTCGATGTCTATCTGCAACATACACAAAAGTCAATTTTACTTATACAATGGTACTTACAAAACGGTTTTATTTATTGCTGCTATCTCCCAACACAGCAGTTAAGATAAATTGTTCACAGAAAGCTCAACAAACGGCGATAGTGATCTAATGTTTCATGCAAATGTTTTATTTATCATTTGTTCAGTTTTGCATCGTTACTGCTCAAAATGAACTTCGTAAATATTTTAAAATAAAAAAAGCTGGAGACGTCCAAAATAGATTTTTACAAAGATAAATTCGTATATTTTACAATTTTGTATTGGGAAATTGACAATATTTATTAGAAGTATGTAATTTTATGTTTATCGTAGGTGTGAGAAAGTACTTTTTAGTCAATATATTTTTTTAATGTTCTAATTATCTTTTATTAATTTTTACATGCTTAAATGGATGTATTCTAACATCTGATTAAATGTTTTTCAAATCGAAGTTGTTGAGTCCCAAAGGGTTAAAAATAATAATAATAATGTATTTACTTTCAAAAAACATTATATTTCTTATTCTTAATCTGTAAAGCTTTATTGTGACGAATGCTTTTCATAAGCGCAATATGTTTGAGTAAAATGTTGGCATACGTACAAGTACAGACGGTCAAAAAGGAGTGCAACAGAAATACATTTTAATAACCAAATTGTCAGAAAAAACAAAAATACGAATTCTATTGGGAATTGTGTCTTTTTCAATTTATGTTGGAAAAATAAATTTAAGTGTTCGTCTTCATCTTGAAATTGCACTAAAGATTGAACATTTCAATACAAACCCCATATTGTGACATATTTTTTGGATTTTTCTGTAAATTATTCCTTAGTATACCAAAGAGTAAGTCATTAGATTAAATCGTTTCGGAATTATGAAAGTTTAACGTTTCGAACTCCTAACGTTAAATTAATTTGTAATCGTTCCAAACCAGATTGCAAAACGGGCAGTTTTTAGGATATAACTCAAGAACTAATTGGCGGAATGAGCTGTAATTTTAGTTTTGAAAATTAATTAAAGAAAATATATATTTTTTCGAAAAAAATATGAATTGTAACTTAGACATTTTTAACAGGCTTAGAGTTTATGATGCTTCAAATATTTAAATCCGAAGCTACAGTGCATCCGAGTGTCAAATTTTAAAACTTCATAATTCCTAAACTACTTGACCGAATCACATCCTTTTTGGTATCCTAAGGGAAAGCTTAATGAAAAAGCCAAATATGATGTCAAAATTATGTGTTCGTATCGAAAATGTCAGAATGTATTACAATTTTTAGAATGAAGGCGACGTTCTATGCTTATTTTTAAAATATAAATTAAAAGAAGATATAATTTCCAGTCCAATTCTTATTTCGACATGCCTATTATAGTTCGCAAGCGAGAGCTTAGGCGATGAGTAACGCAAATATAGAAGTATTTACTAATTAAGCTGACAATCACTACTACCAGCCAGCATAATCTACACTGTAAAAAAAATGGGTCGATCTACTAAAAAACTTTTAGTTTTTCTCATTGACTTTTGCAATTACTAAAATTTTTTTTGTATTCTTACTGAGTTACAAGAAAATCTGTAAGAATTACTAGAAAACAGGTAGCAATATTACTGGAAAGCAGCTAGCAACGATTCCGGTTTATAGTACCGGTTACTAAAAAAATATGTGGAATACAAATATATGAAAAATTTTTAGTAAACTCAGGATTTGTTTTTACAGTGTAGTTTGTATTTAATTGTTACATTTCCTGCGCCGTTTGTGACTTTTAAGAACTTTCATTTTCCCGTATGGTTGGCAAAATTGATCATATTGATCATATTATCAAAATGGATCACAATTATTTTTCCTTAAATTCTTATATTTAATTTTATTTATTATTTTTTGTAACTTCAAGTGGTTTTCAAAAAAAAAAAAAAAAAAAAAAAAGACCCGTTCAAAACCGTGAAACTTTCTAACACATTTTTAAACACAAAATTATGAGATTTGCAGGTATGCTTATTGTCGTGATTTGTAATCGGAGAGTTTTTTTCTTTTCCGATATATGAATTATATACTGAGTTATACGCGATAATATTTTTAGGATTGCAGCGCTTCCCCTTTCCTGTGCAGTCACGTCCAGAAATTCGGTTCAAAACGTGAGCTTTAACAATATTTTCTGAAAATTGTTCTGCTTTTAGCGAAAAACGTTAAAAAAAAGTTCGAATATACAGCTTGTTAATAAGACCGCTTGCCAATTTGATACGTTTCCGAACGAAAATAAATTAAAATTGTGTGTCAGTTTGGATTTGAGAACAGCCTTAAAAGCAAAAGTTTCATATATCTAAGAGAACTATTAGTTACTGAAATGTCTGTCTTCACTTTTACTCACAAAGACTTTTTTTTAAAAATAAATACTATGACCATTGTTTTCAAGCGCAAAATTAAAATATTTCACTTTTTTATATTTGAATTTAAAATAACTTGATATTTCTAAAAATATTCTATCATTTATAGTAATACATATAGATTTTATGGTATTTGCCACATTTTAAAGGCTTTAATTTAACAGAAAATAAAACGGATCACAGAATAGAAAAATGTTATATAGCCATTTATAATTTCCACTAAATTTTTACGAATTTTTATTAAAGTAGAAATATTTTGAAGCATTATATTTAAAAAGAGTCGTATTTTCGAAAAGAATTCCATAAGATTTAAGAATATCACACAGTCTAATAACAAAGAAGTTCAAATCAAAGAATTACAAATATTCGTGGCTTTTTATGTTTAAAATAGATATTTTTAATTAGATTTTTAAAAATGTCATTTAGTAAAATTGAAAAAGAGAATACAACCTCCTTTCTCCTTACACGGAAATACACAATGGTGAAAAATTTGAAGTGAAAATAATATTAAAAATAATGATACGCAGTTTATAGATGTATTTAATTTTTATTAAATATCCATACAGATTAAATAAATATTTCTGTAATCCCCTTCAAGATAACTTTACAGAAATTTCTAATGTGTTCTGATTTAAAGGTATGGTACATAACACATTTAGAATAATAAATATAAATCTTTAAAGTAATAAGACAGCAATTAAATTTAACATAAATTTAATTTTAACTCTGGATGGTATTTCTTTAAATGTTTGTGGGTTACGACAAATGAGGTGTTAGAATTGAAAATGTCAGACTTTGGTACAATTTTTAGTAGTATAAAGAACTTATAAGTTTATTTTGCTTAACATAAATAAAAAGAAACAATAATTTCCAGTCCAATTGCTCTTTCAACCTACCTATTATAGTTGACTTACGAGAACTTAGACGATGAGTTATGCATATATGGATGTTTTTGTTCATGTTTCACAATCACTTCTAGTAGCAGCATAGCCTAGTTTTTAATGAACTATTACATTTCCTGCAGTATTTGTGTCTTTTAACAAATTTTATGTCCCCATATCATTCAATTGTCTTCAATCTTATCAGTAAAGTTATTGCATCATAATTATTTTTTCTTAAAATTTCAATTTTCAATTTAATTTAATTTATTAATTTTTGTGACTTAATAAAGTGTGACCTAAAAATAAAAGTAAATCCTCTCAACAAAGGGAAATTTTCTTACACATTTTCTTATCCATTTTTAAACATAAAAGCATGATACTTGGAGGCATGATTATTGACGTGATTTGTAATCGATAACGTTTTTTTCCGCTAAATGAATTACATAATGAGTTACATGCCATTGTTTCTCAGGACGGCGTCGTTTCTCTTTTTATGTGCTGTCGTGTCAAGAAATTTTGTTCAAAACCCCAACTTTGCCAGTACTTTTCTGAAAATTCTTTTACTTTTATCGAATAAATAAAAAAAGTTCGATTATATAGTTTCTTAATAAGAGCGCATGGTAATTCATTACGTTTGCGAAAAAAATATATTAAAAAGTGTTATAATGTAGACTGTTTGGATTTCAGAACAGCCTTAATAGACAAAAGTTTCATATATCTAAAATAGCAACTGGCTAATGAAATTTCTTTCTTCATTTGTTTTTTCATAAAGACAAAATAATAATAATAATAATAATAATAATAAACAATAAACACTGTGAACAATGTTTCAAGAGAAAAATCAAAATAATTAATATATTTTTCTTTATATTGGAATTTTAAAAAGGGGGATTGGTCGGTAAAATATCCTATATTTAATAATACTAGACATAGATTTAAAGGTATTTGCCTCGTGTTAAAGTTTTAAATTTAAGGGAAAATTAGCGGATTATACAATAAAAAATATCATAAAACATTTTATAACTGCCACTAAATTTCACACATTTTGTTAAAGAAGAAGTATTTTAGAGCATCATGCTTAAGAAATGATTGTATTGCATTTAAAAAATGTCAGATTTTCAAAAAATATATAAAATAAGATTTAAACATATCACACAGTATAATAATATAGTACAAGTGAAACAATTACAAATATTCCTAACATCTTATGTTTTTTCTTTTAAAAAAGCACGTATAATTTCCTTCCTTTTAATATGAAAGATACAATGGTGAAAATTTTGAAGTGAAAATAATATTAAATATAATGGTACGCAGCTTAAAGGAGTATTTATATATTATTAAATATCCATACAGGTTAAATAAATATTCCTGTAAACTCCTGCAAGAAAACTTTACAGAAATTGCTAATGCGTTCTGATTTAAAGGTATGATATATAAAATTTTACAATAATTATGAAAAATCTTTAAAATAATAAGAATACGATAAATTTAATTTAACTCTGGATTGTACTTTTTTTCTGCTTTGCGAGAAGAGATGTATTTTTTTATAAATTCGATGAATGTTAAAATGCCAAACTGAATGTCTAAAATATTAAAAACATATTTATTATCACAGTTGAAAAAACAGCAATAAGAAACCTACAAACATTAACAAAAATTTAAGACCACTCACACCGTGTAGACATAAAACTTGGAATCTTGAAATGTAAGAACAATATAGCATTAGACAGTCCAAGTATTCCGTCAAACGTTTTCCCGCGCTATTGCGAAAAGATAAGAAGCATTTCTTGTTCAGTTGCTTATGCACAATGGAGAAAAAAATATTTGAGTAGTGTTTGCAGAACGCAAATAATCATTCTGAAGGACGAAGGATATTCTGAATGGCAAATAAGCAAAAAATTAAATGTAAACAAGAGTGCAGTACATAATGTCATAGTGAAGCTTGAAATATATGGGACATCTACTGCAAGGGATCGATCAGATAAACCAAGAGCAACAACTTCTCGAGATGACCATGTCATACGGCGCATAGCTGTGCGATCGCATAGAAGTTCCTGTAGTAAATTAAAGATAGCTTTTATTGGGGCAGGAAGAAATGTAATTCTGATGACTGTAGACGTTTAGGCAAGGAATCGCGAATGGAAAGTGGGCTTAAATATTATCATAAGCACAGAATGATTTGAAACTTTCGTCAATAACTATATTATGTGTAGTGCAATATTGAATTGCAATTTCAAGTGTATATGTATATAAAAATAATATATAAACAAAAGTATCCAAACACCAGAGATACTTCAAGAAAAAATGCATACTATGCGGTTGCGTGGAAATTTTTGAGAGGAATTTTTAACAATAAGAAAAACTACAAGGATTTATTTTTTGAATAAGAAGGAAACTTTTTTGTTTCTTAAAATAACATTAAATTATGCTAATCAACAAATATTTAAAGAACAATTTAAAGTTTTTTCAAAACTTCAAATGAATAAAAACTTTGAAACACGATTTTCTTCTGATCATTTCAAAAAATCGTGCTGTTTCCCTACTTATTGTCTGAGTGCAACGAAGACTCATACACAGCGCAGTATTACTTTGCCCCATATATAGCTACGATGGATATTAAAACTTTTCGTCAAGCATAACTCAAAAAATATTTAACGGATTTTGTTCAAATTTTTACAGCAGGTACCTATAAAGGTGACAACGACGTCTATTTATTACCAAGAATAAATGTTAAACAGTTTGGAAATTATATTAAAAAAATAGATAAAAAAGCACAATTAAAGTACATACGTCACTAAATTTTGTGCGTACGTCATTTTCACAGGCGGGAGATTTTCGTAGACAATCGGAATTGAAAAGTTCATGGAGTACATGGAGCAAAAAAATATGCAAGCACTAATATTCAGCACAATAAAATATATTTCAATTTAGTAGAAATCGAAAATTAATCTGGATTTTTTTCTGTTTGAAAGAAAAAACCCGCAATAACTTGGTAGACTTGATATTAGAGATTTGGCGCAAATCTCAGCAATAGCAGCTTTTTTATTTCGCGTGTGTAAATAAAAAAAAAAACTCTTTGGTGTTTAAATAAAAGGTTTGGATTTATGACATTATATCTTTTTTTTCTCTTTTTAGCATTTTAAATGGGATTAATGAAAGGCATGTATTTTAAATTAAATGAGTGAAAGGTTTATATTTAAATGAAATGAATTCAATATGAAAATGTTATAGGATCAATATTCGGCGATTTATCAACTGCGCCAGGATAACATAAAAGTACCAATATATCAAACGGTATATAGTACGTGAAATGAAACATTTATATTATAACCACCCATCGTACAAGAAAAAACACTAATATTCTGCATTCAGAGGGAAAAATCCATCTCCTGTGCCGTAAGATTTGGCGAGTTCTTTTTTGGTGATAAGCTTTTCAATGTGATTGTTGGGATCTGCAGAATTTGGCTTACTTTTTCTAAATCTTATTTTTTTGCAGATGTAGTGCTATGTAAATATATTTTTTTGCAGATATTTCTCAATTTTGTATATATATATATATATATATATATATATATATATATATATATATATATATATATATATATATATTAAATTGTAATGGGATTTGGAAAAGAGATTTTTACCTTTTTATCTGTGCCTTCGGAAATATTAAAAAATAAAAAAAGATTTGCACATATCAAGCGTATAATGTTATGTTTTGCATTTTTATTTGGACCACTTCTTCATTTTTAGATTTTAAATGCTACCAGAGGGCCTGTGCGAGGATTTCGCACTGAAATCTAATATTTTTTAGGTACTTTTCTATTATGCCGTCGACCACTTTTCAAAACAAAAAACTATCGCCAAACTGTAAGATTAAACGCCAAAAATGCAGTCCCATTTACTTGATGTCAGAAGCATTATACGGGTTTGTTACGTCATCAAGATACCGTACGGTTTTTAATTCGACATTTGCGTGTATTTTTAACGGACTTAAAAAAAAAGGAGGAGGTTATCAATTCGACCCGTATGTATGTATTACGTTGTTCACGCATAACTCTCGTAAATGTGCATCGATTTTGATAATTTTTATTTTGTTTGAAAGAGTAAGGCCCCAGGGGGGTCCCATTTCAATTTCGTCAAAATCTGATCATTAGTACAAATTATTTAATTTTTTTTTTCAAATTTCATTATTCATTATGTTTTACTGATTTATTTGTTATTTCTTTAATTAAAATAACAACTGTGTCCTTAAATTCTTGTATTTTATTTATTTATTTATTTTGATATTCCAATGGCAATGTTCTCCCGTTTGTTTGGATATAGTCTTTTGTTATGAAAAGTGGTCGACAGGATAATAGAGAAGTACCATTTTTTTATCAATATGCAATATTTATTAGATGCAGGTTTTAACTTCTAAAGAAAAAGCAAGGATAAAAATATCTGCAAACAACATTTAGTTGTTAGTCAAGCCAGAATATCATGTAATTTATTCCATCAAAGTTAAAAACTGATCCAAGATTGCTAAAGGCACGCGCGAGAAAAAAAAATTAACAATCGAATAACAACAATTATATTAACTGCAATAGAGGATGACGTCATCCGCTTCGGGAAAAACAATGGACATTTTATTATAATTGCTGAGCATGATATCATGCGGTACTTTTTTTTTTTTTTTTTTGCAACAATATTTTGAGGAAAACCTAACATTTCGTTTATGAAAACAATGCCGATTTAATTTTTAATTATCAGCAAATTTTAATAAAAAACATGTTTTAACGAAATGTTAAGTGTGCTATGACAGAAGCCTGTTCAAAATCCTTTCATATGCTATCTCATTCGTCGTTCTGCATTTCGCATTTTCGGAGAAAAAGGGACGTTGACAGGAGAAATAATATATATGATGATGATGATGATTTATTTACTAGCCGTTTATTAATTGTTTACAATTTACTCCCCTGACAATAACAATTATATAACACAAAAATGCCTCTTAGGTTTGTTAAATAAGTTTGTTTATGTATTTTCATTACTTATTAAAATATCGAATATGGCGATAAAATTTTATTTTAGCATGGTGCTTAAATTTTTAAGATGGTGCAAAAACATGCTTTAATAAACGTATGTTTGTAAATATTTGAAAAACATGTTTTACCGCTCTCTTGAAAAAATTTGTAAGATGCTAAAACAACCTTTTGGCACCATTTAAATTTTTTTTCGCCAACCGACATTGGATACGAAACTTTTCCCCATTCAGATACACAGGCAAGGCTGGTCTCAAACAAGAGTAAAGCTAGCAACAATATTGTTTTAACTCTATAAGAGTTAAAATAATGATATTAAATGCTCCGATTGGCTTTAGGCCCAATTACGAAAGTTTCTCCTAAAAAAACTGTAGAAGAAGTCTTTTACATTTGTTTCAAATGAAGTTCGGTCTACAAGGTCCGTATGTAGTTAATAATACAAACAACAATAATGCCATGGAGGCAAAAATTTATATGTACATATTTGAAACCCTCCCCCCCCCCCAAAAAAAAAAGAAAGAAAAGAAAAGAAAGTTACACTAATGAATTTAAAATGGCGTTAAGCCACGCTTTCTGACATAAGCAATTTTCTGCATACGCGATAACGAAACTTTCACTTAACTTAATAACATGTAGCTAATATAGCCCTCAGGGTACTTTGCAGTTATGCAGACCTTGTGGTTTTTTTAATAAGGTTGAGACAATTCAGGTTTAAGAAGTTGAGATTTACTGTCAAATGATATAAACAACCATGAACACAAAATTGATGAATTATTATTCAGGTTTGTGTATGTATTTAAAAAAAATTGCATCTGATTACACTTATTAGATAAATTACTTCTGTTTGCATTTAATAACTGATAAACGGCTTCTGTATATTAAATGAATTGTTTAAATATTGGGAAGAGGTGGCGAGAGGTAGAAAGACGAGTAAACAAACGGGTAGACAGATGGGTAGTGAGATGGGTAGAGTGACGAGTAGCGACATAGGTAGGCTGACGGGTAGAGAAACGAATAGACAGACAGCTAGAGAGAAAGGTAAAAAGAGGGTAGTCAGGAATGTAACGAGAAATGTTGCGAGACGCGTAGCGTGTTAGTTAAAGAGACGAGTAGGGAGATGAGTACATAGACGAGTTGACTGACGGGTAATGAGATTGGTAGCGAGACGGGTAGAAAAACAGACGGATAGTGAGACGGGTATACAGACGAGTAGAGAGACAGTAGATGGGTACAGAAATGGGTAAGAAGATGGGTAGAGAGACAGATAGACAAGTTGTGAGACAGATAGACAAATGGGTAGAGAAGTGGATAGAGACACGGCTAGGCATACAAGTAGTTAGACGGATAGGCAGACGGTTAGAGAAATAGATTGGCGGGTAGCGAGACCGGTAGAGAAATATAGAGACAGGTAGGGAGACGTGTAGAGAGATAGACAATCGGTTAGAGAAACGGGCAAAAGAACGGATAGGGAAACAGACAGATTGTGGAGAGACAGATAGATAGGCAAAAGAAAAGTCTGCGGATTGGCGCAGTAAAGGCGCGGGGGGCCGAGCCTCCTAGAGAATAATCAAGAAGTATCTGTTAAGCTTAACTTTGAAAAACATATAATTTTTCAATTTTGCCGATATGGAGATTTAATGTAAAAGTTATTTTACAGAAGTCATCGAAAGATTTTTTGTATACTTTAATAGTAATTTAGACTATAGTTTTGCAATCTGGTTTGTAGCAAAGCATGCTATCAATGTGGTTTGAAGTGTAAGTGTTTCTATAAACAGTTATACAACTAATAGATATATAATCAAGAAAGAAAATTTTTAAATTCACACACAAAAAAAGGTGCAACAATGAAAATAAATTTGCGTTAAGCCACGCTTGATAGAATAATCTATTGGCTGCAAATCCAATTACGTAACTTTAAAAAGCTTGGCGTTTTAAAAGATCCGGCGTTTTTTATTTTTATTTTTTAGGTTTTTAGGTTTTGCGCAATACGCGCTTAAGAAAATGAGATTCTTTGCCACATGTTTAAAAAAAAAATATGACAACACATCTGATAAACGGTACTTCTTTTCTATTTTTTTAACAGTGTATATGAATTTATGTATGATAGTTAGTAATTCTATAATTTAATTTGCTCTTTTTCTTTATATTGTAATTGTTAACCCTATGTTCTCAGCAATATCACTCAGACTAATCCCTTTGAGGGAAGTCCTAGTGATAATTTTTAGATTAAATCTTGCATTTAACGGATCACATACACCGGAAAGGCATATCATAATTTTTGAAACTTTTATTTTATGAAAACCTGCAAGGAAATGAATAGAAAGTCCTATTTATTTTTTAATATGACAGCAGTTCAGCAATTATGTAAATGCAATAATATAATGTTTATGGACAATATCTTGAAATTCCTGCTAACCTTTTCAGCTTATGATACTGAATTCAGGCAAAATAAGTTTTGCACTAAGTGCAACACCAAAAACATGAAAGTAGAAATCAATCACTGGAGGAATAAGATGATCAATGTATATGCTAGAACATGTTTTTTTGTCTTTGATAGAAATGGTGGGCTGTTTTGTTGTACTATCCTTCTCATACGAAAATAATATGCTGAGTTCAAATAAATAGAAAAAAATCAATTATAGCGCTTTCTAAAATATCAGAATGCTAATATGTAACAAGTCCGAACATCCAGAGAGGATATACTTCATTAATCGCTAAAAAGTGCTAAATGAAAACCATAAAAGCAATGAAGAAATGTTTTGAAAATTCTATTCAGCTTATGCTACTGAATTCAGGCTAAATGAGTCTTGTACTAACTGCAGTACAGGAATCAAATGATCAATGTAAATGCTAGTACATTGTTTTTTGTCAGTAATAGAAATGGTGGGCTGCTTCGTTGTATTATCCCTCACATACTATAATAATATGCTGACTGAATGGAGATGAATAGAAAAGTCCTATTTATTTTTCGATATGACAAAAATTCAGCAATTATGTAAATGCCATAATGTACGGTTTATGAAAAATATCTTAAAAATTCAGGAAACTTTTTCAGCTTATGATACTGAATTCAGGAAAAATAACTCTTGCACTAACTGCAGCATCAAAAACATGTAAGTAGAAATCAGTCACTGGAGGAATCAAATGATCAGTGTAAATGCTAGAACATGTTCTTTTGTCTTTGATAGAAATTGTGTCCTGTTTCGTTGTACTATCACTCACATACAAAGATAATATTCCGCGTTCAAATAAATAGTTATACGCGTTAAAATAAATTTAAAAAAATCAATTATAGCGCTTTCCAAAAGATTAGAATGCAAATATGTAACAAATCTGAACATCCAGTGATGATAAACTTCACTAATCGTTAAAAAGTGCTAAATGAAAAACATAAAAGCAATTAAAAAATGTTTTGAAAATGCTATTCAGCTTATGCTACTGAATTCAGGCTAAATGAGTCTTGCTCTAACTGCAACAGAGGAGTCAAATTATCAATGTAAATGCTAAATTTTTTTTTGTCATTGATAGAAATGGTGGGCTGTTTCGTTGTGCTATTCCTCAAATATTAACATAATATGCCGACTATCAGAAAGTCCTTTTTATTTTTCGATATGAGAAAAATTCAGCAATTATGTAAATGTCATAATGTAAGTTTTATCAAAAATGTTTTGAAAATCCTATCCAGCCTATACTACTGAATTCTGGCTAAATTAGTCTTGCAGTAACTGCAGCAGAAGAAACAAATGATCAATGTAAATGCTAGAACATGCTATTTTGTCAGTGATAGAAATAGTGGTCTGTTTCGTTGTACTATCCCTCAAATATTAAGATAATATGCCGACTGTGTCACAAAATTACGCTTTCACATTTTAGTTTTTAACGTTTATTGTATTTTTTTTAATAAGTCGATAGCTGCAATAAGCAGAACCGCTCAAAATTTTCATATCATCAATTTAATGGAAATTTTAAGCAACATTTTCAAAAGTTGTCAACTATAAATTTTCAAATAAATAGAAACAAATCAATTATAGCGCTTTCTAAAAGATTAGAATGCTAATATGTAACAAATCCGAACATCCAGAGATGATATATTTCATTAATCGCTAAAAGGTGCTAAATTAAAACTATAAAAACAATGAAATTTGTTTATGTATATATACAAACTGTTTACGTAATAAAAGTAGATTAGAATGCAACAAGATAGAAGCGAAAAAATGCATTATTTGCATACAGATTTTTAGATTGTAATATATATATAATAAACAATAAGCTCCCGAATATTGTAGTAGCCTCCTAGATGCGCTGTTTTATCTCGAAGAAATATAAAGGACGAGTAAAACGAGTAAGAACTGGAAAGAACTTTAAACTTTTTCACGGGGAATATTTCTGGTATGTAGATATTTTTTAACATGTTGTGTGTTTTCCAGGTATTACCTTTACCCGCATAGCATGCACAGTCACAGTGACGTCATTGTGACGTCACTGTGAGTCACGTACGTCACGTCACATCTGTAACCAAAATGCCACAACTTTGAAACGTCACACTGTGATCAAAATGTGAACGTCTTGGAGATCTAAAGAAAACTTAAAATAAACTTTAGAACATCTTATGGCATAAAGAAATTTACTTTTTGACAGCTTTAAAAAATTTTGTGACGTTGCAATGACGTCACTGCAAGTCACATAAGTCACGTAAAACCTATGACCAAAATGCCAACACACTGTGACTTCACGGTGTGATCGGAGAGTGAATTTGGAAAAAAAAACTCATAAAATATAGATTTGAATTATGTCATGTACCTAAATCATTAATAAAAAATTTGTCACACACTATTTAAATATATTGAGTATTTCCAAAATAAAATAATAAATAAATATCTGTCTACATATATTAGGCAGATAATGTTTTACAATTTTCATTACCATTTTCATGAAATTTAACAAAATATACTATATAATGCACAGGTAAAAATCCTTAAATAGAAATTTAGTTACTTATCGAGTTATAAGCAATTCGTGTCACGTGACGACCAGTTTTTCTCCTGTCTTTCACTGTCACGTCGGATATTCAAATCAAAACGCCGACTTTGACATTCTTTTCTGAAAGATCTTCTGCTTTTAACAAAAAATGGAAAAGGTTTTTCAATAACATAGTTTCGGAATAAAACCACGAGCCAAGTTCGTGTATTTCCGAGCAAAAATGAATTAAAAACATGTTATAAAGTATATGTCATTCCTATAGCAATTTATCCAAAACTGGCCAGTGCTTAGTAAAATGTCACCTCTATTAAATATACTGCTCTTTTCGATAGAGTGTAAAAAATGAAAAATTTGTACTTAGGAAATTTGATTGCAATTTAAATTTATATAGAAATTACTTTATAAAGCCTATTAAATCAATTTTTATTTAAAATTTATCTTTACTTTTGACGTCTAAAGCAAATGCAATGGATTAAAAAACACATAAAAATGTAAAATTTTCACAGCTTATTTCTAAGAATACAAAACTCTCTCATATAAAAAAAGAATATTATAGCATCATTAGAAGTTCATTTTTCAGCCATATAAATTATAAAGGTTTTGAAATGTCTTTATTTAAATTATTTTCTTCCTATATCATTTGTGGTAAAGTTGGAAACATTTGCTAGTTGTTATTTTGTTGTGTTTAAACAATACTGCGCGCGCATATTGAAGGCAGACGATTTTTTCTCATTCGAAGTTCGGATTAGCGTGTGTTGCGTTCTTTTAAGTTTGCATATTTATACTGTGTAAGTAAATTAACGTTTTAAAATGAACAATCTCCATTTTAAAGTAAACCATCCATTTTAACATCTCCCTGTGTCTAGCCGGGTGCGTTCATAAGGTATGGGTGATATTTGATTTCTCAGATCTATGAACACATCTCTTCTGCTGGAATAATTTGAAAATTATTGTAGTGGATTTACAGTCTAATTTTTCAATGAAAGGGAAGCAGATAAGGAGCATTCAATCGTAACCCCTTTACCTATAGATCAGCAGGTAAATTTTAATGTATTCGCAGTTTTGTTAATAGTGCATGTTTAGTACTAGTACATTTAATAGTGTATTATCTAAAAGTTAAGATGTTTAAATTTTCTTTTAAAAAATCACTTGTATTAAATTTTATCTTTAATGTTTTAAAATTTTTTAAATAGACTGTTTGGAAAAAAGCTTAAAGTATTTACTAACAATATGTATTCTAAATATAAAGTGTTATTTAAAATGAGGAATTTATTTAATGTTTTGCGTTTCTTAGTTCAATTTTCATAGTTATTCATTATAATTAAAAACATTGCAATTTTTAAAACTATTGATATTTGATTTGCAATTTCATAATTTCGTTGCTAGTGTAGGTTTCCAGAAATAATTTTCCGGTATATTTGAAAAAAAATGTGGCAATTTAATGCATTGAATAATTGATTTGTCGAGATGTCAATGTTAGGTGCACAAAAATAATAAATATTGATGAAACAATAAAATAACTGTTTAGTTAAGGTAATTTTTCCAGTTGTGTTATCGAATGTTTTTACTGTAAAAATTGATATTTAAGTTCTGCATTTAGTATTCTTTCAAAAACTATAAATATAATAATTTGTAAAGAAAAAAATATATAATTTTTTTTGGCATTTTTATGATCTTAAGTTCTATATTTCATTTACAACGAAAACTGTTTTACTGCTTGATACAATGTTTATTATTTAATAATATCGCACAATAGGTATATCTATTATTTAAATTGATTCCTAATATAAATTTTTCAGAATGCTTATTTTAAAATGTATACTTATATTTTCTTTAAAGTTGTTCTCAAATCCAAAATAGCTAATTTCTGACATATTTCTGAATTCATTTTTATTCGGAAATACATGAAATTCGCAGGTGTTCTTATTCAGAATAGGGTAGATGTGCCAGCAATGGACCGCCTTCCAGTAATGGGACACCTTCAATGTTTTTGGTTTATAAAAAAATAACCAATAAAAATTCAGCTTTTTTTATTTCATTAATATGCTATCTTTAAATTCTAGTTTTAAATACAATCATAATATCAATTATCTATTACTTTTTGTGAGGTGTCCATTACTGGAATTTAGGATGTTTTGATTTATTTGTGTTATTTACAATTAAATTTCGATTCACATTGGGACATGTGACTATGAGCATGGTTAAATATTGTTGGTATAGTAATATAATATTTAAAAATGTTGAATATAACAATTATAACTGTTAATTAAAAATATTTTTTAAGAAATTCCTTAAGGGTATCCATTACTGGCACATCTACCTTACATATAATCGAATGGCGTTATCCATTTTTTGGTAACGGCAGATGATGTTTCAGAAAACACTATCAAAGTCGGTGTTTTGTACCAAATTTCCGACGCGCAGCGTCAGAAACGGGTAAAACGTGACCGAAATTGATCTTAAGTATTACATTTATCTAAAAATGGAAAACGCTATTCATTCCAAATAGCTTTAATAATCAGGCATGCAAGTACCATGCGTTTAAAAGTTTGTTCATAAATGTGTCATAAAGTTTCGTGACATTGAGCGAGGGGAAATAGGGCAAAGTATACACATTTAAAAACTTCAATACTTAACAGCAAAATAGCATAGTTTTAATTATTGTCAATATTTTTGGTGGTTACATAAAAAAAATGGAAGTAGAAGTTAATATAAAAAGTTGTTATTTGCGCAATAGAATTTCATATTATTGAAATATTTACTTTTACTATAATTTTTAATGGATTCATCTATTAGTTTTATATTAGTATGCGTTTTTTACATTTACAATTTTCTTGCTTAACGGCTACTTTAGCCGGTTTCCCAATCACATGCAAAGTTTTAATTTGAATACGAGTTGCATAAATAAAAATCATTGCCGATCCAATCCTTATCGTCGATCTTATCCGTATTTGGTGAAATCTTGTTATACGAATCTATGCGAAATCATTTATCAGGTTCGGTCGGGTTGTGGGCTTACAGATTTTTTGTTGTTGTTGTTGTTGGGTTAGGGTAAGAATACGGGTTGAATCGAAATATAGTTTCAGTCAACCATCATTCATGTTCAAGTAGACATTCAATCATGTTCAAGAAGTATATAACCGGATTCGTGTATGAATCTAGATCCGAGCCGACATCAGAAATTGTATCGTAACACAATTTCTGATAAAATCTGGTTACTCGGTCGTATACAAGATTCTATTCCAAACAAGACTTGTAAGAACATTATAGTAAAAACTAGACTAGTAAAAACTAGACTAGTAGACTAGTAAAAACATTATACCCGACTCGGTACAGATCGGGTTCACGAAATTCAGGTCACACGACAACTAATCCAAATCTATTCTGTAGCCAAACAAATCCAAAAAGATCGATCCGAAGTTTCTGGATTGGATTCGGGTAAAATCTGGTCACCCGACCCGGTGCAGTGTCGTCACAAACGTCACAAACTTGAACCATAAAAAAAATTTTTGATCCGAACAATCCGTATAGGATTCGGGTAAAATCTGGTCACCCTATCCGATGCAGATTCATCTTATTTTTCACATTGAAGTCGCACGGTGACTTCACAAAGTAGTCACATTGTGAGGTCACAGAAAGCCTTGAAAACGGCCATAACGACCTCGCATTTAGGTCACAATGACTTCACATCGACGTCACTTAACGTCACGACGACGGTCACAAAGTCACAGTGTGACTTCACAGTGACGTTGCCGTGACGTCACCATGCCTTACGAGTAAATTATTAAACAGTCTCATCGAAATGTATGATCATGTAATTGCCAAAAAGTTCATATCAAAATCTAGATAGATGCATTGAATATTTTAAAAAATAGCAAAGTAAGTTATTTCAAACTTTATTTTATTTAAAGCTCTTCCCCATCCAAATGAAAATAGAAAGACATTAAGAAATATTTCTACAAAACAAAAGGTGGAATTATCTCTTTATGGAAGTATATACAAAAAATAATAATTTATTTTGTTTTGAATATTCGGATTCTTCATATATTCTACTTATATTCTTAATATGCACGAACATCTAAAACGAAAAAAATAAATTTTTGTCGAATAGAAATGCCTAGTTTTATCTTTTCATCAAAACTCTTTTCATTAATTCTTTTAACTGAAAATACAATCTTATTTTTTTTAAATAAATTGTGAAGATTTGTTTTTAATCTTTATAATATAAATTCTATGAAAATACGTTTTTAGGGAAAATGGCTTTCAACCTTTAGTTTCTCATTATCTTGTTTTATCTAAGATGAAAGCTTAAGCAAAAGTGCGTTTCTTGCTCGTTTGAAGGGTGTCTGTTCAAATAGTTTTATAAAACTTTAAATATAATTGCATTTTTATTTACTACAAAAGTATGCATTTTTATTAAGTTTTAAAATGAAAGATTTATAATAAAAAATAGTAATTTTTTCGAAAGAATTAAGAACAACTTTTGTATTACAGTTGAAATTGGAACAATATTGTTCTCCTTCATATGATATTTAGTTAAAATATTTACTGAGACAGTTTATTTAAAAGTACATTTAAATTAAATAAAAAAAAAGTTCTTAACAAAATATCTGAGAAAACAAAAGGATCACATAGTATGTCTTTTGAAGAACATATAAAAATACTAAACACATTTGTTTTTAAATATTCGAATTTTTCACACATTTTTACTTTTGAGAAATCTCTGAAATTAAAAAAAAAAAAAAAAAAAAAAAAAAAATTAAACAATATTGTTTAGTTTTAGCGTCACTCCAAAATCATTTTCATTAATCCCTTCAACTATAAATACAATATGAATGTATGGTTTTTGAAATTACTCGTAAAATGAAGTTTCTTTATTTTGGTTCTCATTTCTTACATAAAAATTGTTCTCAATTTTGATTTTCTCATTATTACGTTTCATCCGAAATGAAAGCTTAAGCAAAAGATTACTTTTTGCAATTTTAAAACGCAACTATTCAAAAAATGGAATGACATTTCAAAGCTTTAAATCTACTGTGTATTGTTTTTTTCACGGAAAAATATGTTGCTTCAAGGGGTAAAAAAAATAAAATAAAAGATTTACCATTACGAAATTTTAATTTATTCTGAAGAGAAAAAATATAATTATTTTTTTAGTTTTGGAAAGTTTCCTATAATTCTTTTTTGTAAAAATATTTTACAGAAAACTTTTATTCATTTTAAAAACTAATTTTGCGTTCAATTCAATAATTGCTTGTACAAATAAAATATAAGAAATTTAAATAAACGTAAGATTCTTTATTATAATAATTTATTATAAAAAAGTTATATAACTTATACATTATGAAAGAAACAATAATTTATTTTATCTTAAATATCAAGATTTTTCATCCATTTTTACTTTTGTCAAACCTCTGAAATAAAAAAAAATATATATTATACATAAACAGAATTGCATAGCTTTTCTTTAAAAGTATTTTTCATTAATCATTTGAACTAAAAATACAAATTTAAAACATAATTTTTGAAATGTTTCGCCAAATGTTTTTACTTTGTTTGATTCTGATAACTTCTTTAAAAGTAGTTTTTCCAGTGAAAATTATTTGCAAGGTTGAAAATATATTTAATCTGGTTTAATATTAAATGAAAGCTCAAAAAGGTCTTTTCAAGTTATTTTGAATCTTGACTGTTCACACAATTGAATGCATTTTATAAAACTTTAAAAACATTCGCCTTTTTTAAAAGGAAAAGTTTGTTTTTATAAGAAGTATTAAAATGGAAGGTTTATTTTTGCAATATTCTTTTATTTCATTCTGACGAAAAAGAAGAAAGTATGTTTAGAGTTACGATTTGTGTAATATGGTTTCGTTTCCTTATATGCTATTTATATAAAGTATTTAGTGATCAATTACATTTAAAATACGAATACAATTTGAATGAGATTCAATAATTTAATAAATAATTGTAAAAAAATAATTAAAAGGGTATTTTTTTACTAGTAGCTTAAATAAAGCATTAAATTTTAGAAGTATGTAAGTGTTCTGAAAAGAAATTTTAAAGAAACCTTTTTACGCTCCTTTTAAAATATTACTTATTGCATATTTTTTTTTCAAAATGTTCCTTCCTATATGTCTTCTGAATGTTTCTTTACTATGTACAATATATTAATATTCATCTTTTAAAACGTTAGTTGTGAGGTTGTTTCGTCTGATACTCATATTTAGGTTCTTCATGTACGAACTCATTTAATAAACTTAGATAAATATAATAAGTCATTTTGGTTTGAATGTTTGGTCTTTTCAGAAATTTGTCTTTTGACAAACATCTGAAAAGGAAGGCAAAATTATGATTCAATCAATATTGCATACTTTTAGTATTCCTTCAAAAATTGTTTTTCATTATCCTTTCGACTAGAAATACAATTTGAAAAAATTATTTTTTAAACGGTTAGTTAACAGTCTTTTATTCTTTGATTCTAGTAACTTCTATAATAATATATTTTCTTGTGAAAACATTTTCCAACTTTCAGTTTCTCATTATTCTGTTTTATTTTTAGTTAATACTTAAACATTTTTTTTTGCTACCTTGAAACGTGACTGTTCAAATTGTTGACTGGATTTTATAAAATCTTGAACACTTTTACAATTTTTTTTAAGTGTTGAAGTCTAAAAATGAACGATTTATCATCAGAGAAATTTGAATTCTTTCTGAAAGAAAATTAAGAAAATATATGCCACAGTTTAAAATTTTTCACAATTTTTAAGTTCACAATTTTTAAAATGCTGTTTCGTTACTTTTTATGATATTTACAATGTTAAAAATTTGCAGCAAACTGTCCTGTCATTTGACCGTTTTTGTAGAAAACGGTTACATAATCGTAATTTAACTATATTCTGACCATAAACTGCACAATAATGCGGTCAGAATATAGTTAAATGACGGTTATGTAACCGTTTTCTACAAAAACGGTCAAATGACTGGACAGTTTGCTGCAAATTTTTAACAGTGTAGTTAAAAGATTTATTGAAAAAGTTAGTTTAACATTATATTTAAATTATATTTTAAAAAATAGGAAGTCTTAGTAAATTGTTTTAACAAAACAAAAGGATGTGTCTTTCTAGCACGCATTAAAATAACAAGTTTATTTATTTTTTTATCGTGAATAGTTTTATTTTTTACACTTTTTAACTTCTGAGAAACTTTTGAAATGAAAGAAATATCATTTGAATAATATAGCACAGTTTTAGTTGTCCTTCAAAAGTCTTTTTCATTAATCCTTTCAACTGAAAATACAATCTTAAAACGTAAATTGTGAAATGCTTCGTCAAGAGTTTTCACTTTGTCTGAGTGCGATAACTTCCATAAAAATAGTTTTTCCATGGAAAGTTGTTTCTAGCTTTCATTTTCTCATTATTCTGTTTTATCTAAGCTGAAAGCTTAAGCAAAAGCGTATTTCGTGGTAATTTGAAACTTGAATTTGAAATAGTTGAACGAGTTTTACAAAACTCAAATACATTTGCTTTTGCTTCTTAATGAAACATTTTGACATTTAAAAAAAGTTTTTAAATGAAACCTTTATTTTTGAAACAGTTTTTAATTCATTCTGCCGAAAAATGAAGATTTCTTTCGACGTATAGTCAAAAGTAACATTGAAAAATAATTCTGCCTGTTTGTCCAGAATAGGTTATTAAACGGCAGCATATCAAACACTAAACTCATCAGGGACTAGCAGAAAATATTTCTGACGACAATCTGTAGTTTTGTTACATTTTAATATCAAAATTAGGTTTTGACAAAGTGGAGGAAAACTTGGAGAATGTATAAATCAACCAATCTTTGAATACTAAAATACTCGTATCCAATTGATCAATTTTAAGGAATCTTACGGCGATTGGAAAGTCTAATTAAGATTTATAAATTGAAAAGTATAATTAAGATTTTTAAACGATAATAATTACATTTACAGCTGACGTCTTATACATTTGTTTTTAAAACTAGATTGGTAAGTATATTTACCATGAAAAGATCTTTTAAAATACACATGCAAGAAACGGGTTGCTGCGCAGCTAGTTAAGAATAAATTTTTCAATATCTTCAATAATTGATTGAATACACTAACAATTGATTTTAAAAAGTACAAAATTAAACAGTCTCATGCAAGTACATTATGTATTGCGCAACTAGCGGAATTGCTGTTTCATAATTTTACTCCAGAAATAAGGACTGAGGCAACATTATCCATGAGTACATCTCTCCAGATATAAAATCACTTATTATGGTTTGTGTGACAAGACATAAAACCTTGATTTAAATCTTTGTTGACAAATTTTTCGGAATTCTGTTTATTCCCCCCCCCGGAAAATTGATGGATTCAAAGATTCACATATATAGTATATATATTCAAAGTAATCACATATATAGCTTCTTTGAAGAAATTTTCACTGCAGCTAAGAATGTGTTTTATATATAAAATTAAATATGTCTTCTTTAAATAAATAATATATTCTTTAAAAATTTTGGTGCAAATTTATGTCGAATCCTCAATTCCGTTTCACAATCTCTATTGTAGTAGATATATAGGTGTTAGATTTAAAGAAAAAAAAGCAACTATGAACATTGTAATGGATTTTTCATTATTATAGAAACCCTTCAGTCTTAAATTGAAACCTAAATGGTATACATTTTCACTTAGAGTTGACCGTAAGCAAATAAATGAACTTTATAAAAGCAAAAAAGAATAAGCAAAATAAGCCAAGTTATATTGCGTTACATAAAAATATTTAGGCAATGTTTAAACGCAACATAAGAAAAGTCAAACTGGAAGCGTGGAGTGCATTAAAGAAATTTTAAGGAGGTACAGCATATAAAAAAGGAAAAAAAAAATCCACCACTAGTATTTTATGCACCACTCTAAAAAAACATATTTTGGTGATACAATCAAACATACCGAAAACCGTAATTGGTGATTACTTTGGACGTAATTTCACACCACATGTTCCCCTCTATATCAATAAAATAGATCTATAGAAAAATAACAGTAAAATTATTCTTTATCCTAAACAGTTTATAGTATCTCACAGTAAACCAAAAAGAAAACACCGGTATATTGATGGAAGAGTAGTCAAAATGATATTCAATTTTAAAGATATAATGCTGTTCCTCTATAACAAGTGCCTTCCTTTCGGACATTTCCTATGCACGTGGTAAAATGAAATGGTGATCTTTTTCTCTGAACGTAATAAAGACCCAAACAATGTAAGAACCTATAGGCCCATGACCCATTTTCCAATGCTAAGTTAATTGCTAGAACATTTTATTTAAACCAGATTTATGACCGATCTTGAAAACAATATATTTTGGCATCACTCCAAGCATGCCTTTAGAAAGAATAGGAAAAAAATCACTGACTCCAAAGACGTTAAATTCTAAATTATGGGAACTTCAAAAAGGTATTTATTATGGTGTATCGTAATTTGGAAGGGCTTTTGATAGAATCGACTGATACTTAGATTCAGATATTATCGATCCTTCCTTTCTTCATCTTTTCTTAAATTTTGGTTTAAAGTATTTTGAGGTAAGCGCTTCAGAATCATATGTAAAACAGCAGTTAGTCTAACAGTTGTGTTTACAGTGACAAAATTTTGAAAATTTCGAAGACCAACAACAACTACTTTTTTATAGGAATGTGATTTTCGAAGTGAACAAACATAAAAAGTGTTAGAACGGTACCTGTAGCACGAAAATCGCCGTTACTACACAGACTAATTAGAAAACAGAAAAAAACTGTGAAGCTCACCAGATCATGACTTTCTTTTATAATATCGTCACATTTCACACTCTGTTTTCGGCTCTGATCCCAGCCTACTGAATTTGCCTCGAAACGAGAAGAAGAGACCAAGCTATGAAGATTTCCTGGTTCGGCGTAAGACACCGTCATCGCAATAAGTGAATAAAAAGGCACTTTCTTTCTTGCACTCAGAAAAAAATGCCGCTCACAGGTAAAGAACGCTGGGCAATTCTAAAGATTTATTTCTGAGTGGACAAAATATCGCAGAAGCATTCAGTGTGTATCTCAAAATCCATGGGCTACGCCGAACCCCGTGTACTGTAAAAGCTGTACGGGACTTGTACGCAAATTTGAAGAAACTGGTTGCACATGCAATCAATCTCGGGCTGGTCAACCTTATGTTCCTGTCAAGTCTGTTGCAGAAGTCCATGATACTATAAGTCAAGTTCCTCTTGTAAGTGAGTCCACGTGGTGTTTCATGAGTTCTGCAGTTGCCGAAATCTACTGTCCGCAAGTTTCTGCTGTCTGTTTTCCCCATCTTTCCGTATCTGTTTCAGTGTGTCCAAGCGGGTGATAAGCAACAACCGCTAGATTTTGCGAATGATTTCCTCGTCCAGTATGATGAGGATGGTAGCTGGCCTTTACGCATTCTGTTGACGGACGAGGCCCAATTCTGTGTGTATTCTGACGTGTAACGTTAATTCGAAGAACTGTGTACAGTGGGCTGACAATAATCCCCATGATCTGATTGCCCTTCCGTTATACGAAGAAAAAGTGAATATGTGGTGCGGTATAACAAGCACCTTTATCCTTGGTCCTTAGGTTTTTGAAGATGTTACTGCCGAAGATCTACATACGTGTGCGGTAACAAGGCTCGCTCTCTTGAAATGTTGACTAATTACATTATTCCCAATTCGCAACAGCGAAATGCTCTATCTGACATCGTGTGAACGCAGGATGGCGCTTCCCCACATACGGGGTCTTCTGTCAAACATTTCAATGGCCTTCAAGCCCCCCCCCCCCCGATCTCACTCCAATGGATTTCTGGCTATGGGAATACCTGAAATCCAAAGTGTAAGCATTTTTACAATGCAATCACCTGCAAACTGCATCTGATTTGAAAACGGCCATCAGACGTCAGGTTCAAGAGATTACTCTTGCCATGGTACGTGCTTTAGTGCTATCCACCATCTGCCGCATGAAAACGTGTGTGAAAGAGGTCACGTGGAAATTTTGTGAAACATTGTAAAATGTTTTGATTTTAGTTTCTTCTCTGTATTTATTGATTGTTTTCACGTTTCTTCTTAGTCTGTGTAGCGCCGGCGATTTTCGTGCTACAGGTACCTTTCCAACGCTTTTTATGGTTTTCACTATGGATATCACATTCCAATAAAATCAAGTAGGTGTTGCCTTTTGAAATTTTCGAAAACTTTTGTCACTGTAACAGTAACTCTTAGAATTTAAATGCGGTTTTTCATGATTCTTAAACGCATACCTCAAAATACTTTAAATCAAAATTTCATTCAGTTTCTGTGAACGTTATGATAGTTAGGGGCTCATATATCGGGATAGATTTTTTATCACCCTATATATATTAGCACCAGACTTATAGGTTTTGAATTTGAAGACTTTGCCATACGTTGGAACTGCTACAATGGGTGTCCTCAGGCATCAATACAATTCGAAAGATATTTTACCAAGATCTGCTGGTATATGGGAATAGTTTTTGTTTTCTATATACGGAAACATCAGAAGAGAAATTGTAGACTCAACCAATTAAAAAATTAAAGAAGTTAATAATTTATGCAATTTCCGTAACCACAGAATATTCAAAGAAAAAATATTAGCTATGATTTTTGATAAAAATACTCCATAAAAGCAACCAACCATTTTTTAAATTGATAATCTCCAAATATATATGCGCATTGAGCTAGAATGGAAAAGAAGCATAATTAGCATTTTAAGTTTTGTATTTAGATAATTATACTTACGATTTTTAATAAAACTTTCGACCTACATCTAAGTATCCAAGCGGAAGTTTATACAATTTTACATGCCATAAATTGGTATATATCTGCAGATTTTATTCACTTAATCATTTTTAGAAATAGCAAATTAATACTGGACTCAGTAGATAATGTCTTCCCAAGAACTACTTACTAAAATTATTTATACGACTCTTTTAAACCATCCACAAAACATATTACTATATTATAGATCTGCACCCAAAAAAAGAAACTGATTAAAACTACAAAACATATTTTTTGAGTACATTTTGTTGTTTTAGCAAAATTGGAGTAAAATTGAACCATTTTACTTCAATTAACAAATCATTTTTGCTGAAGATACAAATTTTTTTTTGGAATTGCAAAAAAATTTTTTTTTTGTTGATTCAAACAAATTTTTTATTGACCCATATTTAAACAAAAATTTTGTTTAACTATAGGTCAATGGAAATTTTGTTTAAATCAACAAAAAAAAAATGTTGAAAACCACTTTTTTTTGAAATTCCAAAAAAAAAAAAAAATTGTATCGTCAGCAAAAATGTTTTGTTAATTGAAGTAAAATGGTTCAATTTTACTCCAATTTTGCTAAAACAACTAAAATGTACTCAACAAAAATGTTTTGTAGTTTTAATCAATTCCTTTTTCTGAGTGTGGTTACGTATTGGTATAACTTGGAATGGAATAGTGGACACCCTGGCTAAAAAAAAAAAAAAACCATCACAGATAATTCTTACACCGTCAAACAAACGTTCCTATTTCAAATTTCAATAATTAATACATATAACAAAACTTAAAAAAGAAGAGGCACTTGTCAAATTGATGATAAAGTTGCTATTAATTATGTATGTAATAAACCTGTTATGCCATATTACTTAAGCAATCATAGGAGTTTTCCAGACTTTCTTCGGAAAATAAGAAAGACAGATGATCCAAACTGCAAAAAAGTCTATTTCACGAACAGAAATTAATTTTCTATATGAAAAATATTCCTTAATAAAAAACAATTTTAAGTTTGAAAAGCATTTAACTTAAAAAATATATTGAAATAACTTTAGATAATCCGGTTAACTTTTTTAAACTTATAAAAATATGTAACATAAACATAAGTAAAAGATTTGTAGGATAGGATGTTTATGTATTTGAGCAATATTTTCTATTATATCACAAGTTGACTTAGTTTTACAGTGTATTTTCTTGCACCATGATGCACAAAAATGTTTCTACTCTTTTCACTCCAATTAAAGGCTTTCATAACCTTTCTAATAGTTTGTGCAAGAAAACACCCCCTTTCCTTATTGCAAAAACATTTCAGCCTGCTTTTGAAGATGTTAATTCACTTAAAAAATGCTGTATTAGGATTTTATTCTGGAGATTGTTTCAGCCAACCAGTCACAATGGCTCTCAAATTGCACAAGAACTGATTATTTTTCTGTTTCTGTTTAGATAAATGAAATTCTGAATATAAGCCGTTGTGTAATATATTAACCAAAACTTTTGTTTTCAACAAAGGAAGAACTTCTACCAAATTAAAAATAAATAAATATCATAAATGTGCGCCGTATCATTATCCGTGGGAATAAAATAAGTTCTCTTTACGGATAACATCATTCTGAATTTCAATAGCCCCATTTTAACCCACTAGAAAAAATGAAATCTACCGGACTTGTTCTGTCCAATCTTATATATATTTTAAATTTTACATTGTGTGCCAGCATTTTAGCCATAGTAAAATTTCTTGTCTTGGATCCGTTACATGTGCATGTTGTGCAGTAGTCAGCCATAACGATTAAATGTGTGATAATGAAGAACACAGTGCCAACTCTGAAGTTGATTACTTTGCAGTTTCACGATCGTTCCCGATATGGTTATTGGAAAGATAAATTCAAACTTTAAGAATTCATCAAAAATTGTCCGATCCCAAAGTTCAAAAACTTATCTAACGCAGAACCCCATCTATTGAGATTTTATTTGCTAGTTTACCGTAAGAAACTTAAGAAACTGTAAGGTACATAAGTACTCTTACTCTGATTATTTTATCAATGATACATCTTCCAAATTACTTTAAGAGAGGAAAAAAAATCCTCCGTTAATTCTCCTGTAATACCAGGAAGATAAATATTTCCCCATTTAGACTGCTACCATCGTCTGGAAAACCTACTACCCTAATAGAATATTTTTATTCATCTAATCATAACGATAACAAACGATGTATGATTTAACCACCATCATCACAACCAAATGAACCTTCTGTTAAGTGTTCAAGGCATTCGCAAAACTGTTTCGTCACCTCACCATTGCACCAATCAAGTCCAAAATTATAGTAAACGATAAATAAACTATTGCCTCCCTCTTCACAGTAGAAATATGTGAGTAATAAAACAAGATATCGCAGTCTTGACTCAATATTAACAAACATTAAGGATTCAAAGCAGCTGCTACGCTATGTGAAAGAAGATATGGAATCCGAGATTCCCAATCATGATTTTGGTAATGTTGAAGAAAATACTGTTTTCGATCAGGTCAAAGCTACGTGTTCTATAGTTAATTTCCTCTTATATCGCTGTTTAATTAGAATATTTGACATTGCGTTTTGAAATGTGTATTTATCTTTTTTTATTGTTTCTTTTTGAATTTTTGCAAAAATGTTTTATTAATATGTATGTACGTGGTTTATTAAATGCTTTTTTCTTGGCTAAGCATGATCAAATGTAGCTATTGTGCCATTAAATCCATTCAACCAACCAGTGTATTAATATTTTTATTATTATAATTTTTTCTTTACATTTAATGTTTTTGTATGTATTTTGCACACTGTATTTATTTACATATAATGCGCAATTTCTTTTACATTTTTAGACAAAATTTACGATGTGCTTTGTACATGGGTTATTTCTACAACTACATGAAACGAACATGTTGTCACCGAGCCACTAAATCACCACTTCTACTGTGTAGAGCGTTTTTTAGTTTTCTTTCTTCCTTCCAGCATGATCGTATGCAAAATTCACCAACGGCGAATTTTCAGACTGTAGCTATGTTTCTGTGTTCGCTTAAAACAAATCTAAAAATTGGAGATTGAAAGCAACGATTTAAATTGTCGTCTTTTCCATCGTAATCTCTCGCTCTCTGAAAACAAAATAAACGTAAGTACACAATAGGTGGACCTTTTTATTCGGCTTTCACAATTTCTAGTAATTACTATTAGTATTATATTTATATTGTTGATAAATAATTTAAAACAAAGTTTGTAATGGGAGAATAATATATATTGTAGAACCCTTAAATTTACGTTATTGTATCACCTACTAAATACACACTAGTAAATACAAAACTATATATTCGCATTTCTTTTTAGTGAGACATGATTTCAGCAGAATTTTCTTCTAATTCAGGATTTTCTACCGCGAAAATAGTACGTTAAACGTTATACACGAAACATATTTTTTTTTCAGATTAAAAAAAAAATCCCAATTAAAATGTGTGCACATTATATTTGAATAAATATGGCATATATTTGTATATGTACTGTATGCGGGGTTGCAAAATTTTCTTTTTTATCGTTATGTAACTATACTTTGTATATGAACATATTTTAAGCTAGTTGGTTGTTGGTCTGTTGAAGAATTTTCTGTCCTGATGCTGATGCATGTATCGAACGGTTTGTATCTCACGAGTGGGTGAATTAAAATAAAATCATGTCAAAAAGTACATATGAAAAACTCATTGAAATTTTTTTTTAATTGGCAATTTTATGCTTTATTTTATTCAAAATTCGTCTTTTCTTTTAAAAAGAAGTCAACGAATTATTTTTATAAAAACATAACGATGCATTATTTTATTTCTTATGTCTATTTTTTGGAGTATTTATATATAATTTATTTATATACAAATATATATATATATATGTATGTTAATTATTTCGTTTTGAATATTCTCATTTTTCATACATTTTATTTTCGACAAATTTATTAAATGGCAGTCATCATTCGAGCAATACTGCGCAGTTTTAGCTTTCTTGTAAAAATATTTTTCATTAATACTTTCAACTTGAATTATACTCTGAAAACATAATTTTTGAAATTCTTCGTTAAGAGTTTTTTTTTATTCTGATAACTTATATAAAAATAAGTTTTCCCATTGAAAAATATCTTGAGCTTTCAATTTCTTATTATTATGTTTTTTCAAGATGAAAGCTTAAGCAAAAGTGTACTTTTTGCTAACTTGAAACGTGATTATTGAAATTGTTGCATGAGTTTTATAAAACTTTAAATACATTTGCGTTTTTTAAAATAAAAACTGTGTCATTTTAAGATGCCTGAAAATGAAAAAGAAAATATCCTTAGAATTTTTTTATTTTTTTCTGCAGAAAAATGATGAAATATATATGTTACAGTTCAAAATTGTAAAATAGAGATTCGTTTCTAAATATGATATTTCGTTAAAATGTTTGTTGTGCAATTTTATTTAAATTAAGAATAAATTTTACAATGCCTTCAATAAATGAATGAATATTTAGAAAAAAACATTTAAATAATACTTGTTTAAGTATGTCATTTAATAAATGCATTTTGCCATATTTAGAGACATAGAGGGAATCTCTCAACAAAACTTATATTTGTTAATTCCAATTTTTAGCAATAGTCTTTCCATCATGCAGGTAATTTAGATTTATGCATTTAGATCAACAAAACCTCAAGTTATTGAGATTGAATCACTTCTGAAAAATGGACTCTGTAAAACCTCTTTAGGCCACGTTTCAGCCCATAATGGTATCCTGGGTAATAAAATGGCTTATATGTTTTCAAAGGTGCCAGCCTCTAGATTATCAGTTGATTTATCACTTCCAGTACCGCACTCGTACATCAAAAGATATATTTTCGCTCATTGTATGAAGCAGTGGCAGAATCACTGAGGCTACTCAGATAAGGGTAGCTATATCTATGTTCTAGTCCAAATGGTATCCTTGGATTTTCTCCTGCTCACTCTTTCCACTACAGCTTTCTTTACCGGTCATGGTGCCTTCGGAGTCTACCTCTTTAAGTTCAAAAGATCCCTTTATCCTCTTTGTGAGTGTGGTGATGTTGCTTTAGCCCGTCATTACTTCTATAATTGTCCTTAAGCAGCTTCCTGGCATATTATCCGTCCTTTTGTTCATCCAGACGGTTTGCTGGCTAATATTTCAACGCATTCGGCATTGCTCTCCAAACTTCGCAACATCCTTAACTTCGTATGTGACATTTCTATCTTAATACATCACTGAGCCAGTGATTCGGGTTCCCCCTTATTCATTGCCCATTGTTGGGACAAAGCTTTGTGTTCTCCAGCAGTGATATTATTTTGTACTATTGCCTTTCGAAAAACATTGTTTTCGTTATGTCCATATATGTATTTATCTATTGTTCACCGCCCCACCCTCTGTCACGCTTGGAGGCAGATCATTTTCGGCTGAATTTCGTATTTTTTAAAGACTTCATGCTAGGGAACTGGGAGAGACATCTATGCTCTACAAATTTGGTTTTCTAGTCTGAGCAGTCCTTCTAGGGCACTGAAATATGAAAATATAAAGTAATTTTAAATATACTTTTACTGCGTCTTTCAATTCATACATTTCGTTTTTTATATTTTGTTACTATATAAAAATATTTTTATGTTCACGTTTTATATAACTTGTTCTCACTATTTTGTCCGTCTAGTACCTCTTAGTAATTTTTTATGTATGCGTGTCACTTTTCTGTTAAACTAATATAAAAAGAGTCATATTTGTTTGAATATTTGAATTTTTCCTAACTTTTCCTTTTGACATACCTTTGAAATACAAGAAAATATTATTATTCAAACAATACTGCGCAGTTTTAAATTTCCTTCAAATGTATTTTCATAAATCCTTTCAACTGAAAATACAATCACAAACCCTAAGTTTTGAAATGCTTCTTCGAGAATTTTTTCTTTCTTTCTTTGATTCTGATAACTTCTACAAAAATTGTTTTTCCAGTTAAAATTGTTTCTACTTTTTAGTTTCTCATTATTATGTTTTATCCAAGACGAAAACTTAAGCAAAAACATGTTTCTTGTTAGTCTAAATTGTGTTTGTTGAAATAGCTCAATGTCCCTTATAAAACTCAAATACATTCGTTTTTTTTTTTTTTTTTTTTTTTTTTTTTTTCTTTTTGCTGACTATGTCTGTTATTTTCCGAAGTTTTAAAATAAAAGACTTATCTTTGAAAAAATATTAATTCATTCCGGTGAAAAGTGAAGAAAGTATGTATTGAAATTGATTTTTGTAAAATAAAGTTTTGTTTCCTTAAATACGATTTATTTAGAATATTTGCACAGAAATTTTGTTTTATTTAAGAATACATAGTTTGCTTCAGCGTCAATAATTGAACAAAATGTTCAGAAAATTATGCATTTTAAATAGCTCTTGAATTAAAGTAGAACATGTTAGATATATGCAACATCCTGTAAAGAAATTTAAGACAGACATTGTTTAAAATTTCATATCTTAAGTCATTACTTACTGCTCGATTTAACTTTTTAAGAACTTTCATACGTTTCTGTTGCGTTTTTGTTATTATATAAAGTATTATCTTTTTAATAAATGGCTCACAAGTTTTGTGTCGGTCGCATATCTCTTGTTGCGTGCCTTAGAAGTATGATCGACTTTAGTCTCAAAAACATGCCTCACCAATATACATCGGTCGAAGAATGTGTGTTTTTATCTGTTAGTAATGTTCTTATGTTAGCAGAAAAATGAAACATAAAAAAAATAAAAAAATAAATACTTATAGTATTTTATGCTTGATCTCACACTTTATGATTTGTTTAAATTTTTTTCAAACTTTTGCGTGTCAATCAAAACTGAGATCTTCAATCTACGCAGCTTGAGATTGAAAAAAAAATAGTAGGAAATATGGAAGTATCTACACTGATGTTACGGTTAAGGGTGCTAATATAAAATCACCATTTTCGTATTTTTTTCCAAAAGGTCGCGGTTGCAAGAAATTTTTGTACAGAAAGTCTGTTAGTATCACTGCGGATATCTACAAGTTTTGTGCCAGTTTTCAAATTTCTGGGCAATAAATTTTCTCTGAAGAATTAAAAAATGTTTTTTCAGACTTGATGAGGAGTTTTATAAGAGAGAGACCTGAGTGCATTGCACTCATCTTACGCCACTGATAGACCACCCTGATTTTTTTAATCTATTATATTAATGAAGAAAGTAAACATGTATCAATGCCTTTTTTCAGGTGTTATTTAAAAAAGTACGAGGGTTATTTTTAAAGCAAGTATTGTTTTGAATTCCCTGTGCTGCAGTATGCATTCCGCGCGTGCGCGCTGTTTACCTACATCTGTTGGCAAGACAAAGGTGCCATTACGAAAACATTCACTCGTGTAAACGTTTGTTTTTTGGTATTTAAAATATCCCGCTGCTTGTGAGATACGATTGATGATTCGTTTTCTTAGTGCTAAACACGTTAAAACGGCTGAAATTCATCATAAGATTAGTGAAGTGTACGGACAACACATTATGACCGGTGGAATGGTACGGATATGAGTTACAGCTTTTAAAGATGGACACACAAATGTTCATGATGAGATATGAAGTGGGCACGCTTCATTCATTACCGAATATTCAGTGCAGAAACTTGACGAACGAGTGACACAGGACAGACACGTTACGAATTCGTCATTACCTGATGAATTTCCTCGGGTTTCACGCAGTGTTATGTACGAAATTGTGAGGAAACGAGGTGGCAAACTTCTATGAAAAGGCGATTCAAAAACTGGTTGTAAGATACGATAAGTGCCTTAATATTGGCGGAAATACTTTAAAAAATAGATTGAGGTACAGACTTTCATATAAAAATAAAATGGGTGACAAAATTATAATTGTTTCTTTTTTATTTCATACTTTAAAAATAGTCCTCTTATTAAAATATGTTTTATTAAGAAATAAAATATACAGTTCGAATACGTAACATCTTATCTCGATAGCATATGCTTTGAAATTACAATTGTGGATGCTGAGCATTTAATTAGTGGTTCGAGAATGGGGGGCGGGGTGTATCTCAGTTTTCTGTTGATTTTAGTGTTTTCTCATATTGGCCACCACTCTCATTGGCCACCACTGTATTCTTCGTAATTTATGCAATAATTGTCTTAATTTATACAATAATTGTCTGCAAAAGAACATTTTGAGAAATTAATGATAAAACATATACATATAACATAAATTCTAATGCATATTTTTTCTTTATTACTTTTACTGATGTAATAAAGCTTATCCAAATATATGTTGCTGCTCATTACATTCCTGTAACACTTTTAATGACACTACAGAAAATTGTTTACTGGAAAAATAAGTAAAATAACTGTAATTGCTCCTATTACTGTGCCTAAAAAAGAAAAATCTTTCATGAATTAATGAAAATGAATAACATGTTTTTTTTTTTCATATATTATATTTTCGATCTGTTAAGTAAAAAAAAAATTAAGAGCATGAGGATACATTTTAAAAATAAACAAATGATACATGTTAATTACATATTATAGATATAAATAAATGACTAACGTTAAATACATAATTTCTTATATTAAAAAAAAGAAAAATTACAACAAATGTAAATTTTATATTAAATGATATATTGTGTGCAATATCACATACTATTCATTATTTTTTCCGACGTAACTATACTTCACACTTAAAATAATTAGAGATATTGTTCAATTATTAATATATTTCTTCTTTTTTAAAGGAAAAAAAATATTTATCTGAAATATTTTCTCTCTCGAAAAACTTTCACTCAAAAACATCATATGCTATTACTGTGATACTTTAATCTTGCTCTTACAAATGCACTTCCTAGAAGAATTAAAACAAAATTGTACATTTTATTTGGAACTCAGCCAAATATCACAGTAACTTAAGAATAATCCTACCACAACAGACTTTGAAGTGCCACTTCTAAACAAAGTAATAACTATTTAAAATCATTCATTGTAAAAATGGTTAAATGAAGTATTTTTAGAACTGGCCTATAGCAGTATACGTTTCACAAGAGAAATGTATAAATAATTTATTTCTTTTTTAATATACTGTCGAATATTTTTCTTCCACCTTTGTTTGTCTAAATGTATAGTTTTCTAAAATTTTCTAAAATTCGACAAATTAGAAATTCTAAAAATATATGGATGTCATATTGAACAAAACTAATTCACAAATATGAATTATGATACAGTAAATATTAGCTGAAATACATTTTATAAAATATGATATAAGGTTAACGGCATGTGCAAATATGTGCAAATAAATAATAAAAATACTATAAGTGTTTGGTATATAATTAAAAGTAATAAATCAATATTTCGCAAATAAATAAAAGTACACAAAAGCAGTAATCCCGTAGACAGTCAATGTAGCGTCACCGTGACATAAAATTCATCGCAACTGGTCACATCACAGCAGTGACTAAAATATAGTATTTCTATTTCATCATACTATAACTCTCAGGTGATCGTTACATCCCGGCTCCACTGTGGGGTCATCGTAACTGATTTTTCGTAATTTGAACCTCGTCGCAAAATGAAACACATCATCCTCCAATTGACGTAGATATGACTTACTTTCTACGTCACTGACGAATATGTAAAAAGTATAAGAAAAGCATTTCTGTCATGGTGATTTCACATTTCGTTTTTTACATTCGCATCGCGATACTATTTAAGAATGTTTTTATAGAAAAAAAAATATATAACATATTAATTAAAAGTTTTATTATGAGAATGTTAAGATGAAAAAGAAAGAAAAATCTTGCGTCAAGCACAGATTATGAAACACGTACCAACACTGCCAGAATACTTTAACAAAACTTCACTGTTCAATAATGTAAATAAGATACCTAAATAAACATTTTAGAAAACGCATAACGCATTTGAAAACAATCTTTCATCAATTGCCCCCCATAACGGGAAAAGTACTATAATTCTTTTGTGCATTTCTGTATAAGATCTATAGATTTGTATATATTCTACACAGTATGATAAAAGTTAATTTAATAAGAAAATGCAGTTGAAAATTTACCTTCAGCAACTTCTACCAATAGACAGAAACATACTTGAATTATTTTGTACACCCCTGTATTTTGCCACAGATTTTTATACATTCCACATATCAAGCTAAAACTTAATTCAGGCTAAAACATGCTTAAAACTACTGAAATCATACAGAAATTATCATCAATAGTCGGCTATGTATCAAAGTCTTTGGGTGGTCCGAAATATAATTATATTTATATTCTATAAACATCTCTTAGTATACTAAATACAGCTCAACTTGAAAATGCATAACTCAATTAAAAACCACCTTTAAGCAATTTACGCTCATACTCAATAATGCTTACGGATTCTTTTGTGTAGGCCTATATATGATCTATAGCATTAACACACGCAACATAGTTTGCACAAATTTAATTAAACATAAAAACACATGCACAATTGAAATCGCACAACCAGAAATTATCACTAACAGACAGTACCTTGGATACAGTACTTTATTCGAGATATTTGTGTGGCCCTGTAAATGCTATGCACATCATATACTACGGAATATCTGTTGCAGTAAACATCTGTAATGCATATCAATTTCATTATATTTGAAATAGTATAACATAATTAAAATATTCTGCAAACAGTTTTTTTCTGTGGACCATTACGTGAGGGAATATTTTTGTGTTGCCCTGTAAATGAAAAATAAAATTGTGCGCACCCGATATTGTACAGATGGCATCTTTTAGTGCACTTCATAAATGCATATCATTTTCATTATATTTGAAATGGCTTAACCTCATTAAAATACATTTGAATCCCGTTGGCCGTAATGTGACGGAATACTTTTGAGAGTCCCCAGAAATGAGCTATAAATGCTACACACTTCATTTTAAATTGCGATCGTGCTATAGTTAACGTCGATAACATATAAAAATTATAGAGCAATTCGAGTATTTTTACGAAAGTTACAGCACGGCCACACTGTTAGAAATGGATACTCAAATATCACGAAATTTTCTTCGTTTTTGACGAAACCATTTCCTGGGAAATGCTCCGAGCGAATATTTCGTGAAAATGAGAAAATTAATTTCTTCAGTTTTTTGAGGATACAAATTTCGTCAAATTGCTTGTTCGAAAGCATAAAAAAAATCCGGTGGTGCCATCGATTGACAATTTTAGAAGCATCTGTACTTGCCAGGAAAAAATTATGTCGCTTTTCTCAAGTCTTCGAACGCGCGACCTTGTGTGTGAGCGGCCAATGCGTTACCTACCTTGCCAACGGGACCTTTCGTAAATTTGATTTTAAATGTATCTACGGAATGTTGCTCTGTGTGTTTATATTTTAAGAAGGTAGATTGTATTTTTATCGGTGCTGTTATAATTTCTGAATGTTTTAATTAATAAGGCTAGATTATTATTTTGGTTTTTCTATGGTTAATAAATAGCTAGAATATGGCTTGATTAATATAATTTATTAGAGAAATGTCCTTTGTTCAATGAATTATTAGAATATGGTTTAGTTAATTTGTTGGTCAGAAATAATAAATATTGAAGTGCATATTGGAGAAGAGTTTATTAATTTTAGATAGTTTTTAATACGTTATTGTTTATAGAGGGTAAAGGGATCAGTTATGCATATTTTAAATTTGATTGTTATATGAATCAATTTCTTAAATAAAAAAGAGCTTCTAAAATTTTGATTTTTTTTAAATAATAAACATTCCTGAAAATTGTGACACGAATAACATAAACGTATATCTGCTTACTAAAATCGCGGGATTTGAGAAGGTACCGCGAGTCCCTGTGTAAACAGCTTAAAATGCCTTTCCTTAATATTCATTGAGTCTAACCGTGAATGGGGAAACAGTTTCGTCAAATATTTGAGCCTTTCCATTTCATTAAAAATCAAAATTGAGACGAAATGATTGTCAAAAATGATGAAATACAGCTCAAGAATTGCTGAATCGTCAAAACTGAGAGTTTTATTTTTGACAGTGAGGAAGTAGTTTCGTCAGATATTTGAGGATTCGCGTTTCGTTAAAAACCACGTGACTTTGTGACGAAATGATTGTTAAAAATAACGAAATAAAGCTCAATGATTGTCGAATTGTCAAAATTGAGTGTTTTATTACTGAGAGTGCAGCTGACCAGACGGATACACTGAGATACAGATAGAAAAACAGATGTTATAAACTCTTCTCAACTAGATGTGGGAAAGTGTTAATAAAAAATGTAACTTCTTCAGTAAAATTATTCGAATCATAAATTAAATTGAAATTTACTTTTTCAAGTTTTAAGTTGAGGTAATTGATAAAAACTATTTAAATAAGAAAAATTAAAACAGAATTATTTTTCTCATGTTATTTGCGGTTAAACAATTGCTGAATAATGAATTAGGAGAATGTCATACATTAATATAAGATATTTGCAGTATTAGGAATATTTATGTCTATGAGAATGGCACAAAAAAGATCCATTTTTAACTGTAATGTCACTAATTGTAGATATTCATTCGGTAGAAGCATTGAAAGAACATTATAAAGAATACATTTTTTCTCTATTTCATAAACAAGTGAATTCTATGCATCTAACATATTCTCTATATAAAATATATGCATTATTTTATAACCTTTATTTGATTTTATAAATAAAGCGAGCAATATTTTCAGAGACACGAATCTAAAAACCCTGTGAAAGTTAAAAAAAGAAAGAAAAATCATATGTAAAGCGTAGATTATGAAACTCTTTCCAACACAGAAAGAAAATTGTAACGAAACTTCAGCGTTAATTAAGGTGAAAGAAGATATGTAGGTAAACAGTTTAGAAAACATATAATACATTGAAAAACGCAGTTTTCGAAATAGCCCTTTAGTCTCAAAAAACAGTCGAATTATTTTTTGCAGCCCTGTATATGATCAATAGATGTGGATATATAGCATGATAAAATTTATTTCAGTTAGAATAACCACATTTAGCAATTTTCGAAAATCGATGGAAATGCACTCGAATTATTTTGTGCAGCCTTGTATATGATCAATAGATGTGGATATATACTATGATACAATTTAGTTCAGTTCGAATATTCAAAATTTAGCAATTTCCGAAAATCAATGGAAATGTACTCGAAATCTTTTGTACAGCCCTGTATATTATATGAAGACTTTTGTACACACCGTATATTAAGCTAAAAGGCAAATTAAACTCCTTCGCAGCAATTACCAACCGTAAACAACAATGTATCTTTTTCATTGCGTATGCCTGTATATGAATATTTATATTCCACAAACTTCTATCAGTCTACTAAATATAGTTCAGCAGGAAAATACTTAACACAATTAAAAACTACGCTTAAACAATTCACTTCCATAGTATGTAATACTTGCGGATTCCATTGTGTAGCCCTGTAAATGAACAACCGAGTTTATAAATACACACGTTATATGAAACAATTTAGTTAAACTTAAAAACGCAAAATCAAAGTTGAAAACTCACTTATCACACATAGACTGCAAATATTGTACATGCACTGTAACCGATATCTTTTGCGTGTCCGTATAAATAAACGCAATGCATACCACACTTTCAAAAGAGCAATTTATAGTGCAAGTCAGTAATGCATATAAATTTCATTATGTTTGAAATATTGAAATATCATTAAATTACACTGCAAACGATTTTCCCCAATGAACAATGTGTAAAAGAATTCTTTTGTTTGACTCTGCAAATTAATAATAAATGCTTTGCACCCCATATTCTACAAAAAGCATGTTTTAATGCGATTCTTAATTGTATATCAATTTTATAATTTTTGAAATGACGTAGTATGATCAAATTGCACTTGGAACGATTATTTCCCATTGACTGTAATGCTAGGGTATACTTTTGACAGTCCCTGTAAAAATACTATAAGTGCTACACACTTCAATTGAAATAGGGAGCATGCTATAGTAAACGACAATAACATATAAACATTTCAGGACAATTCAAGTATATTTACGGGAGTTAGAGCACGGACAGACAAACCGAAGTCATAAACCCTTTTCAACTAGGTTGGAAAGTGTTATAAAAGGTTTGCAATAAACTATTTGATAATAATGTACAAACTATGTAGCAGAGTTTTCATTAAGAGATGGAATTTTCTCATTAACGAGCTGTTTTGATAAACATTCAATAAAAAATGCATTCAATGAATCGTACATAGAATTTATATTTAATTAAACAACGAATTGGGGTTATGTTTTCAAATATATTTTTAGAATGAATTATCTACAATTTTCTCTAATTGTGATAGAATTTCTAAGTTATACCGAGAAGAATTTCAGAAATAGGCATTTCGATAAGCATTTTAGAAAGAATAGTTTGTATGAATTGCAGAATAATAATAAAAGGTATATTCATTAAAATTGGAATTTTCATATAGGCACATCTGCATAAATACTTCATTACCGCTTTCAAAAATAAATACACAATGCATTGCCAAGTTGCTGATGTTGCAATTATGTTATTGGAGTTTATTTCACATCAAAATTGTATTATTATATACTTCTTTATATAAATATTAAACATAGAAGAAATATAATATCCAGAATGTTCAGTAAAGAGTTTGAGATTTAATTTTTGTTGTTGTTGTTTAATAAGACAAATGTTATGAAGAACGCTATAAATCTAAAATTAATATGCTGTCATTTTAAATTAAATTACGACATTCTAAACTAACTAATTTTGTTACGTATAAAATACTTACATTTTATAAAAAATTTTTTTTGTTTCATACACTGAAATGTTAGTGTTTTATCGAATGCCATGTTCATAAATAAATGAAAATTTCTACTTTTCTAAAGAATAATGTGCAAAGTTACATACCATAAAAAATCAACATATATTGCGTCAGAAAAGATACGCGTGCCATTAGGAGTAACAAACTTGCTTAAATATTCTTTTATGTACACAATTCATGGAACTACTATGAAGAAAAATAATTGACATATTTTCAATATTGGGAAGCTTCAACTGTAACCGGTTCAGCAGCTCTTGATTATCGCAGGGATGAACTTACAGCAATACATTTGAATTAAAATTTACTCTTCATTTGAACACCTTAACCATATAATTATTTTCATAATTAATGCAAATATATTTATTCATTTTTACTGGTAAAAATTTGTCCCGGCGTTAGTCAGGCTCTGCCGTTCCGCCATATTTTGACAATACGAACAATCATCCTGTGAATGTCAGTGAATTTGATTCCGCAACCTTTCACAAGTAAATTTGAAGAGAACATTTCGGCCTAATTTAAACGCCTTATTCATGCAGAATTCCTGTCATAAATAAGACAAATGTTCATTAGTTTTTACTGGTGGGATTTTGCACGGCGTTAGTCAGGCTCTGATAGAATGTAAACAAACAACAGCCAACTTCTTGTGACAAAATCCTCAGATATTTCATTCTCAACTGTTACACCCTGCACTATTTGTCTCCTTCTCTTTATTCATAGCTTCAATGCATAATTCTTGTTGATGTATCCAGGAATAAGTTTAAAAAACATGTTTTTAGAAAGTTAGAGAAATATTCTCTGAAAAAGTTTTTAAAAAAAATAGAGAAAGGCAAAATTATCATTTCTATAAACTGCAGGAAAAAATTAAAGGAACAGTTATAAAAAAGTACTTTATGTTAATTATATTAAGTGACGTCTAATGAAAGGTCCTATGTTGTTTGGCATGCCTCATATATGTTCAAAATGCAGTTGATTCCGCAACCTTTCACAAATAAATTTGAATAGAACTTTTTGCCTAATTTAAACTAGTGTTCCCGATGCGATACGTATTTCAGTTAAGGTAAAGCTAGGAGAGTCTGCCCACAATTCAAAAGAATAACAATAAAAAATCTAAATATTAATTTTTTGCTGAACTATCCATGAATAATTTTTACTTCATTTGTTTTCTATGAATTTCCATTGATATTTTGTTGTTATGTTGTAATTTAATAGAACAATTGGAATAAAACCAAGAAAGTTATTTTGTGCAATCTGTCCTTACAGGGTTGGTATGATTGCGCCCAGGGGTAGGAGAGATTGTTACTAATAATAACTACAATTAAATTGTTAACAATAATAATTACACTTAAACGACATTGTTGTAAGGTTTTTGTATTAGGAGTGAATATTTCAACCTAATGATTAAATAATCAGAAAAAGGAAATAATTTTAAAAACTATTTAAAAAATTTAATTAAAGGGGAAAAAATTAAAGATTCAGAAAAGCAAGTCCAGATAAGATTACAGAATAACATTAAGTTACTTGAAAACACGTTTAACTTAAAATTAGTTCATTTTCATTTTTCATTTTTATATGCAAATTTACCATTAAGCTGCGTAATCTCTCATAGCATGGGAACTAATGGGTACAATGAGCCACCTCTCCTAAGTAGTAGATGCGCAAACTCTCCAATTTCGGTAGGAGAGATTGGGCGCCTTTTATTTAAACATGGCCGCTACTAAAGCGAACCGTTGATGTTCACATTGATAGTCTAGATTAGTAGCTTATGAGAAATCGTTTAAGTTTAAAATATTTTGTACTACTGACATTGTATAGAAATTCTGATGAATAGCTATGAACATTCAAGCACTTACTTTGGGAAAACAAAACAAAATAGAAATGCTTTATCTTAGACGCTCAAAACAATCAACGTGCACTTTCAAGTAGACACTCCACTACTGCTGTTGTACAACTACCTGAAGTCGCTGCTCGCTCACTCTACTCCTTACCCCCGAAACTCTATGTGCGCAATCTCTCCGACCGAGTCATCTCTCCTGGCTTTACCTTATACGATTTACTGATATACGTATATCCGTATAATACGTGTTTAAGAAATACGTATACCTTAAACTATACGTTTAAACGTATCCGGATACATATAAGTGTATATCGGTTAAACGTATAATTCAAGTATATATTTAACCCTTTAACGGACATTAGTTTCTCCACGAAATCACAAATGTTTAATTACGAAATTCAACATTGACAGCAGAATTTTAATAGAAATGTTTTCCATTTATTAAATATGTGAAATATCGCTTTTATCATATATAGAAATAAATTTGTTCATAATTTCCGGTGTCAATCATTTATTTCAACATTTTAGCAATTTAAATGCTTTATCCGTTAAAGGGTTAAAGAGTTAATTCAAGTATACGTATATTTCAAGTATCGTATTTACTTTTAATGCCAATAGATCTCATCAGTGTTACGTCACTGAACGGAGAACAAGTTTGAAATCGGTGGCGTTACTTTAGCAATCTGTATAATATGTTTCATACATAGAACCTTGTTATTTTCCCCTATAAACGATTATTGTAAATATATAACGAAAGTAAAAAGACTTTTTGAGCAAACACGTTTCAGATTTATTGTTAATCCTTATTAAGTATATAATTTCTTGATTAACTTTTATAAAAATGATTATTTTTGTGTGTGTGTACTTAAATTGCGCCCAGGAGGTGTGTGTGTGTGTGTGGGGGGGGGGGGGGGGGTCAAATGTAGCTCTTTCCACGGTGCTAATGTTTTCTACTCTGTGCAATTTCATTTTTTTAACCATGACACTCGTGGTATTTTTTATACAAAGTGTGCATTACAAGATAATACGTTTTAAGAATTGTTATTAATCTTGTACAATTTCATTTTTTGTGTTAGTACCTATAAATTTCGACTACTTATAGCCTGACAAATAATCGTCACTTCAGGTTTCAGAACGCAATCACACAAGCTTAAAATGACTTGCCTTCTCTTTTCTGTTTTTCTGTAAAACGTATTTTCAAAATATTTTTAATACAGAAAAAAGTATTCATAAATAAAGTAAAAGTATGTTTATTTAGTTATTTGTTACGGCCGATTATTTGCACTTGGGATATAGGCCGGTGGGGGAGTGCAACCCCTGGGGATCTTTAAAATAAAAATAAGATTATGAAACTTCCCAGAAGTTGGATTGATGAATGTTAGTATAAAATATGAAGTCAATGTAAGTTAGTGTTCTGCAATACTAATGTTTCGGGCGAAATGTCCACTCCATAAATCAAAATAAGCTATGTGCGTGTGTTACATATATGCGAATGGTAAATCGTTTCATAATTAATAGTTTAGATTTGAGGGGGGGAAAACAAAATCTAAACAGAGGAAAAATATTTCGATTTTTTTGCAAGTACCGACTGCACAGGACACAACGGGTGTTTCTCAAAGCCTCTGATCCGCAGACCAGCAGGAGAAAGGCATAATTTTTTAAGCAATGAACGAAAACCGTTTACACGCTTATACGTTTATTCGCTGGTGTAAGTTCTGTATATATTATGTACCGTATATGCTGTTTCGTATAATAAGTATAACCGCCTTGGTCGTATCATACGTATCCAAAATCTGCACCCCATATGATACGTATTATACGCATACTCGTATAAACGTTTAATAGGGAGCACTAATTTAAACGCCTTATTCATGCAGAATTTTTGTCATATAAGACAAAAATATCTATTCGTTTATACTGGGGGGGGGGGGAGGGCTTTGCACGGCGTTAATCAAACTCTGAATCAAATGTAAACAAACTGCAGCCGCCTTCTTGTGACTAAATCCTCAGATATTTCGCTCTGAACTATCTGTCTCCTACTCGTTCTTCATAGCTTCAATGCATAATTCTTGTTGATGTATCCAAGAATTAGTTTTAAAAAATATAAAAAGTTTTAAAAAAGCGAGAAAAAGGCAAATTTATCCTTTCTATAACCTACAGGAAAAAATTAAAGAAACTATTATAAAAACGTACTTTATATCAATAATATTAAGTGACGTCTAATGAAAGATCATATGTTGTTTGTCATACCTGATATAGGTTCAAAATGCAGAATATCCTACATGTGAAAGAAAAAGATTTAAATACGAATATAAGAAACGTTATATAAAATGGAGACTTGGGATAGTTTGTTAGTTTTTAGAACGTTTTAGGAATACGTAAGAAAAAATTATAAGATGTGTAGAATCTTCACAGAAATCAAAGTCAATGTTTCAGGGCTCCGAAATGGTCCGCCAACTGAATACCAATCATTTTTAACAGAAAATTTCATGGTAGGTTTCTACAACATTTCCGCAAAAATTTACGAAAGGTTCCGCAAAAATTTCCGAAGGTTGTTTCAGCAAAATTGGCAAGAAAAATCTAAAAATGAAAATTTTCGAAGAAAATACCGGTATTCAAAAAGCGGACCATTTGGGAGCCCTGACGTTATCACGTTGCTCAATGGTATTCATCTTCCCTACACAGAAATACGCAGATACGATAAAAGTTTCGCGTGTGGTAGATGGAACATATCATTGAGAAGGCATTTAGTGTTTTTTGCGAAATATCGTTGATTTGAAAAATGGATTGGAAGATTTGGAAACGAATAACGTTTTACGTATTTCAATAAACGGATTACATCTTCAGTTTTAATCGATTGCTGTCTCGTAACTATTTTTTTGGGCTGTGGCGCTCGGAAATTCGGTTCAAAACACAAATATTGACAGCAATTTCTCAAAAATTCTTTGCTTTTATCGTAAGAATGGTAAACGCTATTGAATTTTATATTTTCTGAAAAAGAACACCCTCTAATATCAAGTTTCAAATGAAAATAAATTAAGGAATTTTTCAGAAACTAGTAAGTTTGAATTGAAGAACAGCCTTAAAATATATATTTTGCACTCCCAATGTATACATATATAGAAAAATGCAGATGAGACTGATTTTAATTGTTTTAATCTAACGATTAATAGGATTTTCCGATTGAAAGCCTGTAAAAGCTAAAGAAAATTGAAAATGATTAACAACAGTAATTATTAACAGGACTTGGACCGTTATCCACTTTTTTTACAAAACTTTGATTTAAACTAAAATTTCATTCTTTCAAAAATGTAGTGAACATAATTTCTTCCAAAGTCCTTTTTTTAATCTTTTAAACTAAAATCACAATTTTGTAACATAGTTTTGAGATGCTTTGCCAATAGTTTTTCTTTCTTTGATTCAAATAATTTATATAAAAATAGTTTTTCTAGTGAAAATTGTTTCCAGTTTTGATTTTCTCAGTATTAAGTTTTATCTCAGATGAAAATTTAAAGAAAATATTACTTGTTTCAAATTTGACGTCAATCTTACAACGTGACTATTCAAAAAGTGGAATGAATTTTCTAAACTTTAATACCATTATATTTTGTTTTTAATAAGAACAAAGTTACGTTTTAAGGAATCCAAAAATAAAAGTTTTATGGTTGCAAAATTTTCATTTTTTCTAAAGGAAATTTAAGATAAAAAATCTATTACCCTTTAAATATGAAATTTTCAATTTTCATTTCATGTAATTCTTTTCTGTTGAGTAATTATAGTCAGAAATTGTATTCAAATTAAGAATAAATTTTGCATTAAATTTAATAAGTGTATGCAAAACCATGCAATAGATATTAAATATAGTCCATATTTAAACAAGTCATATAATTTAGGATGTTATATAAGAAGAGAATTATGTAAATTTCTTTAGTATTCTTGTCGTATTTCTTGTTGCAGATGTCTTTTGAAATTTCAACTTTTAACACACAACTTTCTGCATCAATCTGAATTTTGAACCATATGCTGCTTCATGCATTCCTTTTGCACGTTTGTTTATAATACAAAATATTTTTGTTTACTACATAGGGGAAAAAGAGGCCCTTGTAAACATTTGTAAGCATTTTTGGTTGTTTCTCGATGTTACCTTATATTTATTAAACAAAAGACGATTGATACCAATATTTATAGTTTTTAGGATTATATATTTGTTTAGTTTGTTCAAATATGCCTCATTGGTAGGGTAGTTATGAACGTGCTCAGGGCCTGTGTGAGTAAAACATAAACATTATTTTCCAAAATAACATTATATATTTCTATTTCAATACACAATAAGTAATAATATTTTTTTAGCATGTATTTACATTTAAGATTCAGTTTACATTTTTAGTTTATTTTATCTCAAATGCAAACACATTTTCAAATTAAGTAAAAGTTAAAATAATGTCACCCACACTGGTGGATACAATATGCGAACCTTTCAATAGATGCTTTAAAAGTATTTTTTGTTTTAATGTATGCCTTGTTAAACAAGAAAGGTCCGTGTTCAAAATGGATTTTTGGATTTTCTCAATAATATTTTGTTCAGTTGAAGCAGATTATCCTTTTCTCTTTACACTGGCTATGGTCGTTGAAGATATTTAATTATAATTATAAAACAATTGTTTTGAATATTTTTGTGGACTCATATTACATTTTAGAAATGATGAATTTTTTTTTCTAGAAGGATTTTCTTTCCATAGAGGAAAGTATACTTTAATGGATTTGGTGCTCCGAATTCATTGGTATGATGGTTAGGGCGTATCGAAAAATCCAAATTTCTTAGATCTTTTTGCGGTAGTGCGAAAAAGTTGTGAACTCCCTTTATTAAAAAGAGTACAGAATCTTAAAACTGTGGGTTGATATCTTCTGTCGCCTCATTGGGCCGAAAACTCAAAAAATTGGACTAAAAATGATTAAAATACAAAAAATAATAAATAATCACGGATTTTGCTCATCGGTTTGGGGTAGTACTTAGAAGTTACTATTTTCTAACAACAACAACTATAGAAAATTGTAGAATTATAGGTTAATACCTTCTGTCACCTCATCGGCATCGAATTTTGGAAATTTTGATGCTTTTTGGTAGTTTTTATTTTTGTAGTTTTCTGCATAACTGTTTACTGCTTGCACAATGCACAGTCGAGACAGACTGGGTTTGGCGGTCTGCCAAAACAGTGGAACACCCCTATTTTCACGCCGAGAAACAACAACAGCCATCAAAAATTTTTGAATTATACGTTAATATCTTCTATCGCTTCATCGACACCAAATTTTGGAAAATGAAGGCGAAAATTTAAATAAATACACGTCACACTTACCTCATTTTAATGCGAACACAAAGTTTATTTTACCTTTCGAACATACAAATGACAAAAGCTTTACTTCTTGTAATAATTTTTGGTCTCAAATCTTGACATGTGTTTTCTAGATAGTAGTGTCGCTCTAATAAATCTATCCCTGTTCTTCGCCCCAACTGTTTTTCAGGAGGCTGCAGTGACTAGTTTCACAATCCGCTCAACCACTTGTATGTGTGAAACAATATATTGGGATACTGCCCTGTATCATCTTCAGAAATTCTTGAGAACTGATCGCTCTGAAAACAGGAGGCGATATCACATAATAAGCTTGCCAGTCAATGAGATCTACATAGTTCGTAGCTCCAAAGTTAACAGCAGGAATAACGAATTTGCGAACACAATTTCCGTCTGGGCTAATTTCTCTAGCCTTCATAATCCACCAGATGCAAGGGTCCTAATATGGCACCTACCATCAGTTAACACGGCCAAAAGCATGTTTTCTGGTGCCGCAATGTAAGCGTTGCGAGAAATAACTGGGTCGATTACGTCACAATACTTTGGCAATTACCGAGATGAGCTGATGAAATGCCACAGGTGTCTAGCACCGTCCTTTATGAAATGACGAATCTTAATTCGGAACCATGAGGGTGCGTAGACTCTTAGAATGAATACCACCAACGTTAGAAACTAATTTGATGAGTCTGATGTAGATATATATAACCTCGTATTCGATTGGAAGTTGTTAGCCAGCAGGACAAATTCAACGTTCCCGGTTCCCGGATAGCTAGATCTGAATAAAAAACGCCGCAACTAATGGCGGTACAAATGTCTAAGTATTTCTGATCTGAACTGAGGGTGGTAGGATCAATGTCTGGCAACTTGCATTCAATACTATTAAAAACAACAATTGAAAGCTTTTCCAATCATTTGAGGTTTCGTCCAATGCCTCCGCTGTAAGATGTGGGTCATATGACTTGCCTCTATGGACTCAAATGGGTGTCGTAATGGCAACTCGTTAAAATGAAGGAAGCAGATAATTAATTGAACTGGCCTCTGAAGTTTCAGTTCATACCTGCGAATTACGTCATTAGACACTCCTGTATTCACTACAGTGCCGTCACACCCGAGAACAAAAAAATTGCTAAAATCATCCAATAAAGCACTTGTTACGTATTCCTAAATACTATTAGATATATCAAGACTAGATTAGCTTTCAGGTGTAACATGTCCCATGTACGTAGAACCAGGCTCCGATACAATACAGCAATGCGCTTCTACAATTGTTCTTTGGAACTGATTGTCTTCGAGTATTTCTGTCGTCCATCGAAATAAAGGCCCTACCAGTGGCTGAGAGGTTCTGCCCTCAAAGCTGGTAGACGGAATGTGCTGGGTTCAAAACCCTGTCGCGCTCGTCGACCTAACCGTTCGGAGTTTTCCGTGGTTTTCTTCGAACCTTGCCGTAAATACGGGTTAGGATCTCTTAGAAAGACCCCCACGGAGGGCACTCCCCCTGGGCCTATATCCCTCATGTTGATAACTGGCCGTCATAAATCAACCAACCAACCAACCAACCATCGAAATAAAGACCAGATAGAGTGGAAGGATTTTCAATTGATTTTGAGACCAATTTTTTGTAAATTCTCGATTTTTCCCTTCATATTTTATTTTTGTCTGTGACGAGCCTGGTATCTGATTCCGATATTAAACCCAAATCTTGCATAACACTCGATGCAATAGCAGCCGTAGTTCTGTTGGGGACATCATACCTTTGACTGACAAGAACTGTGTTGCCCAGTTTTAAATGCATTTGAACCCTCCTTGTGGGCTGCTGAAGCGACGCTGTGTAAGACGCATGTTTGGTGCTCAACTTGTCTTCACTATTTTGGGTGACCGCCAAACCCAGTCTGTCTCGATTGTGTATTGTGCAAGCAGTAAACAGTTATGCAGAAAACTACCAAAATGCGTCAAAATTTCCAAAATTAGATGCCGATAAGGCGACAGAAGATATTAATCTATAATTCTACAATCTTCTATTGTTGTTGTTGTTACAAAATAGTAACTTGTAAGCACTACCCCAAACCGATGAGTGAAATCTGTGATTATTTATTAATGTTTGTATTTTAATCATTTTTAGTCCAATTTTTGGAAATTTCGGCCCACTGAGGCGACAGAAGATATCAACCCACAGTTTTAAGATTTCGCACATTTTTTAATAAAGGGAGTTCATAACTTTTCCGCACTACCGCAAAAAGATCTAAGAAATTTGGACTTTTTCGATACGCCCTAATGATGGTACATTCAACAAAATTTGTCACTCTCTTAAGAAACATAGTGGGATGCAAAATTAATGGTTTATTTGCAGTTCACGTCTGCCATCACAATGTGTTCAAACGTGCCAAATTGATCAATGTGGGCATAACTTGCAAAAATAAAATACTTTTTACTGAGAAAATGACAAAACCCATTAAAGTTTTATTACTAATGCCACAACCATTTTCAATAATGTTCCATAATAAAATGAAACTTTTTAGAACTCATTCTCACTTTAGTATGTTCGGAAGTTCGCTTACAACAGACCTTCAAAAACATATAAATTTCTGTGACACCAAAAGACAATACCTCATTACTCTGTAAGTTATTACAACAGATGATATTATTAAAACATACTATTAAGAATTTTTAAAGGATTTTTATCTGAAATTTATTAGTTTAAATGGATTTTCTTTTATGTAATCGGTTTTCCCCCAATAGACCCATGGGTCTCTCAATAGTCCATTTTTAGAATAACAGTATTTCTGAAGAAAATCTCTCTGGGAAGGTTTTACAACATTTGCAATGGATATAAGTTTCATGTAGTTTTCTGCAAAATTGGCGATAGAAATATAAAAAGATAATTTTTTTATATAAAAAATAGGTATTAAAAAAACAGACCCTGTGTAAATCCTGCATGTGTAAATGGATGTTTAAAATTTTTATTTTAGAAACGCAGTTTCTAGAACAATTTCCTTAGTAGTTTAAATGTAATACTTGATTTAAAAAAATAACAATTTTTACGCTAAATATGTAATATATTGTATTTATAATCACAAGTATTTCTTCTAAAAAACAGCTATAGTTATAGCGTTTTAAATATATTATGAGAGGCAATTTCATTTGAAAAATAAGTGAGCCCTCTGTATAGTTAAAAGTACTTTTGCTATGATTCGCATAAAAATAATAAATAATACGAATAAATAAATTAAATCCAATGAAATTTGTCAAACAATTGAAGAACAATGTGGAATGCAAACTTAACGTTTCTTTTGCAGTTCGAATATTTCTAAAATGTTCACGTCGGCTAAAACAGTTACAACAATTTGTTCAAAGAGGCCAAACTGATCAACGTGGCCTTAACCCCCTTCGGATTTGAATTGGCAGATTTTGGGAAACATTACTTTTACGTCAACAATGTTAAAAGTGGCTGTCTAAATCATAAAAGTTAAAAATTTACTGAAATTTAACGAAAATGTCATTTAAAGCAGCGTTTCTTAAACTGTGGTCCACGGACCCCTGGGGGTCCGCGAGCTTACAGACGGGGGTCCTCAATCCCAGTGTTGAATTCAGACCTTTTTCTTCGGTAAAAAATTTCTGTAGCTGTAGTTGTGGATAAATGCAGGAGTAGAACTTCTAATCTAGGACTATTATTAAACATAGAATAAACATCTAAATCTTTCGCGAGAGACATTTCAATGTTAGGGAAGGGAACCCAATCTCTCACTCCTCCTCCCCTCCACCTTCTGAATTCATCTCTGTATAAGCCAAACATTTTTACCAAACATTTTCTTCCTCGTCAGCGTGAATTAAATATGCATTCTGTTTCCTGTTGTCATACTAGCAATCGCGTAGAACTCCTATAATAGGAGTCTTACAATCGCATGTCCATACGTCATTATATCAAGAAACGCGAAAGCAAGGTGAAAACGGTAGTGAGTGAATTGCAGCCATTGTCATTTTTAAGTGCACTGCTCTTATTTTTTAGTCACTTTTCTTACACATTTACATATTTATTTTTAATTCAAGATAGGAAGGAGTGGTTATAGACCGCTAAAATATAACGTAAAAAAGAGATGGAGTGACATATACATGATGATTTAATACAAATAACCAATACCAAAGATTTAATTGCAACTGGTTCTAATAATGAAAAGGCAATTTTTGCCTCTTATCAGGTATCTTTGATGGCAGCAAAGTTTGCAAAACCGCATACGGTTCCAGAAAATGAAGCAATGGTCACAACAATGCTAGGAGTAAAAGCAGCAGAGAAACTAAATTTATGTTCATTATCTCAGGATACTGTTAAGAAAAGAATCGCCGACTTATGTAAAAATATTGAGAGTAAATTAATTGAACGTGTAAAAATAAGTCCTTAGTTTATATTACAGGTGGATGAAAGTTTAGACGTTTCCAATAATGTGAATTTGTTAGCTTTCGTTCTTTATGAATTTGGTGGTAAAGTATGTGAAGATTTTTTGTTTTGCAAATTCATTCCATCTCACACAACAAGTGCAGCGCTATTCACATGTTTAGACGGTTTATTCAAGAAAAAGGAATAAACTGGTTAAAATGTGTTGAAATAAATGGGCTCGGGCTATGAGTGGACTTATTAATGGTTTGATCAACTTGGTTAAAGATAAAACATACTGATTAAGATAAAGACATACTGTTATATTCACTGTGAATCACTGGTCGCGATAAAAGTTGTTTCAGTAGTAAATTATTTCAAGGCTCGCCCATTGAATTCTAGACTTTTGAAAATACTGTGCCAAGAAATTGGGAGTCAACACAAACAGTACTTTTGCAAACAGAAATTAGGTGGCTGTCACGAGGAAAAGTTTTAAATTGCATTTTGCACTGCGTGATAAAGTAAGGCTATTTTTATTGGATTCCAAATGCCATTTGAAAGAATGTTTCAATGATTTCTCCTGGCTTGTCTAGGTGACAGATATTTTTAGTTTTCTGAATGATCTGAATTTATGGTTACAAGGAACATTGGTACCTATTTTCCAAGTCCAGGACAAAGTAGAAGCAACAATAAAAACAAATTGATTTGTGGGCAAATTGACTTGAAAATAATATTTTTGACTGATTCCCAACATTATTTGATCTCTGACGATAGAATTCCCCTCATATTGTTGAAAATTTCGTTGTACACTTGAAGAACTTGAAAGAAGCTTTACGGCATTATTTTCCTCCTTCAAAGTCAGAAAATAAATGGATGAGGAATACATTTCATTCCCGAGACATTAGTGAAATGGAATCAGTAAGATTCTTATAACAGAAACAACTTGCGGAATGATCATGCGATGTTTCCATGAAAATTGCTTTCGAAGTGAATAGTTTTCCAAATTTTTGGTTGTGTGTGAGAAATGCGTATGCAGAACTAGCAGATAAAGCTATCAAGCATTTACTTCCCTTCTGTACAACATATTTGTGTGAAAAAACATTCTCCAGCCTTGTGCGAAATCGATTGAATGTCGACGAGACTTCCGAATGCATATTTCGAACGTTGAACTAGACATTGCACATGTCGTAAAAAAAACAGCAGTATCCTTCTCATGGGAAATAGTAGTATGTATATTTTAACTGTCGTAAAATGTGTGCCATTTTTCTTATTAACGCAACTGATTTTTTCATCAACTAAACACGGCTTATCTGTAGAGTTGCAAAGGCTAGAAAAAAAACCCGGTTTAAACCCGGGAATAAACCGGGTTTTTTGGGAATAAACCGGGTTTTTTGGGAATAAACCAGGTCTTTTGGGAATAAACCAGGGAATAAACCGGGTATATTGGAAATAAACCCGGGAATAAACCGGTTCTTTGCAACTCTACTTATCTGTAATTAAAAATAAATAATGTCTATACCATTAAAATATTTTTTTTTTCATCTTACATTAAGAAAAATTTTGTTGGGGGTCCCCGAAATGCATATCATATCAAAGGGGGTCCGCGAGATCCTAAAGTTTAAGAAAAGCTGATTTAAAGAAATGAACATAAATAATTATTTTGCTTACTATTCACAATAGCATAAGGAAGAAATTTTAAAGACTTTGCAAAATGCCGTACATTAGTATTAAACAGGCATACCATTTTCCTAATGTTTTTTATATTTCATCCCAAATTATCCCATCGGAAAAATACACCTAATTTAAAATTTAAAGAGTGAAACATATGTTTGAGAAAAAAACAATCTCCAATGGTGCAAAGATAATTAAGCAAACTTGTATTATTATTGTTATTACTGAATGCTGAAACATAAAAGAAGTCACAATAACAAATGTATAGACATATACTATTGTTATTACAGACATGTAATAACGAATTTAATTGTTAAGACAAAATAATACTCAATGAAAAGACATGTACTATAAATACTATGCCAGACAAAAGTAAAATACTTTTTAGTAAGGAAAAGACAGAACAAATGAAAGTTTTACCTTATCAATTCCACTACACTTTCCAATAATGATCAGTAAAAAAATGAAGCGTTTCAGAACTCATTTTTACTTTTGTAACTTCAGAAGTTTGTTTACAACACACCTTCTAAAACAAATAAATTATTATAATACCAAAACACAATATCTGAATAATCTACAAAATTGCATGAAAGATGATATTATCACTACAAACTACTGACAATTTTTAAAAGATTTTTATCTAAAGTTAAAGCGGTGAAAATGATGTTGTTAACATTTCTAACAACAGAGATCTCACTGGTCTAACATTACTGTTGCATTAACAACAGAGATCTCATTAGTCTATTTTTAGAATACAAGTATCTGTGAAGAAAATTTTTCGTGGAAAGTTTTACAACGTTTGCAATTGCTATAACTTTTGGGACAGGTTTCTGCAAAATTTCCTAGAGAAATCTAATAAGATAATTTTTGTTTGAAAACAGTGGTATTTAAAAAACGGAACAAGTGGAAATCCTGCATGTGTAAATGAATGTTTTAAATTTTGATTTTAGAAACGTAATTTCTAGAAAAAATTTATTCATAGTTTAGATGACATAAAAAAATAACATTTTACGACAAATATGTAATATATTGAATTTATAAACACAAGTATGTCTTGTAAAAATATGTATATGTACATGGTTTTAAATATATGAAAAGATACAAATTCATTTGAAAAAAAAGTCGGTCGTCTGTACCGTTAAGTACTTGAGTTATCGTATAAAAATAATCGCAACTAAATTGTTAACAAGTGAATATTTATTCTAAAATTAATAGTGGACAAACGCAGTAAAACTACTCTGAGCTTAAATTAAAATTGCTTAGTTCAAATTTTGAAAGAGGATCAGGTTTCTACAAGAAAAAATTGCAATATCGAAATTAAACTGGTTTGCTATTTCATAATGGTAATACATTCCTTAATATTTATAATATTGCTACTTACTCAATAATTAGGTTCGAGATGATTACAAGATGTGCAAATCTTCTATAATGCTTGTATCGAAAAAAGTGCAGCATTCTATTAAACAGATCTCCTATAAACAAAAATTTTAGACCATTTTTATACATGAGTGATATGATATACGATTACTTGCGATTCGGCCCTTTATTTACAGGCATATATATATATATATATATATATATATATATATATATATATATATATATATATATGCCTGTAAATAAAGGGCCGAATCGCAAGTACTCGTGTATATATATATATATATATATATATATATATATATATATATATATATATATATATATATATATATATATATATATATATATATATATATGTTACATATAAAATTTATTTCCTTCGTATCCTTCCATTTTATTCGCATTAATCTTTTAAATTAATCTAACTTCTGACATAGTCAGCATTTCCTTAATTCTTAAAAATATTTATTCCTATTTAATGTCCTTTTAAAAGTAAATATCCGTATATTAATAATTATCTTATTCCAAATCTTAATCTAAAGTTTTAAGTTCATTCGTAGCTTTTATCAGCTCCCCAATCTATAAAATTCCGAGACGCTTTCTCATTTCCAATGTTTTTTAAAAAGCTATTTTCTTTTTATTATTATTATTGCTCTGAATTTTAGCGCGCTTGGGATTTTCACTTCAAAATTGATCCGCGACCAGCATCGGTACTCTTTCGTGTCTTAGCTTCTCCCTCGCGCCTCATTCGCTGGGCTGGAGCTAGCTTCTTACTCATTGGCTTGTGCGCACGTGACGTAGTCTTCTGTATGTCTCCGCGGAGTTAACAAAACTGGCTCGCATCGGTCGGAGCGTAAGATTTTTGACGTTTTTGGAAGTATAAACAAATATGTATCTGGTGTTTATCGTCTCGTAGAATATTCATATGGCCATTTAACAACTTTAAATCAATGAAGTGAACCATCGTGAAGCCCGAGGGCTATAAGTTTATACCTGTGGGAATTGTCTCTGCATCGCTCGTCTTCTAAATAAACTATTTGTCTGTAAATTGGCTGGATTTACTGGAGAAACTTTTGTGGACTCCTTTCATTGCCTCACTACTTCACCATGATCGTGAATATCGACTGCAATAGGTTTTATCTTTAACGGACCGCCATTTTCTCATGGAAAATTACACCTGGTGGTATCTCATATTCGTCAAAACGCAACATATATATATATATGACCATTAATCATTGTATCAAATATTTAGATGGCAAATTATTGGTTAAGTTTACGAAACTTAGAAGTACTTGTAGAATATTGTACAATTTGAATTGTAAGTATTATATTTTAATAAAACAGAATTCGCTTTATATGGTTTTCTTTCTTTTTTCCGAAAAATTTCCCAGTAAACCAATATTAAAAATCAGGGCATATTTGTTACACGAGTGAGCGTCATACTCGAAAAAATATATATATTATATTTGTAATCTGTTCATAACAAAATGTAAACATGAAAAAACTAAAAGTTACTTTAAAAACACTTACGTATTACAGGCATCAAATAGAATAAATTCTCTTAAATTTTGATATTTGATATTATGTTATAAATTATTTTATGTGTATATGTAATACTTGTTATTTTTTAAAACTACACGTTTAATCCTTAAACAGTAAATCAAGCTAAATTCAGAAATAAAAACAAAAATTCTTCATTTTCTTTATGGAAAAGGAAACAAAACTTCTTGAACTTTTTGCTGAAAGCAAAACTTTTACTTTAATGCACCATGTTCCATTACCTTCAAACTTTTTTTGTATTTTTTCGGAAAATTAAAATTAGATCTTGAGTTTTAGCTGGAATTAAGCCAAATTTTACTCTTACTTAGTTCTAATTCTAGCCCAACAGTACTTAAACTGTCATTACTAAAGAAATAAATACTATTTTAAAATCTAGCTTTTACAAAATAATTAAATGCATTTGTTATTAAAAAAAAATTAATTAAAATTCATTATATCTTTAGATGTGGCTTAAACATGCTTAAAAAACGAAATTCAAAAATATATTAAATATTCATTCAGATAGCTTTTTTGAGGCTTGATAACTAAATATTTAAGACAATTAGAAACAGAAAACAGTAAGAATGTACTTTTAATAAAATTATAACTGATAAAGAAATGATTAATTATATTTAGTAGACAGTCACGTTTGTCAGGCACAGGCATTAATTATAAATTATCGTATAAAAATAAATGTAGGTGCAAATACAAAACATAAATAAATATTAAAATATGAGTACAAATATATTTTTACATATTTTAAAATAATTGAGAAGGTCAGACTCTTTTTTTTTAAATTATGAAAATGGACTAACAGAAAAATATTACTACTTTTACGAGTTTTTCAACGCTGTAAAACTGTTTAATAACAAAAAAAAGTACATAAAAATCTTTTATATAGTAAATTTACAGTGGTATAGCACTTGTTATTCAAAACTTTAAAAATGAAAAATGTAGTCTACGATCTTGACTGTTAATTCATTGTTCATTAATACTTACATAGCCAGAAAAAGTGTAAGTAATTTTCTTGTTTTTGAATGTAGTTTCAGGAATAGACAGGACAGTTTTAGACAGTAATTGCCGTAGTCTTATAAATGTTGTTAAAGAAATGTTACTAATACATTTTATAATTGATAATATTATTATTATCATGAAATATATATAATAAGAAAAAAATGAATAAACGTCTGCTTGGTAATGTGTTCGGTCACAGCGCGTTCCTTTGTAAAACTAAGTGATTAAATCAACTATCTAGAATTTCATATCAGTCGATTAAAATACGACAAAAAACATAGAGACTATACCATTAAGCTTGGGAAAAAACATATCTGGCATGTTAAAACAAAAAGAAAACTAAAGATTAACAATTATTGTTTTTATTTGTATTGGATGTTTGTACTGGAGTTATATGATAGAATAGTACTGTCATAGCCCCAAGTACTCTCTCATTTTATCCCCATACATTGTCTCATACACTACTTCACATTATCAACCTGAGTTTGCTGGTTTATAACTCAGATTATTTTAAACATATTCAAAAGTTTAAAGCTAAGTCCTAAAAGTCCTAAAGCTTAAAGTGTCCTTTACTTAAGATTTTACTTACGTGTTGTACAATAAAAGTATGACAGAAAAGTTTATCTCATCAAAAAATTAATATTATTTCATATATATTTTTGAGAGTGTTTTCTTTATATTTTGAATGTATTCGTAATGGATGATATGATAATATTATAAGAATGGATTATTCGTAATGGATGGTAAAATGATACATTGATTATAAAATAATCACAAATTCAATTTTATTACTATAAAATTTGGTATTCTTTTTTCTATGTCTCATATTTACACAAATTGAGCTTATATTTGTTTACTAAGGATGTCAGAATTTTGGAGATTGGAAACTTATAAAAGCACCAAAAATTGTTTCAAAGAAAGATTAGAAATATAAACAAGGCATACTTCAATAATAGGCATACATCAATTTCGAATGTATTCATAATGGATGATGTGATAATATTATAATATCATAAAATATAAATAATAAGAATGGATGATAAAATGATACATTACATACAAAATAATCACAAATTCAATTTTATTACTATTTTGGTATTATTTTTTCTATTTCTCACATTTACACCAATTGAGCCTATATTTGTTTACTAAGGATGTCAGAATTTTGGAAATTGGAAACTTATAAAAGCACTAAGAATTCTTTCATAGAAAGATTAGAAATATAAACAAGGCAAACATCAAGAGTAGAATCTTAAATCATTGAATCGTCGCATTCGTTATGAGTGATATATTTTGATTACTTCATATGACTTCATTTTAATTTAAATTTCTCTCTATATTAAAAAAAAGTAACCACCGCAGCAGCCGCTGTCAATAAAGATTTTGTGCCTTGAAGTCTTTCTGGACTAATAGCCAGAAAACTATTGCAAATAAAATTTAAAAATTGGTGGTTTTATAAAGAAATGTTCGATAAACACGCTGAAGTAGACAGTTTTTAAATCGAAGAATTATTTTAAGAGATATTTAATATTAAAATTGGTCAACATGATTTTCTTATAAAAGTTTTATAGAACGAAAACTATGCACAGGAATTTAACCATAATTTATAAGGATATAGTTGACAAAGTTGTGGTGTGCAGAATGCAATCATTTTTTCAATTCGACTCATTTTTTGAGGTTATATTTCAATTTTTTATTCAAAATTTTCATTATTTTGAAGAAGATTTACTTCATATTTCATAAAATCCATTATTTGAATTGTTGCCAATTTGTAAAACAGCGCACATAATAATATTCCCTTTCAATTAAGAAATGTATTTACACGCGACTATTAAAAACAGAAATAAAACTTTAAAATAATAATTAAATGATCACGTGTTACAAGCAGTAAATGTAGAAAATTACGTAATAAAAAATATACTTGCGCGTGAGTATTAATAAGAGAAATAATAGACGATTTCAGTCGTGACGTCAAACATGAGGTTTTGCTTGGAAACTGACTCCAAACAAACGGTTGATATGTTGTATTTTCTATTATATTTTATGTATGTAGCTATATCTCACTGTAAAGTGTTTCAATACATTATATGCACCGGTAACATTTTTTTTTACAATTTATATTTAATAAGAAATGAAACATAGCAACCGCTTGTTTGGAGTATCCAACCAAACCGTCATCACTGACGTCACACTGAAAGCGTCTATGAAATTATTACGCGTTTTCAAAGCATTAAGTTGGAAAACTTACGTCATATTTAAAATGCTCAAATAACAATATTTCTAAACAAGTTTCAATTAAAAAAATGTTTACACGATAAAATAATTTATTTCGACAAATCTTTTACCTATATTTTTCAATATGTTTTACTGATTTATTAATTACTTAATTAATTAAAATAACAATTGCATCCTTAAACGGCAGTGCCAGGATACTACAAAAAGAAAAAGCATTGAAAAATGTTGCGATGAAGAGTTACATACAATAGTATGTCAGTTTCAACTGACGTCACAAATATTTATGGCACAGATGTCATATACGCTCCACGCTGGCGCGATTTTTTCACCTGCCAATTTGGCAAAAACTTTGTTTTTGAATATTAGTTACGAATAGCATGCAATTTTTTATTTCAATATAAAAATAAAATAACGTATTAAATGCAATAGCTTCTATTATTTTAAAAAAGGAAATAAAAATAAATAAATGATAGTTTGATATAAATAAATACTGATATGCATAATAAAAAATATTTATAGAATTCAAATAAAAAATAAAAGTAAATAAACACCATTTTTGCTTTTGCCAAATTGGCGGGAAAAAATCGCGCCAACGTGGTGCGTATATGACATTTGTGCCACATTTATTCACTTGCCGAGAGGGATAATTAAGAAAAATAATGTAAATAAATATCCAAGATTTTTTTTTCTGTTTTCATTAATATATTGTAAATTTTATTGTTTAAACTCACTGATAGTTGACACTGTGGGGTTTTGATAGTGGTTTTTTTCTGAATTTCTTGTATTTTATTTATTTATTTTTATTTTATTTTATTTTATTTATTTACTTACCAAGTTTCTATAGCATCTTTTTAAAATTATACGATGCAACGACATTGTTTACTTAACCATTTTACAAAAGTTAATTTTTAAATGTTTTATCGATCTTATTTAATCAATTTGGAAAACAGTTGTTAGATGTTTCGACAGCAGTTGATTCGACCTAAAAATCCTTCAGTCAAAGGAAAATTAATGGAAACCCGGTTGCAGTAGATCGCCACTGGTCGTTTAATTATAATACAATCTTCCGTAATCGTTTTACAATTGATCAAATCAGACTGCAAATTGCGTCAAGTCCTTAATTTATTCGTAAATCTCTTTATACTTTCATCCGACTTCGTCTCTATGAATCAGGCCACACAATATGACTTTTACAACCTGAAACAAACAATCCTTTTAGTACAAATAAAATTTTATGAGTCGTTGTTGCATGTACACTAAACTGAACTTAGCTCTCTTATTTCCTTTAGGTTTAATGGTGGGCCAGAGTTGTGAAGAAAGTCTTGGAACACCTGTATTTCAGATATATATCTATTTAAATAATTTTAAATAAAAAATAAATATTGTAATGTCCTCCCAGACACAAATTTCAGAGCATATTAGAAATATAAGTAACATAATAATTAAGTGTGAGTAAATCTTAAAAATCTATATCCGGGATAGATCAAATTACCCATTTTAGATTGTATCATAATCAAGCATAGTCAATCATGAGTACAACTCTAGTGGCATACATGAGACAAAACTCTGTTTATTAAGTGTATGCTGTTTAGTAAAGTGATTGTCCGCTGTTTAGTAAAGTGATTGTCCGCTGTTTAGTAAAGCTGTTTAGTATCCTTTGTATTTCATTAATTTACAGCGTAATTTCCACACTGCTGAAAAATTAATTATTTAGTATAAAATTATAGAAATTATTTTAATTATATTAAATTTTTCTGAAAAGGATTTGCTTTAAATATTCAAAACGCATTTCTATATTTTTGAAGTTGAAGATTTTTTTTTTTTTTTATGACGATCTACAAGTATCAAGAATTATTCTCACATAAAAAAAAATAACAAAATCTGTTAAAAAATCATCTCAAAATTACAAACAATTGACGACAGAAATCCATCATGAATAGATTCATTTTTTAAATAATAAAGACCTTTTAATTTGCATAAAAATTAACAGAGGTATTATTCATCAAAAATGTTTTTTATATCAATAAAGAGTTTAATTGCAATATATTTATGTCTGACAGATTGATGTTTTATTCAAGCGATTTGATTTTTTTTAGTAAATATTCATTGTTATTTTTAGTTTAATAGCGCATATTGCTTTAAATACATTTAAATATGCATAACATATGAAAGAATATATGGATGTAAGATATCGAATGCATAAATAATCATTAAAACAATTCTATATAAATATATATTTTTTATAATTCTAAATTAAGTCATAACGTTTTATGTACTTATATATTATGTACTCTGTATATAATTTTATGATAAATTTAATATCGTTACTTAAGCTTTAATTTTCCAAACTACATATATTAAAATTTGAATGGGCTTTCATAATTCAAAAGCCAGAAATTCTAAAGATATATAGAAAGCTTTAGTTAACTGACTTAGTCAATGTATTGCATAATTGATCTTCTAATGGGAGCAATCATTTTAAAAGCGTCGCTTTATATAATGTTCTCCATCTTTTATCACCATATAAAAATATTTCATGCAGTACATTTCTATGAGAGTTTACATTATTTTCTCATTTAATATTATACGCAGTCACAAACAAGAAATATTTAAATATTTTATTAAATAAATAGTATTAAATATTAGGGATGGACGATATCAGAAATTTAATATCGCAATATATCAACGAATTAATATTGATATTGGTGATATATCGCGATAACTACCTTAAAGTGTGTGGGAATAGACAAAAAAAGGTTAATTTCCAAAGATAAATGATATGGTAGCAGCAATTTAAGTACAAACAGGTGTAGAAAGCAACGAATCAACTCTCTATACCTATTTGCTCACACAGCATCCTTTAAATAATATAGTTTCATATTTATACAAAACAGAAATATTTTAGGAAAAGGACACATTGATCGATATCTATTTGGCTTATACCATTGCTTGGATAGTGGTTTTCTTTCAAAATACTATGCTCCCTATTCTTCCTATTTTATGCACTCTTTTGACTATTTAATATCCTCGTGTATAACTAAGAATATTATAAAAAAAGAAACTAAAATAAAATGTTCTTAAATTTAGGACGTTGCTGATTTTAATATTATTAAAATAAGTAAAAAGCAACAGCAAAAACTGAAATTAGTTTAATGCCACATGTCGTGCTAATATACTTGTAATTAAATTGCTTTCAATGGATTACAGATGCTGCAGAAATGTTGTTTTTCAATCTTTCTCTTCGATATCAATGCATTCTTAATAGAAAAAAAATAAAAAAATTCACTGTATTTACAGCTTCCTATCTATTTACTATACATAAATACAACATTGAAATCTTTTTTGAAATATAAATATTCAAATCACATTTCGGAATAGTTTTATAATAATTAAAATGTACTTTTTTTACTTCGTTTTAAGCTAAAATATCAAGACAGCATATATTAAAATCAACGGGATTCGCGCGCTCTCTAACGATAAAACGGCAAAGGAAATAGGAATAGAATAAACACTGGCTATTCAGCGCTCGCAATAGTAGACGTTAATAGCTAGGAATCTCCTCCCAAAAGAAACGAATCACAGTGAAAGAATGTGGAAGCTTTGCTCCACCAACGTGGCCGAAAGGCGAAATTTTACCATTTCGCCCTCTGATTGGTTGCTCGCGAACCGAGCTTTCCAGCTGCTAAGCTCTGGTAATATTATCAACTCCACAACTAACTCGTACGTATTTTAAGCGCTTCTTTATTCGTTTGGATTTGGACATATCAATATGTGGGATATATTGCAATATGTCTAAGCAGCGACGATATTGAAACACAGACGATAACAGTTTTATTCAGTAACAAACGAACAGGGGGATATGCGGTTTGTTTAAATAAAAGTAAAGCATAGATAGTATCGGGATATATTGCAATAACGACGAAAAAGAGATAATCATTAGAAGGGATATTCAGCTTTGAATGAAGCAGGCAGGAATAAATGAATGGGGGGAAATGATTATTCTGATATTAGTACTGCAATTTCGGTGCTTTTTCTAGGATTTCGAAGTCGCGCTGCGGGTAAAAAAAATGTTATTGGGATATATCGGTAGAGTTTCAGCTTAGCTATCGTTATTGGGATATATCGTCAGAATCAGAGCTCAGAAATCGGTATTGCGATAATTATAAAATATCAATATTTGACCGATATATCGATAAATAATCCAGCCCTATTAAATATACGTTTTTCTGTGAGCCATATTTCATATTCTGCTGAATAATTCAAACAATGTGGATTATAGTAGGCTTATAACCAAGGTATGTTTGATTGTAAAAAAGTTATATTAACGAAAATATTATTTTCAAGCCATGATTCACAATTACTTTAATAGGATTTTCATTAAATTAAGTCTTTATTATATACTTTCTTTCTTTGACTTTAAAATTTTATAATGTGTGATGCTCAAACTATATCTCTAAAACTTTAAACAATTGTTTTTAAAAGAATCTGTATGCGTAATAAGAACCTTCTTACTTTTACATCGCCTCAATTATATTAAAATCGGTTTTATTTAATTAAAATAAAACTTACTTTAGCGTTAACTTTGCCGAAATTTTCTGTTACATAACGCAAAAATATTCTATCACTGAAATTCTTTGGTTTTTAAAGGTTTTTAATTATTGAATTTGGAAAATAAAAAATTTGAAGAGAAATGAAAATGGTTGTCCACCTATTGAAAGAGTGAGAAAGATTGAGAGAATACTACATGAAAACTCTCTATCTTAAATTATATATTTTGTACGATTTATACATATCAAATATTAGTGTATCTATATTACTTTATTATATATGATTTTATATAATTTAATATATATTATTTTAATATATTATTATTATAATCTTTAATACATATTAATATATATTTATATATTATTTTCTATTTTTAATATATTTTATATATATAAATTATTAGATATTCACATATATTTTCCTGAAAATATACCTAAACGTATAGTACACAAATTATCAGAAATTTATTTCCATACATTTTCTCGTTAAAGAATATCTTGAATTGTTAAAAAATGAAGAGATAAACGTATAATCGCTTACCTAAAGTAAATTTATTATAATATAAAATATAATACTTACAATATGAGAATCATATTTTATATTCATTAATAGATCAATTTGTAATGAATATATAATTAAGTTAATACATAACATTTATGTTTTTTATGCTTTCAACCTATATTCACGATCTTGAAATATTCTTTTAGACCACATATTCTTTCAATTTTCTACATTTGAAACTTATTTGGGTAAAACATAGATTTAAAAGAAAAAAATATAATAAGTACATTTTTAAAAATGTTATAAAATTTATCAAAATTCTGTTTTTAAAAGCATTAAAGTTCAGTTTAAAAAAAATTATTTCATTTATTACTTTTATAAATTGTTATTTGAAAGTATATATGACAGAGATGTATAGTATAGAAAATGTTATAAAAGGAAGTAAGCTTCAATAAATCATTTATTTCGCTGAAAAAAAAAATTACATTGAAAAAAGTCTAAAAGGCAATATATTCTAAATATTATTATTTAAACTAAATTTTCTATAAATAAGATTTATGGTGACGTGCAATAAATTGAACTTAAGAGTCATATTTTTCATTCAATATGTAAAAAAGTAGACAGTAAATTTATTATTCAGTTAATATATAATTTTAAAAATATATAGTTTAGTACAGTACGACTGTCATTTTACGTTATGGAAATTCGTTATCTACAGCTTCGAAAAATTCAATAAATCCCCATATTATATGAAATTTATTGCTGGTATATCTTTTAAATTAAATATATAGGTTTTTAAAAAGTATAAAAAAAATTCTACAATTTAAAATAAATACGTTAAATAATAATAATACAAAATAAATTCTTTAACTAAAAATTGAAATGACAGTTTCTATTAGATGGCATTTTTACTATGTTTTGGTAAACTTGGGTCAAAGCAAAAATGAAGGTAAAAACACAGTTAAAGATAAGTATGATGGAGAAACAATGAAAATATCTTTAAAAAGAACTTAGTTGAAAATTGGTTTAAAAAAGGATGAATGTAGACGTGAAATAAAAATATTTTAATAATAAAATAAACATTTTAACATTATATATCTCACATTATCTTACACATTATTTACACATTATATACACATTATATCTTACACATTATATACACATTATATCTTACACATTATATCTACATCTTAGACACATCTCTACATCTTAGACACATCTCTACATCTCTACATCTTACATCCTACATCCTCTACATCTCTAATCCATCTCTACATCTCCATCCTACACCTTACATCCTACATCTCTATATCTTACATCTACATCTCTACATCTTACATCTTACATCTACATCTCCACATCTTACATCTCTACATCTTAGACACATCTCTACATCTTACACATTATCTCTACATATTACATCTTACACATTATATCTTACACATTATATCTTACACATTATATACACATTATATCTTACACATTATATATCTCACATTATCTTAGTTAGTTAGTTCAACTTAGTTAGTTAGTTCAACTTATATAAACTTATAGAAACGTATATAAACCCGATAAGAAACCAAAATTCTGTTTAATTAAACCCGAAATCCGTAACACGCCCGACAAAAATTTAGACAACCTGAAACCCGATGGGAATCCAACATACTTCAACCGTAAGGGAAAAATATTAATCCATATTTTATTACAGTTATGGAAATGTAATCTCCAATTATATATGTAATGTCAATTTTATCATTTTTGTATAAAAATGAACACATGTACACTCAATTTTCAATTACATATTTTTTTCATTAAAAAGCTATACAGGACTCTCTTTTGAAATGTCAGGCCTACCCGACTTCTATCCGATTGAATCAAACTGCAATATCAAACCCGACTGTCACACGAAATGTTTAAAGTTAATCCGACTCCCACTGAAATAAATTAGCACCAATCTTACACGAAACAAACCGCTCTTCGGGTCCGGTTCGGATAAAATCGGGTAACCTGACCGGACAAGAACTCTACTACCAATCGATGTCTTAAATAAATTTTATAAGAAGTTGTTTTTAATGGTACTTAAAAAAATAATTTGGTGAAAAGAAGGTTAATGGAAAATATTTTTGAAAATTTTGCTGGGTATTGTATGTAAATTCAACTTAATTAAATTGATATTTTTAGTGATTTATAAACTTGATATACCTTAATAAACGGCTTTTACATGAAATATAATTTTTGAAAAAAATGAATAGCACAAAAACAGAATGAAAACAAATTGAAATAGAACAAAATATTAATTTATGAGAAAATTTATGATGTAGAGGAACTTCGGGTATTATGGAATAGTCCGGTAATCTGGAATACCAAGGTTTCTGTTTGGTAAAGTGCTGCCATCATGTGGTAATCTTATAAACTTCTTAAGAACACTTTCAGAATACCCCCCAGAAAGCGTAGTTCGTCGGTCGGCGTAGAGCCGCGTTGTGTGAATAAAAATTTGTTTTTCGTCTTTGGAAAGTTTCTCGAGATAATTTTTCAATATATCTTATTCATTATTATAAATAATATTTTTACATTGAAATTAAGCATAGTGTACACCGAAATACTAACACTTTATGATGTAATACTCATTTTTTATCTCGCGATTCACACCAAACACAGAAAAAAGTTTTGTTGAATCAACAAAAATTTGGTTGACCCAACAAAACTTCTTGTTTAAATATAGATCAATGGAAATTTTGTTTGAATCAACAATTTTTTTTTTTTTTTTTTTTTTTTTTTTGCAATTCCAAAAAAAAAAAATTGTATCGTCAGCAAAAAATGTTTTGTTAATTCAAGTAAAATGGTTTAATTTTACTTGAATTTTTCTAAAACAACCAAAATGTACTCAACAAAACATGTTTTGTAGTTTTAATCAATTCCTTTTTCTGGGTGTAATAAACATACACTATTTTTTTTTCCAAACCGGCGGTGTCGGTTTATATGGAATACCAATATATCATAATACTCCATGATAATAGTGGCGCAAAGACAGATCCTTATATTTCTGATTTATGGAAATCTGAAGTATGAACTGAAGTATATTGGCTGACTACCTAAACACTATATTTCGATCAAACTCTCTTGATACCATTACATCTGTTTTTAGCCCAATTTTGTTCGTTTTCTTCATTTTTAACTCTCTATACCATATTTCCCGACTATTTCATTATACCCTCCAAAATGTTTTTCCTTATTATTATATATTTGCAAATGATAAAATTTCGTAAAATTATTTTTGTGTACAAATAACTAATCACAGATAGTTGATGTTTGTGATTGCATTCGGTTTTTGGGTTTTAAACAATATCGAGCTGTGATATTGCCTCAACGTAAATGTTATACGTAAATTTCCTCTACATATAAACATCCAAAATATTTAACTATGAGATTTAGTCATTTTAATTTGCAAAATAGCAGAAGAAAATTCCCTCACCAAGCATGGGCAATAAAGATCGCCAGTTGGGGTATAACTGTCCATGTATTCTTAGTTTTACATCATTTAGTAAAGCGCTAATTTATTTTCTGCAAATATTTCTTTCAATTATTGTAAAAAACAAATGCAGTATTGGGAGGAAAAACGATGATAATCACAGGCAGATAATAGTTAGTCATCTTTCTTTCTTTTAATAGCGTCGACACTCATCACTCTTCTCATTTTATATCAATTTTCAAGTATGTTTTTTTAGAGAAATTTCATTATTTCTGATTCATTATATTTATCTTTAACTGTGTTCTTTTCAAAAACGTATCTTCATTTTTGCCAAATGATAGTTCTAATCAAGAAAATTGCAACTGTCATCTCAAATTTCACAGAAAGTAAGCCATAAAAACTTTCCTTAGCATTTAACACAGTACAGTGTCCATAAATTTGTGTCTTTTTTTTTTTTTTTTTTTTTTTTTTTTTTTACGAAAACATTTGATTTGATTTACATGAACAAGACTAGAAATATTATCACATATACGCAAAGTACTCTGCATGTTTTTGAATAGCACAAACTGAGCAACATATGCGTAAAGCTGCATCTCAAAATATCATTAATCAAATAACAATTATAATCAAATAATAAGTAATATTAAAATGTAATGAAATTTATCAAAAAGTGAAATGATTTATCAAAAGTTAATGAATTAGGTGCACAAAATTAGGAAGATGGATATATCTATTAAGAACTTTTGATGAATTTGATAAAATATAACATTAATTATTACTTGATTATAATCCTTATTATGATTAATAATGTTTTGAGTTGCAACTTTGTGTATATGTAACTTTGTTTGTGTTATTAAAAAAAACTTTTTGAGTTGTGCTTTACGACTATGCAATGTAGTTTTTCGTCATGTTGTTCACTAAACAGTTATGAGGTGAGGAAACTACGAAAATAATTTATGTTAATCTGTATACTAACAGAGGAGAACACATTGAATTTATCTAAAGCATTTCATGATTTCTTATTTTTAGATAAATGTTTTATTAGTTATTTTGAAAATATTACTTAGCAGAAATGAAAATGTGCATATAACACACCGTCTTGTAATCTGAAATTATCTTATTTTAGAAATGCCGAAATTTTGAAGTGATAATAATATTATGAATATTGGTACGCAATTCATAGATACTATATAGTATATTTAAAAATCAGTAAATATGCATACAGAATTAATAAATTATTCCGTGATTGTCTTCGAGGTAACTTTGAAGAAATTGCTAATATTTTCTAATTTAAACAGATGGCGCATACAAATTTATAATACTCAAGAATAATGTTCGAAAATAGACGAGTACTAAAAGTTTAATTTTAGATATAATGTTTTAACACTAAAACTTCGGAGTCGGGTCATCTATGACAAAAGACGTACTTTTTCTCTCGTATCACTGTTGTTTTTCAGAATAAAAAAGGGAAATTGCTTGACTTTTCCGAAATATATAGTATAATGCCTTAACACGAATTTAATTGAAAATCAACGAATACTTTTTTTATCTACAGGTCTGTAGGCCTAGAATTACCGTGTATAAAATGTAAGTATAAAGTCATAGAGCTATATATATATATACAATCTAATTTTTATTCAGTTTTAATATCTTATTATTCTGTAGGAACATAATTACGAAATTCAAATTGATAATTAAACGTTTGTATTTAATAGCCATATTTGGACCGCCGCACAGTGGAGCATTTGTTACAAAATCCTGGCCAAAACTGCAAAAATGAAAATTTGCTCAAAAATTGTAAAAAATATATTTTATAATGGCTGACTAACTGGTGCATCAATCTATGTGTATTTCAGCAGTATGCGTCATATCTGGTGGCTCCTAGCCTCAATTGAAGTAAAAGTTTCCTTGTGAGAAGAAGTTCTTTTTTGTTAATTTTAAGCTTTGTTAATGTGTTTAAATGTATACTTTGACATGTGCATTTAAATAATTTTACTTTTCATATAATTAAAAAAAATTAAATTAAAAATGGGTTAATATTAAGCGCTTATAGCACTATTTTATTGAAACATAGTTATTAAAACATATTATCTAATATAATCAAAGCTTTTTAAAGCTGTGTCGGGGTTTGTCGGAACATTTTTGAATTATAATCGTACTGGTTATAGTTTTGAAGGCAAGTATATATTTTTAAATGTTTCACATAAGGTAAAGCTAGGATAGTCTGCGCACAATTCAAAAGAATAGCAATAAAAAATCTAAATATTAATTTTTTGCTAAACTATTCATGAATAACTTTTACTTCATTTGATTTTTATGTTTTTCCATTGCTATTTTGATGCTATGTTGCAATTTAATAGAACAGTTGTAATAAAACCAAGAAAGTTATTTTGCGCAATCTCTCCTTATAGGGTTGGTGTGATTGCGCACATGGGTAGGAGAGATTGTTACTTATTATTAAAATTATTGCAGTAATATGCAGCAAAATGAACCCTATTATGTTTAGTGCTGTGATAAAATTACGATGGTGAATGTATATTTTTATGCAAATAATACTTAAACAAAAGGATCAAACAACTGTGAGGTTTTGTAAAAAAGTCTTAATATTGGGTTGAGTAGAAATTTGTGGGAAGCTGTTGAGCAATTTTGAGGGAGCAAAAAAATTCCAAAGTTTTTCTTTTATAATAGGAAAAAAATATATGTTGATTCTTCTTTTTTCTATATATAAAAATAATTTAATGAAAACAATACACATTTAAATAACACCTTAGAATTTTATTTAAAACTGCAAACGAACAAAAAACTGAAACACTGAATTTGTACATAAGGGTGAACTTTTATGATATTTTTTATTTTCTTCTGATTTCATGGCTAAATTCTTCAGTTTAGTCATACGAAAAATGTATAAAGATAGAAATAAGTTTGAGAATGCACTGAAATACTATAAAACTTGCAAAGTTAGAAATTGCAAATGTCATTTTCTTTTAATTCTTCTATATATAATAATTTATTATAATAACAAAGTTATATAATAAAAAAAGTTTATAATTACATCAATAGATTTTATAGAGTACTTATATAAGTTTTAGAAATAATAATGTTAGAATCTTACAAAATGGTTAAATTCGAAATTTTCTTTTCAATATTCGAATTTTACAAACATTGTTTCTTTCTACAAACCGTTGAAATAGAGGACAATTTTATCATTCAATTAATATTGCATAGCTTTAGCTTTTCTTCAAAAGTCTTTTTCATTAGTCCTTTCAACTGAAAGTAAAATTTTAAAACATATTTTTGAAATGTTTCATCAAGAGTTGCTCCCCTTTTTATACTTTTAACTTCTATAAAAATAATTTTACCACGGAAAATTGTTTTCAGCTTTCGGATTCTCATTATTTTGTTTTGAAAATGAAGACGAAAATTTAAATAAAAGTGTATTTCTTGCTAGTTTTAAACGGGTCTTGTTCAAACAGTTAAATGAGTTTCGTAAAATTCTAAATAAATCGTCTTTATATTAAAAAATATAAAGTTTTAAGAATTATTAAAATGAAAAAATTATTCTTAAGAAACTAATGAATTACAGTTGAAATATGAAAAAATATTGATTAGTTTACTTATATTTTATGTAGTTAAAATATTATCTGAGACATTTTTAAAATTAAGAATAAAGTTTGCATAAATTTCAATAATTGATGAAATAATTTAACAAAGCGGCTTAAAAAAGATAATCATTTAAGTTAGTGGTTTACTTAGGCAGCAAATTTTGGAAGTATCTGATTGTTGTGTCAAGAAATTAAAGAGCCATTTTTATTAAATAACATAATTTAAGATATTACCTATCTGATTTGAAATTTTTAACAGTAAACATTTTCATACGTTTATCTTGCATGGCTCGTTACCTCAAACACACACACACACATACACACATGTATATATATATATATAACAAAATTTTAAATCTATCGCGATACGTTAAATTATTTTTATCCCATCCTATTTTAAATTACTGTATAATATTTATTTTCTCCGTTTATTAACGTATTTTAACTGTATTTATTCCAAAAACCTCATATTTAAATTCAATATTTTAATTACTACTAGTTAGCTCAATAAATGGCATTTTTATCTTTAAATTATAAAAGCTTCCTAATATTCATCCCTTAAAAGAATCCTTTTTATATTTCTAAATTCCTAAAAAGACTGTATTTATTTTAATAATTTCAGATATTAAAAGTAACTCTCAAAATCATAAAATACTTTTCTTGTATTAAAATGTAAAATATTTTATTTTAATTCCATTTTGGCTTTGAACCAAGTTTGATAAATCATTTTTATTATTTTCTTTTTTTCCTTTTCGTGAAAGTAAAAATCATTTCATATTCTCAAATCAGTAACTAACGATAATCAGTTAGCTGAAAACACTCTGGATCATAGCAAATTTATCGAACATTATAGAATCTTCTCGACGCTTTTTTGGCGCCATTTCTTAGCGGAAACCACTTTACTTCAATATTCTGGCGCCTTTCCATAGAATCCCGTTTCTCGATTGGCGCACAAGCCGTCACACAAGGTCCCCTGTATTCCTACATTTTCTGAAATGATATACCGCCGCTCTACGCTTCGGAGAGGAGTCGAAAAGAGAGGTGCTTAGACGGTGTTCGGCGTTTGCGCTAAAATAAATTAGAACGTTTGCCTGGTATTGGTAAAAATGGCCAGATATTTTCTTTCTGTGATTCTTATCGATGGATACTTAAGGTTAATAACAACTAGAGCCATCATGCGCATTTTTATTCAAAATCTGTCTTGACTGAGACTAGGAACGAGGTGAAAGAGATCTCCGCCTAAGTATTTAAGCTTCAAATAAAACTTTGTTGGTGATTAGATAGGGTTCTTGTTTTCGGCTACTCACATAATACCTGCTGGGCATATTCTACTACTGCAATGGAAACTACGTCTCCGACTGCAATGAAAATCCTTAGTGAGGGAAACTTTTCGGCTAAATCTTAAAAAAGAACCTCCATTATTCGAGGTACCATTTATAAAAATGGAACTGCCAATGTACGTATCATCTGTCATCTTCAAATCTTCACACACACACACACACACATATATATATATATATATATATCTTTAAATCAGTTGTTTAATATTTTCCGCCCCGTTCATTTTATTTAAGCTTTCCTTATATGTGTGCCTCTCTTCTCATGAATTCATAAATTCCCTGAACAAAATATTTGTTTATATCAGTTAATAATGTTCTTTTGTTATCTGTAAAATCGTACCTGTCAATTTAATATAGATATATTTATAGACTTTTTTTTATCTTACATTTTACAGTTTGTTAATATTTTTTTATAATTGCGAACCCTTATCAAAACATACACATCCAACATTAGTATATTTTAAAAGTAGGTTATGATGAATGTTCACAACAAATATTCATATTTATATGCAAGTGTTGAGATGCGGTTCAATAGGTTAGTAGGCATAGGCTTTTCCTTCATTTTGAAAAAAGCCTGTTGAACTTTCCTTGTAAATCAAAACCTTGTTTTTGTGTTTTAACCCGTTGAAGGGTGCTGGTATATTGTATATACCACTCAACTCTAATTCCTAATTGCCACAATGCCAGCACAATTTTTTAATAAAATTTTGCATTTATAACGCATATGAAGAAAATCTTTTACTTATTTTGAAAGAAATTTGTTTGTAAATCCGGGTGTCATTCAATCATTTCAATATTTTAGCAATAGACGTAATTTGCCCGCGTTAGGGTTAACTCTAACACTTAATTTTTTGTGCTTTCTGCACCTACAGCTAATATTTCCGAGTAACCCAGGTTGGAAACACCTGTTATAATTATAAAGGTTAAAATGAAGACAATATTTGGTAACGCATATTAAAGTGCTTAATAACTTATTGTATATATGTTACGGTTAGTTTGATAAATTTGGTTATTATTAATAATAACTTGTTATTAATAATGAAAGCAGTATTTATCAAATTCACAGTAACACACACACACACATACACACACACACACACACACACACACACATATATATATATATATATATATATATATACATTCTATACAATCAGTTTATTGTGCTTAGTGAGAAGAAATGTTACTTCCATACACTATAAATTATTAGGAATATGCGTACACGTCTTGGAATTTCCAAGGATCTGTCAAAGCTTTTAAGATAAAAAGTTTTCTATTTAACATTTAAATTGCAAAATTCATAACCTTCTCGTTCATTCATGGAGTTTGTGAAATTTTACAAAATTAGATCGAAAAATGTATTTAAGAATTTCGGTAAAGCTTTGTATTACTTATATTATGAATTAATTTGGGTGATTTGAAACTAAGCTGTATTAATTATGTTTTCAGATACTATATGTTTGCTTTAAAATGTATGTAATTAGACATATTAATCAACATCCCTTTTATTCTTTTTTTAAATGATAAAATAATAAAATGTTAAAAAATTCTTTTTCTCTATCTTTCACTCTAAAACCATCATATCCTATTATCATCAAAGATTAATCTGGCTTTTACGAAACTGATTTACTAAAAGAATTCAAATGAAATTATACTTTTTATTTGGATTTTAGCCAAATGTTACAGTTACTTAGGAATAATCCAACTGCTACATCTGGTTTTGAAGTGCCTCTGGTAAACAATAAGTAATTTTTTTTAAATCAAACCTTTGTACAAGTAGTTAAACGAATTATTAAAAAAAATGATTTATAACAAATACGTTTTAAAAAGAAAAATCTACAAATTCAAGTTTAGTTTCAATATAATGCCGCATACCTTTCTCCCACATTATTTTGGCTCGATATTTAAATAATTTTTTTAGGAAATGATAGAGTTTCAAAATAAGAATTATGTCTTTTAATATAAAGCTCTATATAATGTGCTTAAATGTCCGATAAGTATATATTGTCTCTTTAAATAAAGTATAAACCTTTCCTTTACTAAAAAGGACATCTTGAATGATAATAAGGCATAAGAAATTTATAATATGCAGCGTTTGCAATATGTAGCGTTTCTAGTGATTTTTCCTTGAAATTGTATCTGATAGCTACGACTTAGTTAATTATATTTCGTTTTACAACCGGATACCCTCTTTTTTCGAAAATTAAAATCATTAACATGTTTAAAAACTTCTGAATGAATTCAAGGGAAATAATTAGCAAGAAACACTTCAGTCATTGGTTACAAATAAGATTTCAAAACTACATAAAACAAGTTTAGAACTTTACCGGATTTTAATCCTACTCAGATATGAACGCCATTTCATGAAGCTATGGGAGGCTTTTGGCGTCCTCCAAATGAAGTGGATATTTCATAGTGTATCAGAAGAACTCGTTTAAGGTTTTACTAAAGTAAAAGAGCATAAAATGTTTTATTTATTTGTTAGATTTTGCACCTTACAATTAGTCTACGATTCCTGGATTTATATTTACGAAGCAAAGAATTTAGCACAAGTGCACCTATTCTCCGCTGGATCCAATACCAGTTTTGTAGCCGGTCCGCAAAGACTTTTAATTGACTGTAACATCCAAAATATTTCAAACTCCACCTAACATTTCTACGGTCTTATTCTTCACACTATAGGCCTCGGATGGAGAACCTATGGCATACAGTAGGTGGCACATAGTAAAATACTTTCCGCAAGTCTTTGATTGATGTTTTAAATCAAAATACAGTTAAATTACACAAAATACACGATTTTAGACAAATTGAGCTTGTTTTAAATTTTTAAAGTTTTTAATAAGTGAAGACATTGAAACTTATTGAATTCCAATCTAGTTCAATAAATGTATCAAATTAAAAGAAGATTTAGAAGTTATTGAAAAGAAAATAATGGCAGACATTATAAGAAAAACTGCCAACGATGAAATTATGGCGATTCGAATGAAATCCTCATTTTAAATATAAGCCATTTTGTCAATTTTTCTCTCCACTTATATCCGCGAGTCATTTTCACACCCCTCGCGTTGAGGTGAGCAATTACGGGTTGAAACATCCCGACTTAAGGCCTAGGGCCTGGTTCTCTTTTGGGTTTACAGCTCTGAAGCTGTTGGTGGACGCCGGTCCTTCTCCAAGTGTCTCGCGGTGACTCACCATTCCATGTTCTGTCACCATTGCACGATTGTCACATTGTCACCATTGCATCGCGGTGTTTCACCGCGTATCGCAACTGCCTACGTCGACACGTGGGTTCAAGGTTAGAGGTTCCGTAGGTGACGGTCCTCTGACCGGCCGAAGCGCCGCAGGGAGAAGAACCTGCTGGCGCGATATAAGTCCCTTAGAATTTGGGTTCGGCGGTCGTCTGGCGCGCAGGGCGCTCCCTCAGGACGCCTGCGGCGCAGCTTACTTTTATACCCGCGAGTCATTATTTTGGGAAAATAATATTAAGAGCTCCAGTTGATACCGCTCGTCAGCTGACTCCATACCCCATGCCACATCGCATGCTGTTAAAAATATGAACACTATATCAATTATTTTGTCATTCAAGATGTGACAGCAGAAATCGCTTTTATTACTTTCATACTTTCTAAAATATAATTGTTACTATAATAATTATAATATAACACATCTATATTACCCAAATTTTTTTAATTCGAAGAAAAAAATCAATTAATTTTAATCCATTGTTTTTGACCCACTATATATATATATATATTATCAATGGCACGTCATGGTTACGTAAAACAGATTTTGTTATAATTTGGTACGCGAATGTGAAAATATTCGCCATACCTATGTAGCGGACTAGCAACTCTCTTATAAAGTCTAGTTTTTTCAATGAGAACGTTCTGTTGATATTAAACACTGGGCGCAAGAGCAACGTCTGTAGTTAATTTTACTTTAGTTTTCCGAAGTGTGTTTGTGTCTCTTGGAATCTGCGATTAGTTGTTTTCACTGTGGTTTTATACAAATCAGGTTACGCTGGTCAATCTACTGAGTATATAAGCACGAAACAAAAATTCTTATCAACGAATCTTGTGTCGAAATCTGCCTTACTAGGATAACGAGACTAGCCTACGCTTGTTGGAGTTAAAGCCTTGCACGTACTCCGAGGCATCGAAAAGTTTTGAGTTTAGCTGAATGCGAGTTGGCAGTTTGGTAAGAGTGAAATTTGCTTATAGTTCAATAAAGTTGATCGGCAACCACTGGTTACTAGATTTAGTAAAATTTTTGACAGTATAATATTGTGAACTAATCTGTGTTTACAGAAATAGCCGTGCTTGAAGCTCGAAATTATCAGTGAGTGCATGTGAGCCACTTGAGTGTTTTACGTAAGTGAACATTTTTAGAATTAGAAACCTATTATTATCGAATATACTATTTTATCGATTTAGTTTTTATCGATAATTATCATTAATCATCATCGATTAATAAGTTAATTATCGATTTAGGACAAATTATTGTTAAGTGCAGCGACGTATAGGCAAAATTAAAGAAGTACCATTGCAGGGCCTACCCCAATCTGGTGTTACTAAGCAGTGCTTTTAAAGTGACTTCTAAATATTTCTGCATCTGAATGTGCCTGCCCTGATAGGAACGTAACAAATGCTATAAGAATTCGAAAAATGAAAGATTGATTTTTCTACCATGAACGGTAACCCTCCTACAACAAGGCTCCTATGAACAGCAGTGAGTAGTAACGATAGTTAACTCCTTTTTCTATTTTCGACTTAATCTACTTGCAACAAATCCTTAAAGTAAAATTAATTTTATCACTCTAAAAATATACTATATATAAATTATTCTTATCAAAATATTTTTTCAATCATTTTTAATTAAAAACAAAATGTTTAAACATATTTTGAAATTTTTCGTCAAGTATGTTTCTTTCTTTGTCTCGGTAAGCTCTATAATAATATTTTTCCCAGTGAAAATTGTTTCCAGTTATGACTTTCTCATTATTATGTTTCATCTGAAATGAAAGGTTATGCAAAAGATTATTTCTTGCAATTTTAAAATGGAACTACTGAAAAAGTGGGGTGAATTTTAATAACTTTAAATCCTTTATGCTTTGTTTTATCACGGAAAAATATGATGTATGAAACAGTCAAAAAACGATGTTTGAAACTTTTTAATTTACCTTGAGGGGCAAAAATTACTTTTTACATTCGAAAATTTCATCTTCATTTCTTTGAACTAAATTTTGTAAATCAAATTAACGAGAAATTTTATTTAAATTAAGAATGAATTTCACATTAAATTCAATTAGTGCTCTCACAACCGAAGTAAAGATATTAACAAGCTTGTGTTCAAACAAGCTGTTTAATTACGGCCGTATATAACAACAGATGGATGTAAGTTTTTGTAAAATATTTTTAAGATGAACAAAGTTTATTTCTGGTTTCAACCTATTACGTTTTGGGTATTTTCATATCTAAAACCTTAATTAATATGGATAAATTACATTGTATTACTTCATAAAAAACAACTAAATGTTTGAAGTGTATTCTTTTAATCTAGATATGGACGGTTTATTCATGAACAAACTTTAAAAAATATAAAATATCGTGAAAGAGTACAAGACATCATTTCATTGACGTACTTTTAATAAATTTAATAAAGTGCAACATATTTCTTTAAGCATTATAAATAATGTTGCCAGATAGGTATTTCATAAATGAGGAAATTTTTATTAGAAGTAAGTACCGTATAATAAATAGTTTTAAACTAAGTTACAAACCATTCATTTAAAGAATGCCAGATCCTATCAAGCAAATTTAATGTGATATTTAAAATTGAGATGAGTTACGTGTAATAATCTGTTCAAGAATCCGTTCACTTACGCAACTTTATACCAGAATGAACGTTAGTTCCTTAATAATTTAGGACAACTTGTCTGATTTAATGTACCATTAAAAGCAGTTAAATAAAGATTATAAATTGGATGCTTTTAAGACAAAATATATAGAGAATAGAGGAATGGAAACTATCTCATTATTTTCGTTTGTATGATGTAATAGCAAAATATGACTTTTCGTGTATATATATTAACTTATTTGTACTTTTAACTAAGATTTGTATCTATTTTAAAAAGAGCAGAACAGATAGATAATTTAAAAAAGTACTAGGTTTAAAAGATTTTACCCTTTTAATTTACCATGTGTTTTGATTTTTCTGTAAACCAAAAAACTGAAATATTTTGTGGCTATAGTTAACTTATAAGCATCACTTATAATTGCTGTTGTTGTTGTTTCGTGCCCAGGAAGTGGCATGTCAGTATCCTGGAAAAAGGTGGAGTCAAAGGTTCAAGCGAGGTGTGACTTCTTATGTACGTACAAAATTTTTATCCAAATCAGAAACGTGGACGTTCCCGGCTCAGTACCTCTCTGCCAATTAGCAAACTTCAAGCGATAGGACATCCCACGTTACGCATTGTACGTTCCTATCTGCGCCATCGACACCATATAGATCTCTAAGAGAAGCATTAGGACTCTTCTTTAAATTTATTTCTAATTTATAGACTAATTTATGATTTCTCCATATGTAAATTATCTCTTGCAATTTATGATTTGTACATAGGCAAATTAGAAAAATAGATTTATTGTCACTTAAATAACAAAACACATATTTATTTTATGTAAAAAGCTCCATTGCCAAAAGTGGAATATTCGAATTAATTGTATTAATTTTCACTGAACTACATGTCAATTTTTGAAGCATACTTTTACATGAAACTATGTACTAATCAGTAACTTTCATCTATGTTTAACTTATTTAACTGCATAAACTTTATTCTTTAAATCCAATTTCTTCGAACATTTATTTTTGGAAGAAAGTTGGTGTTAGTGTTGATGTTTTTTTACGGTCGATTATACGCGCCATGGTTATAGGCCAACGGATGCAAGGAATTCCGTCCGTGGGGTCTAAGGGAACATAAACCATAGTGACTCTTTGAAGAGAACCACGGAAAACTCCGAATGGTTAGACCGACGATCCCAACAGGATTTTGAACCCAGATCATTTCGTCTACCAGCATTGTGAGCAGAACGTGTTGTGAATGAAGTGAACAAAATGATCTGATGCAATATTGGGTAAAAGCGCCAGTAGTCGGTCATTTGTACCAGAAAAAATTGTTGCTTACTTATATATATACCTAGAATTCCTATTGTTGGCAGATGAATGGTGAAAGTATTCTGAGCGTTGAGATATTGTAATATTCCATTTGGCACCAAAAATAAGATATTTATAATTTTTTTATGTCATTGTGACCGGCTATTCGAGACTTTAACGTATTCTTATTTAGGAATCTTATTTTTTATATAAATAGTCAAAAAGTTTAGAAAAATAAGACATTAAACTATACAATCACCCGAATTCACCTGCTTATTTTATTTTTAAATTTTCCTGAGATTTTAGCCCATTTTGAAGATCACTATCACATGTATCATGTGAATGAAGGAACAGGAGATTGTCGAATTAATTTTTTTTAAGGCTATTTCAGATGTTGTGAAATTTCACTATTTTTTACCCGAAGTCACTTACTGTTTCAAATAAATAATAGCAACAAAAAATTTTTGTGTACAATTTTATATTTTATTTATTATTTTATCTAAAAATTCTAAAATGAAATTAAAAATATAATTTGATTTAAAAAGTTGCACAGAACGTATCAGTCACATTAAATACTTGCGCAGAATTACAGTAAATTTGCGACTGAAGTCTATGCTGAATGTTTTACGTTTCAAATACTATTTTTTTCACAAAATCGTGAAAAACAATTTTTTTTATTGAAAAAGAAAACGGTTATCTTACAGAGAAGTGTTTTATTCTAAAACAGCTTTTTTTTACCCCATTTTTGTATAATTTTTGTTGTTTTATAGTGTATAATGTTTTATACAGATGAAATAAAAAAAATAAGAAGCAATACTTAAATTATGAAAAGCATAAAACTTCATAAGAATGATGCTATAGGAATTTTTATATTTTCAAATCGTTGTATAATATTTTACATGTTTACATAGATGGTGGATTCTGTACATTACAGCATTAGAAATGAAATATAATTGTATAAGACCTACTTCAAGGATATGTATCGTTAAAATTTTTAAACGGGAATTATATTTTAAAAGCCAAACATCTAAAACATATTCAGAAATCTTTAGTTAGCTGACTTTTCTCAATGTATTACATACTTGATCTTCTAATGGGAGCAATTATTCTAAAAGCGCCGCTTTATATAATGTTCCCCATCTTTTATCATCATATAAAAATGTATCATGCTGTAAATTTCTATGACAGTTTACATTAAATTTTCATTTAATGTTATGAATATTCAGGAAGTATAAAAGTTTATACATTATATAAAATACATAATATTACATGCTATACAATTTTATTCAATATTGCTATACAATTTTCAGATAATCATATGTCACTCTGCTAAATAATTCAAACAATATGGATGATTGAAGACTAACAATCAAGAATATTTTTGTTTTTAAAAGATTTACACTAACAGTTCTAAGACACGTTCAACTAATTTAGCGTTTTATTTACCAAATAAACATATTTTCCGACTTAAGTTTTATTTAAATATGCTTTTTACTTATGTTTTTTAATTACATCGCTACAAGGATGTTTACAGACGTATAAGTTGAATTGCCGAACAGTAAAGCTTTTCATGAAGTAAAACACATAAAACTAGTAACATACATACATTTAACATGTCATGAAATAATATTAGCTATACAGTTAAAACAAATTATATTTTCAAATGTTTATGTCTAACCTTTTATTTTCTTTTGAGTTATTCCCAGGCCTACGATTAAATAGTTCTTTTAGTCTTAATTTTTGTAGTTTTTTTAAAGTAATAATATAAGTAACCAGTTTTAAGTAACTAATAGGGTTAGCGTTAGTAGATATATTTTATTTTCTAAAAAAAAAAAATCATGTTGTTAAGGAATTATTTTCATTTTCCTAATTAAAGAACAGTCATAGAGATCCAAAAGTACCCTAAACTCTTCCTCAGTCTAAGAGAGACGAAAATGTATGATATCTAACGCGATCTCGTAATCGCTACCAATCCTACTTCAGTGTACACGAACGGATACTATAAGATCGTAAACGTACCGAGTACTAGCAGGATTTGAGAGTATTTTGGACAGCTATTTTGTTATACTTTCGTATACTTACTTTGTTCTGAAGTGCTTGAAGGACTATGAGAACAACTTCAAACCTCTTAGAAAGCGCCCATTTATAAATACATTGGAAATGAGACCTACAGGGATTCCACATTTTGAAGTTAAATTAACAGTTAACAGCTTTCTTGCTTCGCAAGCTCAGAGCGAAGGATTGTCCGGTAAATAGGACATTTTGTTTCAGCGATGAGTCTCTAGACATTGGTCTAATTATAGACAAATTAAACCGAGTACAGAATTGTTACGCGGAATCCCTCAAGTTAAAAAGTCCAACGAGCAGTAACTAATTCTGCTGACTTTCCATATTCTTTTCAACTTATCTGTGTTCATATTTTCGTATTTTTAGATGTTTGTGATGTGAATATAGTACATAAAAAATGTTAACGTCAATATCTAACGTCATCCTGAAATTATTTCTCACTACGTCACAAAGCATTTAGAAATTATTTAAAAAAAATTATGCACTGAATATCAATTTACTATCAATCGATGAGTTTAAAATATCAGAGACGTAAATAAAGAAATTATGGTAATTTAAAATCAATTAAATAAAACTCAAATTAATAAAAACATTAAAATATCTACACTTATACATCTTTTAATTGCTAAAATGCGTAAAGTAAAAACATTATAAACAGTAAAATAAGTTTTATGAGACTGTTGACATGTTTCGGCTCAATCTGATTCATTATCAAAATAAATAAAAATATTATCTATTTGCACGGTCTATGAAGTTATTATTTGAAACTCTAGAGTACTCTTCTTTGTCTTAATAATGGCTCAGATGGAGCCGAGATATGTCAGTAGTCTAATGAAACTTATTTTACTGTTTATAATGATTTATTTTACGCCTTTTAGCAATTAAAAAAAGTATATTATTACAAGGTATTATAATTTGTTATATTTCTATCTACATTTAATTAATTAATGCATGAAAACAAGTTGTATCATTATTTATTTAACTAAATAAGTAAAAAGAGTATGTGCAAAAGAATTCAAATACATAGAAACGTGTTGATGGGCATCAGAATGATAAATATTTTTATTATAATGACTTCCGTGTATTACATCTTGTTAGGCACAGTAAACTTTGCTTCGAAAATTGTGTCAATTAAAACAGACAACCAGCCTTACAAAAACTATAGTGCTTGCTCGGGTACGCTCCTACTGCTTTCCTTTCTTATACTAAATTTTAAACATTTAAAGTACATTTAGTTAATTAGGCCGTATGTTTCACGTAAAGTGATCCCAGATTCAGGAGCATATTCGAGATCTATTATACAAGAAAGAACCATCTAAATAAAAGCAAACTGAAATCGATTAAATTGAATTTATTTAAAAGGATTAACATAATTAAATACACACACATAAATCATCATGCATAGGTTGACATACTTAACAGTAATTTCGATCGTATGTTTTAGTAATATGTTTACTACCGAGAATGCCTCATTACGTAATTAAAAGCAATTTTAATAATCAAATATAAGATTGTAATTTGCTCGGAAAATATAGCCTGCTTATCCCTTAAATATCGAGGAACGGGCGTCATCGTCTGTTTTAAATCCAAATTCCAGCCTTTCAGTATAATCACAATCACACACTCGATTTCCGAAGAATTTCACTTTTTAATCAACATCTAAAGAACGGGTTACTAGTTAACCTCAGGGTACTACTCCAAGATCATCTTTCTAAAATTCATCTCCTCTATATCCCGAATTCTCTATCAATTGCCTCCGGTCATCCCGTTTTCTTACACAACTATTTAGTAATTCTTGCACCACTATTACCTCCTTCAAATCTGGTCATCCAATCCTTTTGCACTTATTCCTACTCCCATTTCAAACCTCATTTTACTGGGTTTCCCTATAAACATATTTCGCTTACATTACCATAATATTGGATATATTAAATACTTCCCCCTTCTTTCTCTGGTTAAAATATCAGGTGTTAAAGCCTTAACCTTGGCGGTTTCATTGATCTTACAGTAAAATCTATTTCTAAGCGGCATCTTTTTCATCGCTATTTTACTGTGACGTACTATTCAATTTGTGTGAAGTTGGTGCATTCGAATTCCTTTTCCTTTCAGAATACACTACTTTTTAAAACCCTAAATGACCACCTGCATGCAGTTGCGTCCAGCTGCATATCTCTGAGCGTTTTTTCATTCCTTTATTCTTTATACCTTTTCCTGGTCAATAGGACACCTGGTCAATAGTCCAGCTGCCGCGCCAAACACCTTGAGTGGGATTCCTTTGATCTTTAGTCAAATGGAACTGCTATTCTATTTCTTATATTCTTGCAAGAAATACCAAAATTTGTAACAAAAGAAATCCTCTCTCCCTTGAACTTAGGGGCAGCGTAGAGACGTTGAATTTTTGCTGGGCATATCTCAGCAATATGCAAAAAACCCCGAAAAGTAAAAAAAGAGGAAAAAAAAAAGAAAAATGAGATGAGTTACTCTGAACCGTGATGAGGCATTCCCACGATGTGATACAAAACAAAATTAAAACAATAGCAATAGTATAACATAAAATTTCACACAACTTATACAAATAACACAAGATAACTATACTAATCAGGAAATATTGAGAAAATTAAAAAAAAATTGAATATCAGGTCACATAGTGTCTACAATTAGAAATCGAAATTTCTAATAATATGTAAGCTCAAAGAACATTGATAATAATAAAAGAGTAAAATGAATAAATTTTCCTATCCAATTGCATATGTATATAAGGTTAGAAGATTCAAAGAAAGAAGAATTATTTCCTGCTTAGCTAACAAGCATAATTTTTGTTAATAAAACTTCATTCGTTCTTAGCGTGCTTTGCAATAGCATGTTATGAGAGTAGCTAAGGTTGTTATGAGTAAGTATACAATAAATAAAGCCAAACCAATCAGTTTGAAAAGAAAAATCGAAGAGTTCAAATTAGGTATATTCAACCAGTCTCACATATTGGATGCTGTTATAGAACTCACAGTTCGAGTAAAATTTGTGTTGAGTTGTAACAATTCCATAGACGGCTCATCTAGGCAGTATCTAATTGAGTGGCATTGTATTAACGCAGCAGATTTCAGGCATAATTTTTCTGTAGCACATTTTTCCTCAGCCTGGAATTTAACTGTGTGGGTTGTTGCATCTAACTGTAGATGCACAGCTTTCGTATGGAGGGAAATTTGCTGTAATTGAACTGATACAATACCAAGTTGGCAGGAACTGTGTGCTTTAAATATAATACGAGACAAAATAGGACAATTATAACACGCTGTCGTCGCAATGCTTTCTCCATTCAATTGTGGACATATGGTGCATGTATGCAGTGCGATTTTATAATTTCGAAAATGCAGTTGAACATGCACAGCCGAGGACATTAATTGAGTGGATCGTAATTTTTCTTCTTCAATGTTAAAGAGATGAATATGCTTTTGTAGGGTAAAGCGTATTCCTGGGATGAGCGAAGGCGTTCAATGCTGTCAGGTGCTGTAACACATCTTAGATTATCCTCAAAATAATCACACGTAGTGAGTTCTGGTGCAAAGATAAAATCTGTGGTGTATGATGTATTCACCTGTATAGCTCCAATCATATTGGGTTGAGGAATATTACGTTCACAGGCAGGTGCTAAAAAGGCTTCCTCAGGTTTTCCAACTCGTTGGATTAATTTTTCCGTCAAATGTAACTGCGGTTGATCATAGGCGCCGAGTATGGAAATCTTAATTCCGTTTGGCGTGTAAGCTGAATCAGATATCAACAATCGTGAAATTGTGTTATTTTCAACCTGTGTCACAGACATTTTATAATGGCATGTATGGCCTGTTAATTTGTAGACTTCGAAACTGTTCAACAGGTCCGGTTCATACCACACTCTATGAAAGTTACAACTCGGGCGAGTTAAAATAAAGCAACCGTTGCCACTGTCTCCACGTACACATGCAGAAAATCCTGGAAATTGTCAGCTTTCGGGAGTTTCTGCTTCGAAGATTTTGCCTCCTTTTCCTATAGATCATTTACTGCAATGGGTACCACGCCCACAGAATTTGTTGAAAATACAAGAGATCTGAATAATTTGTTTCGTGATAACGGGGAAAGTGAAGTACAACTGTTCTTTTGTGAAAGAGCACATTTTTCTTATACTAAATTTTAAACATTTAAAGTACATTTAGTTAATTAGGCCGTATGTTTCACGTAAAGTGATCCCAGATTCAGGAGCATATTCGAGATCTATTATACAAGAAAGAACCATCTAAATAAAAGCAAACTGAAATCGATTAAATTGAATTTATTTAAAAGGATTAACATAATTAAATACACACACATAAATCATCATGCATAGGTTGACATACTTAACAGTAATTTCGATTGTATGTTTTAGTAATATGTTTACTACCGAGAATAACTCATTACGTAATTAAAAACGATTTAAATAATCAAATATAAGATTGTAATGTGCTCGGAAAATATAGCCTGCTTATCCCTTAAATATCTAGGAACGGGCGTCATCGTCTGCTTTAAATCCAAATTCCAGCCTTTCAGTATAATCACAATCACACACTCGATTTCCGAAGAATTTCACTTTTTAATCAACATCTAAAGAACGGGTTACTAGTTACCCTCAGGGTACTACTCCAAGATCATCTTTCTAAAATTCATCTCCTCTATATCCCGAATTCTCTATCAATTTCCTCCGGTCATCCCGTTTTCTTACTCAACTATTTAGTAATTCTTGCACCCCTATTGCCTCCTTCAAATCTGGCCATCCAATCCTTTTGCACTTATTCCTACTCCCATTTCAAACCTCAATTTACTGGGTTTCCCTATCAACATATTTCGCTTACATTACCATAATATTGGATATATTAAATACTTCCCCCTTCTTTCTCTGGTTAAAGTATCAGGTGTTAAAGCCTTAACCTTGGCGGTTTTATTGATCTTATAGTAAAATCTATTTCTAAGCGGCATCTTTTTCATCGCTATTTCACTGCGACGTACTATTCAATTTGCGTGAAGTTGGAGCATTGGAATTCATTTTCCTTTCAGACTACACTACTTTTTAAAACCCTAAATGACCACCTGCATGCAGTTGCGTCCAGCTGCATATCTCTGAACGTGTTTTCATTCCTTTATTCTTTATACCTTTTCCTAGTCAATAGGACATAAAACTTAGTCCAGCTGCCGCACCAAACACCTTGAGCTGGATTCCTTTGATCTTTAGTCAAATGGAACTGCTATTCTATTTCTTATATTCTTGCAAGAAATACCAAAATTTGTAACAAAAGAAATCCTCTCTCCCTTGAACTTAGGGGCAGCGTAGAGACGTTGAATTTTTGCTGTGCATATCTCAGCATGCTGTACTTATTACATGTTAATTTTAAGATTTAATACATTTCTGATGTTTGGCCAATGTAATAAATGGTATACACTTTAGCAAATAAACCATTAGATATCTCATAATTATCTCATTATAAATATAAATTAATTGCTTCATATGATCTGCAGAGCTTACAACAGAATTATCCTTTTTTAAAGCACCAAAATATGATGTCCAATTCCTGTATAAATAACAAAATAATCACTTTTTTATTCCTCTATTGAGAATCTGATTATGAATTAATTAATCTTAGTACTTATGATTTTCCACCTATTGTTATGTACCATATGTAATTACTTAAGCCCAAAATTTATAAGAAAAATGCTGTTTTCATTTAAAATATGCATTTCTATGCTTTACGCTGATTTAGGATGAACTAACGTAGGTCTGCGAAAAAAATATTTGTAATTAGCTATTACCCATGACTTCGTTCACGCAATATTAAAATAAGAACAAATGCATTAATTAACGTAAATAATTAACTAACTCTTTATCACATTTCATAGGAGACATTACTGTATTTCTTTGTTATAGGGACCTTGACATTACTCAGTCTTAAAAAAGTGAAATTTTGTGCGAAATAAACGCGAAAATGAAAGTGCAACCAATGCAAAATGGAGGACCAAATAAAATCTTGCATATCGACGAATTGGCTAAAAACAAATATCAATTTTACCTGATAAACCATTTTACTTTTAACGCCTTTGTGAAACGTTTTAATAGCCATCCTTCAAAAATAATTAATTGCAAATCGTATATGTTTTTTCTTTAAATTCAATTCTGCCTCCTTGGTTTAATGTATAGCTAAAACAAATCTTGTTTTCTAAAATGACAATGTGTTGACATACGATGTTTATTCTGCAGAAAATATGTTTTTATTTTTCGGATAATGCACTGAAATCAAGATTTTATTTTCACCATTTATTCAAATTGAAAATAAATTTTGTTTTCAGTTTTAATGAGAAAATGGCGTAAACAATATGTTGATCTGTTTTATTTTTTCATTTTTATCCACAAATATGGAGTAATTTGCTTAACGTTTTCAGAGATACTTCGATAAATTTAGAAAAAAAGAAATATCTCGGAATCTAATTCATTTATTTTAATTCTGAGTATTTGTGTGACAGCTTCGGATCAATGATAACCGGTGTTAAGTAAATCGCGTTGCGTTCGATAGTCTAAGAAGAGTAATGGATAAATACAAACATACGGTCAGACTTTAATATGATAGATTTGTGTTCATTTTTATTTTCATAAAATTATGATGTAATTTTTAGCAGAAAACTCGCATCTGTATATAACTGATACCCATGCTTAATAATCAGTATAGATTTAAAAAAATAATAAAATTTTTCGTTTTAAATATGGCGTGAAACTCATCTACTTTCTGTACTTAAGGATCCTTATATTATTAATGTACGGAATTGATTCACGGTACTTTGAAAACATATTTGAAAATTCCCGTTTTATTTCAAATATGACGTAACTTTTTCCCCCAGAGAAATCTCTTGTTAATGATATAAATCTTGTTAATTTTCTTTTCCTGGCAATCATGACGTACACTTTAGCAGAAATCTCACATCTGTTTGTAACTGATATTCAAGCTTAATATTAATTATTATCGAACGAATATATGAAAATACATGTTTTATTTGTGACGTCATATTTGTCCAAGCCAAGGAGGATCCTTTTCATAGTTCCATGGACCAAGTGAAATCTGTTCTTAATAATATAATTATTGTTCATTTTTCCTTTTAATTATAACGCAGTCTTTGACAGAAAAGGTCTTCTTAAAGTAATCAATATTCACACTTCATGTATATAACAAATACTGCATATATTCTTTCAAATATCATGGTATTTCATCTTCTTTTGAATTTTTATTAATTTTCATTTTTTACGTGCAAATCTCTCAATTGAAAGATAATTGTTGAGGAAAAATTATTTTTCCAGGTTTTATATTTATTGGCAACGGAAATGATTAACAACGTAAAATAGTTAATTAAATTTTACATGGAAAATATTCATTGATTGTTTATGAAAATAATGAGATTTTTAATTATTATGAAAAATATTTTAAATAAAAAAATAAAATTTAGTCTATGTTCATTTCTGGGTTATAATCGATCTATATGCAAAGATACAGGGGCATTAAATGCGCCATTTTGACGTTTGCTTCAGCCAAACATTCATACACACAATGAGATTTATAATATTATTAGGACTGTTTCTTCCCATTTTAAATATTTGTATAAATTTTTGGTGCACTGATATCAGATACGTTTAGCTCTATTATGTAAGATTTTTCAACAATGTGAAAATGAAAATCCAGAAACAGATACAAAATTTCTAACAAAAACAAAAATTTGTTTTTACAAAATATTTAAAAATAAGGTCTATCTTAACATTTTGGTAACTTTTTAAATTTCTCAAAATAAATTCAAATTAGAGATAACACGGGTTAGTCTTATACTGTTCATGATAGGAACACAGTTAAAAAATATAACAAAAATAAAAAATCATGCGTTAAGTATAGATTATGAAACACTTTCCAACTCAATCAGAATACTTATAGGTAACAAAATATCCCCGTTTAATGAGTGGGAAGATGATATCTAAGTAAACAATTTCGAAAGCGGATGACACATTTGAAAACCAATTTTAGCAATTATCATCTATGAACGGAAAGTATTCATATTCTTTGCGAAATCCATAACACTATTGTTGAAAACGAAATCTTTTGAGCCATCCTATATATGATATACAGAAATTATATACACCAAGTAATACGGAAAGAAAATAGTTTAATTTAAAATTGTATACCACAACTTAAAACGGGCTCTTCCGGAAATTATCGCTCATAGATAGCACTCTAATCAAATTATTTTGTATTCTCCTATAAATGAACGATACATGGCATGCACAACATATTCTACAATAAGCATCTTGTAGTACACCTTAGTGATATATATCAATTTCATTATTTCAAATAGTCTAACATCATTAAAAGACAAACGGTTTTCCCCATCGTCCATAATGTTACGAAATAACTTTGAGTGTCCCTTTAAACGAGTTATAAATGCTACACACTTCATTTTTAATGCCAAAAATGCCGTAGTAAATGTAAATAACATAAATCACTTATATAGCAATGCGAGTATATTTACGCAAGTTTGAGCTTGAAAAGACAGACAATCAGGCAAAGCGAATTTACAAACAACTTTCAACTATGTTAAAAAAAAATTAAAAAGTGCACAATGAAGAAGAGCTTATGTCATGTATTGTACAAGGCTCTGTATGCATTACATTAAAATTTGTCTGTATGCATTACATTAAAATTTGACTATCCGTTTGCATTAAAATTTGACTGTCCGTTTGCATATAACAAGTACTTCTCCGAGAATACAGAATGTAGCGCATTGAAATTAACACCACACATCCTCATGGATCCGATGATGTCATATAAACTCACAGAACTTTAATATGTGAATTGGTTTTCGTAATATTAATTTTTTGGAGTCTTTAACGAAGTTTACCAAAAGATTGTAAATAAATTACTCCTTTTTTGCAGAAAAAGTAAATAAAAAGATAAATAATGGGATATTGTTTGCTATCCAAAACAGTGAACATAAGTACTATTTAAAGGTACTAACTGGGAGGCAGGAAGCAAAAATATGGCCTTCTAGAAATAAACAAGGGCCCAGTACTTGAAAAAAAAGAGTATGGCACATAAAGACAGCAAAGTTTAGATGCATATTACTATGTAAATTCTTGTAGTAAAACATAAATCTAAACTTTAAATGCATTTTTTGGAAGATGTAATTTTTGGTGAAAATTTCATACGCAAAACATGATTTCTCAAAAAGTTATTATAATATCACTATGAAATTTAAAATGCATGTTGATTATACTATTGTGAAGGCAATGAACTACAGATTTAATTTTAGAATAAATATTTTTGTTTTATGGGTGTTTTCGTGGAAAGACATCGATGAATTTTAAGAAAATCAGCATGTAAAAAGTTGCGATATGCTATAAGTTTTGAAACATTTAAAATATCTCTTAGATTTTAGGTCATTGCCTTCACCAATGTCATAAGTATGAAGTGTAAAAAGGAAATCACGATACATTCAATAGAATTTTCTGTAGGATGTTTTACATATTGGGTCAAATTTCACTAAATTTTACCGCAAAATCTCCCATTTACCAAAATTTCATCAATGAATCAAATATTTTTTGCTTTTTTTCACAGTTTTTAGTCATAATCTTAAAAATATAAGTTCAAAAAATAATTAAATAACTTTTTGGGAAAAAATTGCTCCGTACGTAGTCAGGTACCTTAAAAATATTGATCGTATAATTTTTTTGGGGGTTTTAATGTAAAGGAATGGATTACGTTTTGAGCACGGAGTTTGAAAATACGTACAAAACACATGCTGAGATTAAATATTTTCGTCGAACCATACTAACACATGACGAGACTCGCCTGGACAAATTCTTTAAACGAGTTAGACAAGTAATATACAAACATTATCTTGGCACTAATGAAAAACTCTCCAAATTTTTATCCGAATTCCACTTGACCAATGGAATTTTATTGCCCGTATGTCGCCATTTTTTCTGAAGTTATTCCACTATAACGGCATCAAAATCTGGTAATTTTCGTAAATTTCAATTCATTTACATTGTGAACAAGATTTTTTTTAAAGTTAGAAATTTAGTAAAACTAAAATTATAAATATTTTCTTAATGTAAAATGAAATTACATTTATTTTATTTTACTAAAATCAAGAGATCTCGTGCAACGCCAATGCAACATATCGGGTTGCTACATCAGCTAGTACGTCTTAAAAATGAAAAATATTATTCTTTATAAGGCCATTTTACCATAATTTATCATTAGAGAAATGTTGCCCTGTGGCTAAGACGGACATTAAGCAAATACATTATTCTTAAAAAATTAATTTCTTATATATTTATGTACACAGACCGTTGTGAAACAAATTGCATACGCAAAAATTATGCTTTTTTTTTTTTTTTTTTTTTTTTTTTTTTGTATTCTGAAATAATATTTTATCATCAACGATTTAAGAGGTAATTGCCAATACTGCTATTTTGAATAACTGAGTTTAACTACCATAAAGAAAACGAAATTATTATGATGTATATCCTTCTTTAAAAAACACCGTTTGAGATTTTTCTCTTGTACACTGATTACGGATACCACTTATACAGTACCACTTAACCAGCAATATTCTACAGCAAGGTTGATTGCTGTCCTATTACTTTCAGAACATATTGTGTAAGGAATGTAGGTACTTTTCCATTATACCAACACCATTGTCGCCAAGCGTAATAGTTGGATATAAATGAAACATTAGAAATATTAATATTATTGGGGCGAAAGGGATCATTTTAAAATTAAAATATTTGAAAACTACAGACTTTCGCGAACTATTTTTGTAAATCAATACAAATATATGCCTAAAAAACGAATATTATAAAATAAAATAATAAAATAAAACTCAATTTAAACTTCAGGCATGAATTCTAAATGTCTCTTAGCATTGCAGTAAACACTTCATTTTATTTTAATAAACACATTGCGTCGCCCATAAAACCTATACGCTAAGACTGTACATAATAACGAACTTGGATGTTTTTTATTACACTATTTTGCGATGTCCGATAATCGCTCAACGTATTGAGTGTATAACACCCACTGTTTTAAGGTCAATAAAATTATATTTGGAATTTACTATGAAATGTTCATAGCCCACCCCTCGCAAACATAAATTTTCTTTATGTATAAATACATAGCCCTCAAACAATTTTATTACAGCTTGCTCATCATCGGGTAACAGCTAAATGGTAAAATCCATCTCAACGTCAGCGAAAATTGTAATTTATAATTTAATAAAACATATTTTCGATTAAACACATATCAAATTATGATGTTTTGCGAGTTTGCGATTAAATAATAATATTAAAAAAATGATTCACGTTCAACGAATGTGGAGTTGCAATGTTTGACACAGTTTGCAATAAAATACTTTGCTTGTTGAAGGTTTCAATAAATGGAGCAGTAGCATACATTTTGGCATGGTGTTGGCATAACGGAAAAGTACCGGAAAGTATTATTATAATCATGATTTGTGTATGTGTGTGAGAGAGTGAACGGGATAACATACAAACAAAACTTCCTATTGAGTTCCCATTTGGCGAAAAAGTTATAACCCACTGTCAGAAGAACTGCGTGGAAATAGGTTGTGTGAAATTAATCTATTTTTAATTTAGTTTCCAAACATTTTGCAACCGATTCTATACTGAAAATCAATAGAAATAAGTGATAGGGATAAATATTAATACGATAGGGATAAATAGGGATATAAGTGATAAATAGGGATATAAGTGATAAATATTAAGACGATATAATCAATCTTTAGCTGCGATAATGTAACATTTTTGGTTTCGAAAGGAGAGGTCGAGTATTACAATTCAATCCGTACTAACATTTACCATCCACACAAAAAACCTCAAATTGTTTCGAAACTGTGAATAACATAATTTAAAAAATATTTTCTCCGAAACATATTAACATACATATATAAAAATATTTACCTTTCATCCTTAATGAATGATATTTAGGAATGAAATATATAAAAAAAGGTCGCATTTCACAAATAAAGCTATAATAATATATTTAAGAGCGCATAAATAGTTTCATTCTTGTACATAACACTTTTGTCTATATTTGTATATTTTTATGTATTTGATTAACAGATTTATAATGCAGTGTTTTCACTTGTTTTTTGTTTCTTTGTTTTTTTTATATATTCACTTTTTATTTTGTTGGAATCAGTTCAAATAAAGACGTTTAAAACTAAAATAACTAAAAAAAAATTTATGTCTGATATAAAAAATTTCTAAATAAATATTACATTTAATCAAACATAAAAGTTAAAATTACGTAAAATACAATTAAAATTTTATGCAGACGTTTCGTGCCCTCATCAGTGTAATTACATACGCTGACCAGACAATTTCCAAACCATGTTTACAGTCAATCATTTAATCAGTTAAAATCATGAAAACTTTGACGAACTTACATTAAAGTTAGACCTTATATTCAGATGGAACACCCGCAAGATTCATTAATTGGCGAAGTCTAATTCCAAGTGAACCAACCTCATCGTTATTGCAGATGGATATGATTACTGTGATAATTGTGATATTCGGACTATGGTCAGTCTCCAAAGAATGCTGTCATACTTTCGATTGAAGGTTACCAGATTTGTAGGGTCGTTTATGCTCGGTAAGACGAATAGCGTAAGCACGACCCGTTTCGCCAATATAGACTGAGTCTCTGACCCCACAGGGTTCCTGTTGCTAAAAAAATACAACATTCATTGCAAGATGAATATTGCATGGAAGACCATAGGACAATCGAAACTGGTGTGTTTTAAATAGCTCCTTTATTATATAACAATCTTCTAGCTTAATAATGCTTTTAATTAATGATTCATAATTAAGTTAATAGGATTTTAATTAAATCGAAATTTTATATTTTGCATTCTTCGTCTCATATTCAAACAAAATATATGAATGTTTAAACAAATATTATTATTAAAAAGTTTCTTTCGTAAAAGAAAAATAATAAACATTTGGAAACGATAAATAGTTTTTCATTTGACAAAATAATATTTCCTTTTCATCCAAATTTAAGGAATTTTTTTTTCTACACAATTCACACAAAACTCATTCCGTTCTGCGTTATACCGAAATGTATAGATATTTAGGATTTTTTTATTTATATAGCTTCCAAGAAAAAACAACAACTCAGAAATGTTAACAATTAACTAGTAAAACAGATGAGAAAGTTTAACGAAATGCTGCATGAAAACTCTCTACAGTAGTTATTATTATTTTTTTGTTCAATTTATACATTTTATAATTCGTTTCATCTATCGTTTTCATACAAAATAAATTTGAAAGAAAATATCGTGCAGTAACAGAAATATCAGAAAATAATTTTCAATAAGCCATAAATTTCCGAGTAAAAGTGTGTTTTGATGATAAATAAAGAGATAAAACTTATTTTAATTTATTGTGCTAGGACGTATAAAATTTTCAGTATGAGAATCATATTTTATTTTTGTTACCTCAGCGAATTCCATTGAATTTTATTTTTAGATTTATTTCAATAATTTCCGATTAAAAAAGTATTTTGAAAGGATATCAAATTTGGAGAAAAACATTTAATATCGTATGTAAAATAAATTTATTATGTTATGACTTATAGCATATAAGTTTAGTATGGGAATCATATATAATATTCTCTATCCGAGCAAATTGCAATCAATTTATCATTATGTTTATTCATTATTTCCATAATTTTTCGTTTAGTAAAATGATACGTTTGCATATTTTTCGTCTTTTTGTAAATATAAAAAGCTTCTTCTTTTTTCACTCATATTATCCGAACTTTATTCATTTGTATACTTTTATTAGTTATTTATATTACCCAACTTGACGGATTTAAATGAAAAAGGATAATGAAGTGCTTTTTTAGAAAAGTCTTAACAGTAAAAATTATTTTTTTAAAACCATCTATTAAATTTTAATTTTTAAAACTATTTTGTTTTATTTCATTTAATAGTTTTGAAAGAAAAAAAACTAATGATATAGAAATATAGAGTAGTAGAAGGAAATATACCGAAAATATAGTCAATAAACCATTCTTTTTTTTTAATTCTTTGTATTGGAAAGAGTTTAAAAAACAAATATTTAAAGGAAATATCTTTCATGCAAATGATTTATTGGGACTTATAATAAATTCAATATAAGAGTCATATTTTACATTCTATATAGCAGAAAGCTGGCAGTAAATTTATCATTTAGATGATGTATAATTTACAATATATATATATATATATATATTTTTTTTTAGAGATGACTTCTATATTACCTCTCTATATAGAAATTCTTTTTCTGAATGTTTTGAAAGTTTCATTTATCCTCGTATTATATAAAATTTATTTACCTGTAAAATTTTTTAATTAATTTATGAGGTTTTAAAAAAGCAAACAAAAAGTTATTTTAATGATAAATAATTGTGAAAAAGTTTAATGATTTGCATGTAAGTACAAGTCTTTAAATAAATTTTAATATGATATAAATTTTATAGAACTTTTTCAGGGGCTTTGAGATGCAATACACAATGAAACGGAAGTAAAGCACAAAAACAAAAATATAGGAAATTGAAAAATGCAAACAATCTATTTTATTTAACGATCCAAATGAGACATTTCATATTATAAAATAACAGTAAAAATACATTTACTAAGCTTGAGCAATCGGCATCGTAAGTGTCATCAACAATTGTAAGTGTTATAATTTCTTTTATCTTAAAATGGTTAACGAATACATTGTTTATTACTTCTAAAACATAAAAAAAATATGATTTTATATGCTTTTTTCCGCATCTCGTTTTATTATTTATTTGAATCTTTCATACTATCTTTAAATAATTTACACTTCATTTCTAATTAATTTTAAACATTCCCTTGTTGTAAACTATTTATTTTTTATACATTTTTGATAATGTAGGACGTTTTAATGGATCTTTTAACCATGTTGTTAGATAATGTCTAAGTGTAAATTGATAATATGGAGAATAAATGGTATTTATTTTGGTTTTAGTTCTTTATTTATATATAGTTGTGTAATTCATTATTTATTGAAAATTATTTTAAAAACAGTATAGACAACAACATATGTAGCTTTTCAATTAAAAAATCTCTTTGCTGTAAAACTATGCAGCTTAAATATTAAAATGGAAGTTTTCAGAATTATTAATCATCTTTTCGATATTGAAACGAAAATTTATCACAAGTATACTGACATAACGAAATTTTGGATACACGTATTTTCAGAGTGGAAAATCTAATATATATATTTGCCATTACAATGGTATTTGTGAATTTCTAGTTGTAAAGTAATTTTAATAATTTGATACTCAAATCTTCAAATAGTTTGCGGATAAAAAAATTACCAGAAAATATCATAAAAACAAAAATTATTTACTTTATCATGTGTATGATTATAGATATTAATATTTTTTTATAGTGGAATTTCAGGAAATGATAATTTACAACGTGATAAATTTGAAAAAAATAAATAAGTTATAGATATAATTGATGTTTATGCAAAAAAACAATAGATTACAACAACATGTTTTATCTCAATTCCCAATTAAATTTTCAGCAGGACTGAAACTACGCCATAAATGTTTAAATGGCACTACAAAGGCTATGAATTTATTTTCACTTTGCTAAACAGAGTACAACCAACAGGGTGAAAAATGTGTCCAGGGCGGTGATCGAACCCAGATACCCTGGTATACATCACCAAGTGCTTTACCATTTAAACCAGTGGACGACATCCAGCTTGGCATTTTTCACTCATATATACGTTGGCAAGGTTGCAACTTCGCAGCGCGAGATGAGATGTCACATGAGCACACTTTCAGTCCTGTTGAAAATTTATTTGGAAATTTAGATGTATTATCCGATGCTGGGAATTTATCCGTCTCATGTACACTACTGAATAATGTGCTCATGTATGACATTCCATCTTGAACTGCGAAGTTGCAGCCTTGCCAACTTATATATATAAGGGAAAAATTCTAGACTGGATGTCGTCCAGATGACTTAAATGGTAAAGCACTTGGTGCGCTACACCAGGGTATCTGGGTTCGATCCCCGTTCTGGACACATTTTCACTCTGTTGGTTGTACGCTGTTTAGCAAAGTGAAAAGAAATTCACATCCCTTGTAGTGCCATTTAAACATGTTTTATATATATAAAATATGTTTATATTATTTTCCCCTTATTTACATAATTTATCATATCTAATTATTGTATTTAAATAAAAATATATAATGATGGGAAATGTCCTTTTGAAAAGGGATTTTCTATTTTAGTTTTATTTGTTTAATTTCATGACTAATTATAAAGTTATTTGGTACTTTTTCATTACCCAACACCATTGTCCCCAAGAGCAATAGTTGGCGGCAAATGAAACATTTGAAAAAAAAAAATTAACATTGTTGATGTGAAAGTGATCATTTAAAAAATATAACGTTTCTAATTTACAGATTCTAAAGAATTATTTTATTAAATCAGTATAAATATATGCTTAAAATAAATGAGCAAAAAAATATTATACAATAAAATAAAAAAATATTTCAATTGAAGGCATGAAATTTGTAAATGTCTCTTAGCATTGTGAAGAAACATTTCTTTTTAATAATAAAAAGAAAAGATTTTCATTTAATAAATAGCGAGTCACAACGTTTTGCACGGTTTGCAATACAAATCCTTTGCACGGTCAAGGTTAAAATAAATGGCACTTTAGCATACATTTTGGCATGGTGTTAGTATAACGGAAAAGTACCAGTCATTATAACTTAAAAATATTATTTTATTTAAATAGTATCTATTTGTTCAATGGTCATTTGGCCATTTATAAAGATAATATTTTTATATGTCGGTATTTCTATTTACAATGTATGAAATATAAAAGTAAGATTTTGTTATTAAGCAAAAACGAAAACAATAATATATTTATATCTAGTAAATAATGTGAATTGTGTGTATAAAATTACATTATAAATTAGAAAAAAATTACATTATAAATTTTGTATGGATATTAATGTTTAACTAGAAAATGATAAAACCTGGTAAGACGGAAATTTTATTTTTTCTCATTTTATTGAACAATTAATAAATAATTGAAATTTCACAATTTTGCTGATTATTCATCGGGTGATTGGAAATATTCTTAGTGAATTGTGACTTTTAATTTAAAACTTCAAATTTCATTAACATTTACTTTCATTTTATTTTAGAAAAAAAAACTTTAAAAATGACGTTCAAGTCTTAATGTTAATCTGGAATTCAGCCAAATGTCAAAGAAACTTACCAGAAATCCTACCACAGCAACCTTAAAATGTCACGGACAATACAAAGAGACACTTTTCAAAATTCATTCTTTTGTAAAAATAATTAAATAATGTTTTGTTAAAGATATTTTAGAAATTATCCTTTATTGTATTTTTAAAATGTTGCGTTTAGAAGAACTTTGTGGAAGATGACAATTTTTGGAAACACTCATGTTTTTTCAATAATAATAATAGTAAAATTAACAAAATCCTTAAAGATTAATCGAACAGCTTTCTTTTATTATTTAATATATATATAAAGATTTTACAATGATGTCTTGAATTAAACGGATGATTTTTGCCTGTTTAAGTTTGTAGTAAATTAATTAATGTGCATTTACATGATCTTGTTTTTAGTTTTTTGTCGTTTTACTTACCCATCATACGTAGTACAGGGTAAGTCTTGTAATCGTTTTAAAAATCGAAAAAAAAAAACATTAAACAAAAAATTGTGACGTATTTACACGTTTCAGACACTGGAGATTCCGAAAAACATATTTTTTAGAGAAACAATTGCCGTCCGTCTATCCGTATAACGGTCCGTATGTGTGTCTGTGTGTCTGTAAATGCTCTACCTCCCGAACAAATTGAGATAGAGACTTGAAATTTGATATGTACTTAGTATTAATAATGGAAAGAAGCTTATTGAATGTCAGTAACCTCGATTATCCGGAACTATTTTATTCGGGCTCTCGAAATATTCGTTCTGATAAAAGGTATATACAAATTTTCAAAATTGTTTATTTTAAGGAGTGAATATTAAAGACAATAAAAAAACATAAATTTTGCATAAAGAATAAAGTTGATCGGATAATTAGTTGCTGAGATATTTGTAATCATATTTTCCACACTCTTCGATTTTTCATGACCCTGTATTTTATCCAAATTTCAATTCAAAGATATATTTTAATTGGAAATGAGACGATTAATTCGACGCAATAAACCGTTAGTTAATATGATTATCATTTTTGGAGTTATAAGGATGATTTTTACGCAATTCAGTAACAGAGCATTTAAGGTTTATGACGTCATCAAGCCACGATTTTATTCGGATTGCAATGCATTTTCTAAATAGTTTACACATGTTTTATTTTCATATTTTATATTACGCATATCCATGATGGGTGAGTATTACTGTGTTCCCCAACGACTTGTTTTACTCCTTTGTGATATTTATGGTATTTTCATTTGTTATAAATCTATTGATTATACAGATTACATAACAAATAATATTTTATACTAAAATTATAAGATACTGTTGTCTTTCAAAGAAACATTTATTTACTTTAAAATAATTTTAAAGAAATTATTTTAAAAATCTAGAATTTTGAAATATTTAGTTCGAGTTAAATTTTTTTAATAAAATTCATATGTGAAGAAAAAAATAAAATAAAAACAGAATAATAAAATTTTATTCCATAAGAAAATTACTGATGGATTGTCAAAGTAATCTTTATTGTTTTAAACAACGGAAAATATTTATGTATAATCAATAACAATAATATTAAAACCCAATACATTTTAAATCTTTTATCGCCACATTGTTGCAAAGAAATATTAAAATACCTATTCAATTAAGAATTGTGGTTTTCCTTAAGGTTATATTAAAACATTTTTTTACGGAACTGTCTGCATATTAAAATAATAACAAAAAATTACATTTTGAATACAAACCGCTACTTAGGATACCAAAACATGAATGTACAGCCTTAAATTTGTTTAGATATAAATGTACATGAAGTTTGTGTCATAAGTTCCAGAGATATTAAATAAGGGGAGTTCGGGATAGTTGCCTTACGTTTATATTTTTATATTTACTACTTTATATTTTTCTTCCTTCATTTTTCTTTTTTATAGCAATAATTTTTGCAGTGCACATGTAACATATATACTTCAAATTTTATGTAGAACATCATAAAACATATTACTTTAATAAAAATACCATATAAAATAGTGATTTTATCAAAAAACTTAATCAATGATTTTGACCATATAAATCTGACCTCATGTTAAGACACCCCACTTGAACAGAATAGATGTCCCATACGTAAAAGAATAGAAAACATAGGTAATTAACATTTGTATTTGACTTAATAACCTATTTACATCAAGTTTAGGGGCTTTTTTCTTTTTTCTGATTTGAGCTTACATGCTCTGTATACTAATCTTGCATTACACAAACACATCAAATTATATTTGCTATTAGCAATTCACCGAAAAAAAGGGTATGCAAAATTTGAAGCCAATAGGATAATTTTAATAATGGCTAAAGTTTTTAGTCTAAACTAACAGGGATTACCCTCGTCCCTTAATTATATTCGATGTATAAACTTTAAAAACCAATTTGGGAAGCAAATTTAAAATACTCAAACTAAATGCGTTAGATTTTCATGTTTCATAAATAATGAGTTCAAAATATTTTATATATTCTACGGAAGGTTAAACTGTAATTTAAATTAAGTTGGGGGGGAGAGAGAAAAATTACGAAGAATAAAAGAAATATTAACTTAAAAAATAAAGAAGCACAAAGAGATTATACCTCTAAAATGGTGTCCTGGAATAGTCTTTCCGAATTTATGTGATAATGATATACTTAAGGGATTTAAATTTCTATTTTAGATTTAAATTTATATTTAGTGCTTTTGAAGATATTCTGATATAAAGAGAAAGAACGTTCAAAATGTGGTAATTAAAATGTTCTTATCACAGCTATAAATAAGGAACAATTAAACATTTTTCAATTACAAATGTAAGGGAATTTCAATCAACTGTCTGGAATTAAACAAATGATAATAATTTAATCACTGCTTAAATGGATAATTTATCACTACGAACGCCGACCCATGACTTGTTAGGTAATAATCCACCGGAAGGGGCATGGTCAACCAAAAGCAGGAAAAGATTTTTTTCACAGTCCTGAAGATTTAAACAAATATTCTCACACAACAAATTTATTTGATAATTATAAATTATTCCACATCACATGTGATATATATATGCCCGATGGAAGTGGGACATGTATCCTATTAATCCGGGCTTCTTCCAATAGCTCTGGAATAAGGAACAAATATGGCTGCAACCTATAAATAACATATTACTCGATACCTGTTTTAACAATATTTATTAAATATTTCATGAAAAATCTCTAGTAAGTACATTATATTTCATCTTCTAATTGTTTTTACCTTACAAGAACATAAAACAAAAGCCAAACTTATCTTTCTTTGATAAATATAACTTTTATTTGAAGACCTAAATCGCTCTAACTTTGTCTACTACGTATTTTTATAACAAGTGTGATTAAAAGAATGCCGCAAGCTCTACCACACATCCAAAAGCTGAAATATAGTAACAAGGCAATTAATCCCATGGCGCATCTAATCTTGATTTACCCTAATAAAAAGTAAATTAATTTGATAGGTTGTCATAGAATTTAAAATCGTTACTTTAAGGTTAGGATCTATGCCATGTTTGTATATAAATCAGGAATTCATGTTTGTATTTGAAAATGCCAAATCTATTTTTAATATTCTAAATAGCATTTAACACCGTTTTTACACTTATTAAAATTTTCAGCAATATTTTTTTCAACAGCAGCATGGTCCTATAAAATTGTGCTTTCTTTTAAATATAACTAAAAAATCAATTATACGATCGAGCTGAAAATTTGGAATCGCATATTAGAAGTTGCTTGGAATCGATTTCCGTTACAAAGATATAGTTTACGATTCTATTTTTTTAAATATTAATTTTATATTGATTATTTGATACATATTTCATTTATATAAATGAAAATCACACAGTAGTTATATTTTAAATCGTCAATAAGCCCACTGTTCAATAAAATATCAAAATACGTGGAGGAAACTTGTTAAGATTAAAAATCAATTGATGCAAATAATCTTGCCAACAACTAAAATTAAATATTTTGCAAATCATTGTGTCTAAAGCGTTTATAAATTATAGAATTATCAACTTTTTAAAGCTAAATTATAGATCGTAAATGTTATGTAATTGAGTGGCAAAAGAGTGGTCCATTACTTTCGGCCTACTACTAAAAAATGTTGCATTAAAACTTTTCACAATCAAAAGTATTTATTTATAATGAAGAGTTTTTGACAGTATCATTCTCTGCGGAAATATTGTGACAGAAAATTAATGATGACAATTAGAAATCGTAGATGTATGGGATGCCTAGCATTACTAATCGGTTCCAAACTCATCCGAAAACTCTTCAGGTGTTCAATACTCTCAGAAAAAAATTCGAACGATGGTTACAACCCCAGTACTATTTAACGCACAAATAAAAAAATTATGCAATTTATTTAGCTGTTATGGGGTCGTCCACACATTAAAAATTGCATCAACTTTGATTTTTCAAATTGCATTACTTACTTTTGATACAATAATTGAATTCCTTGGATCAACCCGCATAACCCTTATACTTTAAATACTTTTACATACATTTTCATAGCGGTAGAAGAGATGACAATTTGAGGATGTTAATATTAAATTCCTGTCACAAAATTTCATTTATAACGTTCCATAAAATCGTCCAATTGAATTTTCTTTCATATTTAGATACAATGATTAGACCCCATCATAGCCTAGGGTCTTGTTTTATTCAAAAACATATTTTTAATTAAAATTACCAATAAATTCATATTAAATAAATTGTGAATTATGACCTATAATAATTTTTACATAAAAATAACAACAATCGCCGAAAACATGGGTGTGTATGTTACATACAACTCATTCCAATCATTACTTTTCTAGAAAAAAATTACTTTTTGGCGGGCTAAAGTGACAGTCTCTTGTTATGAAAGTATCCGTAGACAAGAAAAGCTTAGAGAGTAACCGGAAAAAATTATGATATTTTATTATAATCAATCAATAAATAAGTGTTTTTATTTTATAGTTGGAAGTTCTGTATAATTTGTTTGGTGCCTAATTGTGTGTTCCCGGTACTTTTGATTGTAAGATCTCAATTTTATTTTTTGAAATTTATCTATAAACTTCTAACACGTTTTCTTTTATAACTCTCTGATAATTTAAGAAAAAGTATATAAACTATACCCTTTTACCGGCTGAATGCAGGAGCTAAAATATAGTGTCAAATGTGGGTGCTGTCATTTTGAAAATTCAAAGTTGGTACAATTTTTTTGCATGTTGATGACCTTTTATAGCAAAATAAACTACATAAGATTATAAAGATACTAAAACTGTCCATCCGAGATCAGTAACCAATCGAAGAAAGAAACGTCAACCATGCAGATGAGCATCGTCATTATACTATTGAGCAACGGAGACGGATAATATGGTCTGATGAATCAATAATTTGTTTGTAATTCAGTGAAGACCGCTCTAGATAATGAGGAGATCTGTAGAAGATTTGAAATGTTAATGTATTTGAAGAGCTGCGTAGAAAGAAAATGGAGATATCTTATTTTGGATTTTTCTGTACTGTTGTAGCAGATTAGTTGGGGTGTCCAATCACACGAACGCTGCAGAATAGTTGACTTATTATACAACAAGCTGTTGCTGTGTTTCCAGTTTTTGAACGATGAAACGCAAATCACAAATTCACAGGTCAAAATGATAACTAACTGTATTGTCCATTGTGCTAAAATTTGACTTGATTTATTTGAGGAGACCGAGAATGACGTTCTACATTACGAATGTTCCACCTCTTAACCGGATTTCAATGAAATTGAGAAAATAGAATGTGTGTTCGAACAGGCATTAAAAAAAGAAATGAATACCTACAGAATTTGTTTTAACTGAATAATCAATTGGTCATCGAACAGGCTAAACATGATACGAATGTGATCCGGAATTATATTGATAACCTGCTTATTAAAATTATGAGTCTTGTTAAAATGACATGTGGTGACATAACATCATATTAATGAAATATCATTTCATTCTTTTTTGTAAGGTGTCCTTTTTTATAACATCACATAAACAAAATCCTCGTGAAAAATAGTTATTTTAGGAAATATGAATGAAAATATTAAAAAATGCTTTAACATTATGAGGTTAAAATTTTATGTATTTATAATTTGCAACTGTTTTAATCGAATGGCATTCCGTTAGGTATGCGAAGTTAAAAATGGCTTTAGAATCGAAATACGAAGACATTTTTCGATGGTTGGAGTATCATAGTTGAGATTTTTCCCACAGAGCAAAAAATGTCCGCGACAGGACTCGAATCTGGGAACCTAGGATTGCCGTGCCAATGCTCTTCCTACTGAGCTACTAGAACGATATCCTGGCTGGAATACTTCACTCTTATTTGTTGGCTGTGAACTGCAGCTGTAATTTAATTCATCCAAGCTATAACTGTAACATTTACAAGATAAAAGTACGCATGGTGAAAATTTGGTTTTGAACATAGAAAAGTTTAAAGTTTGTTGATATTTTAATATGGATTAGGAATATAGGAATATTTTATTTAATATAGATTTTTAGCAGACATAATTAGCAATCGAATGGTTATTTTCAGTGTGCTTTCAGGAAATTGGATGATAAAAATGTGTTGGTTGTTCCTTTATTTGAGTGACTACACGTCATTTTTATATGCGTTGTTCTATGGATGTTTCAGAGTTCGAAGAGGAATTTTTAAAGTACTTTGTAAATTTATTTTAATCTACATTTTAAAACAATATTTACAAAAAAAATAAAATAAAAAAATGCAAAATTTATAAAATTAATATTTAAAATTCTTGTTTCGGTTATTTAAAGCAGTGAAAAGTTTGAAAAGCGATTTATATTAAAGTTACTGGCAAATTTCTAGGTTCCCTGGCTTTATTTTTAGATAAAGAGAAACTGAAATTAGCAGCTTTTGAACACTTTGATAGCACTCCTTAAATCGTAAAAATGCAATCAATCACTGTCTGCAGAAGCTTTTAATGTCTTTCACTGAGAAAAGTAAGTACTACTAGATGAATACAATAAAAATATAACATTAAAGATGAAAGAAATATATAGGAAAAACATTCTTTCCTCTGATTGATATATGAGTACTTGGGACATTTCTTGTTACGTTTTAATTTGGTAATGCGTTTCTTATAAATTAAGAGTAATCTTTCAGTTGCATAAATAATTCGACAAAAATTTGTATATTGAAAAGGTTGTTATTGATTATATTGAATCTTGCACTTAACGACTTTTTAAAATTAAATATTTTTTTGGTAACAATGTTACATTTTTATTTGAATTTGTGACATTTGCACGTGTTTAAAAAACAGAAATTGGAATCATTAATTCTTATTTTTAAGTACTTTTCTAAATCTGTACACCTTTCAATAAAAATATATTTAATACATGATATGGAATATTTTAAGATCACATTAACAAAGACAATATTTTTTGTACACTATCATGGGTTTTCCGTAGATGCTTGTACTACTAATTCTGCTCATTAATAATTTATGATAGTGATTTTTTAATTCAGAGCTTTTTTTACATTTGCAGTTAAATGCTTAAAAATAACAATTGAAACCATTTAGTTCTTCCTTATCGCAAGTCTTATAATTCTCTAGACTTGTCAATTTAAAATTATTTTCTTTACAATAATTTGTGAAAATGTATTCAGTACATGAACGAAAGTATTTGAATATCAACTAACAAAGAGAATGACTTGAAATATCTAATCAGTTTTTTGTACATTACAAACTGGTACTTCTAATATATAATTTTGAACAGTAAATGTTTACCGTACAGTTTTTTAAATTTTGGTCGTTTAGATGTTTTTCATGATAAACGATTTCTTAACAGCTTGAAAATAAAGACATATTTCTGTTCAGGCCAATTTTCTAGAAATAAAATTGGGCTTATAGCATGAAGAGACATAATATTCAGTTTCATCGGAATTAAGATACAGTCCTTCAAACGGTTTTTGTATTATGTTTTGTTAAACTTTTACAACGCCCTTTTACTTTATAACGATGTAAAATAAATATATTTTAGATAATTATATTCTAAATAATCCAGAAGTTGCACTTTGATTCAGTTACATTAATTAAACAATCGATAAATGATAGAAACATTTATTTATTCGTTACTAGAAATATGCTTAATTTGAGGCATACCATTTTTATTTTCTCTTCATATTATTATTAATAATGTTTTTATGTTTTAAGATAATTAAATTCGATCAAAGAGAAATTTCGTTTTGTATAAATTACAGTTTAGTTTAATACGGACATATGTGCAGATAATTAAGAAAAAATAATCTGACTGGGCAAAAGTATAGGAGCCATTCAATAAGTCACCGGAAAAATCATATAAACATTCTAAATCTGTAATTTTGAATGAAAGTTATTTATCTGCGTGTCTGCCTGTCTTGTGGCAATGACTAGGGAGATCCATCGCACACATATGCCTGCAAATTCATATAAACATAGATGAAGCCCGGTACGAATGTACCTGAGACACAGATGTTTCATTTTTTGACAATTAGCCAAGCACTTAATTAAAATGCCCATCGAATGCTAATGAACGAACTTCAATTTTCCGCAGTTAGCTGTTGTTATCTTCGCTTCCACTCATGTCTGGTGAAAACAGAGTAAATAAAATCACAAAAAATTCGACCATGTGCACGGCACCTTTTTGGCCGTAAATGCTATAAAATCATAAATGATACAAATGACTATAGAGATATCTCTAATGAAGCAGATTCTAAATTAAACACTTTCTGTTAATTAACCCTGCTAGCATTGTTATTTTTTATTTTATTCATTTCTAATATGTCATCTGAATGACAGAAGAATACCGATGACAGTCCATAAATCACAACCGTAAGCATGCTTTTCAAGAAGCCATTCAGTGTACTTTTGATGCCCCCCCCTCCCCCTACATACATTTGTGCTGCAGTTTTCCAAAACCTGAAACTTCGTTTACCTAGAAAACTTTGCCAACGGGACCAAATGTTGAATTTTCACGTTTCTATCTTTTCTAGTTCAGAAGATATATGAACACAAAGTTTCAATTTTTTGACGCTGACTCATTCACCGATCATCAAAAATCTTCGGTACATCCCGTAGACTCGAAGCTTGAAATTTAGTATAACGGTAATTGTTAGGAAAATTCGAAAAAATAATCGAAAATTAAAAAAATTCGAAGAAAATCGACCTTAGGAACGGAATTGTAGCCTTAGGAACGGAAAATTTGACATAAAGATCGTGTTTACGGCACACAAAAAAAGGAAATATTGAAAGATTCGGAAAATTTGAGAATAAAATAGAAAAATGGAAAATAATTCAATTTTATATCTCTAGAAACTTGAAGTTTAGCATAAAGACAGTGTTTAGGATGCAAAGAAAAAAATAATAAAAAAATCGAAAATGTCGAAATTTGTTTTTCAAAAAATCGAAAAATTCCAAAAATAAAAAAATTGAAAAATCGACAATAGTTAGAATTGTTGGAATTTTCCATATTTTTAAATTTTGTATTTCTTTGTATCTTAAATTCTACCTTTGCCTAATGCCAAGCATCTAGATCGGTAGCACTTTCCCTGGAAGAAACTGAGAGTACTTTTGATCCCCCCATAACTGAGTGCTTGAGTTGCCTAGGGACCTGAAACGTCTTTTTATTTAGGGGACTTTGCAAACGAAACTAAAGCTCTACATTTTTGGTACCTTCAAATAATATGGACAGAGAATGTACTTGACTGAAACCAGTAGTTGCTATCCAAAAATGACCGGAAGTCAAGAAAAGGAGGACTACTTACAAAAAGAAGTGAAATCCTATCACAAAATCTCAAGTATCCGTCAGGGCGAAATGTGGGGGCTGTGAGTCGCATAAACTTAAAATACAACATTTTCAAATAAAAAATTATAAATTATTTTTATATTAACTGTTTATTACTATAAAAGAAAGTTTGCAATAATAGCTGTTGAATCTTCATTTTCAAGTATTTATTCACTCTACTAACTGTGACATAAGATGCTCCAAGTGATAATTCTTTTGAGCCAATATCCACAGTAATTTTTTGACAAAGTTAAACACTGGTATTTGTGTATGGTAACAGCGTATGCAACTGTTAAAGACAAATGATTTTAAGAGTATGAGATTTTTTGTGTTGTTTTCAAGATATAGAAATATGTATGACAGGGACATTATTTGCAGCAGCACCTGTTGGAGCTAAAATCCCGATAGCATGCGGTCTTAACTGCACTGTAACTCTCTTAAGAATTTCTTATTTTACCATACTTTTCTCAGCTCTGTTTTTCCAATAATGAAAGTACGCTTAGGGCAATTTGTAATTCTTGTTTCTAAAGACGAAAATTGTTCTGTGCATAAGTGAAGTATCTTTTGCTGCTTTTCTGTAAATCTGAATTCAAAATTATTGTAATTTTGGTGCACTGTAAGTTGTTGTTCTTCACATTAGTTCAGAAATGAAGTAAGATTGCTATCAGGGTAATTGAAGCTCTCACTCTTCCACTCATCAGCATGATCAATCTTCGTTTTTCTGCACAGTGTCTATGGCAGCTGCGGCCATATACGGATCTATATATCGCGCTATTTTTGTTGCAGCCTATTTCAATCATGTATACTTCTAACACCGAGAAAATTCATTTCTTCGTATCTATTAATACTTAGATCATCGAATGCCTCCTCTCATGGCTGATACACAGATGACAATCCCTCTTTCATTAAGGAGTCATAATTCCCTCATCAATGATAATTGAGTATGACTTGCTGTCAATTATAGTATTGTTGAGTCCGGTCGTGGGGGAGGGATATAAAAGGAAGAACTCTGACAACTGCACTTTTCCTTCTTTGATGATATTCAACTCCTATCACTGAGAAATATTTGGGTAAACTTATGAAGCGTGCAGAAAGCAAGTTTCTCCCGCCTCTCGCAGCATTTCTGAACCATGAATTTTTATGGCCTTTCGTAGTTTGCAAAGTTAATTTCTGCGCAGTTCAAATAATGAAGACATATTGTAACTACCTCACGACTATTATGACACATTGACCACTCCATTATTCTGTGAACTACATATTGTATTGCGTAATCTCTTTCAGAAAAAGAACACAGAATAATTTTTTTTTATGAGCTTGTTTCTTTCATCTTACTTAAAATATCAGATAACAATTCCTTGAAAGGAACAGAACCTGATTCTGATTGTGACGTAGATTTGGAAATGTAGTGCAAAACATCATCCTTTGATGTAATAGGACTGAAATTAGTGCGAACTCTCCAAACTTGTGTCACGAAGAAATTATAGATATTCATTTCAGGGTGGTTCCAGCAGGTGGTTCAGCTAATTATGCCATTTTCTTCCTGAAGCTTTGAAGAGTCACACTTTTGGAAATTCAAATCTGTAGCTATGACTGTTTGTACACCTTGTTTTCTTTTGGGATTAATTTTTATGTCTAGTGTGTTATTGGACCGGATTTAAAAGCTGGGCAAAATCGTTTTCCCAATTGTCGCTGGAAATGACTGAAAAGTAAACTCGACAGCTATTATATATTTTTCAAGACGGCCTTGTCAAAATTAACAGCGCTACACAGTTTTTCAGAATATGCTGTAACAGCTTCTACTTTTTAGAAGAACCTCAAAATGATGCAATATGCCAATATTTCCATCATAGTGTTTTTATCATGATTCATACGTTCTTTACACTGTACGTGTGCAGAAAGTGAAACAAAAATTGTCAATACACTAAACTCACTAAAATAGTCAAATGTCTGCGAACCGATTACAACAATTTTCCAATACATACATGTGAATACAAACATGCATACGATTACATACATATTAATACATACATACAATAAATACATACATGACATTATATGTTTCCCGATTTCTTTGGTTATTATGCGTTTTCATGTGGCAAACACACTCGTATTCGATTTATTTTCTTTGTTTTAAATATAAAATTCAAATCAAATTACACCGATTTGGAAGTTACAAAGAATGTAAGATCTAATTTGTCTACCTATCAATTCGCACATAAAAAAAAGAAAAGAAAAACACTTGGTCGTTGCGTACGTAACAATAATAACTTCTAAAACTCCATCTAGCTATATCATAAATCACAAATGTTTGTGTTAGTAACTATGACGTCATAACGATGCGTACAATAATGTGATTAAAATGCATAAGTTACAACAATAGAGCTAATGTACATAAAAACTCACATAAACAACGCCTGCATTCAGCAATTAAAGATACACAAATATTATAATACAGACATACAAACAATAAATACAATAATCCAACATGGAGTGAAAAATTAGCCAGAGCCAGGAATCGAACCTGGGTCCACAGCGTTCCAGGCTGTCGCTCTGACCACTGAGCCACTCCGGCTAATTCCTGAGTCTGCAATTTCTCACTAATAAACCATGTTGGACAGAAAGTCACCAGCCATCTAATAGATAGCCTTGATGACAGGACAACGGTATTAGATTATCACTAATCCACCGATCTACGAATACAGAAAGCAGGCGTTGTTTATGTGTGTTTTTATGTATATTCGTAGATTGGTGGATTAGTAATAATCTAATACCATTGTCCTGTCATCAAGGCTATCTGTTAGATGGCTGGTGACTTTCTGTCCAACATGGTTTATTAGTGAGAAATTACAGACTCAGGAATTAGCTGGAGTGGCTCAGTGGCCAGAGCGACAGCCCGGAACGCTGTGGACCCAGGTTCGATTCCTGGCTATGGCTAATTTTTCACTCCATGTGGATTATTGTATTTATTGTTTGTATATCTGTATTATAATATTTGTGTATCTTTAATAGAGCTAATGTTTTAATTAATAATTCAAACAATCGCAATGTTATCTCTGTGGAAAAATCAAAAAAGTTTTAGGTCGACGTTTTGCAGGTTACGTTTGACGAATGTTTTAGCTTTTCAATCCCCTTGGACATTTTGGCAACACCGACTTCCTCTCCAATTTTGGTGTCAATACGACTCATTTTTTGGACGCTATCGTGTTGACTTATAAAAGTTGAATTATAAAAGTATAATTCTTCATGGGAAATCGGAGCTATTCTCCGACAAAAATCTTAAGAAAAAAGTAGCGAAATCTCGTGACTCTTTTACTGTAAAAAGTTGTGAGATCATGTAGAGCCAAGTTTAGCTCTCTTATTATTAACTCTGACATTTTCATTTACAAATCCTTTCTAGTTTCTACACTTTTAGTTAAAGAGTAATTTATGACTTGGCAATTATGCAGCACAAGGAAGTTATAACACCTGACTATGGGTGTAATGAAATGAGATTATATCATTAAATCCGACTATGAATGTGAGATATATAAGCTTAAAGGTGGGTAGAGGTCTTTTTAAAACGGAGGGGGGGGGTGGTATCTGGAAGGTATTCACGTTACATTGGCAGAAAATCTCGCACAAAACTCCTGATATCCAACTCGACTGTAGTAGTGGTTTCGCACCCGGCCTTACAATATTATGCAAGATAAATTCGACGCTACAAATACATATACAATCATTGCTGATATAAATACTATTTTATGCAATACTTTATTAATAAACGCGATTATTAAATTGTAAGCAACAACCGTAACATTCTCCTGCTGCGTAATTTCCAAGTCCCAAAATATTCTTAAACTAAAAATGTAGAGACTAGGGGTGATTTGTGAATGAAAATGTTCGAGTTAATAAGAGAGCTAAACTTGGTTCTATATGATCTGAGAACTTTTTGCGGTAAAAGAGTCACAACACTTGACTACTTTTGACATGAGATGTTTCTTATGGGATTACGTTTATTTCTCTCCCGAATGCATATGACATAATCATAATTATTTAAAATAGGCGGATTTATCTTTGTGCCGTTATATTAAAAATAAATGAACAACGTAAAATAGCACAAAAAATGTATAAAATGGCAAACAGCTGTTTCGGACCCCCTAAAGCTCCATCATCAGTGCCAAATTCAAAAGATTAAAACAGAATCAAATGTTTAAGCCATATAAATATGCTTGCGTCTCTCGCTCGCACCCGAGATTGAATGGCGTTGAGTTTTTCAAAATAACAGCGGAGTCAGGAAACACGTGTGACGCAGGAAACCAATAGGAGCGCCCTGCCAGACAGGGAGAGTTTAAGGACGGAGGAGAAAAAAGGGGGAAACGAAGAGAATGAATTAAATGAAAGGTAGCCAGACATTTGAAAAATTTGGTGTACTGGACATATCATTAAATAAGTTGCCTGAATTCTTCCATATATGATAAATCTTCCCAAAAATCAAGGTCGTAAGTAAATAAATCTATTGATCCTCTACCACCCTAAGAAAATTTGTTCAATTTCACACAAAACTGGACTGAAATATGCATTTAACCATGTTTTCAATTGAAGGAAATAAGGTGAATATCCATTCTGTCATACATATTCTGTTTTGAATTTATTGAGCTAAATGACAGTTTTAACCCTTTGACTACTAATGTCTTAAAACTGAGTATTATTCAATATACGGCGAACGCCCGAATGTGAAATATGCTGTGAGATTATTTCTCCCCTTTCTTCTACCTGTCTACTTGTCAGCAGGACAATAAGAGGTAAAAGTAGAACATTCCTAATATAACTAGTACAAAAGGCTCTCCACCCGTTTATTTCAATAATTCCCTGTTCTCCTACAATAGTTGGATATTTATGAAGGAAGGAAACGGAACAGGCTTCCGGGCGGTCTGCCAATAGGTTGCTTGACGGGCGGGTCTGCCAGTAGGTTGCTTGTCCGGGCGTCTTGGGCGGTCTATTAGCGAAAGTGTTAAAGCATGTCATAGGGGAAGTACACAAATACATCAGCTTTAATTTGTTGTTATAAATATGTGTCTAGGTTAGATATATTTTCTACCTACCAAAATCCACCTCTCCGTGCATTAATTTTTGTCTCAGGCAGCTCTTTCTCTCAGTAATCAATTACTGAAGCCTGGTCAATTACTGGTGCACTAATCCTATTCTAATCGCATTCCTTAAAATGATATAATTAACTTTTTAACACTTTCCAACCTAGTTGAACAGTGTTTATGACTTCGGTTTGTCTGGCCGGATGACCGTCTGCCGTATGGCCGTCTGCCGTCTGTCCGTCTGTCCGTGCTCTAACTCCCGTAAATATGCTCGGATTGCTCTGCAATTTTTATATGTTAGTTTCGTTATCTATAGCATGTTCTCTATTTCAACGGAAGTGTGCATAGCACTTATAGTTACTTTACAGGGACAATCAAAAGAATTCCGTTACATTACGTCTATGGAGAAAAATCGTCTGCGGTTTATTTAAATAATGTTTCACTATTTTAAACGCATTGAAATTTATATGTATCACTAAGGTGCATGACAAGAGGCTTACTACAGAATAGTGTGTGTATAGCAGTCATCGTTCATTTACAGGGACACACAAAAGAATTCCCTACTGTATGTTAACAATAATTCCTGGAAGTGCGTTTTATGTTACTGAACGCGATTTTAATTTTAACTCACTTCTTGTCGTATAAGTTGTATAGATCCTATACAGGGAAGCACAAAATTTCGCGAACACATTTCCGTTTATTGACAGAAACTCCAGGCGGAGAATTTTAAACTGTGCTACGCGTTTCCTAACTGAACTAAAATTTAGCATCCTATGTAGTATATATACAAATCTATAGATCCTATACAGGACTGAATAAAAGTATTCGGATATTTTTCCGAATATTGTATATGTTGGAAATTCCTGAAATTATGTTTTTAAATATGTTATGCGTTTTCCAAATTGTTTACTTAGATGTTATCTTTTAGCTTATTAAACGGTATGATTTGTAAAATTATTATGGAAGCGTTGGAAAGTGTTACATAATCTATGCTTGACGCATGATTTTTCGTTCTTGTTTCACGTTCAAAAGCATTTAAATCATTTTTTTTAATATAAGTGGAATTACAATAATTATCACTTACCAGTTATGTTAAGTTATGTTAAGTTTTATGTACAGAAATATATAGCTAGCACTCTTTTCTTAAAAGTTAAATAACTGAATATTTCCTCTTAAAATATATGAGATCATTCATCGGTTTAAATGCTTCCGTAATTTGCGCTCCATAAAATTGTATAAATCGCCTTTATAACACTTTAGTAGTGCTCTTTAAGAAATTGAGTGCAATCAATCACTGTTTGGTAAAGCTTAATAGATATCATAGAGTTAAACGATAGCTGAGAGTAGACGAGGACATGAAATAAAAAGAATTTTTTTTTTAAGGAAAGAAAATAGTTGATTTCAAGGAAACCCTTAGCTATTCATCAGAGTTTATTTAAACTGTGTTTATAAACAATAATACTTGCTACAGTTGTAGAAAATGCATTTACAATAGTATTTCTCAATATTAATTTTGCTTGAAATAAACAAAAGACATCCTCTAACACCTGGAAGTATTATTTATATGCCCTTATTACTTATAACAGGTAATATACATCAATATAATACATGGTTGCACATATTATAAAAATTGTTTGTTCTAAAACATCAGCTTTGGTTTTCGATTGATATTTGTATTGATGAGGAAATTGCATAGAGCTTCACACATCTACAGCAATCGTTTTATTAAGTGGTATAATTTTCTTTTTAAATTTAATTATATACCTAATTTTAAAATGTCTTTTTAATTTTAATAATTGGATTCAGACGTAAAATGTTTAGTTATTCCAAATTGTATCATGTAGCAAATTTTATCAAAATACTTCAGAAAAAGAATAAAATATTTTTCTTGGTATCCAAAAATTGCTTAAATTATTTGCTTAAGTAATTTTAATTTCAAAATAATAATTCTTTATGATTTTTATCTTTCAACATGACTCTCAATAAAATACATTTTCAAAATTTGAAAGAAATTGTGTATTTTCTCTCTTAAAAATACTTTTTTATACGTTCTTTCGACTGTAACTAAAATTTGGAAACACAATTTTTTGAATGCTTAGTCAGGAGTTTTCTTTTTCTTTGAGTCTGAAAACTTTTCACAACTAAATTCGTTTCTACCTTTATCTTTCTTTTCACTTTGTTTTATTAGGAATAAAAAGTTTTAGTAAAAGTATTTTATAACAATTTTTCAATGTATTTAGGCTTAAAGTTTAAAGAAATATGTATTCGTTTAAAATAGTATTGTTACATAAAAGTTTAGTATTTGAAAAAAAATAAAATATAAATAATATTTTCATATTTTTTAATTTATAATCTCCCACAGAGTTTGAATGAAGGAATTCTTCATTACAGTACGTTATGTTTAAAAATTGTTACTCACGTTAAACAGCTCACAGTTTTGGACAAATAAGTCTTCAGCAATTCAATTACAACAATCACAAAAACAGTTCATGTATTGGTAGGGCATTTAACATCATCAAACGCTCAAGGACTAAAAATTACATCACTTTTAGACAAAACTCGCAAATAATTTTATTCCGAAATATTTCCTATAATTGCTTCAAAGTAGCATCATTTTCAGATTTTATTTTTTTCATCAGATTTTTCCTAGGATAAAATATAAAATAAAAAGGCAGTCTACTAAAAAGCTGCATTTGTTATTTTAAATACTGGCAACTTAAAGAAGGTAAAGATTAGGCTTGTAGTCACTTTGGCGTCTTTTACTTATTAAATATTTCTTTGAGAATTTTTTGGTTGCTGGTAGTCAAGGTAGTAACCTGAAATAAATAGGACCCTTCATATTCCGTAGTGACTACGACAACCGCCAATTATCGTCTAATCGATGTTCTTTCAATGGCAACCTAACTGTAGAAACAGACAGTGGAACACCGGAAATGTTTAAAAGAAATATTCAGTAACAAAAATAATTGAAAGTGGGGACAAATCAGGTCTAGCGGGATCAGAAGAACGGGCCTGTGGGCCTTTGACCAAACGAGCTTTGAGCTTACTCCTTGCTGTGTAAATTCTTTATCACATTTATGTGAGAATTATATCGTTTGATCCCATAAGTTAATCAATTATTCTAGTTATTAAATGGAAAACAGGACGATTTCAGAAGTTTTCCAGGATTTCCTTTATACATATTCATTTTGACATTTCGAAATTGCAACAGAAATAAAATTGACTGATATTAGTTTTTGATATAGCGTTTATATCTATACTGCTGATATCTATTATTGGGCGTAAAATAATCACAATGATATATTTTAAAATCAAAAGTGATTTTGTAAGATGAGGTTTTATAAAAGGAAAATAAATTCAAAGTTTGCATAAAAGGATATACAGCATTTCAAGCATCATGATAGTTTATTTTATCCTCATATAACTTGATCATAAAAAATTCCTAATTTGTATTTCGTGAAATTTTGCAAGGAATAATAAATAAAACAAGATAGTTTTCTGTCTAAAAATAAACCATTCACTTCGAAATATTAAATATTATTCTTATTTGTAATTACTTTTAGAATCTTATTTCTTAAAAGCCTTAAAACTGGAAAAAAATTATGAAAAGTTTTAGGAATAGTATCTTATAATTTTTTTAATATAAATTCATGTGTTTTTAAATTTAAAGCACATTTTGTAAACTTTTGGAAAGTACATTCTTCCACAGAATTTGAGTGATTCGATTCTTCATTAAAGTACCTTATAATTTTAAACGGAATATCATGGTGAAATTGTGGAAAATTTTGGACAAATACAACAGCTACAAGAATACAGCATGTACCTAGTTGGTGATTTACATAATCAAAAATGAAAGATATCAAATTATATATTTTTTAAACAAAACATTCAAAGCATTTAAACTAGGCTTTAAACGTTTTAACAACAAAACATTCAAAGCATTTAAACTAGGATTTAAACTTTTTAAAAACAAAACATTCAAACCTTATTAACCCGAGAGAAATCGCGCGGGGCACAGAGTCACCCCTGTCTTAGAAAAACATCAGTCCCGCGAAAAAAGTTTATCTGTAACCAATCATCCTTTCAGTATCCTCCTGTCTGACGCTCCCCTTGCTAGGTGTAATGTTATTTTTACATTCCTTTCCTTTCTGTGCGTGAAACCATCGTTTTTTGGAATCCATGTAAAAAAAGGGTGACTCAGTCTCCCCACGCGACCGTTATTGCTTCGAAATTTCTCATTCTAAGCAGCGTAGTTTTCTGTTCTGAAGTGTTTATGTTGTTTTTTGCGTTGAATTATTTAATAAATAATGGCGTGCAAACGTAAACTTACAGACTATTAAAAATAAATGGAACTTTTGAGAAATTTATTAGATGAAGTTGAGTATTCTGAAGAAGAAATTGATCAAGCTGGTGAAAATAAACCTGATGAGGAAATATACAGTTCTCACGACAGCGAAAGTAAGTTTGAGCAAAAGGATAAAGATTACGAAAATTCTGATTCAGAAGAAAGTATTTTTGTTAGCAAAAATAAAACAGTTTTGGAAAAAGAAAAAAAAACAAATCAAAAAGTGGAAACGTGATCTTAAAATATAATAAGTCATTTAGCAGGAGTAAAAATTATCGCACGGAATATAACAGAACTAAACAGATTTAAAGACAATAAAACTACAATATCTTGCATAAAGTATCATAATTTTACCTGTAAAAATCATTCTTTTTTTGTTTACCAAAAATGTATGTAGATTTAAAACTACTGATAAATGTATGTAATTATTTTGATTGTAAAGTTTTCTTAAACATTACAAAATTGTTTTTAACTAAAAAAGTATACTTTCTTAATGATTTAATGAACTTATTGTTAAAATCAAATGATATTTTTCTTGTTTATAGCACAATATTTGTATAAAACTGATTCGGGTGATCCAGTCACCCCGCGCGATCTCCAACGTCAGAGCTGGATACGCGCCTTCTGTCGGGTTAATAATTGCGTCAAAAAGCATCATTTTCAGAGATAATATTGTTGTTTTCATTACTTTTGTTATTTGTAGTTTTTTATTATTCTACTCATTGTATGGAAATCAGAAGGATTCTGAAAAAATTTCTTACCTTTCAATCTACAGGTTTTTCGTTTGTGTAAACATATTATCTTTGATATATAACATTTGAACAAAAATAAAAATCTGTATTTGGTTCTGAAGTACAATGGTTTCATTTTTTTCCAACAGAGTGAAAAATGCCCAGACCAGGATTCGAACTTGGTACCTTGGTTTGCCGTGCCAATGCTCTTCTTACAGAGCTACCCAGACTATACCTGGTTGAGATAATGCACTCTTATTTGTTTGACATGCCTGTAAAATGCAGCGTTAGTATCATTAATAACTATAACATTTATTTGATGAAAAAATGTGATAACACGATAAATCCTGTATGCTATGTAATTAGTTCGTAATGAAGAGGACGATTATTTTTTTTCAAATAGATAAATTATCTTCAAGGCTAGAGTGTCATAATTGAAGCTTATTACAACAGAGCGAACAATGTCCAAGCCAGGACTCGAAATCTAAAAATCTAATCTAAAAATATTTTCTGGTGATCGCTTTCATGTATTTAGTTTTTTTTTGCAGTTTTAAAATGCAATCTCACTTTTCCTAGATGGAAATACAACAACAACAACAACAACAATAATAATAATAATAATAACATCGTTTACTTTCAACATCGTTTAACGCATTCGTCAGAGACATCTTTCTTTTAGTGCGTTCTCAGATATTATTTCATGTTTAAGAGAAATGATTTTCAGAAGAGTAAGATTGATAATTTTTGCTCGATGCATGGCTAGAGAAAGATGGTGATTAAGCGGAGGATTTTTTGCGCCGTGTAAAAACATACGTAATTTAATAAAATCACAGCTAAATGGCCGTTTTTGATGAATTTTACTATTTTTTTTCAATTTGATGAAAGGTAAATAATAAGAGAGATTAAATTGTTCTTTTATTTTTCCGTAGAAATTTAGATCAGAAAAGTTTAATCTAAATGTGATAAATTCAATCAGCAATCACTCTAACCAGAATACCTTAGTTTGTTTGGAAGTTTTTCGTTTAAATGTATAATATACAAATTTTAGGTTCGTTTGCAAAAACAGAACAGAACGAATACAGCACAACCGGTGTATGTTGCTGAAAGGGAATTAGCCCCCGACCCTAGGTTCGCTTGGATATATTTTCGTTTAAAATATAAAATCACAAATTCGAGAGTGTACGCTGCCGATGGTAGTGAGGTCCACAACATTAAGTTCAATAGAAAAATTTTAGTTTAAAAATATAAAAGTATACAAATTCCAGGTACGTTTTAAAACACAGAAAGGAGTGTGCGTAGCACGGCCGGGCATATGCCGACGAAGTGAATGGGTCCTCTATAAATAAGTTCTTGTGGAAAAAGTTTCGCTAAAAAATATAAAATTATACAAATTCGGGTTTTTTTTACAAGAATAGATAGAATCGTGCGTAGCACTTCCGGATGCCCGCTGCAAAAGACTGTGGGGACCCCAACATTAAAATCTATCTCTGAGTAAAATATCCGAATTCAACAGTGATTTTAGGTATTTTTAAGATTGTTATCTCAGTTCCGTTAATGCCAGATGATTAGCAGATTTTATATTAAATCAGACATTTTTCTGATTATTATGAAATATTTATTCCAAAAAAATTAATTTTATACTTTTATATTTTACAACTTTATTTTGCTTTTACTTTTAGAAACTTATGAAAACTAATGAAAATGAAAACTAAGTCTATTTCTTTAGTAACATTTTATTTTATTTTTTTTTCTTACTTTCAGATGCTTATTTCTGGGGGGGGGGGAATCAAGCAAAGTATTTATTTTAGAAAATAATTTATCGATATGTCATAATAATTTATGCAAAATTCAGGAACAAAAGGTTTGAAATATCAATAAATAAATAAAGGAACTTAAAGGAAAATAAAGAAAATATTTTCCTTTTGTAAAGTAATTATATAATATCTTATTATAGATATTTTTACAAGTTAGACAAAAACATTATAAAAACAAGCATCTTTGGTTTTTTCAGAATATTAGAATTTTACTTTTGAAATATTTCAGCAAGCACCTATTAACTTACAAACTACTTCTAATTCTAAAATGTTCTAAACATAAAAATGTTTCACAAAAGTCCCATGTATCATCATATAACGCATGCTGTAATTATTAGTAGAATTATTTTTATTATATAAATTCGAAATTAATTGATTTAATTATTTTTAACGTAAAATTAATTACTTGCATAGAAGAGAAATAAAATCCGCATTAGAATAACTTTGGCGTTTATGGACAGAATATTTCTGGAAAAAAAAATACAGTTAATAATAAGATAAAAGGTATTACGTATTTTTTATCTTATATTATTCATTAATATCGTTAATTACACAGTTGGGGATGGTCTAAAATGAAAATATGTGTTATTTTCATATAGTTAGAACTTGCATAAATGTAATTTAAATATTACTTCCTTATAAGTATGCTTTTAATTAACTTTATTAATTAAATTTTTCTGGCATATGATTTCATTATTTAAAAAAGAAACATACCCAATACTGAACAAGTATCGATTTGTTACTGCTGCTGATATGTATATATGAGAACGGGAATTCCAAAACTCGCCTTATCCAGGAAATATATTTTTGGGAAATTGAATGAAACCTCTAACTGAGACCTCGTGTATAGAATAATTTCAATTTTGTTTTCTACGTATAACTAGTTGCGGTATGATACCACTGTGCTAAAGTGGAAAATTAACTTTACTTAATTTAATTCATTATTCGGAAGAAGTTTCAGATAAGAAGAGTTTTGTTGTAAAACTATGGATAAGAGAAGTTTTGATGCCAAAATACATCGTTAACAAGTTTGCTGAAAGAAATAAATAATTTCAAATTTTGTCATCGAATGATAATATTTTGGGTTTAAAAATAATCTTTACGACAGCAAATAACTATGATTAAAATTTAGTATTACATTTTATTATTTTTTTATTTATTAATTATAAAGTAAACTAATTAACAATAAAAGAAATTTAATCATAAATATTTTATGATTAATGTAACTTACTATTTACCTTTTAAAAAATATATAATATCTATATAATATATAATATAATATATATATATGTAATAAAATATAATTTTCTTACAAAAAATACAAAAAAACATTATACAATTAACTTATCGAGTTCTTCTTCTGGGATCATCGTTGTCCTCCTCGATCACCTCCTGTTCTGGTTCCTGAAAAATAATATTTTTATAGAATGTTAGATCCTTCATTTTTGAGCGGTTATCGCCAAAATGTTTTCTTAACAATACGTCGACATCCTTAAGTTTTTCGTTCTTCACAGAACATGGCATCTGCTGTGTAATTAACTTCGACAGAACATGGCATCTGCTCGGGTTTCACGAATCTTAAACTTTCCCCCATCATGGTCAATGATTTGAAATGCCTACATCTGTCTTGTAGTGGGGCTCACCTTTAATAAGGAGCACTCATCTATCTTTTAACAAAGTGATGCACTCTGTAGGAGAAAACTGGAAATGCAGGTCGCCGGGTCGTTTTAAAGTAGAAAACCACAGCTGATTTGGTAAATCATAAAACATTTCATAAATCGGAACTTCCTGGCATACATTCTGTACTCTACCAAACTGTGAAAAAAATTCCAGATACTCTTCAGGATGGATAATCTGCTCCTTCTTTTTCATATTTTTCTCAATCCTGGCAAAAACTCTGTCTGTTGGCAAATAAGAATGACCCACAATGGAAAAAATAAAGTCAATATGTTTAATAATCGAAGGAGCTAATTCCATGAGCCACTTTGATAGCATCCCTATTATTGTGATGTTCATATTTTTGTCAAGACAACGATCACAAAACATTTGATTTTTTTTTCGGTTTAAAGATTTAAGATTAAAAAATATGGAGGATATCTCATTTGATCCCTTGTTGCTCACTCCAAGTAAATACATTTTCTGTTTCCCTGTTTTGAGTGTTTCTTGATATTCCATCACATATTGTAAATTTCTACTGGTACATTTGTTTGGAATAATAGGCAGCCTGGTCGGGAACTTTATGCAAAATAAAGTTTTTCTGGCAGTCGAATGAAAATTTGTATACCCCTTCCTTTGTTACTCTCAACATTTTGTGGAAACATTTTTCTTTTAATTTGTGTTCCGTATATTTGTCCATAGTCTCTACCTTCTCCCTTCTTACTTGAGCTTTAATTAGTAACTTTAATCTCATACATTCTGAGCAACCATCGTTGCAAGAGATTTAAAGCTTAGCTTAATATCATGATTGAAAATATCTCTGAAAAGATTTTAAAGGACAGACTTCTTCCTTGTTGCACATCTTCTATAAGCTTTTCATGTTCCAGTCATTGGGAAAGTATTGCATATTGCTTTCATCTCGTCCATAATGTGAATTGACACACTTTCATTTTTGGATGTAACATCGCACTGCGGTTTTTACCTCAACCGACTTTTTGTGATCTTCCAGTTTTTGCATACTTGCCCACGAGTTCATATTTTTTTTTCTTTGCTTCACTCTTCCCTCACAAAGTTCAGGGGTTGATTCAAAGTTCATTATGCACAAGATACACGTTAAAACTTACTTAATTGTATGAATAGAACAAATCAAAACTTTAAACGAAAATAGCAACAGGTCGCAAAGGAATGAGGAAAATTTACTGTGATAGTAGCTGTTAAGTTCACCTTGCGCTGGTCTACGCATGCGCACGGATAAAACAAGTCTTGTTTCCAAATTGTTAGTGCATAAGGCGAGTTTTAAAAGTAAATCATTATTTTACAATGCCTAATATACACGATAAAACTAGTTTCATTGCAGATTGCAGCATTTTTTTGGAGTAAATTTAGCAAAAGAATACATTGATACAGAAAACACGATTTTTTTAATTTTGGATAAGGCGAGCTTTGAAACTCACGTCCTCATATACATATTATTTTTGTTTAGAAAATTATAAACCTACATATACGTTCATACTATCAGTTAGCCGTTATTTGGTTTTGTTTGAACGTTTCTTTTTAGATCCAAACGATTTAGCTTAATGTATTCTTCGTATGGTGTTTTTTTTTTTAGAAAATTAATGTGAAAATGCACAAAATGAAATTTCTCAATTTCCAGCTGGTTTTGCGAATGAATAATTGATTTCTATATTTTCAAAATTATAAAATACAAGTATTTTAGGATTTTTTTCTTTATTTGTACACAAAGTAAAACGAAAAATAAATAAAAAAGAGCTTTCAAACGTTTCGATAACACATTTCAACTCGTAAAATGCAATCAATCACTGTCTGCAGAAGCTTTTAATGGCTTTCATGAAGCAAAGTAAGTATCAGGTGATAAAGGAGAGGGAAACTATATCAATAAAAAGAGTGAAAAAGATATTATCGTTTGCAATAAAAAAATTCTATTATGATATCTTCTGTTATATATTTCAACGACATTTTGAAAGCTTTATTTCATATTATCTTTTATATAAAGTGAGTATAAAAAGATTTCAGTGGCAGAAATACTTCTCAATGAAAAAATAAAGAAATACTTAATGACACTTAAGCTTTTTTATATGTTATCTCTTTATGTAATTTTCTTGAGTATAAGTGTGTACACTATAAAAAATTGTAATTAATTTTCAGTGTCATGAATTGTATTATTCAAAACCTAGCTTTTTATTTATCTAAAATTTATTTTCTAATAATAAAGCTAATGAAATGCTTAAGTTAGCTTGAAATATAACTGTAGCTAATATTATAAGTTTGTAGGATGTTTTTGTTTAATTACGGTAATTTTGGATACGGACGTTAACTATTTACTATAAACACTGATGTACATGTATGTCTTATATTAGCATTTCTTATAAAATAAAAATTATTTGAAGCCCGGGATGCACGGAGAATATGTTATTAAAATTGTTTTATAGGGTGTTCTGTCGAAAAATAAATAAAAAACAGCTTTCAAACGTTTACTTTAAGAAGTGAACGAGCACTTACGTTTCATTAATTAAAATATTCATACTATTTTAATAAACAGTACCTTTTGGTGCCTGACAGTGCAAATACTTGTATTCGTATACAAATGAGTAAAAAATAATAAAAAGAAGTTTATGTTTCATTTGTTTGGGATGTTACGTGTCTGTTAATTAAAATCTATATAAAAAAATGAACAGTTCTTACCAGTGAATGAACGCAAAAATTCGAGCGTATGAACAGGCAGCAATTTAAAAACATTTAAGTTTCATACTATTTTATTTATTTTAAAATTTGTACAAATAATTTATAACACATTTTTACTGAATTACGGGTTTTTAAAACCCAGTATGATACTTAAGTAGTTGAGAGTTTTTAAAACCTTATTCTGTTAAAATATTTACAAATTGTTCATTCACTGGGTGTGTTCACTAACTGGCCGGACTTATATTCCAGACTACTTATTTCCAGTAAAGTCACGACGAAATTTTTAGAGCTTTATTTGAACAATCCATTTAATTAATTAAAAAAAAACATCTTTAAGCATTCAGTTTTTGTTAGAGATTTTGTTTTGATACGTTATTGTGGTTGCATGTTGTATGTTAAGTTATAATATAAATGTGTCCGACACATACATGGAATATAGCAGACTCTCGTTAATGCGTTTTCGCCTACGACGTATCTCCATAAAGATTTTAAGCATATATAATTCTTAAACCAGTTGACCAAATCATTTTACGCTTGCTATCTGAAGGTAAAATGTACCAAAAAATATAAATACGATATCAAATTTAGTTGTCATTATTGAAATTCCAGGTGTTGGTACAACTTTTATCTGTAGACCATCTTCTAAGTACAATTTAATCATAACGCTAATTAGTAGACGTTATTACTAATCTCTTGGCAGCAGTCACATTTGCGGTATACGATGATTTGAGAAAGATTTAATATGTAGTAACCTTTTTTTTCACTACAGTATATTTACATATTGTCCTTGTTAATTTTTATTTTCTACAAATCCTCATTTTTCACAAAAACTGTAAATAAGTTTTTAGTGCATAAACAATGTAAAAACATTTGTACAGTTCTGTTTGTAGAATATTGTCTAATATCACATTACATAACACGGTTGTACCATTAACCTTACAAGGAGATTGATTCATAATCATCTTTTATAATAACTACATTGTTATAGATCTATCGTTAAGGTTAAATGTCTTAAGTTAATTTTTGTATAAGATACCATGGATAATAGAAATCTGGAAAATTTCCTAACTTACTGATAACAAAATATTCAGTTGTGCTACTTAGAAACTATCTGTATGAAAATGTTTAGCATATTTTATAAGAAATTTTTCACTGTTGTGTATTTTTTAAAGATTACAGCAGATAAATATTGTTTTATGTTCGTCGTTTCATTACTTAGAACAATGACTTCATTAGGAACAACTGGATTTTTATAATTAAATTATGTTAACTTAGATAAATTGCATAGTAAATTTGGCACACTCCACTCCCCTTATGTTGATATAACTAATTAAAGAAAGAAAAAGTTTATAATAATTTCAGCAACTCATCCTTTCCCTAACATACAGTTTTAATTTTCTTGATTTACAATTACTTACACTTATCCTTATTAAGATAATTACTACTGTTGCATTATTATTGATATACCTAGGTCGAATGTACTGTTATAATATGTTTACAATGACTTTATCTTATGCTTGCTAAAATTTGGATAAATTTCATATTTAGGTGGTTTAATTTGTACATTAAACCACAAATTGTAAATCATACATTTACAATTTACCGTTTCAATACTTAAAAATATTTCATTTTATTACAAACAATATTAATAACATAAAGTTAATTTTAAATTCTTGTTGGCTGAAAAAAACATTATTATGAATGTTTTCTTTTAGAAATATCCGTTTTATGAAGCATTGTTTAAACACTTAACCAGAAACGCCTGTATTTGCTTAAATTAAACTATTTTCATTTTTCAAAAATGCATATTAAAATTGGCGCATCCACAATACTTAAACACAATACTGTGGATGCGCCAAATAGTTTAATTTAAGCAAATACAGGCATTTCTGGTTAAGTGTTTAAACAATGCTTCATAACTTTGACTTTGAAGGAGGGGGGGACTTTGAGACCTATAACTACAAGGCTGTCGTCTCGAATGATCCATATACATTTTTTTATTCACAGAAACACATACATGACTTCAACAATTACATAAATCTTGACGAGAAAGTACAAGGAAATTTACAACACCAAGAGTTCCATCCGGAAGCTCCACAAAGTGTGTGCAATGGAGCTGGCGGGAGTCGAACACCGCCGGCCTTGCTTCCTACGCTATGAAGCAATTAGCGGATCGGTGCCTTAACCACTCGGCCATGGAGGCCCCCAATGCTTCATAAAACGGATATTTCTAAAAGAAAACTTTCATAATAATGTTTTTTTCAGCCAACAAGAATTTAAAATTAACTTTATGTTATTAATATTGTTTGTAATATAATGAAATATTTTTAAGTATTGAAACACTTAACCAGTATTGAACACTTAACCAGAAACACCTTTATTTGCTTAAATTAAACTATTTTCATTTATCAAAAATGCATATTAAATTTGGCGCATCCACATTCTCCCATATTCTTTATTCAGGTTCTACATAGAGTTATAATATGCTTATCATGACTTGATCTAATGCTTACTAAGGAGCAGTTAAATTCAAACTTTACATTATTTTGTAGATGCACACGTAACTCTTCACGCATTTATAATTCATTGTTTCATTACTTTAAAATATTTCATTTTATTATAAACAATTTAATTAACATAAAGTGCATTTTCAGCCCATTTTTAGTTAAATAACCACTTATAAATACTTTCAGCTTCTTTTAAAGTAACCGTTTTATAAAAAAATATTTCAAGTCTAACCAGGAATACTTGTAGCTTTTTTAAGTACATACTACATTAGGTGTGTACTTTCCATACAGTACTTGTTTGCTTACATTACAATGACTTGAACTTGAACTGATTCTTAAAAGCATTCTTTATCATGAGCAACTGCAGAAACCAATATATTTTCGATATTTAAAGAATCATGCATACAAAAAAAGTTTCGTTTACTGGAACTGATTTGGGGAAATGTTTTCGAGTAGTTTGTATAGTGTACGAATCAGTTTTTTCTCAAACTGGAATATAAGTTTTTACGGTTCTATTAAATATAAATTAAACAGTTTCAGCTGCGTAATTAAATTTACACCTGCAAGATTAACAAAATAATGTTAATGTTGTTAATTTATCATGTTTGACTTTAACACGTGTAATGTTGAAAATGAAAATATTTACTTGAGATTTGATATCACCCGAAACATCTACATTCTGGGATGTGAAAACGAATTAATACAGTATAAAAATTACTCGTCAACGTTTACAAAAACCAATGACAGCAAAAGAAACTTAGTTTTTATAAATGCTACTTTGAATCTCGAAAGTATATTGATTTCTGAAGTTTTTAATGATAAAGAATGCTTTTCGGAATCTGTAGTATCAGGAAAGAGTTTGTATATAAATATTGTATATTATTGTTTGTATTTAGATTATATTATTCTAGACTAAGAAACATCTGTCTTTTTTAAAAGTGTACATTGACATATACACTGAAAAAATTTCACTTAAGGGTACATGTGACATCTCGATCAGTAAAATAAAGCATTTTTAACGTATTTTTTAAAAGTATGTATTTAAAAAACAAAAAACAAAATCTGCAAACTTAAAACTTTTACCCTGTAAAATATACATATTGTAGTACATATTTAACATGAATAATAAATATTAATTTACATAAGATTATTGAACGCAGTTGCTTAACTTTTACTTGCCTTTGATTAATTAATTTTCATTCTGTGCTCATTTGGTAGACTTTACTGAAAAATTAATAAAAACTATCACTTTAAAATTTTTTATGGTCATTAGAAACATGCCATTTAATAATGATAATAAAAAACAGTTTATAGTTTGATTAAAAATAAAATAAATTAAAAATGCTTAGCAAAATATTTTGAAAATAATGAAAAATTACGTAAGATATTCTATCCTATAATTTCAATATTAATGCACTGGCATCTATTATTTTTCCGATTATTATTAAAAGGGGTGTTTTTAAAGACATAAAAAATTCGAAACTGATAGGTTTTGCAGTTTTTAAGCAACATGTACTAAACGGAACACAGCATGAAAATCAATTAATAAAAAGTAAGTTGAAGTGAAGCAACTGTACGTAATAAATAAATGTAATTAATAATTATTTTTCATGTTTAATACAGGCTATATAAAACTTAAAGCTTACAGATTTCTTTTGTAAATTGCACACTCTTAAACATCGCGTTAACATCGTTTTATTTTGTCCAATAAGATGTCACATATGCCTTTCAAGTAGCTGGTAACATTAATCTGGTTTGTCATTTTTAGGTGTTTTCATAATTATATAAATACGTAGCACCTATAGTCGTCGTTTGGTCCGTCCGTCTATCTATCCGTCCGTCCGTCTGTCTGTCCGTCCGTTCGTCTGTCCGCATATAACTGCGCAAAAACTATCAAATCGAATGGTTTGAAATTTAATATCGTTGCAGAACGTTGTCGAGACATTTGAAATTTTATGGATATCGCATGACAACTTAAAACGATATTAATAAAAATTTCCTTGTTATAGCAGAGGATTAATCATCAAGCGACCGAGATGTATCGCTAGGTTATCTGACATGCATGACGTTATAATCATATATGATGTATATGGAATTTTATAACCTCTATGATCAAGTTATAGTCACATTTTTCATTCTATTAAATCGTATCATACATAATTAATTCATTGATATCCCATGATAAGTAATGATTCTAGCTTGTCATGGTGATTATGTCCCATTTAAGATGGAGTCATATTATTTCCGTATTACTGGATTTAAAAACCAAATTTGTATAATAAAACTGTCTAATTATAGCAATCCTATAATCTACCAACAGTTTTTTGGATAGATGTTTCTGGATAAGTAGATATTAAATGAAAAATAGTTTAAATATGGATTTCAAGGTCTGAAATTTTCAAAACTATGCTTAAGTTTCGCATTAGAATTTTCCTTAAATGTCAACAAAATATAAAATGTTGCAAACTTAAAATGTACTTATTTTATTACGGAAATTAATCATATCATAATAACAGACAATATAATCCATTTCAATGAAATAGTAACAGTACGAACGCACCGCACCTCAATTGTCACGTTTGACGTACAATTTACAACTTGTTATTTTAATTTCTGGTATATTTTATTATCTGTTTTTGATATCTACCCTATATATATAAAATCCTAATGAAACGAATTTGTGAAACGATTTTATGAAACGAATTTATGAAACGATTTTATGAAACGACTGATTAAACGACTGATTATGTTTCAGGGCTATTTTTAATAAAATATTAAACGCTTGATGGTGAAATTAATACCAATTGTCCATAAAAATCCGCGGATGTCAAAACTGGTAATAGAATTTTGAAATTGGAATTAGTTTTCGAGATATTAATTTTTTCCTAATTTTAATGACATTTCTGTAATAATGGCAACTAATTACTCAGTTTTTTTGTGACAAAAAAGGGAAAAAAATTGAAAAGGATCCCGATAGGGATTATTGATTTCTTTTTATTCATCATTTTCAAATTGAAATTGAATTTATCTTTTATTTCAATCGATAATGAAGATAAGATTGAGATTAAATTATGTTTTTAAGGAAAATTTGAAAAAAAAAATCACATTTCTATCGTCAGGATTCAATTGTCTGTCAGCATTTAATTTAATTTATAAACTGGAAATATTTTGAATAAATTCGTCCAAATGACGTCATTTATGTAAACGCAAAAGAAAGGGGGGAAAAGGAATTAATAGTAATTATTATTTTTTGATATCATTTTGTTATTTTATTGTAAAATTTAATTAGACGAATTTATAAAATCACTAATTCGGATATTTGAAACGAATACATAAAATAATAATTGCCCAACTGAACGGAAGGAGAATAAAATATCCTGCTTGGTTTTTTCCGCCAATCTTTTTAAAAAAGCTTCAAGATCCCTATGATAGAAAAGCACCAAAAGTTCATTGGGTTTGTTTTCATAACTTTTGGCAACAAATCTATGTATATTAACGAATCTATCCCTTTTTGAAGCTCGAATTATGCCAAACCTAAAAGCAAAGGATCCTATACTGGAAAAGTACCCGATTTTCTTATGGACAATATTCAAGTGACATAGCATTATGTAAAATTATCGCGGATAGCAAATGTGTTTAAATATCTCATCAATTGATGCCGAATAAATGCAGGCATGCATGCACAAAATATTCAATTAATTTTGTAAAATAAATAATTATTAGAAAATTCGTATATACATATTAATTAAAATAAATAATTTACATATTTAAAATAACATGAAAATATGCATGATGGTGCACTAAAATAGAGAGAAAATTAAAACATGTTACTGAAAATGTCTATAACATAGCACTTTTCAATACCGTGGTTTTTAATGTTATTCACAAGCAGATGGAATTTTTCTCATCCTTAACCCTTTGAGGGGCGGTGGTATATATTATATACCACCTAATTTTAATCCGATTCAAACCAGAAACTTTTAGTAAAATTTTACTTTTTTAACTTTGACGGGAAAAAGTTGAAAAATTGCTTTTCTTTATTTTGAACTAAATTCTTTCGTAAATACCGGTGTGAATTCGACGGTACAGGAACACAATTGCTTGCCCCTGAAAGGGTTAAACGCAAACGAAGAATCGAATACAGATCGTTGTTATAAAAGTCCGAGAGGTGCCACAATTTAAACCTAACCATTTTATACAAGCTGGTTTTCAAGTTGTAATTGATTTTACTTATCAATCCCGGAAACAGTCGTCAGTTGTCGCAACAGCCGTGTATGAAACCATGATAATCAAAAAATGCCCCATTAAAACGTTAAAAGCATGGCAACCCAATTACAGATTTACCAATATTTTTTAAATAAAGCACGATGTCATGTTTTTAGAGGCCTCGAAGTCTGAGCGGGGGTTGGCGAGCGTAGCTCGCAGGGGGTAGGCCCCCTAGTTTTGTAATAATTTTAACGTTCGTCCAGCCTATGGCAAAATTGGGTAACGTTTATACTTTGTAAAATTGTAGTTGAACTTGTAATTATTGTAGCTAGCGCCGGATAGTAATATTTTTCTTCTTTTGTTATTTAATATTTTTCGCTAGCATGTTTGGCCAAATTTACATGGAGAAGTTCGTCTCAATGGAAGAAGCAGTAAACAGTCTGAATTGTTTATATAGGGGTTTGTTCATCTGCCGGGCTCAGTTTTTTTTTCGGTTTGGGTTTAGCATACGACAATCTTCCTTGATATTAAAATAAATAAAAATTGTACACAAAAATACAGACCACTGAAAATGTTCAGATTACATTTAAGAGACATGCAATATTAGTTCATAATAATTTAGGAAATGAAAATTATTAATATAATTATTGAGTCTTTATCAATATTATTTCAAATATGTTATTCAAAACTTATTACCATATTATAAACCAGTGTAATGATCATTTATTTTATATAGATTTTAAATCATTTTTTCACTGACATAAGAAAAACTAAAAACTTGCACCACGAAAGAATAAAAAATAGTTTCATTTTTATCACTACTTTTGTAAAAGATAATTATTCATATTTAATTAATATTAAATACAAATACATACATTTGCAAAATAATTAATCCGAATGTGAAAATAAAATTAGTTAACGCTTATAAAGTATGCCACTCTCGCAAATAATACTATTTTCAAATATGTTATTAAAAATTTATCATATTATGAACCGGTGTAATGATCATTAATTTTAAATGAATTTTAAATCATTTTTTCACTGACATAAGAGAAATTAAAAGCTTGCACCACGAAAGAAATAAAAATAGTTTAATTATACCACTACTTTTATAATAAGATAATTATGCATAGTTACTTAATATTAAATACAAGTACATAATGTGCAAAATAATCAATCTGAATCTCAAAATAAAATTAGTTAACGCTTATAAAGCATGCCACTCTCGCAAATAATATTATTTTCAAATATTTTTCATATTTGTTTTGTCTTGAGATACTTTTGAAAAGAAAAAATGCAATTCCTCCGAGAAAAATAGAACTTTTCACACAGTTTTATCTTATGTGAATAGTAACTTTAATTTAAATTTCCAGTTCTTAAGTTTATTTATTAAAATTTTCTACGAGAAAAAATTTCAATTTCTGTCAGACGTATTCGTTTTGTTTTTTATTTTTTTAAGAAAAGACGCAATTTAGGATTTATTGATTCTAGTTTTGGGAGATTAAAACAACAAAGACAAAAAACTTTTAAATTTCATTCACAGCTTGCTTTAGCATGTAGTATATATGTTTCTCTCTTTTTTTTAATGGATGTTTATAAAAAGAACTAAATATACATACTATTTCAGAAAGAAAGGTTATAAACGTACTTTTTGAAGACAAAGTTTTTCTTATATTAGGAAAAAGTTACTCATTTAATTAAGATGAACTACCTAAAAATAATGTTAATTCTTCTAAAATTGTTATAAATTGCTACACAATATAAGAATTCACTACCAATTTGACCCATCAAAAATGAAATATGTCAAATATTTATGTATATTAAAAATTGCTGTAAGATTTAAATGTTAAAAATTTAAAAATGTCAAATTTCATATTGCAATGTTGATAGATCGTGAACTATGAACTAAATATACATCCTATTTCAGAAAGAAAGGTTATAAACGTACATTTTGAAGAGAATATGTTGTGAGCTCGGGGTTCAAAAGGATTGATGCCAAAACTTAAAACCAATCAACAGGCTTTATTTACTCCAAAGAGTTCAATAAGAACACAAATATCTTCTCAAAAATACAAATATTCAGAAATCTTTAAATCTAATAAAAGCACACCATATTTTCACACAGAATAATACGTTCAATACAGCCGGCGTATCAAATACAAAATCACTCAGAGAAACACAGTCTCAATGCAAAGGCCGCTCGTGTGTATTCAATTGCAGTTGACAGTGAACTGAACTCCGTGGAGGTCCCAGCTGGCCCTTATATAGTTTTAGAGATCATTCTAGAATATTCCAGAGGTTTCGGATGCTAGAAGTTACCAGAAAGTACTTTAACTTTCGAGAGAGAGAACTTCAAGCGAGAAAGTACTCAATGTACAGGTATAAGGGGGGGAGGGGGGTTGCACAAAATATCGCCAAATTCATCGCCAACGTGGCCACATTTGGCGACATATCGCCAAATTTGGCGACAAAAATAAGTCGCCAAAACCATCGCCAACTTGGCGATAAACCCATTCCTTGGCGACTTTTCCATGGAGACCATTAAAAAGACGATGCTGAAAGGGTGCTTTTCCGTGAGGCCTTTTTGCATTGAGTTACATGATGCTCAATAGGAAATACATTAAATAATGTTACAATTTTCACAATAATAAAATAAAATAAATTTAAAAAAGTGGAATATTTACAAATATATACAAAATTCATAACAATATATATATATTTATATTAGGAAAAAGTTACTATTTTTAATTAAGATGAACTTTCTAAAAATAATGTTAATTCTTCCAAAATTGTTATAAGTTGCAACACAATATGAGATTTCACTACCGATTTGACCCCTCAAATTTGAAATGTCAAATTTTTATGTGTATTAAAAGTTGCCGTAGAATTTAAATGTTGAAGTATTTTCAAATTTCAAATTCTATATTTAATTGTTGACAGATCGCGTATTTATTTATGTTTGTATAGACAATGGTATGTTACCAATACTTTTTGAAACATAATTTTTTCCAAATTTATTTGTTAAATCTTTGATTAAATAATTCGAAGATTATTATTAAGAAATAGCGGTAACAAAAAAGCGTAGTAATAAACATGTCATATTAGTCTTTAAAGACACGGCCGGTGCACTTTATGCACCATCGGTTTGTAAAGCCTATATGACAACTTTTAGGAATATCCTTGTTTAATGTAAAGAACAGTAATAGTATAACAGAAATAAACATGAAATTGATTAAAATATATATATATGTAATGTACGTAATAGTATAACAGTAATAAACATTAAATTGATAAAAAAAAAAACTAATTTAATTAGAATTAATGTAACACCCACGGTTTGTAGTAACATAAAGACACAGGCGGTGCATTCCATGCGCCATCGGTTTTTAAAGCTTAAATGACAACTTTTAGTGATATCCTTGTTTAATATAATGTACAGTAATGGTATAACAGTACTGAACATTAAATTGATAAAAAAAATTAAAAAACTATTTTAATTATAAATAATGTAACACGGACGGTTTGTCGTGACATAAAGACACAGGCGGTGCACTCTATTTCCTATCTGTTTTTAAAGACAAAATGACACACTTTTAGTGACATACTTGTTTAATGTAATGTACAGTAATAGTATAACAGTAATAAACATGAAATTGATAAAAAAAAATAATAATTTAATGAGAATTAATGAAACACGGACGGTTTGTAGTAACATAAAGACACAGGCGGCGCATTCTATGCGCCATCGGTTTTTAAAGCCTAAATGACAACTCTTAGTGATATCCTTGTTTAATGTAATGTACAGTAATAGTATAACTGTAATAAACATTAAATTGATAAAAAAAAAAAATAATAATTTAATGAGAATTAATGAAACACGGACGGTTTGTAGTAACATAAAGACACAGGCGGTGCACTCTATGCGCCATAGATTTTTAAAGTCTAAATAATAACTTTTAATGATATTCTTGAGTAAAGTAATGTCCAGTAGTAGTATAAAGGTAATAAACATGAAATTGTTAAAAAAAAACTAATTTAATTAAAATTAATGTAACACGGACGGTTTGTACTAACATAAAAACACGGCCGGTACACTCTATGCGCCATTGATTTTTAAAGTATAAATAACAACTTTTAATGATATTCTTGAGTAATGTAATGTCCAGTAGTAGTATAACTGTAATAAACATTAAATAGATAAAAGAAAACTATTAAACATGAATTTGATAAAAAAGAACCTAATTCAATTACAATTAATATAACACGGCGATTTGTAATAAACATAGGAGCGGCGTACTGCATGGGCCAGTGGCTTTCATAGCTTCAATATAAACTTTTGATGTTTAAGAAGAATAGTGTCTAATGTCTAGTAATAGTATAAAAGTAATAGACATCACATTTATATTAAAAAGTTTATTTAAACAAGAAGATAGAATATATTACGCAAATACACGGGCTGTACGTTCCGTACACCAGTGGTGACTTACAAACAAAAATAATGGAACAGAGCAGAAAATTTGAGAACATCAACTTTATACATTGGTTGAATATTAAAGGCATTTTGGAAAGAGAATAAATGAATCGAAAATGTCAAATTAAATATTTTAATGTATTTAACAGATTTTTCATGATTGGGGCATTCAGTACGCCACCGCACGTGTCTTTAAATATTAAATTGTCTGCCAACAATGTGGTAACATTGATTTAAGCTCTTGTCAATATTATTGAAGATTTTGGGAATAGAAAGTGGAAAATTTTATTCAATGCAGTTAATACAGGTTTTTACAGAAACAACTGATGGGAATTCATGAAAATTTGGGAAGAACTTCGTTTTCGCACTAAAAAAGGAAGATCTGATGAGTAGTTTTATCATATATTCTAATACGAGCAAATCTTGTGTGTGGTTATATATATATATATATATATATATATATATGCAAATTTTATCTTAAAAACGGCTCGAACGATTTTGACGAAATTGTGTATCCTATCTTTTAGGGGCACCAGAAAACCATTGGGCTAGGTCACATGTTCGAGGAAATTCGATTAGTGGGTCATTTTGGGTCATTTTGGGTCATGGACAAGCTAATTGTATCTAAAAAACGGTTCAAACGATTTTGACGATATTTTGTATCCGACCATTTTCGGGCACGAGAAGACTATTGGGCTGGGTCACATGTTCGAGAATTTTCGATTAGTGGGTCATTTGTGGGTCAACGCGGGTCAAATTAATTTTATCTAAAAAACGGCTCTAACGATTTTGATTAAATTTTGTGTCCTACGAGTTTCGAGCAGGATAAAATCATTGGGCTAGGTCACATGTCCAAGAAAAATCGATTAGTGGGTCATTTCTGAGTCATTGTGGGTCAAGATCTAAAAAGAGGCTCAATTTACACTAAATTTTGCTTCCAATGTTTTTCGGGCACGAGAAGACTGTTGGGCTAGGTCACATGTTCGAGAAAATTCAATTAGTGGGTCATTATGGGTCATTTTGGGTCATGGCCAAGCTAATTGTATCTAAAAAAACGGTTCAAACGATTTTGACGAAATTTTGTATCCGACTATTTTAGGGCTCGAGAAGACTACTGGGATGGGTCACATGTTCGAGAACTTTCGATTAGTGGGTCATTTTCGGGTCAAAGCGGGTCAAATTATTTTTATCTAAATAACGGCTTTAACGATTTTGATTAAATTTTGTATCCTGCCAGTTTCGGGCGCGCGAAAATCATTGGGCTAGGTCACATGTTCGAGAAAATTCGATTAGTGGGTCATTTCTGGGTCATTGTGGGTCAAGATCTAAACAGAGGCTCAATTTACACTAAATTTTGCATCCAATGGTTTTCGAGCACGAGAAGACTGTTGGTCTAGGTCACATGTTCGAGAAAATTCAACTAGTGGGTCATTTTGGTCATGGGTCATTCTTTTTTATCTTAAAAATGGCTCAGACTATTTAGACTAAATTTTGCATCCTATGGTTTTCGGGCACGAGAAGACTGTTGGGCTAAGTCACTTGTTCGAGAAAATTCAATTAGTGGGTCATTTTGGTCATGGGTCATTCTTTTTTATCTTAAAAATGGCTCAGACTATTTAGACTAAATTTTGCATCCTATGGTTTTCGGGCACGAGAAGACTGTTGGGCTAAGTCACTTGTTCGAGAAAATTCAATTAGTGGGTCATTTTGGTCATGGGTCATGATATTTGAACTCAAATTTAATTTTGACCGAGCATAACTCGGTCTTCCCTGCTCGTGGTGTTTACGGGAAACAAAGGGGGCAATGTATATTTTACATGCACTGAAGTAAAATTTTCGACTTTCCATTCCTAAAGCCTGACGCAACTTTGCAACAAATGATTGTATCGACTTGCGAAGGTGTGGTTTGATTCTGAATTAAAAAATACATAATAAACGACACCTCACTTTACTTATTTTAAAAATATTGAATTATCTCCCTGAGTTAAAATGCCCCCTTTGCCCACCCCCCTTAAACATCGTAAGCCAGCTTTATTTTTCGGGGCTCATTGGATCTTATTTTCTAGTGCTGAAAAATTATCGTGAATATTCATGTGTTGTTTCTATAAAAACCTATATTAACGGCATTGAGGTAAATCGTCGATTTCATATTTGTAAAACCGGGCGTAACTTTGTAACGAATCATCGTATAGACTTGCGGATGGTGTCCTTCAATTCATAATTACAAAATGCATAACTAACGATACCTCACTTGACCTACTTTAAAACAAAATTATTTCTCCTCCTCCCTGAGTTGAAGTTTCTCCCTATTTCCCTCCCAAAACAGGGTAAAACATCTTTATTTTTTGGTGACTTATCGGATCTTCAATTCTAGTGTCAAAACGAAGTTCTTCCTAAATTTTGGGGAATGGCCATCAGTTGTTTAAAAAAAATCTCCTATTTTACAAGTACTAAAACGTGAAATCGACAATAACTGTCATGACAATTAGACACATTACTCACACACACAGTCACATATATATATGAACATAATTGTTTACGTATAACTAATTCATTACATTTTGCCCAATATATTTAATTTTTTTTCAATTTGTTTTGTCTTGAAATGTTAAAAAATAAATAAATAAATAAATAAAATTACAAAACAAAAATAAATTATATTTTTATCTTAGATAAATCTTGTTTTTAATTTATATTTTCTATAGCTCAGTTTATTTATTAAAGCTTTGTGAGAGAAACTTCTGTTACTGTCGTATTTCTTTATTTTCTTTATTTTTTTTCCTAAGAAGTGACACATTGTAGGATTTATTGATTGTAAATTTGGAAGACTAAAAGAACAAAGGCGCAAAACTTTTCAAAGTTTATTCACAGCTTGCTTTAAATATATATATATTCAAGGATGGAATTTTTTAAAAAGAATGTTTATAAAGGGAAAGAAATATATTTTCTCTTTGAGAAAGACATTTCTTAAAGATTTTGAACTGAAATTTTGAAGGAAAAGTTTATTAAAATTAAAGGCGAAAATTTATTTTTAAATTTGGAAAAGTACTATGTTGTATTAAACGCGATTTAAAAAGGAAAAAAAAAGGACTTTTTAAAAATGTTTTTATATTATTTGAAAATTTAAATTTTCTGTAAATAATTCCAAAATAAGAATTTCTTTAAATAGAGCTAGAAGTATAAAATTGTTTATTAATTTCTTCTATCTATATTAGAAGAAAGTATTGTAAACGAAATTTTTTTCAACATCCGACTAATTTACATGTTTTAGGGGGTGAAAGATTTCGAAAAACACGTTTTTACAAAATGTCTGTCTATCCATCTGTCCATCTGTCTGTCCTCATTGTATCATCGAAAAGTATATGAATTTATGCTTCAAATTGAACCAAATTTCATTTATAGGTTTTTGGTTATGCCAGCAGGTTCCACTTCAATTTGGGGATATTTTGGCGAAAAAGAGAGCTGTGTTAGCGATTTTTGTTCCATTTTCACTATTGTATCATCGAAAAGTGTATGAAGTTATGGAGATAACTGAACCAAATTCTTTGTATATGTTTTTGAGAGAGAGAATATGGCCTTCAAGATCCAGTTGAATTTGGGAATATTGAGTCTGGAGGGGGCGCTGTGATAGCCATTAAACAATTCAAAATTCAAAACGATGTATAAAAATTTAGAAATCCTAAAAATATTTTTGCATTAAACGTTCGACCTTGATCCAAAGATCCCAGATCATTTTCTGTTTTGCCTCTATCTTAAAAAATGACTCAGAAATAGCAGTTTGAAATTTTATGGTGGCTGACATTGTGAAAGAATGCAGCAGGATTCTTTCAAAAATGGGTTTAATTTATGAGTTTTAGTGAATATGCTTTCGGCAAATTTTCTTTCATTGTTTTAACTATCGCATTGTTTCAACTCTTACATGCTTAACACTATGTATTTATATTCGCCAACAAATTCTCGCTAAGCTTGGCGACGTTGCAAAAATACGCTGCAATATATGAATCCATCTTGGCTATGTCTGTCTAATTTGGAGATATTCTTATTTAAATTCAATATTGACGAGAGCTGGGAATGACTCTTCTCTGATCGGGTTTCACGCATTTTAGCTTCGTGTTTTTTCTGTAAAATTAGCTAAAATATTAAAACCAAGCAACAGTGAGGCTATTCTTTCCTGCTGGAACAGGCCAGAAGGACTTTTCGTAGTTTAATATAATACATTGGGTGGTCGCATCCAGGTAACCCGGCGATTCGCAAGCAGCTGATGTACAACAGAATAACAAAAAAAAAGGATTTTTTTGGCGGCGTCGTAGCGAATTTTGAAGAATTAATATGTATGAGATAGAAGAAAGTTTTGGGAATGGTATATCCCACTAGTAGACTTTAATACGCATTGTAAATTTCTATTTCATATTACTAATTAAAATCATCTTATCAAACCAAATATAAAATTATTAAAAAAGATTATAATATATAAAATATTGCCACAAAACTGCTCTTTAAGATTAAGAGGAAAATAATCGCTTTGTCCATATGTATTCAAGTAGTATAATTTCAGATTGAATGTGAATTACCTGTAAGACAAACATGTAAGCTACATTTTTTGGAAATGCTTTAAATGAAATCACATTTTATGTAATAAAACTTATTGAAAAATAATATATTGAATATAGATTCACGTCACGCTATTCCAACTTGCATATAAAGCTAATTTGTTTTTGTATGTAACTTTTATATTCAAAATGTAATATGTGATTGTTAATTAAGGATCAATATTTCAGAACAATAAACAAGATTGTTTATTTAACTTTTCTAGCTTTTGTAACACTTTACAACGAAGTGAAAAAGTGCAGAAACAAAAAAAAAGATATTCTTTTGCATTGTAATTAAATATTAGCAAACCATGTGGAGTATACTAATTATATAGATCATATACACGGCTGCATACAATAATTCGAATAAAGAATCTTATTGAGTGTGGGAGTTAATTTTCTGAAATTGGGTTGTTTAATTGTGTTATGCCTTTTTTATAAATTATTGATTTAGATATGTTGATTTAGTTTGTTGATTTAGATATTTTAACTTATTAAATATTTAATTTTTCTTACAGTATTCTGGAAGTGTTGAAAAGCGTTTCATAATCTACGTGTGACGTATAATTTTTCTTCCTTCTTTCTTAAAAGTAGAAATATCATTTGAATGCTTCTAGTTTAGAAAAAAGGTAGGAAGCGATAAAAATGCCCATTTACATATGGATATGAGAAGATTCATATTAAACAAGAATGTAACATTATCATAAAATTTTTGCCTAAGTTTGAAGACATAAAAATTGCTTTGTCGATATATATATGCACAAAATATATATTAAGTCCAAAAATTACAAATTCTTTATGTTAACAACACTTGTGTATAAAATTAATGTATTTGGAACTAAAACAAAAAAAAAAAAATCAAGAACGTATTATTACATTAATCAATCACATTTCAGAAGTTGAACGAATCATAAAATTACAAATAATATGTCCTATATAATACGTACATATGCAATACATGTGTAATATAATCTCACATCATAATATATGTTCAATATAAAATGACGTTGACAAATTTCAGTTAAGTGCCAAAATAGGTATGATATCGTTCATCTAATCGGATGATTATTCTATACTATATTATTTAAAAAAATTTCGGACTATCAATTTCCAAATGTGGAAATCCAAATATCACAAATGATCAATGTTGAAACAAATTTTAGTAATACAAATAATTCCAAATTATATATATATATAAAATCCAATTATAATTCAAATAGTAATGAAAGAATGAGCATAATTTTCAAACAAAGTAAATACTAAACTGTTCTAAAGTATAGCGCAAGTCTTTGCCAAAATTTTTATGCATTTCAAAAAATAATAGCCGGCTTTTCGTAGCCATACAAAAGTGGACTACACATTTTTACGGCAATAAAAAAACTCATAGTGAAAGAAATAGGAATTTGTCACTAATAAATACAAAAAAAAAAAAAAAAAAAAAAAATAAAAAAATAAAAATTTCTTAACAAAAAGGAACGTTTTCATCTACTCTTCTTAATACATTCACACTCACACACAGACAAAGAAAACGGCCTTTCAGTTGACTATTTCTAATGCTATTCTGTGTCCAAATAGTCTTCGTGAAAAGAAATGAATCCTCAGATTATAAGATTCTAGCGTTAGATTATATTGTCACTTCGTGTCCTGTAATTCGAGATGTTGATTAGATGTTTCGAGAATAAAAGAGTCAATAAAGTGTAACAAAACAAAAGCGTAAAGATGTTGATTTAATTAATGTATTCAATTAAACGTTTTCTATTAAAGGTGCGCGGCTTCAAATATTCCAGCTTTCAGTAAAAAGCAACTAAAAAACGAAAAAAAGGTGTTTTGCATTGTAGTAATTTTTCGGTAAACATAAAATGTACTAGAATTTAGAAAATAAAAAAAGTACATATAAAGAAATGTTTTTTTACGCATTGCATCCGATATAAAGTCAAATTTTAAAACACATATTAAAAAAAAAACTATTTCTAATAACTTTAACGGATTTAACGAATTTTCAATTTGTGAGATTTTTTTCATATATATACAATATATTAGAATAATATATGTAAAAAAATACAACTAATATAAATGTAAAACACATTAGGCTGCTAAATTACATACATTAAGGATTATGTTTCATTGAATCAAATGATGTAGCTGTAATGAACTACGTTATAAGCAAATTTTGCAAGAAATGTTATGAAAAAGTAAAAAAAATATATGTATGTTACATTTTTTAAGTATTTTAATTATAAAATCAAAACATAACATAATTTTTATTTATTATAAAAAAATATTTATTCAGAATTCGCTAGTTTTTTATTAATTACATAAAAAAAAATTGAATTCGTGAAAATATTCTATGTATTTTTGACAAAACGTTTTGCGATGTCCTAAATATAATTTGAAAACTTTCGGAAAGTGTCTTTCTGTCTGTGTTTTACAAAATCAAAAACGTCCAGTTTGACCTTAACACAAACTGTCGTAGATTTTGATTAACACTGGCCAACAGATAACGCTGCTAGACCTCGTTTTAAACGAATTCACTGATAGGTAACTTTCTGGGTGTCTATAGGACGACAATACTCTAAATTTGATTAGTAAGATGTTTATTTATAAAATTTATGCTAATTGAATTTTGGTTCATTAACTAAATAGGGATATTGCAATGCTATGCATTTTTTTTATAATATTATAACTCATTCAGAGACTTCATTGTGTAGAATCACAAAATGTGCTAGTTTAGGTTGTTAATTACAAATATAATACTGATACAATTTGTTAGCTTGAATAACCAAGAGGGGGCGTTGTTGTTCGGTGCTACTCTTTTTAATTCATTGATTACTGTATTTCTATGTTAAATTCAAAGAAATGCACTCTATTTAATATTTCTATGTAGTGTTATTTATCTGAGCTATTTAAATTAATATATTAGAATAATGTTGAAGGCACTATTTGCCACAGTATACAGTTTTTGTTTGAAGATAGGTTTGGTGTAGTATATTATAATTAGTTGGCAATTAGCAATAGGTTTTTTATTGGTTATTATAAGTTTTATTTACGTAAAACATTTGGATAAATAATAATTTAGTTATATCAGTTGTTTATTTTGCAGATGTTTGTAGAAGTCATTGAATCACAAATAATGTTGTTACACTTCAAGAAAAATGATCTGTATATCTTAGAACAAAAAAAGCAGGTAATAAGTGTCGAATTGTAACAGGATTGATACTCATGCGTGAACGCTTATTATAAAAAATAATAACAGGTGTTTAAAACTTTAATGTTCACATGTTTGTATCCACTATAGATAATTATGAATAGCACCCAGAAAAAAGTTTTGTTTAAATTTTGTTTGAATCAACAATTTTTTTTTTTTTTCAATTCCAAAAAAAATAAAAAAATTGTATCGTCAGCAAAAAATGTTTTGTTAATTCAAGTAAAATGGTTCAATTTTACTTGAATTTTGCTAAAACAACCAAAATGTACTCAGCAAAACATGTTTTGTAGTTTTAATCAATTCCTTTTTCTGGGTGAGCACATACATATATTATTTTTAAATAAATTCCACAATTTAATACTTTTTATAACCATAATTATTGCTCCGTCCTTAATACGTTACCTCAATATTTACACACTTCTTTGTTTTTACTCTTACATACTTCCAACATACATATGAAAGGGTTAGAATGACAATAGAGTAAGTCAAAATTTAGTGATATGAGAAATAAAGGGTTTTGTGAAACTTGTTGTTGTGCTGTTGCATTGAGTGGTCCAACTTGTTTTGACCTCTAGCGACTCCCTAAGTGAATTATGACTTATTTGACTGTCACATTGAACAAAAATTAATATACGTTCAGTGAAAATATGGTTATCTGGATTTTCAAAAATTGTGACTTACTCCACTGTCATTCTAGCTCCCATGTATTAATATAACAACATACCCTTAAATAAACCTTAATTAAATGCATGAAAAATATAACATATTACAATGCTTTTTGAAAAAATCTAAGTAATAGCGAACACAATGTCGCTAATAGATAAATCGTCAGTAAGCTTGTTTCAGTTATAAGAATAAGTGAACATTTAAATTGAGGATTCTTATATAATGCGTCTTGTAATTATTTTTATAACAATTTATATTAATAAAATAATAATAATAATAGGTACTCCATTTTTACATGTTGATTCGGAAACATGATGTAGTGTCACACTTATTTAAAGGAATTATTTTTAACAATAGTTACAAAATAGTTATAAAAATAGCTTCCAAAAAAAAAAAAAAAAAAAAAAAAAGCAAAATGCTTAATGCTTAGTGCAAAAATACACTTTATACTCATTCTGTATAAAAAATACCCAACGCTGTTAAAAAGTTGCAGCAAACTGTCCAGGCATTCGACTGTTTTTATAGAAAAAGGTTACATGACTGTAAATTAATTTTATTATGACCATAATTTGGTCAATAAAATGGTCAGATACGCTTAATAATATGGTCAAATAACCGTTATCTTTAAAAAAGTTCAAACGACTTGATAATTTGTTGCAAATTTTTAACAGTGAACTTCATACAAAACTGCATACATATGCATTCCTTAATATATCTTTATACCAGTCCATAACTTCGCATTCCTTTAAAATCTGGCGTTATATTTTAAGTTTAACAAAAAAAAAAAAAACACATTTAAAGAAAACGGAGTTCTATTATCTGTGAAATAAATGAAATATTTTCATAGCTCTTACGAATTACATTTTTTGCTTAAAAGTGCTTTAACTAAGTATCTAAATATTTACATTTAATTAGTCTTAGATATACATTTTCTAAGAAAGTTTAAATCTTTTATTAATAGGCTTTACGTTCAAAGGATTTACTGATGACCTTATTAATTAGAACATGGAATATAACTTTTAATACCTTTTCAATATATTTGCGGAAGGAAACAGTGTGAAAGAAAGTAACTGTATTATTTATAAAAGGATTATGTAAAACATTAATTGACTTTAAGAAGCAACATTCGAAGCATACTCTGATATTTTTCATATGAAGCTGAAATCTTAACAATAAAGGAAAATTTATTTGCTAGTCTTTTATTTATATATCTGATGTTTGTGAAATTGTATTCCATAGAATGTAATGACGTATTTATATTAAAATTTTAATTTTTATTGAAATTGTTGCTATTGTTCGGTTTGATGAGTTTAACAATTCTTATGATAGTTTATGAGCACGTGTGTTTAAACTAAGCTGGGATATTAGTGAAGCCATAACAGTTTCTTAGGAGATCTAAATGTATAAATACATTAAGGATATTTAATTAGATTTTAAGCAAAATAGAATATTTTATATGGCAACAAAGGTGAAATCACCGCAGAAAACTTCACAAAAATCTGCTGGAAAATAGACCATTATATTTTTATGGACTAACAAACATTTTTAAAGATATTTTAAAATAGTTTTAAAGATGTGTTACTTTTGAAATTACGCTAACATTTACAAAATAAAGTTTAGTTACCTTTACATATATTTAAACCACTATGTTAAAATAACATTATTAACATAAATGCTTATGTTAAATTTACATTTAATTAGTATTTGACATACTACATTTAATTAATATTTAACATACACTTTACCATTTTAAATTGGAAAAATGTTTGAATAAAATGAGAACATTCTATAACATATTGTACATACTTTCACCAAAATATTATAATATATTATAATAAAACTCTTAAGATCACATTCATCTAATCCCATACCTTATATTTGAAGTTATTCAAAAGGTTTCTCATTTCACGAATTAAATAAACGATTTTAAACAATATATCAGTCAGATATAAATGAATTATATTTGTATAACTCTTATAATTATAATTTTTCCTCCAAAGTGATTTAAGTTAACTATCGTAATATTTACATTTAATTAGTCTTATATATATGCTTTTTAAGAAAGCTGAAATAGCATATTAATTTGTTTTATGATAAAAGGATTAATTGAAGACCTTATTAATTAGAACAGGGGATATCACTATTAATACCTTTACAATATTTTCGCTTTTATTGGTAAAGGAAAATGAATTGAAAAGAACTTTAAGTACATTATAATAAAGGATATATATAAAGCTTATAATAAAGCTTAAATAGCTGTAATAAGGGTCATTCCTTTGTATAATGTACATATATTTACATATAAAGTTTAAATCTTAATAAGGTCAGAAAATTTATTCACAATTTTAATTTTTCTTTTTAATAATTAATCTGCTTCGATTGTAATTTTTTCCTTTATATTTAAATTGTTGCTATTATGCTGTTTGATAAATTTATTCATTATTTTACTTTTTCTTTTGAATAATTAATCTGCTTCAATTGTAATTTTTTCCTTTATATTTAAATTGTTGCTATTATGCTGTTTGATAAATTTAATAACTCTTGTATCGATATACTATGATGTATACTTAATGTATTAAATTTAAATTTCGAAGCAGAAATAATATTTTCTTAAGAGAATCTGCGCATAAAAAAATTCTAAAGAAAATGTGTATTAGATATGAAACTAAATAAAGCTTTTTACATGATAACAAATGTTATATTTTAATGCGAATATTTTCAAAAATAAAATTTACAATGACTACTGTATTTTTACAAATTTAAAAACTTTCAAAATTACGTAATTTTAGATGTTTAAAAAATACGTGACTTCTTATGAACAATGAACATGTTTAAATAAAGAATTTTTGTGTTTTAAAAATGTTAGGACAGACATTTTAATAATTCTGTATAAAATATAACCAGCTATATAATATTTTACAAACAATATATTTATTACAACATCTTAATAATAGCTCTTAAATTCGCATTCTTTCAATTCCAATAACTATATTAAGAAATACATAGGAACTAACATATTTAAAAAGTGAATAAAAAATTGTAGTTGTTTAATATGCTATGCGAATAAATACATTTTTATAGTTTTTAATAACAATATATTTTCTTAAAAGCTTTTTTAATTAAGTATCTTAATATTTACATTTAATTAGTCTCATTATACTTTAAGATAAGGGATTAACTAAAGATCTAGTTAATTAGAACTTTGAATATTACATTTAATACCTTCTCATTTTTCTCGCTTATATTGGAGGAATTAAATGAAGCAAAAAGAACATATAACAGTATTATGCTAAAGAAGATTTTTTAATAATTAAATAGCTTAAATAAGCATCATTCGTTCGTACAATGTGCGTACATTTTTGTTAAAAGTTTTTAAAAAAATAACGACTAGCGGAGTTTCACTAACTTCTCACGTTTTACCCAAACGAACCTCCAATTAAACGGAGGTGGGGTTGGGGCTCCAATTCTGTCAACATGTGGGCATGCTACGTCCGCTCCGGTCTTGAGTCGAACAAACCTTGAATTATTGTAGTTTTGTTTTTCGATCCAATATTAAACTCAAATTTTCGGCATCGTCGTTTTCGTTGTTTTAAGAACTCATTTATCATATTTACCAATTGAATTTAATCACAAGCAGTAACATAATCTAACCGTGACATCTTTTCTTTTCAGTAAAAATTTGTCAAAAAATCGCCGCGGAACGTGAAAAAACGTAAATTATCTCATAAACAATGCAGAAAAAATCGAAAATAGCAAAATACAAAATCTTTTATACTTGGTTAAATAATTGAAGCAGGATTCCGTTATTCAGTAGCTTCAAATGCAATCATCTACTCTATATTTAAATTGTTGATATCATGTTTATGAGACGTTTAATAATACTTTATAGTGTATTGGTATGATTGTTAGAAGTGTAATTTTGCATTTCTAAGATATCATAACATTTTCTTGGGAGAGTCTATTTATATAAAAATATAAATAGGAATTTAAATTTCAATGAATATCTTTGAAAACAAAAATCAACATTGCGACGAACCAGTGTTTTCTTACAGACAGCAAAAATCTTTCAAAAATATACAAATAATTTTCTTAGATAGTTTCAAATTTATGTTACATCCTAGAAGCAATTACAAATTTTACTTAAGAAAAGTTAGTAAAATGTGATGTTTGGGTGAGCCACCATTGGGGCTTTCCCTCATATGATTAAAAAAAAATAATTTCTAAGATGTTTTGATTGTTCGAATTTAATTTAGGATGGCCTACTTAACTGATATTTTTTGATGATTTTTTAAATATGTTAAAAGATCAAAAACGTATGTTATTTTAAAAATTGTAATGTATTTTTGTAATATTAAATTGATTTATTCTCAATATGACTCGCTCATCGTTTTGCTCATATTTTATGTTTATTAATGTTCAGTTAATCTGAATGATATAAATGATTCCAAATAAAGTTAATAGTTTTATCATGAAAACGGGTACACAGGTATAGGATTAAGGAAAGAAATACCGAAACTTCAGTCTATTTTATTTTATCTAATTTACATACTGATGTAAATGTATACAGACAATCTAATTATATTTAACACAATCGATTGATTGGTAAATAATTCATATGTGTATTAATTTTCCCATCTGAATGAAAATGTGTCCAGTCTGTGACTTGAACACAGAATCTCGGGCTTTAAGGCGGTATTAAGAAAAAAATATTTTTCCACGCTCAACAACTCAAAATTTTCTGACACATTTTCAGACTCATTTTTAAAAGTAAAAACATGAATCTTGGCGGCGTGATTTATGAAGAGATTTATCAGTGACTTGTGTTTTTATTTTTCGTTCAAATAATTAGAAATTGATTTACAAACAATTCTTTTCACATTACGGTAATTTTCTTTTGTTTCCAGCGCTATCGTTTCGGAAAATTCGGTTCAAAATGTCCTCTTTGACAGCATTTTTTTAAATATATTCCGCCTTTATCAAAATATTGTCCAATACGGACATTATAAAGTTTCTGAATATGAGAATTTGCCAATTGGATGCATTTTAGAGCAACAATGAATTTTAAAATAAGTCACAAAATAAGCAGTTTGGATTTGATTACATCCTTAATTGCTAATGCTCTTCCAATAGAGATATCTGTAATTGTATGAATTATTTAGCAATCAGTTGATTGAGTTAAAAATATTTAAAGAGTATTTACTCATCCATAGTTTCTTGGATTTCTTTTATATGCGGTTTATTCTGTTACGCTATTTCAAATAACAGTTCAGATATCATGACCAAAGGGTTGTTCCGACGAACATTGTTCTGGAGGGGATGTCATACAGGTAGCTCAAGTGGAAGACTGTTGGCACTTAAAGTCAAGTGTTCTAGTCTACTGGGTTCTGGTCTAAGCCTGGACACATATTCACTCAGATGGAAAAATTACTACTCGCATACAGATAATTTATTTTTGTATTTTTTCTCGACAGAGACTTTCATCTGACACTCATCGATGTGAATTAAAAGAAAGTAAATCTTTTGTCGACAATATTGGCTTCCTATGTCAGCTAAAAATGTATTTGCTCAAGTTTAACTCGGAGTATACAATCACATAATATATACTTATGAGTCCCTACAAAAAAAATATATATACACTATTCGATGATTGTCAGGGAAAATTACTACTCGTATACAGATATTTTATTTTTGTACTTTTCTCCACAGAGACTTTCAATTGACACTCATCGATGTGAATTAAAAGAAAGTAAATCTTTTGTCTACAATTTTGGCGTCCTATGTCTGCTAAAAATGTATTTGCTCACGTTTAACTCGGAGTATACAATCACATAACATGTATTTATGAGTCCATGCAAAATATATACACTATTCGATGATTGTCATTAGCTTAAAACCTTCCCTTGTAAACTATAATTATTGTGTAAAAAGTTTCACTCAAATCGGTTCAATGCTTGTTGAACGAATTGCTGACATACATATACAATAACATATAACAGTCAATAATAGACTTTTGTTTTTTTATAGTCCGCATCTGATGTCCGCTAAAAATATATTTACTCACGTTTGAAGCAGAGTAAAAAATCACACACACACACACACACACACACACACACATATATATATATATATATATAATACATATTTATAAGTCCCTGTAAAAAAAAATATATATATATTATGCGATGACTATTATTGGCTTAAAACCTTCCCTTTTGAACTATAATTATTATGTAAAATGTTGCACTCAAGCTCGTTGAATGGTTATTGAGTGAATTGCTAACATACAAATACGCAAACATATATAACCTATAATAGATTCCGTTTTTTAAAGTTACTTAAAATTTTCATATTTGTTAAATAAATAAATCATTGTAAACATTTTAATTGCTCAATAAATTAATTTAATTTTATATTTAACTTTTTTCTCCCCTAAAGTAATTTAAGCTAAGTACCTTAATATTTTATAAGGAAATTGAACGCAACTATTATTATGATTTACAATATAAATATTTATTAAATACCTTATAAATTAGAACAAGATAGCAGTTGTAGTTACTTTTCAGTAGTCTTTTACTTTTGTTGTATTTTGAGATAGATACAGAGGAATTAAACATAAATGAACGATAATATAACAAAACAAATTACAAAAGTATCAAATGGTTTTAACAGGTATTAGTATTTCGTATAATGCATGATTATTTTATCTAAAGATAATATTTTATTAATCCTGAAGAAATATTTATTGTACTATTTTAAAAATTAATTTGTTGAGATTATAATACTCTTATTTTGCATTGGCCTTGTTACTATTATAATGTTTGATGTATTTAATAACCTTTATACGTTTATAGAATGCGTTTTTAAAGTGAATTTGGATATAGAAGAAGGCTTATAGAGTAATATTAGGTATTTGTGTATGAAGTAACCGTCTAAGATAAGCAGAAATATAGAAAAAATGCTTTCAGATCCAAAAGAATAAAAAAATAAAGTAGACTATCTAAATTATAGATAAAATAAATACATGTGATATTATATTCACTTTAGAAAGAACAAAACATTACCTTTAAAAATATTATGTGTTAGAAACATTTACATACTTGCCAATTTACCGATAACTTCCGTAAAAATTTAGCGATATCTTTTACAGACAATAAATAAATTTCACTAAAATCAAGAAAAATCGGAAAATTATTTTATTAAATGTATGTGGTTTCTTTGTTATTTTTAAATTTGATTTAATAAGAAAAATTCCCGTTTAAAACATGTTTTTATTTTTCCTGTGTCAGATTGAGACATTTTTACGTAAATTATCGGTATGTTGGTAGCTAAGTATTTTTCTGAGTGTTTATTATTAGAAGTTAAGTGAAGAATCTTCTGATACGGTTTGATATTTAGACTATTTTGGGATATTTTTAAAACAATACACATAGAAAAAAATTACTCTTCTCATTAAATATATTGTATTTCCGATTAAGAGTGTAAATAATGTGAAATAAGTACAATATAAAGCGTGTTCACGGTAAAACGGTGCACGTGAATGAGCTGTTAATAATGCATTGAAACATACAAATTGTGAGCATTTTTAAAATATGATAATTTAGATGGACTCTAAATATAAAATTGATTAGATAAATACAAATATCACCAAAACGGTGAATTGTTTGAAGTAAGAGACTAGTTTTGCCATTAGTTTTTCTGTTTCAAAATTGTTTAATTAATAAAATTTATTTATATTATTTGTTGTAAGTTTTTCCTCCAACTAAAAAAGCCTAGTTCATATTTTTTTTAAGACGATAGCTTGAATGGTTTAAAGACAATGTAGACAGATTCAAAAACTTTTGTTGAAGCAATGTGCGTTTCAAACTTTTGATACAGATATTCGAAATAAAAATTTACATTTATTTATCAATACCAAACATACACTGAGAAAAATGACACTTTGAAATCTGAGTAAATCGATGTTTTCATTTTGTTAGGGAACTTTTTGTTCCGAATATGACGACCCATTGCTTTCAATTCTGAAATACCAAAAAATACTCAGTATATTGAAACATGGACATACTCAAAACTGAGCACATAGCTCATTTTTAAAACATAGACAAATTCAAACATTATTAGAATCAGTTCAAACTTATTTTTGAAACTTGGAAATACTCAAAAATGAGCACATAGATACTCATTTTTGAAACATGAACGTACTCAAATATGAGCACATGATATTTTATTTTTGAATGTGCGCAGTTTTGAAAATGTCGTTTTTAGAGTATACATTGTGTTTGTGAATGAGAAATATAACATTTCAATGTCTACACTTTTGAACCATCTTCCTTTCTATGCAACCTGTAAATTTTTATTTACACGTGCACACAATTAAATATATTACAAGAGCAGTCTTTTTGGTCTGTACCGTTAGGTTAAGATAGTTTCTCTCTTTCCCGGCTTTAACATATTAGATAATTTAACCCGAAAACACGAAGCTATAATTCGAAGAACTGGATTAGAGAAGATTCGTCAAAACTGATTTTGAATAAGAACTTCGCCAAATTTGTCAGCTGTAGCGAAGTTGGCTTTATTTATGGTAACTTATTTTTGGTTGAATGGCAACAAATTTGGCGACAATTTGATGCTAACGTATATGAATATATAGTTTCATGTGTATGATTGGGAAAATGATTACAACAATGAAGGATAATTTGCGAGGAATCACGTTCACTAAAACTGAAAAATTAATCTCTGATTTTTTTTTTTTTTTTTTTTTTTTTGTATATAATGCCGGCCACCGTAGAATTCGAAGCTGCTATATCTCAGCGATATTTCAATATAGAGGCGAAACAAAAAATGCTCGGGAATCCCTTTATCAAGGCCTAGTACTTAAACAAAAATAAATTTGTATTTCTGATTTTTATTTTTATTTTTTATATTTGTTTGTGTTTTAAATTTTTAAGTGTCCGCCATTTTGAAACCAGATGGTGGAGCAAGCTGGCTACCGAACAGGATCATGATTTTGGTTAGCTTAATACACATCCTTATGCTTAGTTACATCCAAATCGGTTTATAAGTAAGAGCGCTTGTTAATTTGTCTGGATGTTATGATCGGTGAAAATTTACCGAAATTTTCCGGAATTCCTTTCCTCAGAACCTCTTCAATAGGTAGCTTTTCACTTTTTGTAGTGAAAGCTACCTAAAAGATGTCGTAGGAAGCTTAGTTATGTTCTTCCTAGTAAAACAATTTAATATTTTTAATAGCATTTCCTGTAGGCATTTTTATATCTATTACGGATTCTTTAAATTGAATAATATTTTTTTTGTTAAACTAAGGTATCTGACGATAATATGGCCAATGCTGGTAATATGGCAAACCCTCAATAATGTTATTAATTTAAGTGGAATCGAAAAGATAGCACTTGAATCTAGTCGCTGGAAGTCAGAAGAACATAGTTTTGTACCGGGTTGCCTGCAATCCTTGATCACGTGCACGGGAGGGCAGTCATTGTTGGTCCGTTGTTAGTTACGTTGGAATATTATAAATTTGTCTCTTGGAAGTTTGTTACTTTTCTTATTTAAACAAACTAATTGTATTTACTGTTATACATAATGTTTTAACTGGTTTAATGCTCTTTTTAACTGTATAAACAAATCTGAATATGGGAGTGCGCAGACAGATTTACGAAGACTTTTATAAAATTGGTTTTTGTTGGCAATATGGCAAATGGGCGAAAAAGCTATAGATATAAAAGTATGTGTTGTTTGTTGTAATTAAGTGCATGATAAATGTGTCTGCCTTACCAGTTAAGATACAAAATTTTTCATTTGCATTAAAAAACAAATTAAAAATACTTTTTTCCGTAAATTTATTTTAATTTTTTAAAATTTTTGGTCTAAATTTACTTTATATTAATTTTTCTATTTTTTTTTTTATAAATTTTCAAAATATATTTTTTTGACTAATTGTTGGTTTTTCTGCGTTAATATAGACCTTTCCCTTTTATGACACCTATGGGCATATTACATGCATATGGGCATATTATCTTCATCAACTAGCAATTTTTTAAACTTACTGCAGCAGGTGTAAGTTTTGACAAACTTAAATTTTAAAATATTTTTCCAGTGCTAAAAAGGGCCCACCTTCTTTGTCAATTATTATAATTTTTTTAAATTTAGTTATTAGTACTGTTTAAAAATATCTAAATTTAGGATGGCCATATTACCTGCAGATACCTCATGTCAAACTGCTGGTAACTGAAAATAATTCCATATGTCGTTTAAATAATTTTATAATATTGTTCCAGTAAAACAGTGTGAATAACTTATATGAAATGCAGCATGTACAATGTATAAGAAGGTACACAATTTTAGTTTATTTATTAACATGAAGAAGAAATGAACCATTAAAATAACATACCAAAATTAAATCACATTTTATAAATTAATGTAACCATAAAATAGGAACAAAAATTCATGTAATTCATTTAAAAATGTATTTGGTTAGTATGTAATGACCTACATTTTCAAGTAGTAACCGATACTTATACATAAGGCTTTACAAATTTTCTAAAATCTGGTAGCCAGCAAAAAATTCCAGTCGCCAATAAGAAATATTTACTCCCCCCCCCCCCCTCATTGACTTTCAAGAAACTAAAAAAATTTTCGAGTAAAAATAATAACAACTATAGTTTAAAATTACTAGTTATATACTTTAGAATAGTATATAATTTAGAAAGATAATATCTAAGTTTTCTAATAAAACTTATCAAAATTACATATCTCTGAAAAAAAAAGAAAAAGAAAACAACATACTTTAAAGGCTGAACTAAACGACACGTTTGGAAAATGCTGATTGCTAATGCTTCAAGTGTATGGACAGTTGAATGCTACAAAGTCTATATCTGATGAAAGGGGCATCGATAAAATAGCGAAGCAGAAAAACAATATTTTGCCTATTTTCCAATTAAACTTGGTGAAATTATTTTGATTTTAGTATTTTAAATTTTCAGTTGATGAACTTATTTTTGCCAAATTAAAAATAAAAGTTAAAAATATGTTTTGTTTGAATATAGTTTCTAAATTTCTTTCTGAATATTATAGGGAGAGAAAAAATGTTGTTTGTGTTCATTTTTAGGTCAATTTTTGAAAAAAAAAAATGTAAAGCAGCTGCAAGATTAAATAATTTGGTCGCCACTTAAAAAAAACTTGGTCGCCGAAAAAAACCTTGGCCGCCAGATATATATATATATATAAACTTGGTTGTCAAATAATAAAAAAACCTTGGTCGCCAGATAAAAAAAAACTTGGTCGCCAAAAAAACCTTGGCCGCCATATATATATATATATATATGATCTTGGTTGTCAAATTATAAAAAAACCTTGGTCGCCAGATAAAAAAAGCTTGATCGCCAGATAAAAAAAATTTGGTCGTCAGTGGCAACCTGGCGACTACATTTGTCAAGCCCTGCTTATATGTGTTTATTGAATTAGTTCATATGTACATGGATGTTTTTATAACTTCCAAGAAAATGCATCGTGCTTTCACGTAAAATATACTGCAATTATGCTCAAATATAAGATGTCATTAAACACCTCATTAGAAACATTTTTCTATCACAATGGAAACATTAATTGTAAAATTTAATTAAACATGTAATCAGAAATATCGATGCTTTAATGTATAGGTGATATGTTAATTTTCTTCGAAACATTTTGAAAGAGCTATTTATGTGAAAGATTAACAATTTCTATTTAATTAATTTGATAACATTATCAGACATGGAATTAATTAATTTCAAATTATTTGATCAAAGGAATATCAAGTATGATAAAGAGTATATTACAAAGATAAACTGAACTTAAAAGTTAAAATTCTTGCCTTGTTTATTTTTTAAGTTATGCCAACAGGGAAGAGAAAAACAATTATTTAAAGTATCTCTTCAGTATTTAATAATTACTTACTAAACTTGTAACCATAATTACAATAATATAAAACTATTGAATCATAAATGAGTATTTTGTTTTATAATATTACACTATATTTACTTATTTATAGTCCATAATTTAAGTGTTTAATGTATTTCGCTATATCGTGCTTAAAAGCCAATTAGCACATTTTTTCGAAAATGACATGGCGCTTAATTACTCAATTGCTTTTGTAACGTATAAACGTTCGGTTTTTGCGTAATAAAAATATTTGGCGATTTATCACTTGTTGCCTGCTTACGGAAAAATGCTTTTAAAACTTATTATATTATAATTAAACGCGAAAAATATTAAGACATTACATTTTCATTGGAAGCACGTCGTGTCCATAATGCTTTATATTTGTAGCATGCCAGGAAGTGATTGGAAAATCGATTATAAAAACTTATTCTTAGATACAACAAGAACGAAAAATCATGCGTCAAGCATAGATTATGTAGCACTTTCCAACGCTTCCAAAATAATTTTACAAAACATACCGTTTAATAAGATAAAAGATAACATCTAAGTAAACAATTTTGAAAACGCATAACATATTTAAAAACATAATTTCAGGAATTTCCAACAGATACAATATTCGGAAAAATATCCGAATACTTTTATTCAGTCCTGTATATGATCTATAGATTTGTATATGCTAGGATGCTAAATTATAGTTTAGTTAGGAAACGCGTAGCACAGTTTAAAATTATCTTTCTGGAGTTTCTGTCAATAAACGGAAATGTGTTCGCGAACTTTTGTGCTGCCCTGTATAGGATCTACAGAATTTATACACACCACGTAATAGACAAAAAACGAGTTAAAATTAAAATTGCGTTTAGTAACTTAAAACGCACTTCCAGGAATTAGAGTTAACATACAGTAGAGAATTCTTTTGTGTGTCCCTGTAAATGAACGATGACTGTTATACACACACTATTATGTAGTAAGCATCTTGTAATGCACCTTAGATATATATAAATAAATTTCAATGCGTTTAAAATAGTGAAACATTATTTAAATAAACCGCAGACGATTTTTCTCCATACACGTCATGTAACGGAATTCTTTTGACTGTCCCTGTAAAGTAACTATAAGTGCTATGCACACCCTATTCCATATTAAGCTTCTTCTAATGCACCTTAGTGATATATATAAATTTCAATGCGTTTAAAATAGTGAAACATTATTTAAATAAACCGCAAATGATTTTTCCCCATAGAATGTAACGGAATTCTTTTGAGTGTCCCTGTAATAAAACTATAAGTGCTACACACTTCCGTTGAAATAGGGAACATGCTATAGATAACGACAATAACATATAAAAATTGCAGAGCAATCCGAGCATATTTACGGGAGTTAGAGCACGGCCATACGGCCAGACAAACCGAAGTCATAAGCACTTTTCAACTAGGTTGGAAAGTGCTAAAAACGAAGTTAAGTAAAATTGTTAAAAAATAAAACTAGTATGTTGTAGACATCGCAAAACTTTCTTTTATATAAATCAAATCGTATGCAATAAAAATTAAATTTCAATCTATACGTTTTTCCGATATAGTTATCGCGTTAATAACAAAAAACAGAGCATATCAGTAACACCTGCAGGCGGTATACACTCAAAACAAATAAGGATCTATTTTTGTCAAGTTTTAACATAATATGAAGTTTGGTGAATGTCTGTGCATTAGTTCTTGAGATGGCGGAATCGTGCAAAATGCAGCATAGTAGCGCCATATTTTGGTATATTTTATCAGCGTCTATTTATATGCAGATCTAACAGAATATTAAGTTTGAAGAAATTCTGTGCGTTAGTTCTTGAGATATAGATATCGTGAAAATCAAGAAAAATTCTAGCATAGCAGCGTCACCTGTTAGGCTATTTACACCAAAACCTAATCAGCACCAATTCATATCTGCCTAAAAATTTATAGAATGAAATCAATTTTGAATCATTTTTTCTTAATATTTAAAAGAAAAACAATCAGAAAATAAAATGAAAGTTAAGACGACATTAAACATATTATCAGAAATATTTTCGATTTGGAAAAGAAACGTTAATAATGAAAAACAATTGCATAATTTTAAAATTCTTAATCTTTCTTCCAAATCTATTTCGTCCCCTTCAAAATAATCCCCCCTGGCCCCAATACACTTGTGCCAACGTTTCTTCCAATCCTCTAAACAGTTGTTAAAGTCAATTCCCGGAATAGCCTTCAATGCGCGTAGAGATTCACGTTTAATGTATTCAATTGACTAAAAACGGTTTCCCGGGAGCGGTCGTTTGAGTTTGCTGAATAGCCAGAAGTCACACGGAGCTAAATCAGGCAAATACGGTGGTTGCGGCACGATATTGGTTGAAAATTTGGCGAAAAACTCACGAAGAATTAATGCAGTATGCGGTGCATTATCGGTGCATCTTTCAAAATGGTTTTCACTGATCCTTCCGATATTCCAACGATGCCAGTAAGGTCTCTGACTGTTAATCGTCGATTCTCAAGCACCAATTCCTTGATTTTATTGACGCGTTGATGATCAGTTGATGTTGATGGCCGTCCTGGACGTGGTTCGTCGTCAACGCGTTCTCGACCCTCTTTGAATAATTTGTACCAATCAAAAACACTTGCTCGCGACAAACATTTATCACCGAAGTCCTTTTGCAACATTCTGAACGTTTAGGCACCAGAAATTTGATTCCGCACACAAAAATTAATGGAACTTCTTTGTTGAATAATTTCACTCATTGTAAAAATCGCCGAATGCACTTTTTGTACTTCAGAAAGACAAGCGTATACTAAACACTAATGATTATTTTGATGTGACATTTGGCACAGATGTCACTGACAGTCATACCAACCTAGAAAAAAAAAATATTTCGACGAATGGGTTTTCGCGCGAAATTTAAATTAAAAAGTATATATATATATATATCATCGATACTTTAATGTAAGCGAAATTGTCTTTGTTTCAAAATATTTATATTAAAATAGCAGATAATGAGAAATATTTCTAAATGTAATGTAATTAATTCGGTATCATTTTAGCAGACTGGCTTTTGCTAAAATTTGAATGCAGTCATTTGGAATAAGTTCATAAAAGTAAAATAAAATGAAACGTAAAATGAAACACAAGAAAAATTATAATGCTACATGCCTTTTAGCTCCATTATTGACGTAAAAATAATCATTAATGTTAAGAACAAGTAAAATGAAACAGATATCTTGAAATGTACGAAACATGCTATTTACATTACTGAATCTTAAAAATAAAAATGCTTTTATATTAATTGAACCAACTTTTTAAATGAAATAATTGTGAAAATTTCTGAATAATAATGCTTTCTAGAATTTATGTATTGAATGTCCCTATATGTGCATTAGTTATTTAAAGTTCAAAAGTAAATACATCATTCTTTCATGTGGAAAAGATTGTAATTAAGCTCAAAGGTAAGAGAAAATTAAACGCATTACCAGATATATTTTCTATTCTGAGTAGAGCCATTAATTGTAAAATATAATTTCATATTTTAATATGAATATGCTTTATTAAATGTAATTCTTCGTTTTCAAATATTTAATTAAAAAGGTCATTACTGAAAATGTACTATTTACTTTTACTAAAACATAATATATTATTTTGTAATAATTTAAGAAAAAATAAATAAAATTAAATGGAACATGAATCGCTTTTAAAATTAGGTTTTTACTAATACATTTTGAACTGGAAAGGAGAATTGCGAAAGTTGTTGAATTGTACAGTTTTTTTCTTTTTAGTATTTATAACTTTCTATATCTATTTAATTTTCTAAAATTATATAATAAAAATCACTTATTATTATAGAAATACATATGTTAAAAGTGATTACAGTAAACTTTAGGGATTAAAACATTTCGTAAGAAGAAACGGTCTCAGGTATCACGAAAGGAGGTGCAATAAAGAAAACGGTCGTCGGTAATTGTGATTTATTTTATATTATTTTTTAATTTATGAAGCGTCTCGAGAAAAATTCTACGTAAATCCAAAGGAGCCTGATTCATTGCATATGCTCTCGCGCATATATTTCACTATTTATTCGAAAATAATAGACGGGGAATAAAATCACAATGTTCAATTTATTTACTAATTTTTTAAATTAGTTTTATGTTTATCATGTACATATTTTAATGTATTTTTCTAAAATAGTATATTTTTTATCGCTGATCTTAATAATGTCACCATTTGTGTGCACGAAACCAATAGATCAGTAAATTGAAAGTTTTTTTTTTAAACTTTATGTTTACGGAAATCACTTTTAGCATATGTATTTTTATTTTAATATATTATTTTTAAAAGATTGTTTGAGCAAAATTTCAAAACAGGAAATATTTGAGAATGTTTGAGTAGGATTTTCAGGAGATTAGTATTGTCAGATTCTATTTACTATAAATAGATGTGGCTGCTGAGAAATTTCATTTGAGATACAAACAGACATTATTATTATAATTTTTTAAAGGAAGTAATACCGCCGAATATTTTGCTAAATATTGAGCTGAAAATAAAAGTCAGGTTCGAGATCAACCAATATTTTAGATTTAGTTTACAAAAGTAAAAATGTCTGTCTAAACATTATCGTGGGTGGTGATAACCTATGTGGATAATGTTGTTGAGAATAAAAATAAATCAGGATAAAATACGAAATCTATCTATAAATATTTATTACAATTATGATAATACTTACAAGCTCAGATCACAGTTATTTGGTAAAACTCTGACTTTTAATACTTTCCAATATAGTTGGAAAGTGTTTATGAATTCAGTTTGTCTGTCTGTCCGTACTCTAACTCGCATAAATATATTCGGATTGACATGCAACTAATATATGTTATTGAGGTTTACTATGGCATAATAGGCATTGGAAATGAAATGTGTAGCCCTTATAGTTTTCTTACAGGGATACTCAAAATAATTTCATTAGGTTACGGTCTATGGGGAAACATTTTTGGGGTTTATTTTAACTATGTTACACAATTTTAAACACATTGAATTTTATATATATCACTAAAGTGCATTACAAGAGGTTTGCTATGGAATATTTTGTTCCTAGCACTTATAGTGCCTTAACAGGGATATTCAAAAGAATTCATTTACATTAAGGTCTAGGGAGAAAAATAGTTTTTTGTTTATTTTAATAATGTTTCACAATTTCAAACACATTGAAATTGATATGTATCATTAAGGTGCATTCATCGTACTTTTCAAGGACACGCAAAAGTATTCGCTACTGTCCTTTAACAATAATTGCTGGAAGTGCGTTTTCAGTCGCTGAACACGTTTTTAAATTTAACTCATTTTTTCTATTACTTGGTGCGTATAAATTTTATAGATCATGTACAGGGCAGCTCAAAAGTTTGAAAGCACAATTCCGTTCATTGACAGAATTTCCAGAAGGAGGATTTTAAACTGTGCTACGCATTTCCTAACTGAACTAAAATTTAGCATTATACACTATATTTCCAATGATGACCGGTCACTTGCGATTTTAGACGTTTTGTTAAATATCTGGAAAGATACATGAGGAATTATCCTGAAACTTCAGAAGTGTAAACAACATGATAAACGTCATATATTTCCGTGAAGATTTTTTCCCGAAACCCCATTAAATATAGAATGAGAGACGCTTCGTTCTTATTATGTCAACTTTCATAAGCTAGTATATTTGGATACAACCCCTCATCTTTTTGCTTCCTTTTGGGAACCGCGAATTTCGAGCTTATTCTATCGACGATTACTTTCAGAATTTTCAAGCTATGTTTTTGAGACTTTCTTAAAAGTTGGTCTATACATTTAGCTAATATATTATGCGCAGTATATTTTCATTGAATTCGCGCATGAAACAATATTAAGTAAACCTGCTCATTTCTCATACAATTTTTATTATTTTTTAATTCTGATTGCAGGGTATTGTGTATAATTTTGTTTGCATATTTTCTGGAAAGAACTTGTTTTTATATTAAAAACTCTGCAAATTATAAGCAAAAAACTAGGTAAAATTTGGTACTGTGTTTATAAAAACCCGAATTTCTCTTCGAGTATACATGCTATCTTCATCTAAATGAACCCAAATTATTACAATAAGCCACTTAATCATAATCTACAGTTTGAATGCTTTTGCAATATTAGTTTTTACAGGGTTATCCAAAAGATATTCGTTTTTCTTCAATTTGTTGACGGCCCCTTATGGGGTTTCGGGAAAAAATCTTCACGGAAATATATGACGTTTATCATGTTGTTTACACTCCTGAAGGTTCAGGATAATTCCTCATGTATCTTTCCAGATATTTAACAAAACGTCTAAAATCGCAAATGACCGGTCATCATTGGAAATATAGTGTATATACTATATATATATATATAAATCTATAGAGGATATGGCTGCACAAAAAGATTCAGATATTTTCCCGAATATCTTTGGTAATTCCTGAAATTGGGATTTCAATTATGTTACGCGTTTTCCAAATTGTTTATTTAGATATCGTATTTTACCTTATTAAACAGCAATGATTTGTAAAATTATTTTTGAAGTGTTGGGAAGTGTTAGATAATCTAAGCATGATTTTTCGCATGATTTAACGCATGATTTTTCGTTCTTGTTTTTTTCTGTTTCTGATTCATGCAAGTTGCTCCAGAAGAATTCTGACTCAATATTCATAGAGTAATGTTTATCTAAAAAGTGTAAAATGGATATAGTTTTGAAAATTAATTTTGATCCCTCAATGCAAAATAAATCCGATATCATGAAGTATCGTTTACGTAAAATAACCCGAATAGCATACTTTAAACAAAATCCATTACTTCACGATTGGTTACTTCTTATGATATTCAAAGTAAACAGAGACAAAAACAGAGCACATTTAAAAATAAACAATTGCAACTTTTTTAAACACAATATCTGCCAATGACATGAAATATGCTTTTAAGCTTCTTACTTAATTATATTTTCTACTTCAAAATGTTTCGAGTTAAGTAGGATAATATTTACATTTTATTAGTTTTACGTAGATATTCTCTAAGAAAGTTGGAAACACATATTAGTATGCTTTAAGATAAAAGATTTACTGAAGACCTTATTAATTAAAAGCGATGATGTCGTATTTAATACGTCATTAGTCTCCCAACTTTTCGTGTACATTTGCAAAGACCACGTAAAAAAAAGAAAGAAACGGTATTACATTATATGAGATTACGAAAATATTAAATGGTTGTAAGAGCTTTAATTATTCATGTAATGCATGCATCTTCATATAAAAAGCGAAAATTTCAAAAATCATGTAACTTTGTTCTTTTGTTTAAATGGATGTTTACTGATTCAGATTGTATTATTGTCGACCTCGAAAACCCATGTTAACCCATTAGAAAATTTAATTAGGTGATTACTTGTAACCTCTAATATAATTAATTAAATACGGGTTTTACCATAAGAATGTAGTAATTTGCTGACGACGTATTGCATTTTTAAAAAAGTTTCCTTACATTTTGAGTATTTTTTTAGGAAAAAAAATCTGTAAACTTTAAATAAAAATTTCTGAAAAGAAGTTAATTTTATACTCTAACAATTTAAATTTAAGGCGATATTTTTATAAAAAACTAGGCTTGCATGAAACTTCGATTTTTTTATGTTGAAAACAGTGTTACGATAATGCTACTAAGTAATGAGTAATCACATAAATAAATTTTCCTATACGTTAATGTCGAATTGCGAGATATCGTGAAATGCGTTTCCATAAGCAATCATGTTGGCCTGAAAGTAAAATAATTTGGAAATGACATCTATCCTACTATTATAAATATTTAATAACTTTTCATAAGACTACTACTATGGGCTCTTACAGTGCGTTAGAACTTGTAAGAAACTTTTCAAAAGTATATTTATTTAATAGTATGTTATTTATAATTGCGCACAGAAAAACACTCTCACACACCTATATATATATATATATTAAACAAAAACATAATTTGCAGAACAAAAAAAAAAAAAAAAAAAATCACACATTTTTTACGCCCGAAAAAGTGGAGATATTATGATATTTAATTCAGTTGGTTTTACATTTGATGCTAAATTTTTGGTAATAAATAAAGTTAAACAAGGTAATGCACGTAATTTTCAAGAATGGTTTGGTGAAACATTGAACTTTTGTAAGGCAGTTTCGATAATCACATTCCCTTTAAACCACATTTGCTCTCAGCACTTTTGATCCGTGACATACAATCTTATTAAAATTCACGTACTACTTCTAAATACCGTTCTGTTTTCGACTTTGTTTTCTCTACTCAATTTCTTGATATAGTTCAGGAGTTTTCATAATTGCGTAGTTCGCTTACTCCGGCATTTGTACTTAGTGTCTACTGATTTTTAAGATCTGTAACAGGTAAATACGCAGCGCCAACATTGGCGGCTATAATTCTGATTACAGCAACCCGTTTTTTCTCTATATATTGCACCTCTATAGTTAATATTATGTAGTAGAAATATAAAAGACAATGGAAGACGCTTTTATAGATACAGTAGATATAGATATGTATATTATATTCATATGTATATAGTATGTGATACAAATATATATCTCATATTCATGCCGGTGGATATAACATACGCTAATAAAACTACCATAGTAAATATCTAAGCTAAAAGCCATCAATATGATTTTGTGCTTAATAAATGTATACTAAATTATTTTCCTTTGATTCTGTATTATTTACCTTTTTAACACTTTCCAACCTAGTTGAAAAGTGTTTATGAATTCGGTTTGTCTGCCGTCTGTCCGTGCTCTAACTCCCGTAAAAATGTTCGGATTGCCCTGCAATTTTTATATGTTATTGTCGTCATCTACAGCATGTTCCCTATTTCAACTGAAGTGTGTAGCACTTATAGTTGTTTTACAGGGACACTCAAAAAATTCCGTTACATTACGGTCTATGGGGAAAAATCATTTTCGGTTTATTTTAATGATGTTACACAATTACAAACACATTGTAATTGATATATATCACTAAGGTGCATTACAAGAAGCTTAATATGGAATAGGGTGTGCATAGTACTTATAGTTACTTTACAGGGACAATCAAAAGAAATTCGTTACATTACGTCTATGGAGAAAAATCGTCTGTTGTTTATTTAAATAATGTTTCACTATTTTAAACGCATTGAAATTTATATATATATATCACTAAGGTGCATTACAAGAGGCTTACTACAGAATATTGTGTGTATAGCAGTCATCGTTCATTTACAGGGACACACAAAAAATTCTCTACTGTCTGTTAACAATAATTCCTGAAAGTGCGTTTTAAGTTGCTGAAAGCGATTTTATATTTAACTCACTTTCTGTTTATTACTTGGTGTGTATATATTCTGTAGATCATACACAGGGCAGTACAAAAGTTCGCGAACACTTTTCCGTTTATGGACAGAAACTTAAGAAGGAGAATTTTAAACTGTGCTACGCGTTTCCAAACTAAACTAAATTTAGCGTCCTATGTAGTATATATACAAATCTATAGATCATATACAGGGCTGAATAAAAGTATTCGGATATTTTTTCCGAATATTGTATATGTTGGAAATATATGTTGGAAATTCCTGAAATTACGTTTTTAAATATGTTATGCGTTTTCCAAATTGTATACTTAGATGTTATCTTTCAGGTTATTAAACGGTAATGATTTGTAAAATTATTCTGGAAGCGTTGGAAAGTGTTACATAATCAATGCTTGACGCATGATTATTCGTTCTTGTTTAATGATAGGTTCGTTTGGGAACAGCCAGTGTAGCATTTTGGGCGCTAGTAAAGTTATCTCATGCTTGGTCAACCCGAAGGTTTCGGCTAGATTTTGCTTCGTATGGCAACCCGGTAGTGCAGATTCCGTATGTTTTATAATAAATTAAATATTGTGTGTTTTATAATAAATTCATCATTATGTGTGTTTTTCAATGTAAAATAAACTATCATAATAAAGTAAAAGTAATAGCTGTTTTAGCAATCTCTAAGAGGTACCTGAAAATTGGGTTTTCCGGCAAAATGGCGTAAAAGAAATATCGTACCAACCCCGGTGCATCTTCGACAGCTTTTCCAATTTCAAATACCAACCGTTTACAGAAAATAGATAAATAAGAAATAATATCATAAATCAAAACATTTGATTTCAATACCAAAGTATTGTTTCTAATTTGCACATGCGAAAAATAAAAGCTGGTATTGGGGATTTTAAAAATGCCTTTGGCGAGATTTGCGCCCAAATAACATAAAAGTACTTAATGATGATGTGTATTTTATAAATGTATATTAAATTACTGTTTTGAACACGATTGTTCATTAACAATAGTAAATATTTTCGGCTATTAACAATCATGATTGGTGATCTATCTTCTTGGCACGTATAATACATAAATAACAAATTAACTGACAATCCGTTTCGAAATTTGATTCATTACATATTATCACATGAGTTGTATCTATTTACATTCAACTTATGTCAAGAAAAGATCCGGAAGAAAGTTGAGTTGTATACCACTTCATCAAACAGAATTATGGTAAACTTCTATTGCCTCACATGTCCTGGTGCGAATTATTTTTTTGACACCAGGCAGCGCTTCAAAAATTCATTCGCGGAAAACTTGCTTTGCGAATGATTACCTTCATGGTTTTATATTTCTTTCATTCAGGATGAACGAATCCCTTGTGTTTGTTATTTTGATGAAATGAGGTATTGGACTGTCAATTCAATCTGAAGTTATCGCAGAATATATACGTATATGAATGTTTCTCATCTCTCAAAGATAATTTTTTTTTAACAATCTTTCCAAAAATGGAACTTTTATGCAGTTTTATCGAAAAAAGAATTTTTCGTAAAAATGGCTGTCCGGCATATGAAAAAGCGCTGCAGACATCCCGGAACTGTTGATGACAGTGGCATGACTTACGCTTTTATTATATAGATATATAATTAAAATAAAATGACATGTGCGAAAATAAATGGAAGAGTAAATGAAAAAAATATATATATTAAACAAGGGTTAGTAAAAATACAAAAATAAACGCCTATGTATTGGACTGTTACTTTAGTTATATTAACGCTTTTCAAGCTAGCTTCTTTATATCAAGTAATTGGTAAATTTTAATTGATATTTCAATATATAGATATATTTATTTGTTTATTTTTAGTATGTTATGATTCTTATACATGAAAAATGTATGGAATTGACATAAATAATGAAATTATAAATCAACCTAAATGAAATATTCTTTACAGCTAAGAAATGGATATTACAATATATATATTTGATGGCATCCACATTGCTATTTATTTCTGAAAAATACAAATTATATATATATTTTAATTGTAATACTATAATGATTTTAAGATCCAAAATTAATATCAAATAGAGACATTAAATGTAAGAGCCGTTAATATAAAACATGTGTATAGTAAAATGTACGAATCATGTTTTTTACATTACTTAAAAGTTACACAAAGAATAATCATCCTTTTACTTACTTTTTTCCTGCAACATATTTCATAATGAAATAATGAGGAAACTTTTGCAGTAATAACCATTACACTTATGCTTATTTATTGAATGCATTCAAATGTTAATCGGTTCTTTAATGTTCCCAGGAAAACTTATTGTTCTGCCATGTAGAAAATGCAATATGTAGGGCGAAAGATAAAATGGCATTAAACATATTATCAGTAACACTTTACATTCATAACTGGAACGTTAATTATAAAACTTAATTGAACATTTTAACAAGAAATATCTGCACTTAATGATTAAGTCAGTTATTAGTTTGTTCGAAATACTTAACTTAAAAATGCTATTAAAAGGAAAGATATCTAAATTTATTTAATTACTTTGATATAATTATCACGGATTACTAAAAATTAAATGGATTAAATTGGAAACATTTAAGAAATATATGAATAAAGATAATGTAAAAAAATGTAATACCAAGTTTGTTGTAATCTCCATTATAAACATGCAAATTGTTATATTAAAAACGTGTATATTTTAAAAAAGAATCTAAAATGCACAAAAGTACTGTTTTAAATTAATTAAATCTAAGACAGATATCAATAATATTTCTTCCTTTTCTGAGATATATTTATTAACGAATAATGGTGAAATTTTCAAAAAACTCTATATTACTTAGACGAATTAGTTATTTGTGAACATTATTATAATCAAAATTCATAAATAGTTTGCATATATATATATATATATATATATATATATATATATATATATATATATATATATATATATGTATGTATATATATTTATATAGGAAAATAATAAGCAGTAGATTCCAATTATTAGTATCCAGAAAAACGTTGAGGCCATGCTTTACTATTTCAAAATAATAATCCCATAAATAAGGATTTTTAGTACTATAGAGAGACTTAGTGACTTAATTCAATGCTTGAAGAAGACATAAGATCTTAACGGTCAGCTTCGTCTTGTCTATAGGCAGCCAAGGAGATTATTCCACGGTCGCGAAGTACGCACCGGGGTTACATGTACATCCAGCTCCAAGAACAATCTGCTGCTACGCGGGAAAAATCAGCGTACAACTATTATCTAACGCCCTAGAATACAGTGCCATTAAACAGTCTTTCGACCAATCAGCGCTACGGAACTAAATTTTCTGGCTCTATGATTTTGAAGCTATCAGACCGCAGGCTAAAAAATGCGGGAAAATATATTTCTAGAATATTTCGGAACAATCTAATTCCTTCGAACAAATAAGAAGAAAAAAAATACGTAGGTTTTACCGAGTATGGGCAAGATGCCAAGATAAGATTTTACATTGAGACTGAAATTAGCTTTTGGATTTTTGAGAAAGAATATTGTTTTGTCAGAAAACATAGGGAAATAAAAATTAAAAAGATATAGGTTGTTATTTCAAGATAATTAAAATATTTTAGCTGGGAGATTGATATTTAAAAGAATTAAATTCTAGGATGCATTTATTTAATGAAACAAAAAGTGTGTAATTTTAATAGAACAGCGCTTAGAGCCATTTTTTTAAGAGAATAAATTTAGAATGAAATATTTTTAACTAGGCGGAATTTTGACAATCTAAATACTAGAACGAGAAAATAATTTAGAATAATCGGATTTACACAGAATTATAGCTTTGATGAGGCCAACGGCGAGCAAATTTTAAATTTGTTTCATATCCCCTCCCCCCCCCCAAAAAAAAAAAAAAACAAGCTTAGCTGAACAGCAGTTCCCTAACAGCAGTTCAGATAAGTGACATAAAAAATTGAGAATTTTTCTGAAATTTAAAAAAAATCTAAAATTTTTAAATTTTTAAATCACCAAGAACCACGAACGAAGCAATTGCCTTAAAAATTTTAACACAGGAAGAATAGAAATTAGAAAATTCTTATTTTTTTTTTCGAGTAAAGCATAACCTAAAATACATAAATTTTACAACAACACTTACTTTTTGCAAGTGTAAATAAATTAGAATACATCAAGATAAACTAAGAAATAACTAACATAATAAATAATATTAATAACATAATATATAAAGAATTCAATATAATAAATAATAAAGGTGGAAATTAATTACATTGAAAAACTGAAGCTTCATATTTTCTAGTCCTCACTTAATCAGTTCTCACTAAATTTCAGTCCTCTTTCGTTTCTACTTTGGTTTGGGATTGACCCCACTCTAATCTATGGTGCCACTCTTTTCGTGGTCACACTGGACATCAGAGTAATTTTATTCCACGAGTGGAATATTTCTGATAGCTATCTTCTTGACACAGTCAGTAACTTTTTTGTATAGTACACTTCATGGTATATTTACTATTTTGGCACCACAATTGTAATATTCTCCATCATATATTGATATACCAAAATTCCTCAACATTTTGTAACTAGAATTCATTGTAAGCACTTCACTCAATCAACTTTCAATTTGTCAACATTTTGTAAATAGAATTCTATTTTGTCTTACTAATAACATTTCTCAACATATTTCTAATATATTCTCTTAATAAATAATACCATTAATAAATTTCTTCAAATAATAAATAATATCAACAAACTTCAATAACTATTCTAGCAATATATCACAGTAAATATTACATTCCATATAAAATTCTTGGTTGAGCAAAAAAAAAATACATAGCAAAATCTGTTTGTTTCCTTAATTGAAAATATAAGGAAATAAATTTTTGCTAGCCGAATTGGGCATAAAAAAGCAACAATATATTATATTTCCAATACTAAATAATTAAGATGCCCAAATATTTAGATATGAATCACTCAACCAATAATTGTGAACAATAATATTCCTTTCTGATACTCCTCTTTTAACTACTAAATATATGACATAATTGGGTATAGCTAATTACCAAACATTTTAAGTGAAGAATCATATGCTTCTTTTTACACTTTTTAAGTAATAAGCAAAATAATAATAATAATAACAATAATAATAATAATAATAATAATAGTTGTTAGATAGATGACAGAGAATTGGAGTATAAAACTATTATACTTACACTATTGTAATCCTTATTTTTCAATTAATCTCTTCAAAACATTTCACTATAATATCACAATATCAATCTTTACAATAATACAGAATATCAGCATTCAAGAATAATTCAAGACCTTTACTGTATTAAACAAAATAAATATAGCTAATGCGAATACATTAAATAATGTAAATAATATTTACTAAAAACTGTAATTATATAGAATATTTAATTTAAATTTAATAGACTCAACAAAATAAGTACCAAAACTAGTTGATCAGGCTAGAAGACACCTAGTAAAGTTGAGAAGTTTTTGTTTACATTTAAAGTTAAAATAAATTACACATGTCGTATCCCTGTGTCGACCCAATAATATACCTGGTAAAAAGAGTTTACATTTAATTTTAAAAAGGCTATTTTTTATTCTAGTTATTGTAAATAAAAACTTTTGGAAGAATTTAATATATTGTTTTTACTAATGTTTGGTGTTGTGAACCTGTATGTGAAGTTGTTTGTCTTGGTTTTTGTGTATTTTCATGAAATAACTTGAACTCGTCTGGAAAATAATATGGTCGCGAATTGTTCCATATTTCCAAACTAAGACCATTAATACTTTTATGACACTAAAACTATCACATGAACAGCAATAATTTAAAGTTAAATACATTTTTTGATGAGCCCTAATTAAGCTCAAACTAGAACATACTCAATAAAATATTCCATTTAAAAATAAAAATTAAATTTAAAAATCTTATCTTAATATAACACAAAAATCCTTTCCTGAGATGTTAAAATGCTTTTCCACAAATTTATTAAAATAATCACAAAATACACTCAAGATATTGAAATAATTGCTTAAGAGCATTTTTAGAACACACAAGAATAAATTAATTTACATTACATAATAATAAACAACATAAGAATTGCTACAATTAAACATCAAATTACGTAAAGGATCTAATATTCTGTTAATTAAAATACAAACCATCAATTATTTCCAAATAGTTGAAAATGACTTTTTCTTTTCTTCTTCCAACTGAAAGAGTCAATACTATTAATTACATCATTTTGCAACATTTTATAAGTTGTCATGGTTTCAGTAAATTTTCTTTAGAGTGGAAAAAAAACAATCGTCTGCTTAAAATGTAAAATGCAATTAATTTAATCTCATTCATCTTTCGGTTACTATATTATATATTCTATTTTCTTTACAAAGCCCCGATCTTAATAACATTTAAATAACAATATAATTTAAATAATCACTAACAATAAAATAAAAATTCATCAAAAAAATTCGAACAGCATACAATCAACCAAATAAAAATATCAACCATAAAAACAAAACTTACAAACTGCCGTGTGTCCTCTTTTCCATTTTTACTTGGCTGCATGTCCACATTATAGAACTCGCCAACAGCACAAAACACTAAATCAGCAAAATAAAAATATCAGTCTCGTTTCCATTTATTTCGATCCGATGGCTAAACAACAACACCGCTGTGATAAATGGAGTCTATATACTGGCATATGGTCGAATAAAAGAACATAATCTGGCACATCCTGACGACTTGAAAAAATAACTGTCACGTTTTCACATGAATCACCTTTTTTTTCAGAAATCAAACTATCAAGGTGAGAGTTTCCACCGAGGAGTTTGCAGTCGTCGCGCCGAGAATCCAATTTATGGTTTGCGTACTGAAGGAAAATAATAAGCAGTCGATTCCAATTTACATTTTATTAGTATCCAGAAAAACGTTGAGGCCATGCTTTACTATTTCAAAATAATAATCCCATAAATAATGATTTTTAGTACTATGGAGAGACTTGGTGACTTAATTCAATGCTTGAAGAAGACATAAGATCTTAACGGTCAGCTTCGCCTTGTCTATAGGCAGCCAAGGAGATTATTCCACGGTCGCGAAGTACGCACCGGGGTTACATGTACATCCAGTTCCAGGAACAATCTGCTGCTACGCGGGAAAAAATCAGCGTATAACTATTATCTAACGCCCTAGAATACAGTGCCATTAAACAGTCTTTCGACCAATCAGCGCTACGGAACTAAATTTTCTGGCTCTATGATTTTGAAGCTATCAGACCGCAGGCTAAAAAGTGCGGGAAAATATATTTCTAGAATATTACGGAACAATCTAATTCCTTCGAACAAATAATAAGAAAAAAATACGTAGGTTTTACCGGGCAAGATGCCAAGATAAGATTTTACATTGAGACTGAAATTAGCTTTTGGATTTTTGAGAAAGAATATCGTTTTGTCAGAAAACATAGGGAAATAAAAATAAAAAAGATATAGGTTGTTATTTCAAGAGAATTAAAATATTTTAGCTGGGAGATTGATACTTAAAAGAATTAAATTCTAGGATGCATTTATTTAATGAAACAAAAAGTGTGTAATTTTAATAGAACAGCGGTTAGAGCCATTTGTTTAAGAGAATGAATTTAGAATAAAATATTTTTAACTAGGCGGAATTTTGACAATCTAAATACTAGAACGAGAAAATAATTTATAATAATGGGATTTACACAGAATTCTAGATTTGATGAGGCCAACGGCGAGCAAATTTTACATTTGTTTCATATCCCCCCCCCCCAAAAAAAAAAAAAACAAGCTTACCTGAACAGCAGTTCCCTAACAGCAGTTCAGATAAATGACATAAAAAAATTGAGAATTTTCCTAAAATTAAAAAAAAAATCTAAAATTTTTAAATTTTTAAATCATCAAGAACCACGAACGAAGCAATTGCCTTAAAAATTTTAACACAGGAAGAATAGAAATTAGAAAATTCTTATTTTTTTTAGAGTAAAGCATAACCTAAAATACATAAATTTTACAACAACACTTACTTTTTGCACGTGTAAATAAATTAGAATACATCAAGATAAACTAAGAAATAACTAACATAATAAATAATATTAATAACTTAATATATAAAGAATTCAAAATAATAAATGATAAAAGTGGAAATTAATTACATTGAAAAACTGAAGCTTCATATTTTCTAGTCCTCACTTAAACAGTTCTCACTAAATTTCAGTCCTCTTTCGTTTCTATTTTGGTTTGGGATTGACCCCACTCTAATCTATGGTGCCACTCTTTTCGTGGTCACACTGGAGATCAGAGTTATTTTATTTCATGAGTGAAATATTTATGATAGCTATCTTCTTGACACAGTCAGTAACTTTTTTGTATATACTACACTTCATGGTATATTTACTATTTTAGCACCACAATTGTAATATTCTCCATCATATATTGATATACCAAAATTCATCAACATTTTGTAACTAGAATTCATTGTAAGCAGTTCACTCAATCAACTTTCAATTTGTCAACATTTTGTAAATAGAATTCTATTTTGTATTACTAATGACATTTCTCAACATATTTCTAATATATTCTCTTAATAAATAATAACATTAAAAAATTTCTTCATATAATAAATAATATCAACAAACTTCAATAACTATTCTAGCAATATATCCCAGTAAATATTACATTCCATATAAAATTCTTGGTTGAGGAAAAAAAAATACATAGCAAAATTTGTTTGTTTCCTTACTTGAAAAGATAAGGAAGTATTGTTTTGCTAGCCGAATTGTGCATAAAAAAGCAACAATATATTATATTTCCAATACTAAATAATTTAGATGCGCAAATATTTAGATAGGAATCACTCAACCAATAATTGTGAAAAATAATATCCCTCTCTGATACTCCTCTTTTAACTACTAAATCTATGACATAATCGGGTATAGCTAATTACCCAATCATTTTAAGTGAAGAATCATATGCTTCTTTTTACAGTTTTTAAGTAATAAGCAAAATAATAATAATAATAATAACAATAATAATAATAATAATAGTTGTTAGATAGATGACAGAGAATTGGAGTATAAAACTATTATATCTACACTATTGTAATCCTTATTTTTCAATTAATCTCTTCAAAACATTTCACTATAATATCACAATATCAATCTTTACAATAATACAGAATATCAGTATTCAAGAATAATTCAAGACCTTTACTGTATTAAAAAAAATAAATATAGCTAGTGCGAATACATTAAATAATATAAATAATATTTACTAAAAACTGTAATTATATAGAATATTTAATTTATATTTAATAGACTCAACAAAATAAGTACCAAAACTAGTTGATCAGGCTAGAAGACACCTAGTAATGTTGAGAAGTTGTTGTTTACATTTAAAGTTAAATTAAATTACATATGTCGTATCCCTGTGTCGACCCAAGAATATACCTGGTAAAAAGAGTTTACATTTAATTTTAAAAAGGCTATTTTTTATTCTAGTTATTGTAAATAAAAACATTTGGTAGAATTTAATATATTGTTTTTACTAATGTTTGGTGTTGTGAACCTGTATGTGAAGTTGTTTGTCTTGGTTTTTGTGTATTTTCATGAAATAATTTGAAGTCATCTGGAAAATAATATGGTCGCGAATTGTTCAATGTTTCCAAACTAAGACAATTAATACTTTTCTGACACTAAAGCTATCACATGAAAAGCAATAATTCAAGGTTAAATCCATTTTTTGATGAGCCCTAATTAAGCTCAAACTAGAACATACTCATTAAAATATTCCATTTAAAAATGAAAATTAAATTTAAAAATCTTATCTTAATATAACACAAAAATCCTTTCCTGAGATGTTAAAATGCTTTTCCACAAATTTATTAAAATAATCACAAAGTATACTCAAGATATTGAAATAATTGCTTAAGAGCATTTTTAGAACACACAAGAATACATTAATTTACAATAAATAATAATAAACAACATAAGAATTGCTACAATTAAACATCAAATTACGTAAAGGATCTAATATTCTGTTAATTAAAATACAAACCATCAATTACTTCCAAATAGTTGAAAATGACTTTTTTTTTCTTCTTCCAACTGAAAGAGTCAATTCTATTATTACATCATTTTGCAACATTTTGTAAGTTGTCATGGTTTCAGTAAATTTTCTTTAGAGTGGAAAAAAAAACAATCGTCTGCTTAAAATGTAAAATGCAATTAATTTAATCTCATTCATCTTTCGGTTACTATATTATGTATTCTATTTTCTTTACAAAGCCCCGATCTTAATAACATTTAAATAACAATATAATTTAAATAATCACTAACAATAAAATAAAAATTCATCAAAAATATTCGAACAGCATAAAACCAACGAAATAAAAATATCAACCATAAAAACAAAACTTACAAACTGCCGTGTGTCCTCTTTTCCATTTTTACTTGGCTGCATGTCCACATTATAGAACTCGCCAACAGCAAAAAACACTAAATCAGCAAAATAAAAATATCAGTCTCGTTTCCATTTATTTCGATCCAATGGCTAAACAACAACACCGCTGTGATAAGAAATGCCAGAGTCTATATACTGGCATATGGTCGAATAAAATAACATAATCTGGCACATCCTGACGACTTGAAAAAATAACTGTCACGTTTTCACATGAATCACCTTATTTTTCAGAAATCAAACTATAAAGGTGAGAGTTTCCACCGAAGAGTTTGCAGTCATCGCGCCGAGAATCCAATTTATGGTGTGCGTACTGAAGGAAAATAATAAGCAGTCGATTCCAATTTACATTTTATTAGTATCCAGAAAAACGTTGAGGCCATGCTTTACTATTTCAAAATAATAATCCCATAAATATTTTCCATTTTTACTATGGCTGCATGTCCACATTATAGAACTCGCCAACAGCACAAAACACTAAATCAACAAAATAAAAATATCAGTCTCGTTTCCATTTATTTCGATCCAATGGCTAAACAACAACACCGCTGTGATAAGAAATGCCAGAGTCTATATACTGGCATATGGTCGAATAAAAGAACATAATCTGGCACATCCTGACGACTTGAGAAAATAACTGTCACGTTTTCACATGAATCACCTTATTTTTCAGAAATCAAACTATAAAGGTGAGAGTTTCCACCGAAGAGTTTGCAGTCGTCGCGCCGAGAATCCAATTTATGGTGTGCGTACTGAAGGAAAATAATAAGCAGTCGATTCCAATTTACATTTTATTAGTATCCAGAAAAACGTTGAGGCCATGCTTTACTATTTCAAAATAATAATCCCATAAATAATGATTTTTAGTACTATGGAGAGACTTGGTGACTTCATTCAATGCTTGAAGAAGACATAAGATCTTAACGGTCAGCTTCGTCTTGTCTATAGGCAGCCAAGGAGATTATTCCACGGTCGCGAAGTACGCACCGGGGTTACATGTACATCCATTTCGAGGAACAATCTGCTGCTACGCGGGAAAAAAATCAGCGTATAACTATTATCTAACGCCCTAGAATACAGTGCCATTAAACAGTCTTTCGACCAATCAGCGCTTCGGAACTAAATTTTGTGGCTCGAGGATTTTGAAGCTATCAGACCACAGGCTAAAGAAGTGCGGGAAAATATATTTCTAGAATATTACAGAACAATCTAATTCCTTCGAACAAATAATAAGAAAAAAAATACATAGCTTTTACCGAGTATGGGCAAGATGAAAAGATAAGATTTTACATTGAGACTGAAATTAGCTTTTATATTCTTGAGAAAGAATATTGTTTTGTCAGAAAACATAGGGAAATAAAAATAAAAAGATATAGGTTGTTATTTCAAGAGAACTAAAATATTTTTAGCTGGGAGACTGATATTTAAAAGAATTAAATTCTAGGATGCATTTATTTAATGAAACAAAAAGTGTGTAATTTTAATAGAACAGCGCTTAAAGCCATTTTTTTAAGAGAATGAATTTAGAATAAAGTATTTTTAACTAGGCGGAATTTTGACAATCTAAATACTAGAACGAGAAAATAATTTAGAATAATGGGATTTACACAGAATTCTAGCTTTGATGAGGCCAACGGCGAACAAATTTTAAATTTGTTTCATATATATATATATATATATATATATATATATATATATATATATATATATATATATATATATATATATATATATATATATATAACGCTGAGGTAAGTCCGGTGAAATACGGTTACTTATATTGTGCCGATGGGAACGACTGGTTTGTTTTTACTAATTAGCGCATATTAAGAAACGATTTATTACACCATACATATGTATAAACTTTTTCTGCATCCGAAAATCCAATTTTTGTAAAAATCGGTCTTTAATTTATCTTAATTTTTGCTAAAAACTAGCTATTTTCTGAAAAGGAAAGGAAAAAATGAAGCCAAACCAGAAAATGCGGCATTTTGTTTCTGTTTCAAAAGTTAACGATATTTGATAATGTTAAACTTCGTTGTAACTTATGGATATTAACCTCATTTTTTGCCGCATCGTTATGATGTCAGAGCTACTTGCACAAACATTTTTGATTTACGGTATGGATTGAATTTTAAAAGGTTTACTTCGTACGTACGTAAGAATCACATGTATTTTTTCAAAGTGCGAACTGACAGGCAGCCAAATTACATGGTACATTCTTTGTTAAAGGTCATTGGTTAAATTTTGAGGGGAACATAATTTAAACATCGCCTTAATGTTAATGGTATATAGATCTGGCGCCCTCTGGCGGGGGAAGGTGAAACTATTTTTTTTGCAGATCCTTCGTAGAACGCCTCCTATATGGTGCCGTACGCAGCGGGGACCCCCTTCAGGGGTTCGTTCGGAAAGAGGTTTGTTTAGAATATAACGAGCCCTCTGGTGGTGGATGGTAAAACTAAAAGATGTGTTAATCATTCCAGGTTCGTTCAGAAAATCCGATCTGCGAAGCGGGCGATGTCTTCTCGTAACTTTATATTTCAGTTTTATGTAAAAGAAAAAAAAATGCACATTTTGTGTAAAAATTGAACTACAGATAAAGTTTCAGAAAATAAGAGAAAAAATTTTCAGCTCAATTGAAATTGCTGAAAACTATCCAGCATAAATGATGTAATATTTTTTTAATAACTCTAGTAATACGCTGTAACAGGTTTTGGTTGGTGACGCTTCATTGGGTTTCAGAGATTTAAGTAGAAATCAAATGCTAAATATATATGAAAATTGATAATCATAGATGATATTTAAACAAGAACAAAAATCATACGTCAAGCATAGATTATGTAACACTTTCCAACGCACAAATCATACCGTTTAATAAGCTAAAAGATAACATCTAAGTAAACAATTTGGAAAACGCATAACATATTTAAAAACATAATTTCAGGAATTTCCAACAGATACAATATTCGGAAAAATATCCGAATACTTTTATTCAGCCCTGTATAGGATCTATAGATTTGTATATATACTACATAGGATGCTAAATTTTAGTTCAGTTAGGAAACGCGTAGCACAGTTTAAAATTCTCGTCTGGAGTTTCTGTCAATAAACGGAAATGTGTTCGCGAACTTTTGTGCTTCCCTGTATAGGATCTACAGAATTTATATACACTACGTATTAGACAAAAAGCGAGTTAAAATTAAAATTGCGTTCAGCAACTTAAAACGCACTTCCAGGAATTATTGTTAACAAAGAGTAGAGAATTCTTTTGTGTTTCCCTGTAAATGAACGATGACTGCTATACACACAATATTCTGTAGTAAGCCTCTTGTAATGCACCTTGGTGATATATATAAATTTCAATGCGTTTAAATAGTGAAACATTATTTAAATAAACCGCAGACGATTTTTCTCCAAAGACGTAATGTAACGGAATATTTTTACTGTCCCTGTAAAGGAACTATAAGTGCTATTAACACCATATTATGTAGTAAGTATCTTTTAGTGCACCTCAGGATATATATCAATTTCAATATGTGTGAAATCGTGTAACATCATTAAAATAAGATGCAATGATTTTTCCCCATAGACAATAATGTAACGGTATTCTTTTGAGTGTCCATGTAAAAAAACTATAAGTGCTACACACTTCCGTTGAACATGCTGTAAGTAACGACAATAACATATAAAAATTGCAGAACAATCCGAGCATATTTACGGAAGTTAGAGCACGGCCAGATGGCCAGACGGCCAGACGGCAGACGGCCATTCGGCAGACGGCAGACGGCCAGACAAACCGAAGTCATAAACACTTTTCAACTAGGTTGGAAAGTGTTAAAAAAGAATTATTCGGCAATCCTTCTATATTAAAAAAAAGTAATCTGGAACTGAGCCAAAAACGAAATGGATCAATCAAATTCTGCGTAGATATTCCGGGTTATTCTCATCGCTTTTTTACTAGGGACTTTTTAGGAGCTATTACTTCTTTTTTCTAGCCATCCTACGGATTCGAAAATCATACCACCAGACGCAAAATATAACAAGCTTTCAGAAATTAAAAAAATTATCACGGTCGGACTGTAAAAACTCAAAAAAAAAATCCTTAAAAATCGAGTAAAAAATCTTTTATTGAAAAAGTCATTTTTTTTATATTTTTGCCAATTTCTAAATAAGTGCAAAGTATTATGTTTACTATCAAATAAAAAATGTATTTGCGCGAGACTATTAAAAACAAAAATGAAAGTTTAAAATAATAATTAAATGATCACGTTTTGAAAGCCGGAAATAAAGAAAATTACGTCATAAAATTTGTGTTTACACATGAATATTAAAAATAAAAGATGAATTAAATGAAAAAGCATTATAACCAGTTAAATGAAAAAGCATTATAACCTGATTAGAGAAGAAATTCGCCGTTAGTGATATCATCATCATTATCTTTTTAAAACAGGATACATTACCAGGTTTTAAGAGGCTGTGAAATCAGAACTGGGGTTGGGGAGCGTAGCGAGCAGGGGGCAGAGCCCCCTAGTTGTATAACAAAAAATTCGTTTTTCATCAGATTGTTTAATGCATGTTAAAATCACACAGAGTTATGTAATAATTAAAAGTCAATTTAAAACTTTATTTATTTATATAATGTTATAATTAATGAATATATCGTAACGAATTTCCAAACTTTGATTCGCATGAACCCCGAATAATTTATCAGATATTAACATTTTCTAATAAATTCAAATATCAGAATGTATTTATGTCTAAATACATTTCGTAAAATATTCTTATGATTTGGGGACGGATTTACTTCCGAAAGGAAAGAAAGAAACATTTTCTTTTCACTTAGTTTAAGGAAATTTGGATATACACGTATAGAATCACAGTCATGTGAAATAACTTTGTTCAAATAGAACAATTTGTTGAGTTCTACATTTTTAAAAAGTATTTTAAAGAAAGTTTTCATAACCCCTTTATAACATAATAACGAAAAATTACTAATCACTCAAATATCATTTAAATAATTATAGAAAGAACATTTTTTCATATGTAAATTGCAACAAACATTTTATTTTGATCTTTAGAAATCAGAAATAAAGTATTTTTGTTATTTTGAAAGAGAATAACTGTTGTAGATAATTAAAAAAAAAATTGTCATTTAATTTATACTCTACGTGCTTTTGCCGAAAAGAAGCTTCATCACCAAATTGAAATACTGTTTATATTTTCAGATAAACTGCTAAAGAACTTGAACTGTCGTTCATTTTTATAAATTAATCAGCACAAAATATCATATTACAAATTTATAAATATAATAAACTAGCATAAAATCCCGTCCTGTTCTCATATTGGGAGCCTTCAGAGTAAATTACAGCAATTAAAGTAACTGGGCACTTTGCTTCACGTCCCAAAAATAATTTACATGATAATTACTTTAACGGAGGGACAGTACTAGAACAGAGCTCAGTGCGCTCCGTGACCATAAACCGCTAAAATGACTATAACTATATAAGAGAATTGTAGGGCATGATGGGAGCGGCCATAAATCGTAATACCTTGATAACTAAAACAGGGGTAATCATTAGAACAGTGCCTTGTATGTTTCACGCTCTATAAATCGTTAAAATGTCAATCTTTATAACGGTTTCCCTTACTCAAATCATGCACACTTTATATCCATAGATCATTAAAAGTCTATCACTGTAATAGAAGGCCTCACTACAACCATTTCCTAAGTTTTGGACACTATAATCAGTATAGCCAGACATGATACTCAATATAGCCAGACGAGACTTTGTTTGTTTCTCGCCCAATAAACTGCTAAAACATGAATAACTGTAATAGGGACCTCTGTTCCTCCGGTCATAAAACTGTTACTGCGACAATCGAAATAGAGGTTCCCATCATAATGCTTTTCATTAGACTTGGTCCGTTTGAAGTTTTTTCTGCTGAAGCAGGCCCGGCAGGATCGTGAGATACTGAAAAGTCTATGTAGGATTATAATTGTTTTTCTTGGTTTAGAGAGAAACAAATCGCAGTTGTACATCAAGAATTTTCCACTTAGTTAACTTTATTGAAAAGAAGAGAAATTGTGCTTAACTGCGGTATAAAAATTAAAATACGATTGCTTGTCCGAAACTCGATAATTTAACGGAGAACACTAAAAGAAAAAAAAAAAAAAAAGAGAGAGAGAGAGAGAGAATGAAACAGTTTTTTTTTTTTTTTTTTTTTTTTTTTTTTTTTTTTTCACTGGCGAATGTTCTGCTTACGTTTCAGAAATTGAACATTTGCAATGTTCAATGCGGGGGTGCAAGATTCTTTAAGGATAATTTCTAATAATATTATTTTAGAAATGTTAAGTGAAAAATATAAGACAATTTTGTTGTTTTCAGTATGCTTTACAATCAGCCAATTTACATACATCTTTCACAACTTTTGAAGTCATTGTGGGAATTTGAATTTTATAAAAATATAACAAAATTTTACTACAATTATATAATAATAATAAGCACAGGATCATACATTTTAATTCAAATATTACTAATAATGTTTTCATAAGTTACAAGTTTGACCAAAGAAAAATAAAAAAAAAGGACAAATTTTACGTTTTTAATAAACATTTAGTGATCTTGAGGCAGTACTAAATATTAATAATTGTAAAATATATTTTATAATCAGAATGAGGATAAAATAGAGCAACCTTCCTACACCAGTCCATTTTGATTTGAAGAAAAACATTTCCATCCACCCTTGTGCATTTATTAAGTGCAACTCTTCCGCTTACCGGTAGAAAAAAACTGCACCTCCGGTATTTAGTGGAATCACTAATCATTTCCCGATTAGCGTCTTTTACATTAAAAGTACTATTACCAGCTTTTAGAAAATAGAAATTTTGAATACGATGATCGCAGAAATGTCTTGATTGAATAAAGCAATATTTTCAATTAAAACTTACTGATAGGAATAATACAGAATTCTAATAACTTTTTTATTTCAAGTATACGTAACGCTTGTAAAAAAGGGGTTAAGGGATAAAATTTTAGCATTTTCTTAGAAGTACCTTTATGGAATTCAGAGCAACATTACACATTGCTACGTCTGTTCAATTATTTCTACGTTACACTTTCGATGAATTGCGTGGGCAATCAAAATCTTACGCATGCATTTATCCCTAGAACTGCACAGTGAAGTACCTGTCACCCTGGTAATTTTCACATCCCTGCATTTTTTAGATCGTTTTGCGGCGTGGGTATTTATTTGAATTGCATCAAGAGAAAATGTTGTAAAGATGTAATCTAAAAAAAAAAATCTATATTGTGCATTTACTTCTGTAAAAGTCTCTTTATGAGAGACCTTGGATTTTACTTCACACCAGTGTGCTGTTATAGTTGTCAAAATAATTTACAGTAAATTTTGGAGTGTTTTTTTTTTTTTTTTTTAAATTATATTAGCCTATCTTGGGGTTACATGGATCAATTGTATATCTATGTGGACCCAAATAAAATTTTAAATCAGTCCTGGGTGTACTAGTTAGTTCTTCATGAGTACACCAGTTCCTCATAGTTACTTACTTTATTAGTTCGTTCTGTTATAACACATGGGCTGATAAGTTCCCGGTCTAATAAAGAAAACACAACTTTTTAACAAAGCTTTATAACTTTATGACTTTATGACTTTATAACTTTAATAAATAACATAACTTTAATAATAAATAATAATAATTTAATAATAATAATTTAAAAATAATAATGTTATAATAATAATTTAATAATAGTAGTTTTAAAAATAATTTAATAATAATAATTTAATAATAATAATTTAATAAATGAGTAATAATAATAATTTAATAATAAATAACATAATTTTATAACGAAAAAGCTCCAAACAGTGCTCAGAACGCGTTGTTGTTTTTGGTCAAAAGTCAATACGCGCAGCAGCCACTTTGACAACAGCTTTTTCATAGACAAATGTTCATTCAAAATAAAACCTACACGTTCCTTGGATATCTTCAGAGTCTGAGCTATCTCCTGCAACTTCACTTTACGGTTCCCCAAAACAATTTTGTGGACTTTTTTTATGTTTACCCGAGTAACCACCGCTTTTGCGTGGTGCATCACTGGTGTCCGTACGACCACGTTTAAATTCAGCAAACCAGTCAATAATGGTTGATTTACCTGGTGCAGTGTCCGGATAACGCTTATCTAGCCAAGCTTTTGTTTGAACGGTATTTTTTCCCCATCAAATAACAATTCTTGAAATTCTTGTTATCAATTTTTTTGTTTATCAACAAAGTCGTTCAACTAAAACCACTCTAACGTTTTATCCACACGGCGAATCGTCATGGCATTTTTTCTACTACCTTTTAAAGGTTAGTATTTACTAAAAAAACATCGGTTTGGTGATTGAAACGCCATCTGTGTGCCAGACCGAGAACTTATCAGCCCATGTGTTATATGGGATGTTTGTGAATCACATCATTGTTTTCAACATAGATCTAGTGCAGTTTTAAAGCACTTTATTGCTTTGGTTTCCAGAGGACCAGAGGATCCAAGTAACACGATTTGCAGTATAGTAAATAACATATTGTATTCTTTTTAATACATAAAAACCTAAAAAAAAAGGCGACTTGATCACAGGTAACAAAAGTAGAAATTATACAACAACAAACCTTAGCTAATGAAGATTCAACAGAAATACCGAATGATTCCTCGAGTGACAACAAAATCGATATCGAGAGGAATTAGAGAGGCACCATGTAGATATATTGAATAAAAAATCAAACTCCAAACAGTAAAAATGAAGTTGATGATGATGACGAAATTATACGCTTTGCTGAATTGCAAAAAGATCGAGAATTTCAATTGACGCTATTGCATGTATTCATTTTACAAGCAAAAACTTTCCACTTGTTGATCCTGTGATAAAGGTAAAAGAAATAAAATATGCTTCATCTAAATACAAAATATGACATTGTCAATAGATTCTCAATTCATTCAATGTACTAGATGTATACCATTCTTGTAATATATATATTTTTTTATTGTCTGTGAAAATATATGAATACACCATTTTCACTTACAATAAAATATTTTTTAAAACATATAATAGTTTCATATTATTTCTTTTTACAAAATTAAACTAACGAATTTTATTCTATCATTTAAAATTCTTTCTGATGAATTTGTTTTGCATTTTCCATAGCAATGTAATATTAAAATTAACAAAATACATACGTAGATTGGAGGATTTAATTTTGTTCACATTACATTTGAAATTTTACAAACAAAAAAGTTTTAATTGCATTATTTTTGAGAGAAATCTTCCGATTTAAATGTAAATTTTGAAGCTATCAAATTTTTGATTCCTGACAAAAGTCCGCGAATTGTTTGTATCCCTTCACCACAAAGAGCATATTTTCATCTTTAAAAGATTGCAACTTATTTATTTTTCAATTTTTTCATGACCATTTAGAATCTTAGGTACATTAACTACTTAATTTTGGAATTTCAGTTCCTTATGTATTTTTACTTTCCAAAATATCCTGAAATGAAAAATTTAACCTTTCCTGGAAAACAGCATATATCATCTGTTTTTTTTTTACAATTCTTTCTGAAATATTCTTTTGACTGGGATTAAAATTGGAAAAGATAATTTTGAAAAGCTTTGTCAGAAGTTTTATTTTTCTTTGATTCCTAAAACTTCTACAAAAATAATTTTTCTAGTTAAAGTTGTTTCTATCTTTTGACTTTTTTTAAATCGTGTTATGTTAGTGATAAAAGCTTACGTTTAAACAAATGCTGTGTAAGTTTAAAATCTGTTTATTCTAAGAATTGAAAGATTTTTTATTAAATATGTAATTTGTCAGGAATGATATGCTCAAACAAATGTTTTTCTATTTCAAAATAATTTAAAATCTAAGGTTTGTTTTCGCATAATTTTTATAATTAAAATTTTATTTGTATATAAAAAATGTTACTGAAGTATTTTTAGAATTCCTTTTTTCTTTTGCTATCTGCAGAATAACACGCTTTAAACAAATCTAACAATTTAGAAAAAAACATACTCACAATGAAAATAAAATTTATATAAGTATTCCTAAATTTATAATAGACTTTTAAACTTTCAGTAAGTGCACTGTCGTAAATTGTACGGCAAATGTGATTTTTGTGTCATTTTTTTCTCCAAAATGTCCACGAAATTAACATTTAGTTTTCGTTATTGATATTTGTAATTGCTCTTGTAACTTGTAACATATCTCTATTATTACTTTTAGAAAATATTTTTAATTTGTAAAAGCGTAAGTACTGTGTATAAAACATATAACACGCGCTTCTCGTGTAAAAGTTAGATACTGCCCGCTTTTATGTTAATTCGCATTTACGTCTAACTTATAAAAGAAAGAATGTATTTTCAGTTTTTTTTTTCATGGATTTTTCCTAAATAAGGGAGTAAAATATATTGCACTTGTACAAATAAAAACATTTGCTGCAGAAAACATTTATTGTAACGTTACTTATATTAATTTTGTTTAATAGACTATATTTCAAAAATATATATAATATTTTGTTTTTAATCATTTCTTGAAAGTCATCTGTTAATTTGCGTTACATAGCAATGAAAATATACTAAAAATGTAATGAGATATATTGTCTAATAACTTCACAACAATAAGATTTCATTTTATAAATCTGGTTGATTTCTGTTTAGAAAAATAATTTTATTATCCACTAACTTTCAACCGAACTAAAAACCGGAATGTTTAAGGGTAATTTCAAAAGACTGCAATCTTGGTGTGATCGTAATTGTGGGGGCCACTATAACAAGGAAATAAAAATAATTTATGTAATTATTATAATTTTGAATGCGTGTTAATTGTATGTTAATAAGTTCTGAGAGAATTTCGCACGTCCTGTAAACATATTTAGCATATGCTATCAAAAAAAAAAAAAAAAAAAAAGCGATTATTTCATTTTTCTTGATTTTCAATCTTTGTTAAATAACATACTGTTAAATTCATGTCTTCATTTATATTCCATAATAAACATTGAAATTATTTTAAATTGCATACCCATTACAGCTATTAATGTATACCAAAAATTAACGTTTAAAAACAATACTCTTATTTCTTGGCTTATAATGTGAGATAATATATTTATCTATACATTATAGAAAAATATACTCCATGAATCCTTTTCTGCAGAAACAAAATAAAAACTGCTCAATATAAACGTTCAGACACTAAAGTTATCCAGCATAATAGTAATAAAGAACTGAAAATATTAGAACTGATGCATTTAGGCTTTCTGGCAAATAAATCACTTATTTGTTTTACATTATCTTTAGGTAATCTTAAACAAAATTCCAAATTTCAATGTAATGTATATTTAGCAAAAAGTACAGACCTAATGGTTTTCCAATAAACAATTCTAGTATCAGATTATGAGTAAAAGAAATTCGAGAAAATATCTCGAGTAACACGTAATATTCAAAACAGATAACATAGCTGAAAATTAAATTAATTGATAGATTTCTCGATTTTGCTTTTCCTAACCAATTACTTGCTCGAAATATTACAGCACACTCATGAGATAAAAGTATATTTTCTGGTGAAAGTTTTCTAGGTTTAGTTGAATACAATAATATCTATCAGAAACCCTGATATTCTCTTCTACCGATAAGAAATTTGATATCTTTGTTAATTTGAAAAAAAAAAAAATCCTTCCCCGTCTTACATAATAAATTTGTTAAAGAATATGACTTTTCTTAAAACCAATAAAGCTGTCTAAATATTTATCTCAAAGCTAAAAAAAATTGCTTTATATTTGCATTACACTGTTAAAAATTTGTAGCAAACTGTCCGGTCATTTGACCGTTTATGTAGAAAACAGTTATACAACCGTAATTTAAGTCTATTCTGACCATAATATGGGCAATAATATTGTCAGAATAGTGTTAAATTACGCTTATGTAACAGTTTATTATAAAAACGATCAAATGACTGGATAGTTTGCTGTAAATTTTTAACAGTGTATACAATATTCTTTATTTCATTTTTCATGCAACTCTTCAGCCATTTGTTTTATTTTAAATACTTAATCTCTCTTTTCCGTGATTGGTCTAAGCGTTGCTAGCATAAAAACCTTTTAATTCTGTAGGCTCGTTGAAATACGTGGAAGTCTGTTTTCATTTAATTTTGATCTTGTGCTCAATATGGTAATTGTTTACTGTTTGTATAATTTTATTTTTTGTTGCTATTTATGCTATGTTTTCTTCTGAATGCTATTTCAATGAAAATATGTCTATTTGTTTTTATTTCCAGATTAACGGATTTTCTTAGGATTTTTCGGGTTGTCAGTGGATTAATTTATTACTTTTCTGAATATGATTATTACGAATCACAAATTTTCGCTTTCTTCTTTAATGTTTTATTCATGATTTAGTCGAGTTTAATATATATATATATGTTTGTTGGTTTTTCATTATTGCTGTAATTTATTTTGTTGTATAGTTTCTGTTATAGTAGTTCGTTGTGATTCCTAGATTTTTTTTAAGTAGTTTGTTTAATTTTCTTGTTTTGTATTTACCTGGTATTTAGATTTTAGTTAGATTTTTGATATTGGTTCTGCAATTACTTTATGATGGGAATTTATTATATACATATGTGTGTACAGGGTGATTCATAAGTAAGTATACAACTTACAGATGCTTTAAAACAGGAACAGTTTCAGGCACGTTTCCCAAATGCAAGTCATGACGTACGTGTACTCTCATAAAGTTTTATCCCGCTGCTGTGCGAATTAACATAGACAATAGCTAGTGTGTCACGTGGTTATAAGTAGAAATGTCTGCGTCTGCAATGGAACAGGCATTTTGTGCTCTTGAATTGAGCAAAACGGAATCTGTCACCATTGTGCAAAGACATTTTTCGAATACGGTTTGGAAAAGAACTTCTAACCAGAAATCCATTTGTGACTGATTTAAAAACTGTGAAAATACTGTCTGTTTGTGCAAAGTGAACAGAAATGGTATACCGGTTTGATGTGTGTCAAGTGATTTTTTAACTAATTATAAATGGATTTTCTGCTTAGAGGATTCTTTTCCAAACTGTGTTCGAAAATTCCGTCGCACATTGGTGACAGATTCTAATTCAAGAACACAAAATGATTTCTCCACTTCAGACGGAGTCATTTCTACTGATATTCGTGTGACAGGCTAGCTATCGCTTATGTCACTTTTCACAGTAGTGGGGAAAAAAAACTTTAGGAGTACACCTAACTTACGGCTTGCATTTCGGGAACGTTCCTTATACGGTTCTGTTTTACAGCATCTGGAAGTTGTATACTTACTTATGTATACTTACCTGTATATATACATATAGAGAGAGAGAACAGTTATAAATCAACAAATATCACTGGGAATTAAATTAAAAAAGATATACAAGTGACTATGAAACAGAGACTATTTTATATATGTAGTAGACTTACGGTTCTTGAAAACCCCAATCATCGATTAATTCTGTTTTTGAACAAGAAATTTGAGTAAAATTTGATTCGGTTCTTGAATTGTGAGAGAGTGTTAACTAGAGGATAAATGATAGCAAGTACCTGATTTCTTTTTCTTTTTTACTTTAAGTGAAGCACACATCCTTGAGCTGCAGTAATCACAACGGTAATGCAATTCATTCATTTTAAAATTCCTGTTATGAGAGGTTGTGATTCCACTGAAAATTCCTGTTATGAGAGGTTGTGATTCCACTGATTGATTTATATCCCTTTTTTATTTATTTCTCCTTTAAATAGCTTATTTCTTTCTTTCTTTATAAATATATATATATGTGGCGTTTTTACGAAGACGAGACACCACGAGATGTAATTTTCCACGAAAAAATGGCAGTTTGTTAAAGATATAGAAGGTTGCAGTCGATATCAATAATCATGCCGACGAGGTGAGGCAATAATGAGATTCCACAAGAGTTTCTCCAGTAAAGACCAGCCTATTTCCAGACAAATAGTTTATTTAGAACAAGAGCGATGCAGCGACAATTCCCACAGGTATGAACTTATAGCCCTCGGGATTCACGATGGCTCACTACATCGTTTAATAGATGTTAAAGAACTGTATGAAAATTCTACGAGACTACAACACCAGATACCCATTTGTTTACACTTCAAACACGTCAAAAATTCTGCTCTCCAAAGCATGCTAGCGAGTTTTGTTCACGAAGCGTAGACATACAGAAATACGACGTCACGTGTGCACAAACTAATGAACGAGAGGCGAGCTCCAGCCCAGCGAATGAGACGCGAGGGAGAAGCTCTAACACTAAAGAATTCCTCTCGAGCCGCGCATTAATTTTGAAGTGAAAAACCCCCAGCGCGCGAAACTGAGCATGGAATAATAATAATAATAAAAATGGCTTTTTAAGAACATTCGAAATGAGAAAGCGTCTCTCGGAATTTTATAAATTGGGAAGCTGATAAAAGTTATGAATGAACTTAAAATTTTAGATAGAGATTTGGAATAAGATAATTATTAATATACGGGTTAATACTTTTAAAAGGACATTAAATAAGAATAAATATTATTAAGAATTAAAGAAATACTGACTATGTCAGAAATTAGATTAATTTAAAGGACTAATGTGAAATAAATGCGAAGGAAATAATTTTTTTTTATATAACATATATATTATAAGAAAGAGTGTTAACTAGAGGACATAATATATATATAATATATATATATAATAATATAATATATATATAATAATATATATATATAATAACGTAATATATATATATATAGATATATATTACGTTTACAAAACACAATTATAAGCGATTTATGCATTTCGAAAGTAAGGAATTTAATGTATTTTATATAAAATAAGATTCATTCACTGGTCTTAATGATCTGAGAAATAAAAATGGAACCATTTCCGATTCCTTCTGTTCAATCGCAAATCATTTGCAACAAATGTTTGAGCACGGATTTCTTTAAAAGAAAATTATTAAAATAATATAAAATTGTCATAGTCTCATGTAATATGAAATAATGTAATCTGTTTTATTGATTTACTCTATTGCACTATATAGTATACTGTTTGGAATACGTAAATACAGGGAGTGACTCGGGTTTAGGTAACTAATTAATCATTTTAGCATCATTTATTCATTTTTAACGAATTTATGGTGCACCCGGTATATATAATTTTGCATGATATTAAAATTACTAACTGTATTTATATTTTCTCTGAAAATAATATGAAAATTATCCCAATAACTTTAAACGCATTCAGTCAGAGTGCAGAATAATTTAAAACATTTTCAACTTGTCGTTATTAATTTTCAAAGTCCCACAAATAATAAAGAATTTGAAACTTTTTCTTGGTAAATTGAAACATATACTCCAAAACCTCAAATCCAATTACTATATTATTCTATTCTTAGGGTACTTTTTTGAAATAATGACAAAAACGTTTTAAGTTTAAACTGGAATTTAGCCAACTGTCAGAGAAAGTTATGTAAAATCCTCCGAGTAGCAGTTTTAAAATAGCACTTATAAAATAAAGAGGAACTATTGAAAAACCATTATTATGTAAAATTAATTAAATAAATTTAGATTGCTTCTTTTAAAATCATTGCTACTTCTAAGCACTAAATTATGATCAAGAGAAGAATTTGCCAACGGTTTTGTTTTTATTCAATTTTATAGATAATGTGCTGCAGTATTAGAAGCGGGTATACTTTTTGTCTATGAACGAACATTAACAAGGCAATAATATCCTAAAATAATAATATGTTTTTTTAAAAATAGATTTAAAAATATATATACAATATTATAATTTTCATTATATATATGATTTAGATTGATATTCGAAAAACGTTTGAATTGTTACCTATTTTATTTTTATTTATTTATTTATTTATTATTATTATTATTTTCTTTTTACAGAAATTGATTTTTAGAAGTTTCAAACAGAAAATTACAGCTCGTTCCTGCAAGTAGATTTTCAATTATCTTTAACTATCTGCATTAAAAACCGTTTTGAAACGATTAAAAATGAATTTTACATTAGGGGTTACAAACTTTAAGCCTGAAGAATTCCTAAATCATTTCCTTTTGGAATTATTTTAATATCTCTCCCGTTTCGTATCTGAAGGTAACATTTACAGAACAATCCAGATATAATGTCAAAGTTAGGTGCAAATACTGAAAATTTTAAAGTTTGTTAAATTTTCTATACGTACCTTGGTCAGGTTTGCTCAATTAATCAAAATTTAAGTATAATATTAATTAGTAGACGTTACTACTACTTGATTGGTATCAGTTTTGTTTTTATTCAATTTTATACATAATTTGTTGCAGTATTTTAGGGGGTATACTTTTTGTCCATGAACGAACATTAACAAAGCAATAGTTTCATGCGATTACACATTTCAATATTCTTCATAAAAATGCATATTGATTCATCGCTGAAAACTTTTTTACTGTCATTAATTTTATCTAGCTAAGAGATTGACTTTAAAATATTTTCATCAGGACAATAAGTTAAATATAGTTTCTAATGCGTATTGACGTATTGTAGTTATTAAAAAAAAAAAAAAAAAACATTTATTTGAGATTTTATATGACTTGCCATGTGGTTATTTATGTGTTCGAAAAGATCTTTCGAAAGAAATAAGCAATCTAACTTAATATATTTTCAAAAACTCATCCCCCCCCCCAAAAAAAATAAATAAATAAATAAAAATAAAAAATGCATGTAATTGTAAATTTGATATTATGTAAGAAAGACAAATGTTCAATGTGTCACAAGTGATTCATAACATATTTCAAATTATTTTCACGATTTTCTATACTTTTTTTTTTTTTTTAGATAAAAAAAATAAAAGTAAAACGGTAGTTTTGAAACATTTCGATAACACTGTTTTAATTTGGAAAATGCCATAATGTTTTATAATTGTAGCATGCCTGGAAGTGATTGAAAAATCGATTAAAATAAACAATTCTTTACAAAAACGAAGTTAAATAAAAGCGTTAAAAAATGAAACTAGTATATAGAAATCATCACAAAACTTTCTTTTATATAAATCAAATCATCTGCTAAAAAAAATAAATGGCAATCTATAAGTTTTACAGATATAGTTATCGCATTAACAACAAAAAATAGAGCATAACAGAAACACCTGTTGGGCGGTATACACTCAAACATAATAAGGATATATTTTTGTCAAGGTGTAATGAAGTTTCGTGAATATCCGTGCATTAATTCTTGAGATATAGCTATGGCGGTAATCGTGAAAAGTGCAGATTAGTAGCGCCACCTATTGGTCTATTTACACCAATACTTAATCAGAGTCTTTTTATGTCATGATCTAACAGAATATGAAAATTGATGAAATTCTATGCATTAGTTCTTGGGATATAGATATTGTGAAAATCATGAAACATGCAGCATAGCAGCGCCACCTGTTGCGCAATTTGCACCAAAACAAATCAGCATTCATTCATATATACATTACAATTTATAGAATGCAGTCAATTTTGAATCATTTTTCTAATAGTTAAAAGACAAACAAACGGAAAATAAAATTAAAGTTAAGTGGACATTAAATATATTATTAGAAATATTTTCGATTTGGAATAGAAACGCTAATCATGAAACACAATTACATATTTAAAATATATATCATCGATGCGTAATTTAATGAGATGCGATTTAATGTAAGCGAAATTGTCTTTGTTTCAAAATATTTATATTAAAATAAAATATTTATATTAAAATATAAAATACAATAAATAAAATTATAATAAATATATTAATATTTAATAATAAATATTAAATTAAATTTATATAAATATAAAATAATAATTAAAATAACACCAATACATTATTGAGAAATATTTCTAATTGTAATGTAATTAATTTGGAATGATTTTAGCAGAATGGTTTTTGCTAAAATTTGAAGGTAGTCATATGGAATAGTTCATAAAAAGTAAAATAAAATGAAACGTAAAATCAAACACAAGAAGAAGTATAATGCTACATGCACTGTCAGAAAAAACGGCAAAAAAGTCAGCATAATTTGCTGTAAATTTATGCACTCAAATTGCCAGCATTTTTTGCTGTAACATTTAGTATGGTTACAGTCATATTTGCAGTAAAATTAGCGTGTTTGGAGTACATTTTGCTGTAAAATTTGAAACATAATATTATTTAAGACCTATTTTGCTGGCAATTTACAGTAAAATATGCTGGCAATTTGGGTACATAAATTTACAGCAAATTTTACTGTAATTTTTGGCGTTTTTTTCTTAGAGTGTGTATTGTATCTCCATTATTGACGTAAAAATAATCATTAATATTAAGAACCAGTAAAATGAAACAGATATCTTGAAATGTACGAAACATGCTATTTACATTACTGAACCTTAAAAAAATGTGCTTTTACATTAATTGAACCAACTTTCTAAATGAAATAATTGTGAAAATTTCTGAATAATAATGCTTTCTAGTATTTATGTATTGAATGTTCTTCTATGTGCATTAGCTTTTTAAAGTTCAAAAGTAAAGACATCGTTCTTTCACGTGGAAAAGATTGTAATTAAGCTCAAAGGCAAGAGAATATTAAACGCATTATCAGATACATTTTCTATTCTGAGTAGAGCCATTAATTATGAAATATAATTTCATATTTTAATATGAATATGTTTTAATAAATGTAATTCTTTGTTTTCAAATATTTAATTAAAAAGGTTATTACTCAAAATGTCCTATTTACTTTTACTAAAGCATAATATATTCTTTTGGAATAATTTAAGAAAAATTAAATTAAATTAAATGGAGAATGAATCGCTTCAAAAATTATGATATTAGTTGTTTACGCATACATTTTGAACTGGAATCAAAAATTACAAAAACTGTTGCATTGTCCATTTTTTTTGTGCGTGTGTGTGTATGTATCTATAGCTTTATATATATTCAATAGCTTTTATATATTCAAATTTATAAAATTATATAAGAAAAAACACTTATTTTTATTAAAATAAAAATGCATGTGTTAAAAGTGATTACAATAAACATAAAGGATTAAAACATTTCGTATAAAGAAAGGGTGTCAGGTATCACGAAAGGAGGAGCATTAAAAAAACGATCGTCTGTAATTGTGATTTATTTTATCTTATTTTTAAATTTATGCAGCATCTCGCGCCAAACTCTACGTTAATCAAAGGAGCCTGATTTATTGCATATGCTCTCGCGCATATATTTCACTATTGATTCGAAAATATTAATGTTCAACTTATTTACTAATTTTTTAATTAGTTTTTTGTTTATCAAGTACATATTTTTAAGTGTTTTGCGAAAACAGTATAATTTTCATCGCCCATTTTAATAATATCACCGTTTGTGTGTACGAAACTAATATATCTGTATATTAAAGTTTATTTTATTTTATTTTTTTTTTTTTTTTATTTTTTTTTTATTTTATTTTTTTATTTTTTTTTAACTTAATGGTTACTGCAATTACTTTTAACGTATTTATTTTTATTTTAATATATTATTTTTAAAAATTTGTTTAGGCAAAATTTTAAAAGAGAAAGTATTCGCAAATTTTTGAGCTTTTGAGGAGATTAGTATTGTTAGATTCTCTTTACTAGATGTAACATGTGGCTGCTGAGAAACTTCATTTTAGATACAAAGAGTTTTTTTTTTTTTTTTTTAAAGGAAATGATACCGCCGAATATTTTACTAAATATTGAGCTGACAATAAAAGTCAGGTTTTAGATGTACCAATATTTTAGAATTAGTTTACAAAAGTAATGTAAAAATGTCTGTCTAAACATTACCGTGGGTGGTGATAACCTATGTGTATAACGTTGTTGAGAATAAAAATAAAGCAGGGTAAAACACTAAATCTATCTATGAATATTTATTACAAATATTATAATACTTACAAGCTCAGATCACAGTTTTTTGGTAAAATTCTGACTTTTTAACACTTTCCAATATAGTTGAAAAGTGTTTATGAATTCAGTTTGTGTGTCTGTCCGTGCTCTATTTCGCGTAAATATATTCGGATTGACATGCAATTGATATATGTTGTTGAGGTTTACTATGGCATAATAGGTATTGAAGAGGAAATGTGTAGCTCTTATAGTTTTCTTACACGGATACTCAAAAGAATTCCACTACGTTACTTTCTATAGGGTACGGTCTATGTAGAAATATTACTTGCGATTTATTTTAATAATGTTACACAATTTCAAACACATTGAATTTGATATTATATCACTGAGGTGCACTACAAAAAGCTTGCTATGGAATATGGTGTGCATAGCACTTATAGTGCATTTACAGAGGCATTCAAAAAATTCCTTTACATTAAGGTCTATGGAGAAAAATAGTTTGTGGTTTATTTTAATAATGTTTCACTATTTCAAACACATTGAAATTGATATATATCACTAAGGTGCATTCATCGTTCATTTACAGGCACACACAAAAGTATTCGCTACTGTCTGTTAACAATAATTGCTGGAAGTGCGTTTTCAGTCGTTGAACGTGTTTTTAAATTTAACTTATTACTTGGTGTGTATAAATTCTGTAGATCATGTACAGGGCAGCTCAAAAGTTCTAAAGCGCAATTCCGTTTATTGACAGAATTTCCAGACGGAGGACTTTAAACTGTGCTACGCATTTAATAGCTGAACTACAATTTATAATTCAAAATGTTTCAAAATGTACTACTTCAAAATGTTTCAAGTTAGGTAGGTTAATATTTACATTTAATTAGTTTTACGTATATATTATATACGAACGTCGGAAAAACATGTTAATATGCTTCTTATAAAAAGCTAAAATTTCAAAAATCATGGAACTTTGTTCTTTTGTTTAAATGGATGTTTTACTGATTCAGATTTTACCATTGCCGCGAAAACCCGTGTTAACCCATGTGAAAATTTAATTAGGTGATCACTTGTAACCTGTTATAATTATTTAAATACGGGTTTTACCGTAAAGCTGAAGACATTTGATGCCGACGTAGTGCATTTTCAAAAAGTCTGCTTAGATTTTAAGTATTTTTTTTAGAAAAAAATAATTTAAACATTAAATAAAAATTTCGGAAAATAAATTAATTTTAGACCCTTAAAAAATTTAAATTTAAGGCGATATTTTTTACAAAAGAACTACGCCTCTATGAGACTTTTATTTTTTTATGTTGAAAACCGTATTACGATAATGCTATTAGGTAAAGAGTAATCATATAAATAACTTTTCCTATAAGTTAATCTAGAATTACGAGATATCGTGAGAACGGTAAAGCGTTTCCATAAGCAATCGTATCGGCCTGAAAGCAAAAAAGTCCTTCCGGCCTGTACCGGGAGGAAAAGGTAGCTTTCCTATATCTTCGTTTTAAAATTTTAGCTAATGTTACACAAAAACAGCAAGTTAAAATGCAAAGAAACGTTTACAAAAGATTCGTTAATACTGAATTTGAATAAGAATTTCGCCAAATTATTGAGCAATAGCCAAATTGGCTTCATTTATAAAAACTTATTTTGGTTGCCAAATTTGGCGATATTTCGCCAAATGTCACAAATTTTGCTAATTTTGGCGCCAATTTTGGCGCTAACGGATATGAATATATAGTTTTATGCGTATGATTGGGAAATTTATTACAACAATGAAAGAAAATAATTTGCGAGTAATCGCGTTAATGTGCTGTTTTGTCTCAAAATGTCAGCCACCCTAGAATTTCAAACTGCTCTATCTCAGCCATTTTTTAAGATAGAGGTAAACAAAAAAATGCTCTGGAATCCTTGTATCAAGGCCTAAAACGTAATTAAAAATACATTTGAATTTTTAATTTTTTTGTATATTTATTTTAATTTTAAATTTTTAAATGGCCGCCATCTTGAAATAAAATGGCGGACCAAGCTGGCCAACGAACTCGGTCGAGACATTGGTTAGCTTAATATACACAATTAGTTTCATCAATATTGATTTATAAATACGAGCGTTATCGTATGACATAGGTCAGATATATATATATATATATATATATATATATATATATATATATATATATATATATATATAAACAATTTGAATGAAAATAATATCTCTTTTACATAATATATTCTTGTTAAGAATATCTGAAATGCTGTGCAAGTGGAATTAATTCTGTGTAGATTTATTCATATAGTAGTATTATATTTTATTTGAATTTAAAGTAAAACTACAAGTTAGTATTGTTTTTTAAAGTTTATTTATATAATTAAATCTAATGAAGTGAGTATGTAACTAATAAAGTGGATATCTAACTAAATATTAATTATGAATTATTATAATACCAATAGATGGCGACACTTTACCTTTCAGGTAGTTGTTGATAATATAGTTAATATTATATTTAATTTAACTATAGAGGGAGCTATTGATTGTATATTAATTTTACTTTCAGGAATTAAAATTGGATGGAGTAATATATATTCACGGATATAATTTTGTTATAAGTGTATTAAAACCAGAATTATTTTGTGTGTTTTTGAATCATTTTGTGTTTGGGTGTCATCGATGGGGATGTGTTTTAAAAAAAAGTGTGCTCTCAACTTGTCTTTCAAATCATTTCTCTCAACTCGACTTAGTCAACATGTATGATGCATTGCCATGTGGATGTGAATATTATGCAGAAGTTGTGACATTTTAAGGATTCTGTATAATTATTGTGAGTAAAATATTTTATCTACACTTTACGCGTTCATATTTCCAATTTTATTATTTCAAAACTGTTATCTCGTGGTAATTTCGTGAGGTGTTAAATACAGTTTTTGGGATAATCGATGTGAGTGAAATATATTTTATATTCTTAATGGCTTTTTATTTCCTATTTAAATATTTCCAAATTTTAATATTTCCAATTGTTGTCTGGTAATAATTCAGTGTACCTGGATGATTCTACTGATCTTAGCATTATGCCAGTAGAATTATGAAACACTGAATTATTATTTAAAACACATGTGGGTGCATCCAGGCTGATGAGTACATTTGCATGTGTTTTTTTCATATCCAATTCATATTTAATTCTCATGTGATCCAATTTTCCATTGTATATGGTTCATATTTAATTTATTAATCCATTTGTATTTACTTAATTGCAACTCCAATTTATAATTTTTTTTTCCCTTTCTCTCTATTTCTTTTTTCTTTTTTCAATATTCTTTAGGTATGAGTAAAATTTGGCCAATTACCATTGAAGCACAAGCTATGGTAATATTATGTTTGCACATGTTAATTATTAGCTATGTGGTATTCTGTATACACAATATCATTAATTATCTCTTTGGAGATTTAAGTAGAATGATAATAGAACTTGATATGTTTTTTGAAATTCATAGATATTATAATTATATATATATATATATATATATATGGATATATATATATATATATATAAATCAACATTTGAACGGAGGGTGGTTTTGGGGGCTGGGGGTCATGATCAGTGAAAATATATCGAAATTTTCCGGAACTGCTTTCCTCCGAACGGCTGCAATAGGTAGCTTTATACTTTTTTGTATTGAAAGCTACCTAAAAAATTTGAAAATTACATCTATCTAGCTGTTAGAAAACTTTAGTAACTTTTCATAAGAGTATTAGTATGGGCTCTTAAAATGTGTTAGAACTTGTAAAAAACTTCTCAAAAGTATACTTATTTAATAGTATGTTCTTCATAATTGCACACACACACTTATACATGTATATTAAACAAAAACATAATTTTCAGAACAAATTTTAAAAAGAAAATTATTTTCCACATTTTCTAAGCCCGAAAAGGGGCAAATATTATATTTCATTCAGTTGATTTTACATTTGATGTGAAATTTTTGGTAATGAATAAGGTTAAACTAGGAATACACGTAATTTTCGAGTATGGTTTGGTGAAACATTGAACATTTGGAAGCCAGTTTCGATAATCACATTTCCTTTAAACCATATTTGCTATCAGCACTTTGGACTCGTGGCATACAATCTGATTAAAATTAACGAACTTCCTTCTATATACCGATGTCTTTTCGACTTTGTTTACTCTGCTCCCCTTTTTTGATATAGTTCAGGAGTTTTCATAATTGCGTTTTTCTCTTAGTTCGGCCTTTTTGCTTATTGTCTACTGACTTTTAAGATCCGTAACAGGTAAATACACCGCGTCAACATTGGCGCCTACAATTCTAATTACAGTAACCCGTTTTTTCTCACTATATTGTAACTAACTGTATAGTTAATATTATGTAGTAGAAATATAAAAGACAATGGAAGATACTTTTATTGATATAGTATATATATATATGTATATTATATTCATAAGTATGTAGTATAAGATTAAAATATATGTCTCATATTCATTCCGGTGGATATAACATATCGCCAATAAAATTACCATCGTAAATATCTAAACTAAAAAATATGATTTTGTTTTTAATAAATGTATATTAAATTCTTTTTTGTATTATTTTACTTTGATTCTATATTATTTACCATTTTTGATGATGGGTCTTTTTGGATCCATAAATAATGAAATTATAAATGAACCTAAATGAAACATTCTTTACGGCTAAGAAATGGATATTACAATGTAGATTTTTGATGGCATTTGCATTACTAACTATTTCTGAATGATATAAATTATATATATATTTTTTAATTGTAATATTATAATGATTTTAATATCCAAAATTAATATCAAATAGAAACATTAAATGTAAGAGCCGTTAATATAAAACAGAGTATAGTAAAATGTACGAACCATGCTTTTTAACATTACTTACAAGTTACACAAAGAACAACCCTCCTTTTACCCTTTTTTTCTGAAACATATTTCATAATGAAATAATGGAGAAACTTTTGCAGTAATAATAACCATTACACTAATGCTTATTTATTGAATGAATTCAAATGTGAATCGGTTCTTTAATGTTCCCAGGAAAACTTATTGTTCTGCCATGTAGAAAATGCAATATGTAAGGCGAAAGATAAAGTGGCATTAAACCTAATATCAGTAACACTTTACATTCATAACTGGAACTTTAATTATAAAATATAATTATACATTTTAACAAGAAATATCTGAACTTAATGATTAAGTGAGATATTAGTTTGTTCTGAAATACTTAACTTAAAAGTGCTATTAAAAGAAAGATTTCTGAATTTATTTAATTACTTTGATATAATTATCACGGATTACTAAAAGTTAAATGGATTAAATGTGAAACATTTGAGAAATATATGAATAAATATAATGTAAAAAATGTAATACTAAGTTTGTTTTAATCTCCATTATAAACATAGAAATTGTTATATTAAAAACGTGTAGAATTTAAAAAATAATTTAAAATGCAAAAAAAGTACTGATTTAAATTAGTGAAATCTAAGTCAGATATCAATAATATTTCTTTTCTGTCTGAGGCATATTTATTAACGAATAATGGGGAAATTTTCGAAAAACTCTACATTACTTAGACGAATTATTTTACCGATTGCATTTCATTTCTGAATTAGTTTTAAAATATTTTATAGAATGCAGTAATTACGTTGGAAGATAAGGTGACGGAAATTTACAGAAATCATCCACTCGTGGACAGCCAACCGTGAAGTATAGGCGCACAAAAAAGTAAAGGTACATTAAACTGTATCAGAAATATTTTTATTAACAATAGAAACACTAATTATGAAATATATTTATATAATCTAATAAGAGACATCGACGCTTTAATTTAAAGGTTATATATGATACTTTATTTAAAAATACTTATTATAAAATTTCTACCAAGGAGCAATTTAAAATATCTCTATAATAAAACCGTAAGTCATGTGACTGTCATCAACAGTTCCGGGATGCCCGCATCGCTTTTTTATATGCCAGGCGGCCATTTTTATTCAAAATTATTGTTCGAATAAAACTGCATAAAAGTTACAAATTATAGATTATAGAATATTTGAAAGATGACTTACGTTCAATTAGGTATATATTCGGCAATAACTTCAGTTGAAATTAGCTTCGCAGTTCAAATTCTCTATCCATGAAAGTAAACAAAGAAAAAAGATTCATTCGTCGTGAAGGTTTAAAATATTAAACCATTAAACCATGGTGATAATCGTTCGTAAAGTAAGTTTTCCGTGAATGATTTTTTGGATAGCTGCCGGGTGTCAAAAAAATAATTCGCACCAGGACCTGTGAGACAATTAAAGTTTACCATAATTCCGTTTGATGAAGTGCTTATACAACTCAACTTCCTTCCGAATCTTTTCTTGACGTAAGTTGAATGTAAACAAATACAACTCATATAATAATATTTAATGTATCAAATTTTGAAATGATCAGTTAATTTGGTATTTATGTATTATACGTGGCAGGAAGAGATATCACCGAAAATGTCTGTTAATCGCCAATCATAAGTACCATTGATAAGCAGCGTTTACAATATCACTTGGTATCAAACCGGATTCAAAGGACGTGTTAATATGCCACTATCGTTCCTGCTTTCATTTTGCACCCATTTACAAACGCAAGCATAAAACCCCTCCCCTGCAAAAAACCGGAAACTGCGTAATTTTTCCTTCTGAATTATGATTTGCTGATTAGGGAACTGCGGTACAAACTTCCGGTGTAAACATAAACAGAAACCGCCTACAGTCCTTTTCGCGTGTGATAATCTTCGTTCTTTTGCTTTATTGAGAATAAAAATGTCTGGCCGCTTTTTGTTAATGCAAACTTTGATTGACATCTTTGTAACACCAGAGCCAAGACCACCGCTAGACAATTTTCTGCTTGAGGCGAACATTATTTTTCCGCCCTTATGACGCAATCGTTTTTTCACCATTACTCAAACATTTTTTAAAAAATAAGTAAATAATATGATAACTATATATTTTTTAATAGAAAACAAATATGTATAAAATTTGTTTACATTTAAGAAATTTAAAAATATCAAACTACGTAAGATATTTTGCATTAAAAAAAATACTACTAATACTGTTAACTTGGCATTAAATGAATAAATCATATTCTACTAGTATTTACAAGAAAGCCTCATACAAAGAGTAAAACTTACACTTCAAAATCCCTTTTCTAGGGGGTCCCAGAAAAGACTAAAGTTCCATTTTATTTCTTAAACTAAAACTAGAATTTTAATTATTACAAATAAAACATTTTCATCTTAATTATAAAACATTATCTACATGCTTAACATTATCTATCTAAATGAGGACGCATAATGTTAAGCGAAGACAGTTAATGGCAAGCTAAATTTAAAACTGTGGGAGCATTTTCGACTAATTTCATTTTCACTATCTGTGAAAATGAAATTCTGGCGCCTGGGGCACAAGCCCCAACTGACCCTCTCTAGTTTCGGACCTGACTCTGCCCGACTCTCTCCCCTCCCCCCCCCCATGGGGTCGCTACGGCCCTTTCAGGGCCATCGCTACGAGATTTTAATGGAGGGGGAGGGGACCTTAAATTAGCAAGTGAAATTTCAGTATCTGCCAACCCATTGGCAAACAAATATAGATAGTTCTTGACGTTTGCCAATTAGTTTTATAATTTTGCCAAGTTACCACAATTAGAAAATATAAACAGTTTTTATTTGTAAAAAGCTTAATAATGTTCACAATTATATTTCTAATTTTTGCCAAGTCAATGAGAAATAGAAAGTGTATTATAGTTTTTATTAAAGTTTTAAACAAATTTGCCAATCAAGTTTGTAAATTTGTCAAGTGTAACAGCATTCGCGAAAGTTTGCGGGGGGGGGCTACCCCCCCCCCCCTCTTAGCGAGGGCTGTGGCTAAATTTAATAAACAGTATTGAGCCAAAATATGTCAAACATTTAATCAATCAAATCAATTAAAATTTGTGTATGAATTTCAAATAGCAAAATAATGACATCAGTAACAAGTTAAATATCTTTTTGAAATCGTATACACAAAACAAAATCCCATTATATGTTAATTTATATAATATGTTATAAAGGTCTGCACGGGCCAAACAGACCCATAGAAAGAATATATATATATATTCACGGTATAAAAATTAAAAGTTCGGCCGAAGCCCGGTTCGGCCCAGTATAAAAGTTAAGTTTGGTTCGTGCCCGGCCTGGTCCGTAGAAAAAATTATTGGTTCGGCCCGGTGTAATAGCTAAAAGTTCGTCCCGGGACCGGCCGGACTAGAAAAAAGTTAAAATTTCATCGGCCCGGCCCGAGTTAATTTCTACTAAATGTTAATTTTTACGTCGACTTGGTTAAAAATTTGTCTCGTACGGGGAGTTCTGACCAAAAGCACTTATATAGCTTTTTTTTTTTTCACATTTATAATCTTCATTTTTATAGAAATGTTGTAACCTGCGATATTTATTTTTTTAATGAATTTCTATTTGTTGTATGTAAATGTTCCAGTTATCATTAATATTGTTAATCCATATTCCATGTATTGGAGATTTAAAAATCTGAAAAATGCTGTACAGTAAAATCTTCTAAGACGGAATTGCACAGGAAAGAAAAAAAATGCGTTATAGACAAGGTCCCTTCTTTGCAGGTGTAAATATATTATATAATCTTTTCTTACGTATTAGTATATTCATTTTGCATGGATCAACACAGTTTTCAGTTTAAGACAGGATTTCGTCATAGGCAGGTTCTTTTTTCACACGTTTTACTATATTTTAATTTAGTTATATTTTATTAAGCCTAAAAATCCATTATTCTTTAAAAAGAATAAATTTTAATGTTTAATTACAGAATAATGGCGATTTAGAAATGTATGCTTTGTTTATTTATTTTTTTTTTTGAACGGACGCCGAGACAATGATTTTCACACGGGCCGGGTCAAAACCGGGACTTAAAATTTCGGCCCGTGAAGAGTAGGAAGAATGAAACCAGTGCCGGCTCAGTACGGAAAAAATAAGTTCGACCGGCCCGACCAAATCCTTCAGGAAAACAGTAAGCCCCGGCCCGAGCTTTCAGAAAAAGTATGGCCGGGCCTGGCCCGAATTCGGCCCTTGCAGATCTCTGCCATGCTAATAAAATTCCAAAAATCCCTATGCGTAATTGCAAATAAACTTTATTGAAAAGAGAACTTTAAAAAAAAAATTAAACTTAAAGATTAAAACCGGATTCCTTATTATTAATGTTAAAAAATCGCCGAGAAAACGAAAAGAAAGAAAGAAAGAAAAAACCCTTTAATTTTACTTTACTTAAATTTACTACAGTAAAACAGTGAGAGCTAAAACATTCCAACAGGAATTCGTTTTTTAATATAAAAAAAATTGGCGCAAAAGCGCAAAAAATCGTATTGAAAATCAACAAAATTTAATTTATTATGCTAAATGTTTAAAACAGAATTCTTTTTGTGGTTATCAAAAAATGATCGCGAAAAGAAAAAAGAAAGGGGGAGGGGTTGCTAAAAATTGCATTGAAAAATGCAAAAACTACCAAAATCGTGGCGGACAAAATTTACTATATTAGGCTAAAAATTTAAAACTGATTTTTTTTTCTTAACGATTGTAAAAAATCGCAGCAGAACGGAAAAAACCCGCCAAGAATCGTATTGAAAATCTTATTAAAAATCGGTAAAAAATCAAAAAACTTGGGGGCAAACTTTACTATATTAGTCGAAAAGTTTAAAAACAAATTATTTTCATGAAGATCAGAAAAATCGCGGCGGTACGCTAAAAAAGCTAAAAATTCAAAAATCGCAGAAAGCAAAATTTTCGACCGTCCATCGCGAAGAATTGACGTAATTTTGCATTTTTGAAAACAAAAAAGAATTTAAAATAAAGTTGTAAAAAAACAATAAATAGCGCAAAAATAAAAGCACTGACAAAACTTTTAAACGATGGACACAACAACACACTGACGGGTGAACGGGCGCTGTTTGTTTAACCGACAGGAATCATGGGTAAATGCTGGACTAATGCCCTAGGAGCTAGCAGGGGTGAAAATGACCTAGGCTAGTTTTATCTTCAAACCGGCTTGTTCATTGTAAATGGGTTCGGAAATACAATGATGGAATCGACGCGGATTGAAACAGGATTCCAGTGTAGTTTCTAAACGATGCTTTAATGACTAATCGCGTTCAAGACAGTATTTAGTATACATTTATGAAATACTTAATATTATTAAGTACTTTTATGTTATTTGGGCGCAAATCTCGTCAATAGCATTTTTTAAATCTCCAATACCAGCTTTTATTTTTCGCATGTGCAAATTAGAAACGATACTTTGATTTTGAAATCAAATATTTTGATTTATGATTTATTTCTTATTTTTCTATTTTCTATTTTAAACTAAAAGTGTGAACGGCATGTATTTTAAATTCTAACAGCTGTCGCAGACTCACCGGGGTTGGCACGATTTTTGATTTGCGCTATTTTGGCGAGAAAACCCCATTTTCAGGTACCTGTTAGAGATTGCTAAGGAAAAAAATTAAATTAAGAATGAAAGTAACGTGTTACAATGCTTAAATACATTTAAAGGAGACCAAACTGGTCGCCAGTGGCAGCTAGTCATTTAATAAACTTGATACATTTGTAACAGTCTACTTGAAATTGAATAAATTAATTAGAATAATATAATGAAAATCAATTTTAAACTAGGACTTCCCTCAAAGGGATTAGTCTGAGTGATATTGCTGAGAACATAAAGTTAACAATTACGATATAAAGAAGATATCAACAAGAATCTAAGTGAATATACAGCATATGATAGACAAGAGATAGATAAAGATACAACATATGAAAAATAGCAAATTAAATGATATAATTACAAAATATCATATATAAATTCATATACTGTTATGTTTTCATATGCATTTTTTTATAACATTTGGCAAATAATCTCATTTTCTTAAGCGGGAATTGCTCAAAACTTAAAAAAAAACCGCCGGATCTTTTAAAACGATATTTTTAAAGTCACATAATCAGATTTGCAGCCAATAGCGTATTTTAGCAAGCGTAGTTTAACGCAAATTTAATTTAATTTTTGCAACATTTTCTTTGTGACAAATATCTAAATAAAATATTAAAAAATAAAATAATAATTTTGAAATATTAAATCAAATATTTAATATTTGAATTAAAAAAATTCCTTTGTTTATTTGTATAACTATTTATAGAAACTCGTATACTTCAAACCACATTGATAACATGCTTTGCTACAAACGTGTCTACCAGTCTAACTACTCGTATGTCTTAGCTGTGTCTCTCTCCGAACTCATCTGTCTACTGTCTCTCTACTCTTCTGTATACCCGTCTCAGTATCCGTCTGTCTTTCTACCCGACTCTTTAATCATGTCTCTACCTGTCTCGCTTTCCGTTACACTACTCGTCTATCAACACGTCTGTCTGTCTATATACCCCTCTCTCTACCCGTCTGTCAAGTCGTCTCTGTACTCGTCTCACTATCCACCACGCTACCCGTCTCCCTACCCATCTCACTACCCCTCTGTCAACCCTTTTTTGCACCTGCCTCGCTACCCGTCTGTCTATTCGTTTCGCTACCCGTTAGCTTATCTCTGTCGCTATCCTTCTCTCTACCCGTTTGTTTACACGTCTATCTATCTCTCGCCAACTCTTCCCAATATTTAAACAATTTAGTAAACGGAAGCCGTTTATCTGTTATTAAGTGCAAACAGGAGTAATTTATCAAGAGTGTAATCAGATGCAATTTTTTTAAATACATACATAAACCAGCATAATAATTCACCAGTTTTATTTTCATAGTAGTTTATGTCATTTGACAGTAAATCTCAACTTCTTCAACCCGAACTGCGTCAAGCTTTTTAAAAAAGCCTCAAGGTCCGTATAACTGGGAAGGGGAATTGTCCTCAGGGCTATTAGATACATGTTATTAAGTTAAGTGAAAGTTTCGTAATCGGGTTCGCAGCCAATTTCTTATGTCAGAAAGGGTGGCTTCACGCCATTTTAAATTCATTTCTGTAACTTTCTTTTTCTTTTTTGGTGGGTGGTTGGGGGGGGGGGGGAGGGTTCCAAATATATACACTTTAATTCAAACTTTTGCCCCCATGTTAATATTAGTGTTGTTTGTATTATCAATTAATACTTTGTTGATCGAGTTTCATTCGAAACAAATGTAAAATACTTCTACAGTTTTTTTTTTTTCTAGGAGAAAGTTCCATAATCGGGCCCTAAGCTAATCGGGGAATTTAATATCATTATTGTTTCTAACTCTTATAGAGTTAAAACAATATTGTTGCTAGCATTACTCTTGTTTGTGACCAACCTCTTCTGTGTATCTGAATAGGGAAAAGTTCCGTATCATGTACTGGTTGGTGCCAAAGGCAGTTGTAGAATCTTACAAATTTTTCTAGAGAGCGGAAAAACATGTTTTTTTTTTTAAATATTTACAAATATACGTTTATTAAACCATGGTTTTGAGCCATTTAAAAAAATTAAGTACAGTGCTAAAATAAAATTTTATTGCCATTTTCGATATTTTAATAAGAAATGAAAATACATAACAAACAAATTTAACAAAACTAAGCCATTTTTGGATACTTCTCTATTATCCCGTCGACCACTTTTCATAACAAAAAACTATCACCAAACTAAGATTAAACGCCAAAAATACAGTCCCATTTACTTGATGCCAGAAGCATTATACGTATTTGGTATGCCATCAAGTGGTTTTTAATTCGACATTTGCGTGTATTTTTCATTATGTTTTACTGATTTATGAGTTATTTCATTCATTAAAGTAACAATTGTGTCCTTAAATTCTTATATTTTATTTATTTTGATATTTCAATGGCAACGTTCTCCCGTTTATTTAGCGTTACAGTTTGGCGATAGTTTTTTGTTATGAAAAGTGGTCGACGGGATAATAGAGAAGTACCCATTTTTTGTGATAAATAATTGTTATTGCCAGGGGGGCAAATTGTAAACAATTAATAAGTGAACTAAAAAAATTACCGGAAAAAGCTTTTGGGAATCTCAAGAAAGAAATATCTGATATAAGTAGCATTTAAAATCTTAAAATGGAGAAGTGGTCCGTATAAAAATGCAAAACATTATACACCTGATATAAGAATTTTTAAATTTTTTTATATTTCCGAAAGCACAGATAAAAGGGTAAAAATCCCGGCACAGATGCCATATACTCACCACGTTGGCGTGATTTTTCCCCCGCCCCTTTGGCGAAAACTGTTTGTTGTGTTTGTTTAATTTTATTTTTTATTTTAATTCTATAGATTATTTTTATATGTATATCAATATTAATTTAGGCACAGATGTCATATACGCACCAGATTGGCGCGATTTTTCCCCCGCGAATTTGGCGAAAACTTTGTTTTTGAATATTAGTTACAAATACCATACAATAATAGCATGTAATTTTTTATTTCAATATAAAAATAAAATAACGTAATAAATGAAATAGCTCCTATTATTCAAATATGGGAAATAAAAATAAATAAATGATAGTTTGATATAAATAAATATTGATATATATAATAAAAACAATTTATAGAATTAAAATAAAAAATAAAAGTTAATAAACAACAATTGAAACAAAATAACGGGGTTACCATGGGAGGCATAAAATTGCCATTTTGTTGCAATCGCGCCAATGTGGTGCGTATGTGACATCCGCGCCTTTATTTATATCAAACTATTATTTATTTATTTTTATTTCCTTTTTTAAAATAATAGAAGCTGTTTCATTTATTACGTTATTTTATTTTTATATTGAAATAAAAAATCACGTGTACTATTTGTCACACTATTTGTAACTAATATTCAAAAACATAGTTTTCCCCAAGCTGGTGGAGGGAAAAATCGCGCCAACGTGGTGCGTATATGACATCTGTGCCTTGTTTCATTTCACATAGAGGTACTGCTCTATTATCCCGTCGACCACTTTTCATAACAAAAAACTATCGCCAAACTGTTAGATTAAACGCCAAAAATGCAGTCCCATTTACTTGATATCAGAAGCATTATACGTGTTTGTTACGTCATCAAGTGGTTTTTCACGCGACATTTGCGTGTATTTTTCATTATGTTTTACTGATTTATTAGTTATTTCATTCATTAAAATAACAATTGTGTCCTTAAATTCTTATATTTTATTTATTTATGTATTTTGATATTTCAATGACAACGTTCTCCCGTTTATTTGGCGATAGTTTTTTGTTACGAAAAGTGGTCGACGGGATAATAGAGAAGTACCCACATATGTATTGGTACATTTTTATGTTAACTTGGCGCAGTTGATAAATCGCCAAATATTTTTCTCATAACATCTTCATATTGCATTCATTTCATTTAAATATAAATCTTTCACTGATTTCATTTGAAATACATACATTAAAAATACACGTCTTTCACTCATTTAATTTAAAATACACGCCTTTCACTAATTCCATTTAAAATACTAAAAAGGAAAAGAAAATAAGAAATAATGCCACAAATCGAAACCTTTTATTTAAACATCAAAGAATTGTTCCTAACATACACACGCGAAATAAAAAAGCTGCTAATGGTGTGATTTACGCCAAATCTCTAATACTAATACTACTCTTACTAATCTCTAATACTTTTCAAACAGAAAAAATTCCAGATTAACTTTCCATTTTTATTAAATTGAAATATATTTTATTGTGCTGAATATTAGTGCTTGCATATTTTTTTGCTCCATGTATTCCATGAACTTTTCAATTCCGATTGTCTACGAAAATCTCCCGCCGGTGAAAATGACGTACGCACAAAATTTAGTGACGTACGTACTTTAATTGTGCATTTTTATCTATTTTTTTTAATATAACTTCCAAACGGTTTGACATTTATTCTTGGTAATAAATAGACGTCGTTGTCACCTTTATAGGTACCTGCTGTAAAAATTTGAACGAAATCCGCTAAATATTTTTTGAGTTATGCTTGACGAAAGGTTTTAATATACATCGTAGCTATATATGGGACAAAGTAATACTGCGCTGTGTATGAGTCTTCGTTGCACTCAGACAAATATATGGGGCAAAGTAATACTGCGCTGTGTATGAGTCTTCGTTGCACTCAGACAAATATATGGGGCAAAGTAATACTGCGCTGTGTATGAGTCTTCGTTGCACTCAGACAATAACGATATAGAACATAGGAGTATTTTTTATTAGCAGCATTTGATAGAGACGTATTAGACAGGATAAGAAGGACTTTACAGTCCAACTCCACTCTTCCGTCTTTTTTTTTTGACATTCTGTTGCAAAACGCCCCCTAGGTGTGCTCACAACGTTAAAACCATGCTTCTGACAATGTTTTTAATCACGGAATAGGAATAATTCTGTTCCGAAACGTAAATGTATAACTTTCAAGCCATTCGCTTCTTTCACGTGCCATTTCAGTAGCAGACGATATTTTTCATAGCAGCCAATATTTCAGTTATCGCGTTATTACATGATGCTAGATTCCTCCCTTCCCCCCCTGGTGTTTCTTGTTTTTTTTAATTATTATTTAACATCAAAACCGTACCCAATATGTCTAAACACCCTGTGTATTAATTTTAGTACTAATATTAATGCTGTTAATTTATCATGTTGACTGTACGTTAAAATGTTTACTTGAGAATTGATAGCATCTGATAATGTTTTTCTGAGTGGAGTAAACTAATTAATATTCTGTAAAAACTAATCGAAATAGTTTTCGTACAATTACGAGAAGCAAAATAATTTTTGGTTTCAGAAATGTTTATTTTAATCCCAAAAATCTGAAGGTTTCAGAAGTTTCAGAAGACAAAGGAGCGCTTAAGAATAGCGGGTAACAAGGAAGATGTTAAAATATGTTTTCGTAAACTTTAAGAAAGGTAAGTGATATTTGTCATTTTTCAAAAAGTGTACGATTTTGGTTAATGGAATTTCTCGAAATAAGAGTTTAAAAGTGAAAAGCTAAAAAAGTTCCTTTATTAAAAAGAACAAAAAACCTGCAGAGGATTCTGTATGTGATGTCCATACATAATATTTAGCATTTCACATATTACTACTGTTAGTATCTTTTATCTAAAAGGATCTACATCGGAAACAGAAGTACCGAAAAAAATAATAGGTAGGGAAATGAGATTTAATAAATCTTTTCATTTCTGAAGTCAAATATGTTTTGTTTAGAAACTAAACGGAATTATTTTTTTAGGGTTTCGTTCATCTCACGAAACCCTATTACTCCCGCTGCGTTGTCTGTCTGTCACAGAGCCATTCTCAAAAACTATGTAACTTAAAGAGTTGAAACTTTGTGCATAAATCTGAATACCAGCTATAAAGAGCTCAAAATATTAAAATTTGAAAAAATTGTATTAGTTTAATAAATAGAGATAAAAAACCAAAATTCTAACAGCCTTTTCCTATTAAATTTAAACATTTATCGTTATAGCAGATGCCAAAAATTAAAAATCCACGAGGAAATTCTTTCTACAATAATTAATTTTCTGTCAGACGATTTCCACGTGAAAAATGAAAATGAAATAAAAAATTTCACCAATTGAAAAAAAGATTAATATGAAATAAAATTGATTGACGTCATAGTGGTAATAAAAAAGAAAGATTTCTCAATAATACAAGGAGTATTAGTATGTGTATGTACAAAAAGCAGATTAATATCACGTCATTAGAGAATTAAAAAGAAAATCTGACGTCATATAGGCAGTTTAACGGATTTTTCGAATGTTTCAGAATAATACAAAGCGAGTATCAATATGAGTAATAGAGAATAGTAAATATATGATATAAATGCTGGACGGTAACACCATGAAACATTACTACATTAAAGACGTGAGTATAAAACATCACAAATTTACTGAATTGTGTATGCAAAACGTTTGTATACACCATTCAGTAAATTTGTGATGTTTTATACTCACGTCTTTAATGTAGTATATATATGAGTTTGAGGAACGTATTGAATCATGATAAAAACCTGATTACGGAAATATTCGCATATTTTAACATTTTAAATGTGTACAACATGTTTAATTTCGTAATTATTTTTTTTTTTAATATTGAATTTAGTCCACATGACAGATATTATTATGACAGAATATAATGGCGGGCTTTGCCCGCTATCGTGCTGGTTTAGATATCCGAAAAAAAAACAAGAACATAGACCGGTAAATTTTTACTTTATAAAAAACATGACTTTTTTTTGGATTGCTAAATGAAATTTATTTGGATTTGTTAAAGGAAGGATAAAGTGTTTTGAAAGGAATATTAAACGAAACCCTTTGAGCGATCTTCGATCACACTTATCTACTTAAATATCTTAATGCTTAAACTATCTTAAATGTCCTAGTAATTTAAAGCAATAATGATATTGAACAATATTAGAATGCTGCGAAATAATACATATCAGTATTGGGACATTTCTTATATCTTTAAAATTAATAAGTTTTAAAATTCATAAAAAAAAAAATTGCAACTGATCAGGGATTAGCTAGAAGTTTTATTTTCCGTTTATGTATACCATAAATATGTTTCACTACTGGTTATGACATTTAAATGACTTTAATGATTAGTTAATAAGACTTTATGACAGTTAAATTTTATTTTGAGTATGTTATTTTACTCACATTATGTTTAAAAGTTAATTCAGAATTTTTTTTCAATGTTTTAAGAGCACTGAGCAATATCGAGCATAAATGATATAATCTATATATTTAAAATGCTAAGCGTTTTCTATCGACATTCCGTGAAAACAAACTACTGCATCAAATTACATCATTCTTTTTTTTAAATAAAAAGTATTTGGAAACAGATTTGTTATCGTGCATGCGTTTGTTCAAAAATTTTATTAATTAGCCGTAATTTTAAATAAAACTTTTACTTCTGCGTATGACGTCATACAGTCAATCGCCAGAGGATTCTGCAACTATTCCCAAAATTGAAGTCTGACTCTGACCGTAACTTCAAGCTATCTGGACAAGGTAAAATTGTAAACAAAGATCGATTTCGTCCAAAAAATATCAATGTCACTAATTTATATACTTTTAACTTTTGCTAAACAATACAACTAATACAAAAGGTTAAATGTAATAAATTACTCATAAATTTGTTTTTAAACATTAATGAATTTTATTTATTAAATAAAAAATAACCTTAAATGATTTAATGGAACAGATGTCGCAAATGCACCGTGATTGGCACGATTTTTTATTTTTTTTTGGCGAGGAAACCCAATTTTCACACATTATTTTTATTAAACATACGCATTAATTGTATTTATTAATTATTTTTATATTATTTTACGGTACTTTTATGTTAGCCGGGCATTAGTGATCGCCAATTATTTTTTTATCTCGCCAACCCTTTTTTCGCTAATCTTTTGACATTAGCTAATTTAAACTAGGTAACATTAAAACATTGTAATATAATATCTTAAAAAACTTACTTTAAATTAGCTGAAATATAATCATAATAAAATATCTAAACATAAACATATCAATACGAATAACAAATCTCACGTAAAAAGTTGCGATTCAAATGATGGTCATTGAAACAAGATTTGGCGAGTTATCAATGGTGCCCAGCTAACATATAAATACCGAATTAGTTTTGTAGTTTTATTAAGAGTTCTTTCAAGAGTTCCTTATTAGCGGCAAAGTCCTATTTCTTTAACTGTGGATTTCTCTGTCGACGTCAAAAAATAATAATCTTCTTTTGGACGCCAACCCAAGTTTCAATTTCTAGAAATGTATAACGATTGTGACAACAAATGGCGCTATCGCATTCACCTTTATCACGCTTACATTACTTCTAACTACCATACAATTTCAATTCTTACATCATCAATTAGAAAAATGTTAACTTACGAATGAAATTTATTTGAAAACTGACGCTTAATTTAACGACTTTTTAAATAATTATCAAGCATGAATTATTTTTCAAATCTACATCAACAATGGTGATCAGTTTGCTTCAATAATGTTAAATACCCCTGGGAAAGTTACCACAGTTGGAAATTGATTTCCTTAACCAACATAAAAAGTAAAAAAAAAATAAATAAATAAATAAAAACACCACTGATAAATTATCAGATAAAATTATCCATAATATAGAGCTTTTTAGCGCTAAACTAAAATTTGTCAAAAAAAAACAAAAAAAAAACGATTTTCAGTTTATGTTAAACATAAAATTGATATCATGTTGAATTCGTTGATGTATTTGTTGCATCAGAATGTGTTAGAAATTGTATTTTTTTTATTTTTTTAAAGATCCATTGACTATTTCTCTGTATTAGAGGGAAAATATCCCCGATTTTTGAAAAGGGGTAAGCCTCCTGATTATGGATAGGTTGACCTAAGAAACCATACAAATAAATTACATTTGAAAGCATTAAAAACCTGCCTTATCTGCAGACTGTATATTATTATTGTAAAAAAATTTCTCCATCTTTTCATAAAAATAGATTAGCTTAAAATAATGGATGCGTTTTAGAATATATGCATTTGAAACAAGCAATGATTAAAGAAGACATTTTAAAACTTTTACTTAAACATAAACTTTTTTTAACGTCGAATTTCGATGGTGCGCTTGGGCAGATGCAATGCACATGCGTATAGGAGCGCACTCAGTTGCCTTATCACAGAGGGAGAGATGTGTGCTTTATTTACTATGTTTTTTTATTTAATGAATTTGATATGGATTTAAGAATATACTAATTTGTATGATACTTCATAGGTCCATGAAATGTTCTTTCTTGCAATGGGGAATATGGCGGTAATGTCGAACTGATTTTGTTTACGGATTGTTTGTTTGGAGTTTACATTGAAACCAGTACTGTATTTCATCTGGGGGAAAAACATTTTAAATAAAATTTTTGAAAGACTGTTTCATACTCTCCCCCTCTTAAATAATAATGGAGCTTATTTTACTGATATTGTTATAGTAATTTTTTCCATCAAGTTTTGACGGATTCCATCTAGGTTTTATTAATAATTCTAGTAATACGTTGTAACTAATACAGTGGCTACAGGTTTTGGTTGGTGACGCTTTTGTCGAAATCGTTTTGTGTTCACAGATTTTAAGCATTTTTTGGATATACACGTACAGAATCACAGTCATATGATGTAACTTTGTCAAGTAGAGCACGTTTAATGAGTTCTACAATATTTTTTTATCTTTCAACGAAAGTTTTCATAAACCTTTGTAACGCCAACCCAAGTGGCAATTTCTAGAAATGTATGACGATTGTGACAATAAATGTAAATGTCATAACACAATAATGGAAAATTACTAATCACTCAAATATCATTTAAATAAGTATAGAAAGAACATTTTTTCATATGTAAATTGCAACAAACATCTTATTTGGATCTGCAGAAATAAGAAATCAATTATTTCTGTTATTTTGAAAGATAATAACAGTTGTACATAATTTTTAAATTTTCGTCATTTAATTTATATTTTTATCACTTTTGTTTAAAGCAAGCTGCATGACGAAATTGAAATACTGTTTATATTTTATGATACACTGCTAAAGGTTTTGAGCTGTCGATCATTGTTATAAATTAATCAGCTTAAAATATCGTATTGCAAATTTATAAATATAATAAACTGGTATAAAATCCCGTATCTGCCCATGCTCATGTTGGAAGCCTTCAGAAGAAAACAAAAATGGAAAAACTTTTAAAATATAGCATTCAATGTAACTGGGCCTTTCCCTTCGTATCTCTAAAACTATTTACACGATAATTTTTTAACGGAGTGCCTTACTAGAACAGGGCTCTGTGCCCTCTGTGACCATATACCGTTAAAATGATTAAAACTATAAGGGGACTTATAGGGGATGAGGCGAGCGCCTATAAATCACTAATACACCGATAACTAAAATAGAGGTCAGCATTAAAACTGTGCCTTGTGTGGTTCGCGCTCCCTAAATCGTTAAAATGGCAATCAGTATAATGGTTGCCCTCACTCAGATCCTGAGCGCTTTGTATCCACGAAACATTAAAACGACTATCACTGTAATAAATACCATCATTACAACTATCCCCTGAGATTTGGACGCTATAAATCGTTTAGAGGACAATCAATTTAACCAGACGAGACTTTATTTGCTTTTTGTCCAAAAAAACTGTTAAAATGTGAATACTTGTAAAGGGGACATCTGCGCTTTACGTTGCAAAACTGTTGAAACGGCAATCGCAATAGAGGCTCACATCATAATACTTTTCATTGAACCTGGTGTGTTCCAAGTTTTTTCTACCGAATGAAGCTAGGCCGGGCATAGGCTTCCAATGTGAAATATTGTAAAGTCTGTGTACGTTTATTAAAATGTATTCTTGGCTAAGAGAGAAAAGAATTATAATTGTACATCAAGAATTTTCCACTTTGTTAAGTTTATTGAAAATAAAATAAAATGTGGTAAATTGAGGTATAAAAATGTTTAAAAGATTGTTTGTCCGAAACTCGGAAATTTACCTGAGAACACACACACACACAAAAGCATAAAACATTTTTTGTTGTTCTCCGGCGAATGTTTCTTTACGTTTCCGAAATTGAATCTTCGCAAACATTAGTTTGCGAATGCTCAATGCAGGGATACAAATTTCGCAGAAATTATAGAAATAAAAAGAGTATTCTCTTTTCGATTAACATGTGAGAATTTTTGGTTACGGTGCATTTGTTAGGTTACAACCCTTTCCAAACATTAGTTTGCGAATGGTCAATGCAGGGATGCAAATTTCGCAGAAATTATAGAAATAAAAAGAGTATTTTTTTTTCGATTAACAGATGAGAATTTTTGTTACGGTGCATTTGTTAGGGTACAACCCTTCCCTTCCCGGTAGGAAAAAAGACCAACTCCGGTAATTAATGCCATCATTAACCCCTTCACGATAACGAGCGTCTTTTACATAAAAAAATACATATTACCAGTTTTTATCAAAATGGAAATTGTTTCCAGCGATAATCGCATAAATGTCTTGAGTGAATAAAGGAAAATATCCAATTAAAAATTACTGGTAGGAATAATCCAGGATTCTAATCACTTTTTGTGCCACGTGTACGTGACGCTTGTAGCAAATGTGTTAAGAGATAAAATTCTAGCCTTGCCTAGAAGTACTTTTATGAAAGTTAGAGCAACATTACATATTGCTTTCGATTATTGTATGTTTGTTCAACTATTGTATCATATATACAATGTATGTTCTATTTTCTTCCATTACATTTACAAATAGATAAGCAAAAAAGTTTATAATTTTCAACAGCATTGAGAAATTAATATTTATTTTAATATAAGAATATATTTTTTTTAACAGGATTGCAATTAAAAAAATCTAAAACTGACAATAATTATTCAAACGCCATTCATTTAAAATCTTGCGGTGTTCAGAGGCCTCGATTGCACTTCTTATGTACATATAGTATGCAGTTCTAGTGTCAAAGCGAGATTTGCCGATCCAGACAGCTTGTGCATTTTATCTGTTCAGAAACTTGAATTCAGAAATAGCACCATGTCATCCAGCATTACTGACAATTTCAAAATATATCTGAATATGTCTGTCATACTAATAATTTATTGCTTAATGGGCGGAAATTGAGTTTTACCTCGTCTCACACATGTATGCATAGATGATGGGTTAGTGGCTAATGATAAGTCGTAAAAAATACATGGATGAAAATCAAATAATATATAATTTGAAATAAATAAATAAAAAAAATTATATGAATTGTAACCAACACTTTTTTTAATCAGAAATGTAGAAACTTTAAATATGCGAATCAAAAATTACAGCTCATTCGGGCATCTATATTTTGATCTGTTCTTAAAAACTATACACACAGGAGTTTGTTTTTAAGCTATTAAAAATAAAAGTATAATATTAGGAATTCTACACTTTACATCTGAATAATTCTTAAATGAATGACTTCCCGTTTGGTATTCAAAGATAAGACTTATCAAGGAATCCTAATACGGTGTTAAAATTGAATTTTCGTATTGAAATTTTCAAGTTTGCTACAATTTCAGTGTGGAGATGGATCTCTAAGTTTACTTTTTTAAACATAAAATAAAAGAAGATATAATTACCAGTCGAATGCCTATTTTCGTTTTTATGTATGACAATTAGGCGATTAAAGCATTTGAGGCGTATTCCTTTTTATTTCCTGGCATCTGCACATTAAAAAGCTGTAAGTGTTTAATACACTACTTAGCTTTTTGTAAATAATGAATAAATAATCCAGAGACAGTACCACCATCTTCCAATTGAGGATGTAAATTTTGCAGCTATTCAGTTCTCGTTTCCTGACAAAAGGCTGCAATTCGTTTGTATATCCCTTCACTGCAAAAAGCATATTTCAATCTTTAAAATATTGAAATTTTTTTATTTTTAAATTTTTTCATGACCATTTGCATTTTATGTAAACTAAATACATAATTTTGAAATTTCAGTTCCTTATGTATTTTTACTTTATAGAATATCCTGAAATGAAAAGTATAACATTTCCTTGAAAACAGCATAAATCTTTTTTTTTTTTTTTTTTTTTTTTTTTTGACTGGGATTAAAATTGGAAACGATAATTTTGAAATGCTTTGTCAGAAGTTTTCTTTTTCTTTGATTCCTAAAACTTCTACAAAAATAATTTTTCTTGTTAAGGTTGTTTCTATCTTTTGACTTCTTTGAAACCGTGTTATGCTAGCTGTAAAAGCTTACGTTTAAACAAATACTATGTAAGTTTAAAATCTGTTTATTCTAAGAATTGAAAGATTTTTATTAAATATGTAATTCGTCAGGTATGATATTCTCAAATAAATGTTTTTCTATTTCAAAATAACTTAAAATCTTATAATCTTATGCTTGTTTTCGCATAATATATATAAGTAAATTTTATATGTATATAAAAAATGTTTCTGAAGTATTTTTAGAATTCCTTTATTCTTTTGTTACCTGCATAATAACACACTTTAAACAAATCTAAAAATTTAAAAAATAAAAATTATTCACGCTAAAAATTAAATATATATAAGTATTCTAAAATTTATATTACATTTTTAAACTTTCAGTAAGTGTATACTGTCGTAAATTGTATTGCAAATGTTATTTTTGTGTCCTTTTTCTCAAAAATGTCCACGAAATTAACTTTCAGTTTTCATTAGTGATATTTGTAATTACTCTTGTAACATATCTCTATCATTACTATTACGAAATATTTTGGATTTGTAAAAACGTAAATACTGTGTATAAAACATATAATACGCGCATCTCGTTTAAAAGTTAGATCTTGCCTGCTTTTAGGTTAATTCGCTCTTATGTCCAACTTGTTAAAGAAAGAATGCATTTTCAATTTTTTTTTTCTTTTTCGTGTTTTCTTTTTCTAAATAAGTGATTAAAGTATGTGGCACTGGTACAAATAAAGACACTTGGTAAAGAAAATATTTATTTTGACGTTGCTTATATTATTTCTGTTTTAGAGACTACAATTAATAAAAATATGTAATATTTTATTTTTAATCATTTCTTGAAAGTCTGATAATTTGCCGCGACATACCAATGAAAATATACCCAAAAATGTCATGGGATATTTTGTTTAATAAATTCACAACGATGAGATTTCATTTTATAAATCTCGTTGATTTCTGTTTAGAAAGATAATTTTATTATGCACTAACTTTCAAATTAACTAAAAACAGGGAAGTTTAAGGGTCATTTCAAAAGACTGCAATCTTTGTGTAATTGTAATTGTGGGGGTCGCTATAACAAGGAAGAAAAAATAATTTATATAATTATTATAATTTTGAATGCATAATAATTTTATGTTAATAAGTTCTGCTGATAGGAATCCATACGGTAAATATATTTAGCATGTGCTAGCAAGATAAGAAAAAAGCTATTATTTCATTTTTCTTGATTTTTATTCTTTGTTAAATAACACACTGTTAAAATCATATCTCCAGTTATATTCCATAGAAAACATTGAAATTAATTTAAACTGCATGCACATCATAGCTACTAATACATACCAAAAATTAACGTTTAAAAATGATAGTCTTATTTCTTGGCTTATAATGTGAGATAATATATTTATCTATACATTATAGAAAAATATACTCCATGAATCCTTTTCGGCAGAAACAAAATAAAAACTGCTCAATATAAACGTTCAGACACTAAAGCGATCCAACATAATGGTAATAAAAACTGCAAATACTAGAACTGATGCGTTTAGGCTTTCTGACAAATGAATCACGTATTTGTTTTGCATTATCTTTAGGTTATCTTAAATAAAATTCTAAATTTCAATGTAATGTATATTTAGCAAAAACTACATACCTAATGGTTTTCCAATAGACGAAAATTCTAGTATCAGATTATGAATAAAAGAAATTTGAGGAAATATCTCGAGTAACACGTAATATTCAAAACAGATAACATAGCTGAAAATTAAATTAACTGATAGAATTCTCGATTTTACTTTTCCTAACTAATTACTTTCTTCAAATCTGATTATAGCGCACTCATGAGATAAAAGTAAATTTTCAGGTGAAAGTTTTCCAGTTTTACTTGAATACAATAATATCTATCAAAAACCCTGATATTCTCTCCTACCGATAAGAAAGTGGATAGCTATGATAATTAGAAAAAAACTTCTTCGCCCGCCTTACATAATAAATTTGTTAAAGAATATGACTCCTTTTATAATCAATAAAGCTGTCTAAATATTTATGTCAAAACAAATTGCATTAAATTTGCATTATACAATTATTTGCATATTTTCTTGCGTTATTTGCATATTCTCTATTTCATTTTTCATGTTACTCATAAGCAATTTGTTTTATTTTAAACAATTTCTCTCTGGTTTTCCATGGTTGTTCTAAGCGTTGCTAGCATAAAAATATTTTAATTCCGTACAGGCGCGTTGAAATCCGTGCAAGTTTCTTTTCATTTAATTTTGATCTTGTGCTCAATATGGTAATCGTTTACAGTATGCATGATTTTATTTTTTGTTGTTTCATGTTGCTCTTTATACTATGTTTTCTTTTCTTTTTTTTTTCTAAATGTTATTTCAATCAAAATATGTATGTTTGTTTTTATTTCCATATTCAAGGATTTTCTTATGTTTGTTTGGGTTGCCAGTGGATTAATTCATTCTTCTTCCTAATATCATTGATATTAATCACTAATTTTCGGTTGCTTCTTTAATGTTTTAATCATGATTTACTCGAGTTTAATATATATATATATATATATATATATATATATATATATATGTGTGTGTGTGTGTGTGTATGTGTGTGTGTGTGTGTGTGTTTTACGATTTTAAGGCCGAGATGATGAGTGCAACAGCAATACCATTTTTTAATAAATGTTTTTTCAATATTAGATGTTCTTTTCAAAAGTCAACAAAGGGAGTTTCCCCGCTAGGATTTCTTGACAGTCGTAATATCCACAGTGGAGGTAGTATACGTATAGAGAAGAAAAAACGCCATTCAAAATACAAATAAACTTTTTATTTTGAAGCTTAAAAAAATCAGGTGGAGATCCGGTTTCACATGATCCATCTTTTTTGTTTTGATGACAGATATCCCATTAAAAAATAAGCATGATGGCTAGCTTTAAAAAATCCATTCTGAAATAGTAGAAGAAAAGAACACTGGTCTCGCTTCACCATTACTAGTCAGGGATTCGATTTCATTAGAAGCTTAAAATACCAAACACTGAACAAGCATCCCTCTTTCGAATGAACGTCCGAAGCAAGGAGCAGCGAAGTATCATTTCAGAAAAACTATGAATACAAGGGTGACCGGACGGCTTATGCGCCAATGGAGAATCGGGATCCTTTGCAAGAAGCTCCAGAATTTTGAGGCAAGGTGGCTTCCGGTAAGAAAAGGTGCCAAAGAAGCTTCGAGGACATTCTATGATATTCGATAAATTAACTATGAACCAGAGAGTTTTAAGCTAACTGATTATCGTTAGTTACTTGTTTGAGAAAATGCGATGATTTTCACGTTCACGAAAAGGAAAAAAGAAAAGGAGAAAAATGGCTTATCAAGCTTGGGTCAAAGCCAGAATGGAATTAAAATAAAATGTTTTAAATTTTATTACAAGAAAAAGATTTTATGATTTTGAGAATTACATTTAATATCTGAAATTATTAAAATAAATACAGCCTTTTTAGGAAATTAGAAATATAAAAAGGAAAGAATGCGGGGTTTTTTTAAGGGATGAATATTAGGAAGCTTTTATAATTTAAAGATAAAGACTCCATTTACTGAGTTAACTAGTATCAATTAAAATATTTAATTTAGACATGATGTTTTTGGATTAAATAGTGTTAAAATGCATAAATAAACGGAGGAAATAAATATTATAGAGTAATTTAGAATAAGATATGATAAAAATAATTCAGCGGATCGCGATAAATTTAAAATTTTGTTAATATATATATAAACATCTTTTTTTTTTCCTTATTGCTGTATTTTCTTGTGTTCCATAGTTTTGTGTTAAAGTAATTCGTTGTGATTTCTATATTGCTAGTTCTATTTAAGTAGTTTGTTTAGTTTTCTTGTTTTGTATTTATGTAGTTTTTAGATTTTAGTTTGCATTTTTGATATTGGTTCTGCAAGTACTTTATAATTGGTGTTTATTACACGCACACACACACATATATATATATTATACAGGGTGTCCCAAAAATCTGGAAACGGTCGAATAACTCGAGAAATATACATCGGACTGAAAAACGGAAAAATGCATGTTCAATATTTTTGAAAAATCTATTTAAGGATATCAAAGTTGCTCCCCCAACTCTGCCCCTGGGGAAAATTTAAAATCTTAAATGATAACACCCCCCACCTTTTTTTTTCCAGATTCGGTTATTCGGTTTTTACGGGTAAAAATACGTTACTTTTGTATTTAAAAAAAATTTCTTCGAAAAATCGTAGATGACGATGTAATCCAGTAAAATGGAGTTAGAATCGTTTCCATCGAAAAGTTTGGAAACAGCCGAATAACTCGAGAAATATATATCTGATTGAAAAACAAATTTTCACAAAATTTTTAATTTGCTTTTCTATAAATATTTCAAGAGGCATACTATATATAGACGATTTAAAACTTCCAATTATTGATTCTAAAATAAATAATTTGTAAATAAAAAACTCTTAAAATTTTTCTTACCATTTATTACTTTATCAGCAATAGAAATATATACTGGGTGCGTCATAAATTCACTATAATTTAGAAACAATAATTAAAAAGGAACAAATGATACTAAAAAATTGCGGTTTGGCGAATGGGATTAGAGCCAGATAGAATTTTTCTTTTAACAAAAGAAAAAGTGGTTCAAAAATTTTCTGATTGATGGCGCTGGTATGCATAATGTAAAGCAGATAATTGAAAATTATGCTTATAGTAAAATACCAATTTCTCCGAAGTGTCTGACAAGTTTCAGTATCCCAGCACATGAAACCCTTTTCTCGTCTTGAGAATTTTTGCAATGACCCTTTTCCTGATTCCCCATTCTTGTAAAAGAAAACTTAACCAACAACGCTTTATCTGGTAACGATAGCATACTGCTTTTTTTACAAGTGTTCGATATAACTTAGCATCTAATGAAGAATCAATGTGCATCGAGATGGGTTATTGACAGCCTGATTTGCATAAATTAGCTCCATATTATGCATGTCTGCGCCGTCTGTCGGTAATTTTTGAACTACGTCTTTTTTTGTTATGAAAAAAATCCGATCTCCTTCATTCAAACCGTAAATTTTAGCATCATTTGTCCCTTTTCAATGATTTTTTAAAGTTTTAACGAATTTGTAACACACCTGGTATATACAAGGTTATTCAAAATTATTCATATGATTTCAAAATGCTATATTTTCATAAATAAACGACACAGAATGATAAGTAATGCATGAATACAAAGGAAAAATATCGAAGTTTCTTTTACAAGTGTTCGAGATAATTTCCTTTAGTTACACGTATAATGTCAAGGCGGCATGCGAATTCTTGCCAAACACGTTGTAAATTGCCACTTGTAATTGATTGTACTTCATAAATTCGTTATTTAAGTTCACATAAATCTGTGGGTAATGGCAGCACATAAGCTTTATATTTAAAAAACCTCCAAAAGAAAAAAAATCGAATGGAGTTATATCAGGTGACCTAGGTGGCTCGCTGTGTAACATGAAGTTAATCTTTTCCACTGTGTCCAATCCAATTGCGAGGTATCTCCTTGTTAAGACAACGGTGCGACGTACCTCTGTAGCCAAGTGGTTTTGTACCCCATCTTGTTGGAAAGCGAAGTTGGAGAGATCTTTCTTTATCCTTGGGAAAAGCCAGTTTCTAAAACAATTTTCATGAAGCAGCTTCACGAAGAACACACGAGCGTCATCTATTGTTCACAATATAAAACTTTCATATTTTCCCTTTGTATTCATGTATTAATTATAATTCTGTGTCATTTATTTTTTAAATATGGTATTTTGAAATCGGATGAATCATTTTGAATAGCCCTGTATAATTTTGCATAATATTGAAATTACTAACTACATTTATATTTCCTCTGCAAATAAATATCAATATTATCCAAATAACTTTAAACGCATTAGTCAGAGTGCAGAATAATTTAAAATATTTTCAACTTGTCACTAATAATTTTCAAAATTCCCCAAATAATAAAGAATTTGAAACTTTTTCTTGGTAAATTGAAACATGTACTCCAAAACTTCAAATACAATTATCATGTTACTCTATTCGTAGGGTACTGTTTTAAAAAAAGTAACAAAAACATTTTAAGTTTAAGCTGGCATTTAGCCAAATGTCAAAGAAAGTTATATAAAATCCTACCAGTAACATTTTTAAAATTGCACTTCTAAAATAAAGAAGAAATATTTAAAAAGCATTCTTATGTATAATTAATTAAATAAAATTAGATTTTTTTTTAAAATTAACATTCATTCTTACTTCTAAATGCTCCATTCTGATCAAAAGGAGAATATCCTAAAGCTGATCTTTTTTCAAAATAAACGACACATTTTCAAAAAATATATACTATTATAAATTTTAAAATATATATTATTTTAACTGAATATTCGAAAGATATTTTAGTTTTTAGCTATTATTCTTTTTTACAAAAATCAATTTCTAATCAATTTAACTAGAAAATTACAGCTTATTCCACCAAGTTGTTTTTCAATTATCCTTAACTGCCCTCATTGAAATCCGTTTTGCAACAATTAAAATATTTTTAACTTGTCATTATTAATCTTCAAAGTTCTACAAATAATAAAGAAATTGAAACTTTTTCTTGGTAAATGGAAACATAAACTTTAAAACCTGAAATCCAATTACCATATTATTCTATTCGCAGAGTACTTTTTTGAAAAAATGACAAAAACGTTTTAAGTGTAAACTGGAATTTAGCCAAATGTCAGAGAAAGTTATGTAAAATCCTACCAGTAGCAGTTTTAAAATAGCACTTATAAAATAAAGAGGAACTATTTAAAAACCATTTTTATGTAAAATTAATTAAATAAATTTAGATTGCTTCTTTTAAAATTGATGATCATTGTTACTTCTAAGCACTAAATTATGATCAAAAGGAAAATATCCTAAAGCTGAACTTTTTTCCAAATAGATAAAAAAAAAAAAAAAAAAAAAATACGCTATTATAATTTTGAACATATGTATGATTTAGATTGAATATTCAAAAACCGTTTGAATTGTGATATATACATATATATATATATATTAACAGAAATCGTATTTTTAAATAGTCTTTCTAGAAATGCGTATTGATACATCGCTGAATAATTTATTACTGCCATAAATTTTATCTAGAATTTTTTCATCAGAACAGTAAGTTAAATATTATTTAAAACGTATCGACATATTGTTGTTATTTAAAAAACTTAAATACATTTCTTTGAGATTTTATATCATTTGTCACGTGTTTACTTTTGTGTTCTAAAGGACCTTTCTAAAGAAATAAGCAATGTAACTTAATATATTTTCGAAATATCAACTCCCCCTCTAAAAAAATAAAAATAAAATAAAATAAATAAAATAAAAAATGAATACAATTGTAAATTTGATATTAGGTAAGAAAAACCAATATTCAATGTGTCACAAGTGATTCATAACACATTTCAAAACGTTTTCACGATTTCCTATACTTTTGGGGTATATTTTTTTAGATAAAATAAAAGTAAAACGGCAGTTTTGAAACATTTTGATAACAAAGTTTAACTTGGAAAATGCAATCAATCACTGTCTTCTAAAGCTTTTAACGGATTTTATAGAATAAGTATGTATGAGGTGAGAAATAAGATGAAAATATATCAATAAAATATAAAAGAAATACTAACGCTAACAATAAAATGTGATTATGTCTGGATAACTTTCGTTATATTTTCCTGTTACACTTTCAGAATTCTTTCAATATTGCGTTTCAAAAAACTAGGGAGAAATGATTTAAGTGTAAAAATATTTTTACAATATGGAGAAAATAGCGAATTTTCAATTAGATTTCATATGTTTTTAGGTACGTTCGTAATTTTATAAATACGTAGCACCTATAGTCGTCGTCTGGTCCGTCTGTCTGCATATAACAGCGCAAAAAATACACAACCGAATGGTTCTAAATTTAATATAAATTATCGTTGTAGAATTTTGTCGACATTTTTTTAGAAAATCGAATCAAAACATAAAAGATATTAATAAAAGATTTCTTTATTCTATTAAATCCTATCGTACGTAATCTATATAATAAAAGCGCAAGTCATGTGACTGAGGTAAACAAATACGGGAAAACCCACTTCTTTTTTCATATGCCAGGCGGCCATTTCATTTGTCTATGGGGAAAAATCATTTGAATCTTATTTTAATGATGTTACTCGATTTCACACATATTGATATTGATATATATCACTGAGGTGCTCTACAAGATACTTACTACATAATATGGTGTTAATAGCACTTATAGTTCCTTTACAGGGACACTCAAAAGAATTCCGATACATTACGGTATGGTAAAAAATCGTTTGCGGTTTATTTTAATAATGTTTCACTATTTCAATCATATTAAAATTGATACATGCAACTAAGGTGCATTACAAGACGCTTACTATAGAATATTGTATGTATTTCATTCATCGTTCATTTACAGGGACGCACAAAAAATTAGGTACTGTCTGTTAACAATTTATGCTGGAGGTGCTATTTTAGTCGCTGAACTCGTTTTTAAATCTAATTCAGGGCAGCGCAGAAATTCTCGGGTACATTTCCGTTTATCGACAGACATTTCAAAAGAGGAATTTTAAACTGTGCTACGCGTTTCCTGACTAAACTAAAATTTAGAAAATTTATCCATATACAGGTTTGCACAAAATAGTTCGTATATTTTTTTCCAATATTGTTGGTAATTCCTGAAATTAGGTTTATAAATATGTTATGCGTTTTTTTAATTATTTACTTAGGTATCATCTTTCACCTTATTAAACGGTAAAGATTTGTAAAATTAATTTGGAAATGTTGGAAAGTGTTCATCATCTATACATAACGCATGATTTTTCACTCTTGTTATCCATTTTTATTCCTCTTTATGTTATCCATTTTTATTCCAGATGAGCTTAGATTAAAAAAAAAGGCAAATGTTTCTTAATCTAGCTCTTATCTTTCTTAAGGCCTACGAAAATATAACATAATTTTTCAGAGATACCAACGATTCCTAAAAGCATTACTTTCTCTTGAAAATTTCATGATCCAATAAATTTCCGAGATTTAAAGAAGTATTTCTGAAAAACAAAAGTCTGGTTTGCTGGCCATAATTTTCGGAAACGTTTTCGAGTAGTTTGTTTTCACAGTGTATTAGTCGTTTTTCTCTACCCGAACTATTGTTTTGTCAGATGTTACCAATCTCAAGTAAATATATTCTCGTTCAACAAACCCCTGATAATGTAACTGCATTAACATTGATATTAACCCATTCCCTGCTAATTGTGCTTTTTCGCACCATTCAAGATAACAGTCTATGATAAAAAAAACACCTGCCATGCTATCACTATATGTTAAAATATACTTTATTTAATGACAAAAACTTTGCTATTCAAGACACAGAATATTATCTTTCAGAATTTTTGGTGGCAAACGAATTTCAGCAAAATCATTGAAGACTCCGCCCATATAGTTTCGTCAGTTAATGGGTTAAAACTAATAACATTAACATTAACATAAAATTAACATTATTTTTTATTCTTGCATGTATATATTATGTTACGCAAATGAAAATGTTTACTTGAGAATTAATAGCAAAACGAAAAACTGATATTTCGTGTAGAGAAATCTCATTAATACATTGTAAAACTACTAGGAAGCTTTTCCGAAAATTACGATCCGCAAAAGATCCTTTTGTTTAAGAAATGAATCATTAAATCTTGGAATTCTTTTCGTTTCAGAGGCTTCTAAAGATAAAGAAACGCTTTTTTGAATCACGGAAAACTCGCAATAGATTAAACAAAATTTTTGTAAACTTAAGAAATATAAGACTTAGAAAAAGAAATATTGTGATCTTTTACAGTGTAGTTTACTTTCAATACAATTAAACTAGATACAAAACTTTATAAAAATATGATGTTATAATTAAATATGTAATGTTTGGTGTCTAAATGCATTAAACATATCGCACGTAATGAAATCAGTTTTCAAAGATTAACTTTCTGAGCACCCGATTTTAATTTGTAATAATATCCTAAAACGCTCACTAAGGAAAAAATTTTCTGGAGCTTCAGTGAATAGGCTAATTAGAAAAAAGATGTTTACAGATTACATTATCTATATTCACTTATTTTTAAGTTGGACCGCATATATCGTTTTTTGAACCTCTGCAAAGAACTTTCATATATTATTGCGGTAGTTATAAGCCTCCCTGAATATTCGGCCTACGTGCCAATTCCATCATCCAGGCTGTCGATGGTGGGGTTCTTTCGGTATTTAAATGGTTCCTTTAGTTTTGGTACCACTATTTTCAAATAGCATTCTTCGTCTCATTTTAAGAAAAGTAAATAAATAAATAAAATAAAATAAAATAAATAATTTTAAAGTTATTTAATTATTATATAAAATAAATAAGTGAATAAATACATTTTAAAATAAGCAAAAATTACTGTTTGAAATTAGTAATACTTAAATTAAAAGGATTGCACAAAAGCTTAAAACAACACACCTACGGCAATTTCCATTTTTGAGTCTGCGAGTAGGCCTAATATTTGTGGTTATTTGATCATAATCTAAATATGATAGTTGACAGAATAAGGCCGTTTTCGACCTGGTAGACATTTTCCGATACATTTCTTTATTGAGATCTAATTCCAGTGCATAAAACATATGTTCCCCAAATTACGTTCCGTTTAACACAATAGATTTTGAGTAATCGTACTCCAATAACTCACCTTCTTAAATTTGTGTTGATACATTGCTGAAACATTTGTATAAAGAGTTAAAAAACAACTATGAATTTAATAGTTAGCTTTAGTTTTTTTTGTCTATTGTTATAAAATTCACTGTGCGGTCAGAATAAATTTGTAATTTAAATGGCAGGTTTTTTGAAGATGAAAGCGTTTTCTTTGACGAATCTTCTAGTAACAAGACGTATAGACTACAACATGCAAAACAAAAATCAAGAAAACAGTTATACACGGATAAAAATTAGCAAAGCATAACTGAACAAACTTCGCTCGTAAAGAATTACACTTGAAACTATTAGCACTGTCTTCATAGCAGTTCTATTTTTATATTTTTTTCTCGATGACGACGTCTAGAGTGATGACGAATACCTTGTTTTAAAAAGAATATAGACATTCCTAAGTAAAAGCTGCCATTTCTCGAATTTTCCAGATAAGAATTTGCCGAAAACATTTAGCGCTAAAGTCACCAAGTCTCACCAAATTCTACACCAAGATTCACCATATAATAGTACAATATATGGCTTTTCCTTCCATTGTTGAACCTAGACGTTTCTAGACTCCTGTATATAGTTGAGATTTTTCAATATCAGATTTTTCTTATATTGCTGTTTGAAGATTTTTTTTAACAATATAGTAATTTTACTAGTTTTCTTTCAGGCTATAATTTTTTAAGATTAGTTTAGATGTATTTAGTGTAATTGCTGTTAGCAAAATTTATCAAATAAGACACAGATGTGAATAATATTTTTTATCACACAAAAGTAATTTATTACTCAACGTTTTTGTTTATTATGACTAAATTTATATTTAGATTTCGGGAAATCAGGATACCACAACTAGAATTTTTTTTAGAATTAAATAATTTATTGCAAGTAAATATTTTATATGATATTTCATCTATAAATGGAGAAAGTTTACACTGTAAGAGAAATTATATATTAATATTAACTAAAATTTAATACACTTTCCTCACAAAGTATGAAAATTATTAATCCTAATAGCCATATATATATATATATATATATATATATATATATATTGGAAAAATATAAATGCATTCTTAAAAGGGGAATATTATGAATACGTTTCGAAAGTTCCCGAAACATGTTCTTGTTGTTGAGAAAAGTATATAAATTATAGATTCTTTTAGTTTCTAAACAGATATTTTAACTATTTTAACAAAGTAACTTTATTGAAATATTATAATATAGACTCTACACTTCCAAAAATATACTTATCTCATAAATAATTGAATATAATAAATATATTATTCATATATTTATTCATTACGTAAGTATAATAAAAAATTGAAACAGAAAGAATAAAAACAATCTCTCCAATGATAAGAATAATATTATCTTATGTAAGTAACACTTTTCTGAAGATAATTCCAGCCAGCGGCTCTTTAAGAGCAGCATCATACCAAAATTTCCATTATTCGAAATCGATTAATAGGATTTTAAAATAAGATCATTGAACTGAAAATGGGAAAGTTCCTGTCGATAAAATTTAAAATAATACATTTTGGCAGGAGTTGAATATTGGTTAAGCATTTGCAGATTTAAAGGAATTTTGTAACACTTTAACTGTTTTGGCAAAATAGGAATAAACGTAAATGACATATAATGAATTATAGCGTAATTATTTTCAATGAAATATTTAATTGTTAACAGTATGTTTTTTTTTTTTAAAGTAAGTCTGCATGAAGTTTGCTTTATAACATTTTTTTTCTAAATTTATATTAAAAAATGTTTTATTACAAACATGTTAAAGGTATTATTTCTATATGGGATAGAGTAATACGGAATTAAAAAAACAGGGAAACGAAAGATAATGAAATAGAAAAGTCATTTTATAAAACATTTTTTGACAATAAAGAATTAATCGCTTATAAATTTCACATAGATACCAGATCATGTTTTTTAACTCAGAACTAATTAATATCACTCTGCCACATAATAATATTTTCAATCAATATCCAACTCGTAATGTTTCAAATTATTTTAATAAATCTATTTCAAATAAAAGGTAATTTTGTTTTTGTATAAACAAAATTTTAACTTACATTTCTCAGTCCCTCTTTTTATTTTATTTTTAATTTTTCGGAGAAACTCTTGTTTCTAGCTGACACATAAGATTTTTTTTTGTTTTCCTTTAGTAAAAAGAAAATTTCACATGGACATTTTTTTCTCTTATATCCAATTATTTCAATACATATCTGTAAAATATACAATATATATTCTCAATTTCAACAAGTTAATTCTCAAAGATTTTCAACAGAAATTCTAAGGGGAAAGTTTATTGAAATTCAAAATATACGCGTTTGTTTAATTTCGCGAGAGTTATTTATATTAGAACTTTCTTCAGAAAAGATATCCAAATTCATATAATATATTTCTAATTTAAATGCACAATTAAATTATTGTGTTTTAATTAATAACACTGGTTTACAAATTTAAACATTTTTTTATATACTTTTGATGAAACACCTATTTTCTTATTATACTACCTCTTACTAATAAAAGGCGCTATTTGAAAAAAAATCTATCACGTCGCATTTTTAAAATTTTTACATTTTTCAATATTCATATTTTTAATTCTATAATATATCTGTCACGTCACATTCAACATACCGGCATTGTCAACTTGGAATCTATATTCTATTTTCTTGTGTTTTTGTGAACTAAAGTGGTTTTGTTTTTGATAAAATGTTTTATAGAGTGTGTAAATTAAATTCTGGTCGTTTTTGTTACGTTTGTGGACAATTTATATTCGCAAAAAAGGAAGAACGATATCGGAATGTTCTAAAACAGCATATGTGCATCATTTTGGATCTTCAGTGATTAATCAATATAAAAAGTGGGTCCCGCATGTTTTTTGTGAAAGCTGTAGGCTTACTCTTATATGCTGGGCTTCGGGAGAAAAAAAGTATCATCATTTTGGATCACCAATGCTGTGGAGAGAACCTTCAAATCACGAAAATGACTGTTATTTTTGTTTGACCAAAAACTGCAGGCTTTAATTAAAAAAATTAACACAAAATTCAATATTCTGACATTCCATCAGTCTCAAATCCGATATCACATTCGTAAACTCTGTCACATCTTGTATGTGCAGGTATGTCATGTACGAGTTGCCAAGATAGTGACGATCTGTTTATGGAGGGTGAAAATTATGACGAATTCGTAATCGAAGATGATAAAACGCCACATATAATAAACCAAAATGAGTTGAACAACCTTTTGCGAGACCTGCAACTATCTAAGACAGTGGAACTTATTGACACCAAATGTCAAATTAACTTATTACCGAAATCGAAGTCAAATTTTCAGCAGTTATTTCACCAAAAAAAAAAAAAAAAAAATTGGTCATCCATAGAATCTTAAGAAATCATAAAGATGAAAATTATGGAAAAAAGATTGCTGTTTTATTAAAAAACTATCATGCAATGGGTGTGAACATGTCTCTGAAGGTACATTTTCCCCATTTACACCCGGATTTTTTTTCCGTAAAACTTGGGCGCCGTGAGTGACGAGCAGGGCGAACGTTTTCACCAAAACCTTAAACTTTTTGAAGACAGACACAAAGGTTTTTGGGACGAAAGTATGTTAGGGGACTACTGCTGGTCTATTTTAAGAGAAACAGATCAAGAAAGTTATAAAAAGAAGAGTAAAATTAATCGTTTCTAATTTTTTCTTTTTATATTTCATGTTATTATTATTTTTTTTTAAGTATTTAATAAATATTTTTTTAACTAGGCGTGACAGATTTTTTTCAATAATTTTCCTGCACTCAGTGCGCCAGAATCTATTAAAAAATACACATTTCGGTGAAAGTGTATAAACCATGTAAACCAGTGTAATTTTTATTAAAATCAGTTCATACTTGTCAGCCTAGAATTTACCAATATCACTACAGCAAAAGTAATATTTACAATTAAATTTTGATGCAGTTAAAAAAAAATAATAAAATAAAATTTTCTGTATAAAAAAAATATTTTTGTTATAAAACTGAATTTATAACTTATATAAATCCCACTTTACAGTTACATTTCAGAAACTCTAATCTTATTTAATAAACTTTGTGTCCGAAACTTTTGTGATTGTCAGACTTCCAAAATTTCTAACAAACGAATGAAACATTTTAAATTTTATTCTCACACACCCAGTTTCAAACAAATACAGCAAAAACTTTTAATGAATATCTGTAAAATATACAATATATATTCTTAATTTCAACAAGTTAATTCTCAAAGATTTTCAACAAAAATTCTAAGGGGAAAGTTTATTGAAATTCAAAAAATACATTTTTGTTTAATTTTGCGACAATTATTTATATTAGAAATTTCTTTAGAAAAAATATCCAAATTCGTGCAATAGGTTTTTAATTTAAATTCACAATTAAAACATTGTATTTTAATTAATATTTTTGTATTAATATCAGTTCATACTTGTCAGCGTACAATTAATCAATATCACTACGTGAAAAGTAATATTTACAATTAAATTTTGATTAAAAAATAATAACAAAAAATAAAATAAAAAATAGTCTGATTAAAAAAGAATTATTTTTATTTATAAAACTGGATTTATAACTTATATAAATCTAATTTTATATTTACATTTCATCAATTTTAATCTTATTAATTAAACCTTGTGTGCGAAGCTTTTGTGATTGTGAGATTTACAAAATTTCTAACAAATTATTGAAACATTTTAAATTTTATTCACACACACCCAGCTTCAAACAAATACAGCAAAATCTTTTAATGAATATTTGTAAAGTTCTAGCTAAATTTTTAATTTCAAAAGGAAATTCCTAAATGTTTGAATGAAAACGTTTATTGAAATTTGAAAATGTTCTTCTATGAAGTTTTGACCAGAAATGTTATGTACTATTAGATGTCTCTAAAAAAATGTTTAATCATTATACTTCAGTTCTTTTAAAATGTGTCGGATCTTGTGTTCGCAACATACAATTAATTAATATCGCTATTCAAAATAAAATTTTTTAGGATAAATTTTCGATGTTTTTGTTTAGACATATTAAAAAAAAACAATTTTTACTGATGTAAATTTATATTTCTCAGTTTCCCATTTTAGTTATCAATATTGCCATACACAAAAGTTTTCTTCATCCATTTACTTTAAGCCATTTTAGGTTCATCCATTCTTGTTTTGGGAGACTACATTACACAAATACATTCATTCATTTCACATTTGAATGTCCAGCCAATACAGACATAATAATATATACAAAAAATAATAACTGCTCATTTTTAAAAGAAAGGTTATATATTCAGAATTTCAAAAAGATATTCTTAAATGCTGTGAACGTAAGTCTGTGAAGAAAAACTTGGAATATATTCTTTAGTTAAATTTTGGCAAGAAGCATTATTTATTAGCAGTTATTTACAAAAGAAAATTCATTTAAACTTTTCCCTTTATAATTTATATGTGCATTTTATTCACTACTAACTGACCCGCCCGTCGCTGCCCGGGACCGTAACATTAAACAAAACTCAAGTTTGTATCATTTTATACCTTCGTAAAATTTTTCAAATGAATCTTGTTTCGGGGGGCACCACGGCCTTCGGCAGCGTCTAGTGTGTTCCCAAGTCTAGTGTGTCCTCTTTCTGAACGAATTTGTGACCTGGCACCCGCTGCCTAAGGCATCCGAGAGCCCTCCACACGTGCCGGAGATAGTCGAAAACCAAGTTGAATGAGCCAAACCTCGTAGTAATCACGCCCGCAGAACCGGAGACAAGAGTGCGTCCACTGGCGGTGGAAGGTGCAACAAAAATCTGTAAGAAAATCGTAAGCAAATTTGAATGAACTAATTCCCGTTGAAATCGGGGCTATAGAACCGAATGTTTCTCCAGGTGGTGGAAGTTACTCCATGTAAATTTAACGAATTACCTAAAACATTAATTGAAACATTTTGGAATCGACACCAAATCATTTTTGTCCACGAGCAACTAAGAATTATATTCAATAAAATTTTGATGTAATTTTTTTTTTCAAAAGAAAAACTTATGTTTTGAAAGGACATTTTGGAGGAAAAATTTTATTGAAATTCTAAAATATTATTTTGTTCAATGCCGGCGCCGTATTTTTTGTGTCAGAATTTGTTTTAAAACAAAGAAGAAATTAACATTTGTTTAAGTTATTTTTCATTTAAATATGCGCTTTGATTTTCTAAATAACTTTTCTAAAACACTTTGAGACAACGTAATAAAATATATTTTAAGAAATAATTGAGATAATGAGATATTGTAAATTTTATGGTTTCTTGTTATCCTTATTAGACTTTAATTAGTGTCAGAATCAATGGAAACTTTGAAAAATGCCCTTTTATGAAAATAAAAATGTTATAAATTAAAAATAATAATAAATATTATTAAGGAAAAGAATTTAGTTTTATACTTTCAAGTATCTCTGTAGGTATGAAACTGGCTGTAATTTACTGCAAACGCTTATTCTATAGAAACAAACACAGTTAAAAAGCACTCTGCAACATCATAAATATTGCTCTTAAAAATATTATTGTCTATTTAATGCATATTTGCGGATTTATTACATCGGCATTTTCAGATTAAAAGCAATTTTATTCTGCAGTTTAAAGTGATAGTTTGCTACTTATTGCAGTTTAATGATTATTATAAAATATTTTAAAGTTTTATACAATCTTTAAATGCTTGGTTTTACGTGTATGTATGTTTTCCAAGTATACACAATCGTAAAGAATTTTTTCGCTGGACATAATGAACGGTTTCGTGCGATGCAGAGAAGAGATTTGGGAAAATGTCCGTTTTTTTGACATAATTCATATATACGGTTGGGTGGGTAGACGTTAGATTGAGGAGGTGTGTGGTGGAGTTGTATGGAAAAATAATATGGAAAAATAAAATGGTTAATTTATATTATTAATATATAAAAAAAAATGGGAGCATTTTGATTTACACAATTGTTTGATAATACACATTTTATAGTGGACTGCGATGTGATATTTCTATATGTATATTAATTTAGTTAGATTTACTTATTCATTATTTAATTAATTTAAATGAATTTATATTCATTAATATTAAGAATGTATTTGATCTAATGATTTGGATTAATACCTATGGTGGACAATATCATATTTACTTCTAATATAATGTTTACTTTTATACAGTGTTAATATAATATGTTTTAATTTTATTAAGTGTTTATATTTTATTTAACTTTGTATGAAGGAACATTATTTGTGACTAATTCATTTCAATATTTAATCAATATTAATTTTAAATTATTTGTATCTTAATTCAAATATTTGGTATTTTATTTTAATTTAATTTAATTGATGTTGAATTTTTGGTACAGTTATTTAATCGTTTTTGTCATTTAAAGGTACATATATTTTTATGTTGCTTCAATTATTAATTTTTCCATCTTACTACTTATTTATAACATAGAATTATTCATTTATACATCCATTACTTCTATGTAATTCAATATTCTATTTATTAATTAATTTCACTTGTTTATTATTTAACTAATGGCTATCATTAAGATAGTCATTTGGTTTAATTATTAAACAATAATTTCCATCCATTACTTTCTATTCAGATTATATTCACTTTTACCAATAGATAGAAGCACTATTTTAAGTTGCTTTAATAATTAATTTTTCCATCTTAATACTTATTTATAACATAGAATTATTCATTAATACATCCATTACTTTAATATAATTCGATATTCTATTTATTAATTAATTTCTTTTATTTATTATTTAACTAATTAGTATCATTTAAGATAGTAATTTGGTTTAATTATTAAACATTAATTTTCATCCAATACTTTCGATTCAGATTATAATCACTTTTACCAATTGATGGCAGCACTAATGTTCCTGTTTACTTTACAATCCATAATATTCTAACATTATTTCTGGCATCATTGCAATTTATATTTCTAAAATTGGCAACATGTAAGGATTTTTTTTTGCAATTCATTCCCTAGTCATGGTTGAGTTTCATGCTGGTTCTTGAGGTGCAAGGTATCTTTTTTAATCTTTATGGATTTTATACTTACTGACTCTATTAAATGTTTTCTCTGTAAATTATAAGTATGGCTTCTTTCCTTTTTAATATTGCATTTTATTTTTCATTTTATCACTGGTTTGCATCATTGTTTATGAGATGTAGTCCCAAAATCATATTTTTAGCAATGTATGGCTAATATGATGATGAAACATCTCATTTCATTTTATTTGTGGTATTTAGGCATTTGGGACTTGATAATTCTGTCTAAATTCCACAAATTTCATTTCATTTCATTCATTTAATTCCATTTCTTCAATTTTTATTCAATTTTTATTTAATTTCTTATTCTTTTAATATGTTTTTGTTTCCATATTAAGTGTGTTGGGGAATCTTTCATTGTCAACTAATTATTTCATTGTTTAAGTTGGTGTTATGATAATGTTTCATTTATGGTTATATATATATATATTACAATAACAAATTAAATTATAAATGGATAACATTGGTGATTATAACTCATAAACATATCTATTTGCAATATATATAAATATAAATATATATAGTTTTTATTTTTGTCTATGAATAATTAAATTTAACAAGTATTTTAATTACTGCATTGCATTAATTTGATTGAAAAACAGTAGTAATACTATTAATTATCAATTTTATAAATTTTGAGATATTTTGAATTGTTTATGAATTATTTAATTAGATATTTAAATTAATCTATGAAATATAAAATATATTTACAATGTAGTATAAATTAAACATTAATTATTTAATAACAAGTCTAATATATATTTAAGTAGTAGTAAAAATAAAACATTAATTATTTAATAATATGTCTATAATATCAGTGGATTAACACAGCTGGCAGCAAAAACAATTTGAATTAAAATAATATCTCTTTTACATAATATATTCTTGTTAAGAATATCTGAAATGCTGTGCAAGTTGAATTAATTCTGTGTAGATTTATTCATATAGTAGTATTATATTTTATTTGAATTTAAAGTAAAACTACAAGTTAGTATTGTTTTTTAAAGTTTATTTATATAATTAAATATAATGAAGTGAGTATGTAACTAATAAAGTGGATATCTAACTAAATATTAATTATGAATTATTATAATACCAATAGATGGCGACACTTTACCTTTCAGGTAGTTGTTGATAATATTGTTAATATTATATTTAATTTAACTATAGAGGGAGCTATTGATTGTATATTAATTTTACTTTCAGGAATTAAAATTGGATGGAGTAATATATATTCACGGATATAATTTTGTTATAAGTGTATTAAAACCAGAATTATTTTGTGTGTTTTTGAATCATTTTGTGTTTGGGTGTCATCAATGGGGATGTGTTAAAAAAAAAAGGTGTGCTCTCAACTTGTCTTTCAAATCATTTCTCTCAACTCGACTTAGTCAACATGTATGATGCATTGCCATGTGGATGTGAATGTTATGCAGAAGTTGTGACATTTTAAGGATGCTGTATAATTATTGTGAGTAAAATATTTTATCTACACTTTACGCGTTCATATTTCCAATTTTATTATTTCAAAACTGTTATCTCGTGGTAATTTCGTTAGGTGTTAAATAGTTTTTGTGATAATCGATGTGAGTGAAATATATTGTATATTCTTAATGGTTTTTTACTTCCTATTTAAAGATTTCCAAATTTTAATATTTCCAATTGTTGTCTGGTAATAATTCAGTGTACCTGGATGATTCTACTGATCTTAGCATTATGCCAGTAGAATTATGAAACACTGAATTATTATTTAAAACACATGTGGGTGCATCCAGGCTGATGAGTACATGTGCATGTGTTTTTTCATATCCAATTCATATTTAATTCTCATGTGATCCAATTTTCCATTGTATATGGTTCATATTTAATTTATTAATCCATTTGTATTTACTTAATTGCAACTCCAATTTATAATTTTTTTTCCCTTTCTCTCTATTTCTTTTTTCTTTTTTCAATATTCTTTAGGTATGAGTAAAATTTGGCCAATTACCATTGAAGCACAAGCTATGGTAATATTATGTTTGCACATGTTAATTATTAGCTATGTGGTATTTTGTATACACAATATCATTAATTATCTCTTTGGAGATTTAAGTAGAATGATAATAGAACTTGATATGTTTTTTGAAATTCATAGATATTATAATTATAATTATATATATATATATATATATATATATATATATATATATATATATATATATATATATATATATATATTAATATTTATTTATTTTTAAGAAGGATTATAGTTTTCATCTTACATTTGAATGTAATGTCTTCTATTTGAATATATTAAATATAAGAATGACTGTTTCAGATCCTGTTTTAGAATGTCCCAAAAAGGAATAAGCATTATAATTTAAGTTTTAATTGTTTTGAGTTTTATTTTTATTTTATGGAACATTATTTCAGCTATGAGCAGAAAGGTTTCATTTCTAAATTTATTGTTTGGAAATTTAAATAAATTTGAATTCTAAAAATGAGACTATAACTACGTATTTAAATATTTTTTTTAAGTGAAGAACATAATTTGACGTATTATAGCATCATTAATTGGATTTTCTATTTAAGAAATAGTTCTGTGGTTTTAGTTCGGATTATTATTATTATTATTATTATTTTTTTTAAATCTGTTTGTTGGTTGAAACCTATAAACGATACATATTCATAGTTTTCATTGATTTAATCTTCCGTAAATTTCATTGATATACCGCAGTCTAAATAGAAACTTGTATGACTTAATAACATTTAGAAAGCAATATAAATGATATGTGATGTCTGAATATCAAAGATATTGATAAAATAGGAAAAAATAAAATGACCACAAAGATATTGTATGAGATTGAAAAACAAATATTACTTTGTCGATATCCATGACACTAATGGAATGCCAGATTGAAGTTCAATATTCTATATGATAAAATTGTTCGTTACTTTTATTTAATAAAAATCTTTATATGAGAATACAGACTGCGTAAAAATTAAATATTGTAATGTCTGCGAAAATGCATATTTTTAAATAATTAAATATTATGCTTATGAAGATATACTTTATAATAACTAAATACTGTAATCACAATAATATTATTAATATATTCCAGAAGCTAATCACATTGGTATGTTAAGTTGTATTCTTAACTTATTTTATTATTTAATAAATCATAAATACATTGCTAACTATTTATTTTTATTAAAACAAATTTATTACTAGTTTAATATTTTTAAATTTATGTGACCATGAATTAAGTTATTAATGATAATGTTTTTCATTTGATGGATGTCATAGAAAGTTTACATTTTGGAAGTGTAAATAAATAAAAAAGTTATATTTTCTATCTGTTAAGCATGAGTATTTGCTTTATTGTTTTCAATATATGCATGTAAAACAAATATTTCAGTCTACTTTCTTTAATGATGTCATTTTTCCGTGTATCCTGCCGTATAAGTAATGGAAGCCCAGATTCTAGTCGTAGATTATATTGTCACTTCATGTTCTGTAATTCGATATGTTGATTAGATGTTTCATGGAAAAATAGTCAAAGAAGAGTGATAAAAATTGGGCTTAGAACTTCATCTAATTACTGTACTGAAAGGAAAGTTTTTCATTAGTGAATGTGATATTCAATAATTACTGCTTTTAGTAAAAGTAAAATATATGTTTGAAAAAATTCATTGAATTTGGAATAAAAGAAGATAATACATGTTAAACTTTTACCACTACAATAAAAAAATACTTTTTTATAAGCAATTTTCAGATGCAAAGTTATAACATGTCTAAAAATATATTTATTGTGTTTATGGCTCCGCTTCATAGTTAATTTTAACAATTAAATCTTAAAATAAAGGATCTGAAAGTTAGCTGTATAAGTCACACGTTATCTTACTTTACAAAATATAAAAACTCGTATTGTCTGAAATCCATTTTTTTTAAATATTATACATAAGAAATATAAGTATAGAATAATATAGATCCGAAAATACATAAATATAACTTTTAAGATGTTTACGTTAAACACGATTTCACACAAAAGTTCATGGGCTGCTTATTCTTGTAAATTATATTGATAAAAAGATGTTATTTTCGATGTTTTTTAAATTTCATTCTAAACTGTTTTATGTAAAGTAATTAAATTTTAAATAAATTGAATTAGCATGCCTTATACAAAGCAACAATTTCTCAACAGAGTCGTACAAAATTCTGAACATTTCACACAAACAGACATTGTTACAAAATATAACGTTTATAAAAAAATATTTAAAGCAATAGGAAATAAACGATTGTAAATATTTTATTTATCAAACTGTTGAATATTTTGCTTAGAATTAGTACATAATTACATTTTCAGTGTTAAAGTATAATAAATAAACACTTAAATATTTACATTTAATTACATTTCAACAAATATTTTTTGAGAAAGCCAAAAGCGATATTTCTCTCCTTTATGATTAAAGGTTTTATTACAAATGTTTAATTAGGACAGAAAATATTCCTTCTAATATCTGTTCAATTTCTTAGTTTTATCCGTTTATATTAGTATAAAGAGATAAAATAAAAAGCAATTAGTGGTATTAAATGTTAAATAGATTTAAAAGATGTAGTAAATGATTTATCAATGTTAAACGTTTCGTATAACATAGGATTTGTTAAATTAATTAAAAGTTTAAAAAGTTTTTAAATAACGGGTATTTCCGGTTTATTGAACGAGGAGTTGGCTTTGAATAATTTTTAACGGCCAAATTGAACAGATGTTGTTAGAAAACTTTTGTTTTTTTTTTCTATTTAGCAATAAAAGTACTACAAGGAAAAGTGTCTAAGATTTAAAAAATGTTTTATTTTATTAATGTTGATTTGTCTTATTGATTATAAGCTTAAAGACATTGACATGCTTAAAAACGGATGAAGACATTAACAATTATCATTATTCAGTTATTTTTACGTAAAAATTCGTGCTTTTTGACATATTCATTAGCTATTTTTGATCCATTTACATCAATAGCATTTTAAGAGGTAAATGGTCATTGTTTGAACCTTGAACATCTTAGATTGTTTTGCAACTCGCGCAGTTCATATGTATCCCAATTTTCTTCAATTCCTTGTCTTATTGTTTTACAATTCCAGCTTGTTATGCTTGAGATTACAAAACTAAGTTTTATAGCAATACATCATGAATGGATATATTTGAAATTTTTACCATTTAAAAATAATAATTTTATACCAAAAAATACTTACAAATCAACAGTGTAATAATATCGAAACATTTTAAAACAAAGAAAATAAATTGAGTTTGCTTTACTAGTTTCAAAATATATCCGGCAACACATTCAATGTTATTTATCACTATGTATCAGTAATAACGTTCATTTGATCTGCAAATTCTGAAATACAGTGTGTTTTAAAGAAAAATAAAATCATACATTAAAACTCTTTAATATAAACATTTTCAGTAAAGAAAAATTTAAAATTAAAAAAATTGCCTTTTACTAATTGTTTAATCCCCCAATACTCCTTCATAGCCTACTAGAATAGAGATATAAGGTAAAAAACATGTAATTATATTAAAATTGAGCTTTATAAGAAATGTAAAGTGGTTTAAACAAGCTATAATTATTCGTGTAAAAAACTACATTTTATATCAAAGTAAGCTTTTAATATTTTGTTAAGGTGCGTATGTGGAATGGGTATATTTTGATCAATGAATTTATTTGGATTAGTATTAATGATTTTTGTTCTAACGTCATTTAATAAAATTTCTAAGTTTCTAAGTATCTATCAACAAACATAAAATTTAGAAATAGAAATTTGATTATTATTTTTTATTTCATTTATGTCCATTTCGCACAATCTGTAATATTATACAAATCTTAGTACAGTTTCCCTATACATAAGGAGTATTATTTCAAAACATATAGGCCAATTATTACTTTTGAATAATATTCTCTTACCTCATATTAAATATATTTCAGATTTAAATTTTGTAGTTAATATTGAAGATTAAATATGTAGTGTTAACAAATATAAATGATTGTTAACATATCTGACAACATTTATGCTTTTATATTACCACTAAAATTGAATTGAAAGTTTTGCATTATTTAATCACGGATTTCGGCGATTAAATACAACATTTACTGTTAAATTTTAGTTGTAAGAATAAAGTGTAAACGTTGGTAGCTATGTTGTTAACTTTTTTTTAATAAATTGAAAAAAAAATGCATACACTATAACGTCTAATCACACTTTCTGCATTATATTAAATGTAAAATTCTTTAATATGGAGTAATTATGGATTAATATCTTTAATTAGTATTCTTTAATAGGAAAAATCGATTAATATTTTTTTATAACTAGTTTTACGAAAGAACTTATTAATTATATCAGAAAATACCTCTTTAAATGTATATTCAGTCTCTTAATCTTCTTCCTCATATTAGCATAGAAGTTGAAATATAAACAGTATAAGCATATTAATTATTACAGTTATTTAGATTAAATATTAAGCTGTTTTATTAAGGTATAAGCATTCGCACGTTATTGATTTTATAATGAAGATTTTTTTTTTCCATTTCTATAATAAAAAAGAGTTTCTCCTGTTTTCAGCAATGAGTTAGTTCCAAAAGTTTTCCCTTCTTATTATTTCCCTAAAACCATTTCACAATTTTATTGGAATTTTTATGTTTATTTGTAACTGTCAATGACCTTGAAACCAGGAAAAGGAGTTACAGATATTATTCTTATAAATTTTAATTAGTCTGTTATTTTTCTACGTAATTCTTACATTTTAAAGTTTTTTTTTACCCATTTTTCTACTTTCTACTCTTCCTGACAAATAGTCAGAGAAGACCCGTCTAATTTACTGTCGTTTAAATTTGATTGGCTGGCTATCTCTCTCCTGATTAGCTGATGAAATTGTCAGCACAATCTTCTAGTTTTCTTTCATTTTGTAGTGCAAATATGCTGCATTTATACTTTTTATTGTCCAGGCTCCTCTAAGATGTGATATAGAACAACACATATACAGGCAGTGGAGTTGTTTACAACCGAGAATCCCATTGAAACAATCAACTGTTTCTGTATGCAAAATATATAAAACAATTGTGTACTTTTATTTTATATAAGGGTCATTACTGCAAAAAAACTTTATATCCACTAATAATTTTAAGTAATATCTCTTTGCTCTCAATTTATTTCATGTTTTAATTACCCTGGTTATATAAAGTATCGCATCTAAAAATGTATCAGTGAACAAATGAAAACTATACCAATCATGGCAATTTATTAAGAAAGTGTGTTTCTTGTACTATAAAATAATATTTTCTGCGCTAATGTACGTTGGGGTAAAGAAATTATTACATATATTTAGTTAGATTTAAGGAATGCTTTCATTAAAAAAAATTGGAAGTCCTTGTAATATGCTTTATGTTGCTATACGTTAAATGGATTTATTGAAGAACGTACTAATTATACGATAAAAAAGTATATTTTTATTCTAATTTAGCCAGTGAAATTTCCACGTATACTAACAGAAAAGGAAAATAAAACATGCAGTGAACATACTTAATAGATTTAGGAGAAATTTTAAATAATTTTCATAAACATAAATCAAAATAAACATAATGTATGATAACATTATAAAAATGATTACGTAATTTTATTTTAAATAATCTTCAAACGACCGACGCAACGCTTCTTTTTTGTCTTGAAATAGCTGTGTTGCATGCGACCTATTTTTTTTTCTTCTTTGGGAATTTTTGGCAATGGACAATTTTCCTGTCATGCTGATACTTAATTTTTCTATATTTTCTTTGCGTTTAATAGTATTCCATAAAATATAGCTTGAAATATGAATATAAACACACACATTTTATTTATTCAATTTCTTTTTTACTTAAACATGTGAGTAGGAGATATTACAATGTTTTCTTATTGAAATGTATTTACAGTAGCAAAGCTATAGGGAAAATAAAATATATGAAATACATAACAGATGAAGTTTAATAAGAAATTGCAAATGTCTGCATACATAATATTTAAATTTACATGATCATAAATGAAAGTGTTTTATACAATATTATTAAAATGAAATTAAATAGAAAATTTTATTACAATGGTTCCCAAACTTCTCTGTCTATCCACTACAGAATTAATTCCTAAAACAGTGGTCCTTTGGACTATATCTTATACCTAGCCTTTTAATGGTATTTAGAGGTAATGTTATGCAATTTAAGAGTTTCAAATAGATAGTAAGAGAATGGAAAGTGAAGGAATTTCACAATATTTTTGCAATGTCCATGCAATTGCATAGTAATTTAAAATCTTTGAAATTTACCATATTAGATAATTTGATTTACATTACAAATGAGTATATACGATTTTCTCCAAACTTGACCATAAATACATACAGTGGTGGTCAAAAGTTTGGACATTTTTTGAAAATTTCATGTTTTTCAACTTTGTGTGCCTGTAGAATATATTAATTTTAACTTAAATACAAACGTTTATATATATCAAATTGAAGGTAATTTAAAGCAGAATTTAATAATAAAAACAGTATTACAATATCTGTATTACAAAAAAAGTTATGCTCATTTTAGTAGAACAAACAAACACAAATCGTTTTGAATAAGGACGTGTTTTGTAATAAAACCGTACTAGCCAATCACAAACATTGTTCTGAGGACCAATCAAATGTCTGTAACTATAGTTTAGGTTGTTTGGATTGTAAAAGAGTTATTGTTGTGGAAATATTTTGCGGAATGATGCACACTAGTACAATTAAATGGAGTATTGCTGTTTTTGAATATTTAAAGTCCTTTTTTTAAATTAAACTAATTTTAAACAAGAAGAACTAATTGGACATCTACAAAAAGAAGCCGAATTGTCATATTGAGAGAAAATGACTTCTCTTATCCTGAAATTGCAAGGCAAGTTGGTGGTTCAGTGACTTGTTCTGGTGTACGAAAGTTCTGTTTACGTTATGAAAAAACGGAATCAGTGGAAAATAAGGCCAAATCAGGCTGAAAAAAATGCACAAGTGCTACTGCCGATAGAAAAATTAAACGGCTATGCCTTCAAGATAGAAAAATTTCATCAGATGCTATTAGATGTGAAATGAATGCAGCGGGTATTGCAGTAAGTTCAAGAACAATAAGAAGAAGGTTATCAGGATTTGGACTATAATCTAGAATTCCAAGGAAAAAAACCATATTTAAATCAAAAGCAGCGCGAAAAACGAGTTAAGTGGGCAAAAGAACACATTAAATGGTCAGAAAATCAATGGAAGCAAGTAATCTGGAGCGATGAGTGTAAAATATCGCTCTTTGGTACTGATGGTAGAAAATACGGGAGACGTAAAGTAGGTAAAGCACTTCATCCTGATTGCATTGAAGCAACTAAAAAAAACTCAACAAATTTCATGATTCGGGTATGTATGTCTGCAGATGGTGTGAGCCGAATTCAAGTGATTGATGGCATCCTGAATGGCAAAAAATACATCGAAACTGTCCTGGAACCAAAATTGATACCTTACATCAGGGATCTCTTCCCCAACAACGCACCATTTATTTTTCAGCAGGATTCAGCTCCATGCCACACAGCAAATGTATGCAAAGCATGGTTTCAAAATAAAGGCATAGATATATTATCATGGCCAGGAAACAGCCCTGATCTCAATCCAATTGAAAATTTGTGACGACGTTTGAAAATTCTTGTACGAAAAAAACGTCCATCCAATAAAAGACAACTTATTGAAGCTATAATTGATTCTTGGCACCATGTGATTACGAAAGATGAACTCCAAACACTCGTTCACTCGATGAAAAGACGCTGTGAAGTTGTCTTAAAAAATAAGGGTTATCCTACTAAGTATTGATTGTGTAAGTATCACTTTTAAAAAATGCAAATCTAAGATAGATCTTACTATTAGTTGCATAACTTCTTTTGTAATACAAATATTGTAATACTGTTTCTATTATTAAATTCTACATTAAATTGCCTTCAATTTGATATATAAACGTTTGTATTTAAGTGAAAATTAAAATATATTCTACAAGCACACAAAGTTGAAAAACATGAAACTTTCAAAAAATGTCCACACTTTTGGCCACCACTGTATATGTTTCTATAATTTCAATAAATTAAGCCATTTATTTCACAATAGGTTTTATATTGTTGGTGACATAAACCATATAAAATAACGGCTTATATTAAAATAGGCTTATAATAATTTTAGGCAATAATTGTTTGTCTATAATGGAAAATGTCCTATGACATATGTTTATATAGTGTATGTTATCCATTTCTAAAAAAAAAAAAAAAGAAACAAAAAGAAAACAAAACGAATTTTATTTAAATAATCGCTAGAGCTAATAAATGATTGGAAAGAAAAAAAGTCATCCATATATCCAGTATATAAGTGACTGTAAACACCTCATCTACCAAACTATTGAAAATATTTTATGTATAACACTTACTCTTATATTCTGTGCTAAAGTCTATTAAGATAAACACATAAATATTTACATTTAATTAGCCTTCGACAAATATTTTCTAAGGATGTTGAAAGAACATTGTAACATGATTTATGATAAAAGGTTTTATTAAAGAAAATTATTAATTAGTACAGAGAATATCCCTTTTAATACCTGTTAGGTTTTCTAGTTATTTTGTTTATATTAGAATAAGGAGAGAAATAAAAATAATGTAATGATATTAATACCTAACTAGATTTAGAGAATGTATTAAATGATTTTAACAAGCTTCAATCGTTTGCGTAATACATGATTTTTTATATGAGATGTAAGTATCGATATTTCTGGGAAACAAAATATTTTCTATATTTTTTAGTATTTTTGTTTATTTTAATGCCGTTTGAAAATTTTATGGCACTTTGTAGGTAGGTAGAAATTTAATTTGTATTGTGTTAAGAGTGATGTTTTTAACTTTAATGATTAAAACCAATATGTATGATATGCAGATATTGAAAATATTTCAATTTACTTAACTACATATTGTTGATAAATGGATAGATGCATAGATGCATTGTTAATATTAACACTATTTCCTTAACGTATTATATTAAATTTGTTTTAGTTATTAATTTTTATGTTTGTGAAAATGATTGGATATGTAAAAGGCAAAAAATAAAATGAGTGCAAACACTTTTATTGACTGATTAAAAAAATACGATCTTCATGAAATATGTAATAATATTTGTCTACATTAAAGGATGTTAAGCTATAGTTTTAAATATTTACAATAAATTCGTTTTCGGTACATAAGAAAGTTAAAAGTTGTTTCTATGAAAGTTTAAATTGTGTATTTATGTGCTTTAATGTAAGTAAATTTACTAAAGATATACGGTGTTCGGTTAGAAAAAAATCTTTTTAAAGCATTCGATGTTTTTGGTTTATATTAAGAAAAACAAGTGTGGAAAAAGTTTATAAGAGTATTAATAATTAACAAAATTTAAAGGCATTGTTAATTGGTTTTTATGATGTTAAACCGTTCGAATATATACGAATTTTTCCATGAAAGTAAAATGTGACTACTTTTTAGGGTTTTTGGAAATTTCTGCCAAAGTATTTCTAAGAAACTTTTTAATTATAATGTTCTCCCAATGCCCTTTAACAGATTTCATTATTTTTTGTAAATCTAGTAATGTACCTAATAAACTTTAAAACTTAAAAGTCGAGTTATAAATTTTATAAATTTTTAATTAAATTGTTGTCGGTTTCATGTACACTATTATACATATTGAACAGCTCAGATTTTACGAACTATAATAACAAAAAACTGCGTACATTTATTTTACTAAAAAGCCATGATTGAAAAAAAATTGTTTGTTTTGAAATTGGTTTGTTTAATGTAGAGTAAATATATTTCAATTACAAATTTTGCAGTCTGTGGAATATTTCATTGTAAATTAAAGAAAAATAAACCAATATTAAGCATTTTATCCCCTATTGGAGGAATAAGTTTCTTCCAATGTCCCGTCACAATTACAGTGTAAACACATATTATGGTGAAATACTAACATTTATAATGCATATTTTATTAAAAAATCAGAACAAAGATTAATATATTTTCTATGAAAAAATATTTTGCTAAGAAACTTATTAGGTAGGGTAGAAAAAACTAGTTACTTACCCATCATACGTAGTATAGGGTAAGTCTTGTAATCGTTTTAAAAATCGAAAAAAAAAATTGACGGATTTACACGTTTCAGAGACTGGAGATTCCGAAAAACATATTTTTAGAAAAAAAAAATTGCCGTCCGTCTGCTGTGTGTGTATGTAAACTCTCTATCCCCCGAACAAATTGAGATAGAGACTTGAAATTTGGTATGTACTTAGTATGTAATAATGGGAAGAAGCTTATTGAATTTCAGTAACCTCGATTATCCGGAACTATTTTTTTCGAACTCTCGAAATATTCGTTCTGAGAAAAGGTATATAAAAATTTTCGAAATTGTTTATTTTAAGGAGTGACTATAAAAGACAATAAAAAAACATAAATTTTGCATAAAGAATGAAGTAGATTGGATAATTAGTTGCCGAGATATTTGTAATCCCATTTTCCACACTCTTAGATTTTTCATGAACCTGTATTTCATTCAAATTTCAATTCAAAGATATATTTTAATTGGAAATGATACACTTAATCCGACGCTCTAAACTGCTAGTTAATATGATAATCGTCTTTAGAATTATAAGAATGTTTCTTTTACGCAGTTCAGTAATAGAGCATTTAAAGTTTAAGACGTCATCAAGCCACGATTTTATTCGAATTGCAAAAATTTTTATAAATAGTTTACACATGTTTTATTTTCATATTTTATATTATGCATATCCATGATGGGTAAGTATTACGGTGGCCCCACCGACTAGTTTTATTTTGTATTCAGTCTTCTGCATTTTCCGTTTGTATTGTCAAACTGAGAACTTCGATGACATTTTAGTGGTTTTATGAAACTATAACCTCGGTAATTTGTGCAATGCATGATTTTTATGTGTGTCTCGATATTTCTGGGTGAATGATTACTTCCTATTTTTAGAGCAACAATTTTGATAAGAATTTTCTTCTATAACATTTTTTCCTCTACTGCCGTTTCGTTTTGTAAATTTATTAGAAACTAGAGATGAAATTAAAAAGAGAAAAATACACAAATTTAATTTAATTTATATAGTATTAAAGTTATTACTAAGATTTATTAAGGGATTATAAGTATTATATAAAATTATTCAAAGTCTTATCACATTTAAAGTGTGTGTATTTCGTGTTACAGCGGCGCCGGAGGATGATTCGCCAAGTGACCAAAATTTATCTCCAAATTATAAAGGATGTATGGCATTATGATAGTATATGATGTATATAACATTTCGTGATGCATATTCCCCAGTTATAGTCATATATTACGCATATGTGACGTATATATATGACGATGCATGTTTCATTAAAAAATCATAACAGAGATTAATATTTTTGTAACATTGAGATTGACACATGTAAAAGATGTATATGATGTATATAATGCATATAAAACGTAAACAATATGTATATAATGACGTATAGGGCAAGTACATGAGTATTAGAAGTCTACATATGATGCACACATAAAGCTTCGATATGATCTTGGCGAAATCGTAACTGAAATCTTGGCATAATCGTAATTGTGGGGGCCACTATAACACGAAAGTACATATTTAATCAAATGTTAATTCGGTCAAGAGTTTTTTTTATAAAACTTTTAATTGTATTAAAATTCACTTTAATGGAAATTGTAGCCTCAGTGCCAACGCTTATAAATAGACCCAATTACGAAAGTTTAATCGATCGTATTTTTAAAATTTAGAAAAATAAAACTATATATAGTTTGTAACTGTTTTCATCAGGTATGGAAGATCAATTTCCAATTGTTGTAACTCTGTACCTTTCACTATCGATATTTTATATTATTCTAGCAAACAAACGTTTCTTGTTGAGACAGATTTAAAAAGCAAAATGATGCTTAAAAATTATTTATAAAGTCATAAAAAATTAGTAAATCGAGCAACAGTTTTCCAAAAAGAATAATTTTAAAACACATTATCTTCTTTCAAAAATTACAGTATTTATATGGAAAATGTTTCTTTAATATGCATTCTGTTACTGTTTTTTTTCTGAAATGCTTGTGTGACCAGGAGGTGTGTAATTAAGAAAATGTATCGTTATTAAACACGAATAATGTTTAGAGTACAAGTTGAATGGTTTTAATAAATTCAAATCGATTGCAAAATGTATAATAATTAAATACAGCAGATGTATTAATTTTAGTAAATATAATAAAATTAAATATAGTAAAATTAAATATAGTAATATAAACATATTTGCTATATTTTAAATATTCTTCGAAAATAAGTCAATTTCATTGTCTTGAAGTTGGTTGCGGTTTAATGTTCAATATTTAGCTAATTTATTCGTATTGGAAAATTTTACTATCATTATTCAACCTTTTTTGAATTTTTTTTATAAGTTTAACAATACTGATAATAATAATAATAATAATAATAATAATAATAATAATAATAATAATAATAATAATAAAAGAAACGTTGAATTTTAATATAATACAATATTATTGTTTCCTTTTCTTTTTCAAAGAATAAGAAGTACCAAAGTATATTTCCAAAAGTAGTACCAAAGTATGGAGTATGATGTACCAAAAGGCTAGTTTACCGAAAGCTAATTGAATTTTCGAAGCCACAGAAAATTTAAAATTATTAATTTCATAACTTAAGAATTCAATGAAAATCTAAAGTGAAAACTAAAGTGAAATCTTAAGCCAAAAACCGATCAAAAAGGTCAAACAATTCGTCTTGAATTAATAATTAAAAAAAATAGGAAAATACATGAACAACAAAATGCTTGATTAAAATTTGTAAAATTGCTTGTTTTTTCAAAATGCAACATAATAAACAATTTATTCATTCAAATAGCATAATATCCCTTTCCGATTTCTGAAAACTAACAGAACAAAGTACTATATACAACATTTGTATTACAACATTGAATAATGCTAAAATATATAATTACAGGGTATTGAATTAACAAAATCAGTGGAACGAAAAAGGAAAGTAAAATTCTAATAGCAGTTTTTATCAAAGATTTTGTAAAACAATTCCTATTGTCAGCATAAAGCACATAAATATTAAAATTATCTTATTAAATATGCTTTATCATTGATTTTTAAAGTTTTCTTTTACTTATATAAACAAATCAGTTTTATATTTAATATTCAAAGACTTTCTCTACCCAAAGTAGAGAGAGTCTACGAACATTTTCAGCTCTATTTACTTCAAATATTTCTGTAATTTCTACAGTATGCTTTAATTTAAAAAGTAAAGATTATTTTTTTCTGAAACTCTTTGTTTAATGAAGAAAAGAATCGAAAAATTATAATGTAATATCATCATTATATACATTTAAATAGAAAATGGAAAAGAAAATAATAAAAGAGTAAGATATAAATGAAAGTTACAAAATGAAAATGAACAGCATATATAATCTCTACGCAAACTAGAGAAAGTCTACGCAAATTTCAGCTCCTCTTCACTCAAATAATTCTGCAATTTTTACGGTATGTTCAAAATAAAATCAAAGACGAACATCAGACTCGAAGCCGCAAGGATCTTTCGATAGGCTCAAGGCTCCGAGCCCAACCCATTTCCAACGACTTCGAACAACTTTGAACCGAGGAGACCGAGGCCATTTGCCATTTGAACCAAATTTTGGTGCTGGAGTAGATCGAACCATAAAATGGTGAAATCCCGCTCCAATATTTGGAGCTAAGGTTGAACCATAAACCAAATGTTAGAACGTGGTTTCACCATCTTACGTTTGCAGCTACTGCAGCGCCAAAAATTACTTCGACCAAACAAAAAAAAATTAAGAATGTAAAATATAAATTAAAATTATCAAATGAAAGACATGTATAATATCTATGCAAAGTAGAAAAAATCGGCGCACAATTCAACTCCACTTTTTTCGAATAATTCTATAAATTTTACAGTATGTTCTAATTACAATTAAAACCGAATTGTTTTTCTGATAAAATTATACATTTAATTAAGAAAGTAATAGTAAAATTCTTAAAAGATGATACACACTATTATCGTTATTTTGTGTATTTAAATAGCAAATAGAAAAGAAATTCATAAAATAATAAAATAAAAATTTAATTTATGAAATGAAAAGCATATATAATTATAGTAATGTATTTATTTTTAGCTTCTTTATAAAAGAGGATAAGAATAAGGCAATACAATTAAAGTTAATAGCTAGTATAATTAAATAGCTTATCATGAAACAAATAAAACACATTTTTTTACATTAAAGAAATATATAGCAGAGATAATGATGCTTTAAATATTTTCATTTTATTTCTTAATAAATTACTGTTGAAAAGTTTCCCTTAAAATCGATATTATCATTTGTTTATTGAATGCATTCAAATGTAAATAGGTTCATTAAGGCTTCAAGAAAAAGTTATCTTTCATTCAAGTGAATAGAGCTGCAATTAAGCTGAAAGATAAGAGAACATTAAACATATTATTAATAACATTTTTTTAAAGAAAACATAAACATTTAGAAATAAAAATTTTATGTATCGATACTTATACTTTTTTGCACTTAAATATGTTAATACTTTATTTATTTTAATTATTTACCATTTTTTATGAATAAGATATCATTTGTATAACACTACCCATTTCTCAATTTTATTTAAATTTCTGATAATAATTTTAGTAATGGAATATAACGTGGAAACTGTTAAATTATATGCATGTGAATATCATTACATTCGTAGCTATTTTTAGCAGTGAATTCTCTTAATTTTAGACGCAACTATGGGCAGAAAAATTTTACAATAATTTCAAGAGTATTTGATTTACTTAAAAGTATTTCATACGAATAGAATAGCCAATGTTATACTTTTAGAAAATCATTATATTCTCAAAAATAAATCTAACGTAAGTCGCTGTACATTTGAACATTGGAAGCATTTTTTCAAAGATTTTATAAAAATAAAAATATATAATTTTTTAAAGATCAATTGTTTTAAGCTTTTTTACATTGTATAAATCATATAGACATTAATTTGTTATAACTTTCTGTATACTGTGTGTTTCTAAAATCTTATCTTATTTCAAAAAGCATAACTGACCTTAAAATAAATAATAATTTTTTTTTCTTTAGAAAATGACAAAAATGTGTTTATACGAAGTTTTAAATGCAATATTCCCAAATGTTAACATGACATTCTGCGGCTGGTTTACCATGGTACTTCGGTATAAATCCTTCTATACTAGATATTTTGGATAAGCCTAAAATGTGTATTACAGTAACAGTTAATTCTGTGACAATAGAAATGATACATATCACAATGGAGTATTTGAGGCAAAATTCTAGCTATTTTTTTTTCAAGTGTTTTAAAGTTGAAACTATTGCTGTTGACTTCCTATTAGTAAATTCATTTAATTAATGATACACACACATAAATGTATGCATTCATTAAATATATGTATGTATATAAATATATATATATATGTGTGTGTGTGTGTAATACAAAGTTTATTTATATGTTTAGTGTTTATAAGAGTAATTGTTGATGTGAAGTAATTGTTGATAGATTTATTTTATTTACAAATGATGTTTATTAAATTTGGTTAATTCTACTATACATAAAAGTTTAATAATTTACATAAATCATTAAATTCAAACCAATATTGTAAAATTTTGCTTTGAAGGAACTTTTATTTTGACCACTACATGAAAATTGAAACACATTCATTTTTTATGGTAAATTATTGTCTTTAATGTGGTACTAATATCATGATAAAAATTTGGATTATTGTCAATAGAGGTTTCAATAATCTTAACGTTTTCATTAACATTTACTGAAGGATAAAGAGAGACCATGTCCAGACTGGCAAGAATGATATTATCATTAATCGTAACTGATTTTATCCTTTCAACAGACTCAGCTGTATAATTACGACGTCATGCATGCAATGACGTAGCAACGATGTCATTTCTTATAATTTTCCTGCAATTTGGTTCAATATTCTAGGTAATTCAAGATAATCAACACCTGGAAATTCAACGTAAATAACACCCACCCCTCTTTTACAAGAATAGACTATCTTAGTTTTGCACATGCGTAAATGTATTTTGTTTTGTTTTTTTCGGCGTATGTATCATCTTCCGGTCCTAACCTTCATCCCCTTGAAAATGACAGCGTTTGCGGTCGAAAGATCTCGGTGGCCTATAACGTAAACTAACATCCTTACAAGTTTTTTTTTTTTTTATATGTTATATATGTATTATTTGTACTTGGTATTTAGCAAAGTTGAGTCTCTATAGTATAGAGATGATGGTTTTTGAATGTCTTTAATAGATTTCTATGCCCCACCCAAAACATTTATATATAAAAATGGCAAGTATATGGGGAACATTTTGATTTTTAAATTAGCCTTCAAAACTAAAAGCTGATGATTATAATACAAAAATTATCCGACAAACCCTGATAATCCTTTAAAAAGCTCTAAATATTACTGTCATCGTATCTAAATTTTTAAATTAGAGCTAAAAACGCTTAAAAATAACCCCTTTTTTATTTATTTATTATTATTTTTTAACTTTTATTATATCCCAAACAGAACACACCCATCTATAAGACATCTACAAGCTGTAAACCCAAGAAAACCGACACATCTATAAGAAGTCTACAAATATCCATGATACACCCTTTTCACCTCTTATGGAGATGTTATGTGTGATCTCTCTGAGTTCTATTAGACGTCCAAGATATCCAGGTAGTCTATGAGACCACGTCTATAAGACATCCAAGCATAGATCACTTTTCGACATGCAATATGTCTTATAGCCGCGCTTAAGACTTGGATTGTAGATATCCAGGGACATCTGATATGCGTTTATAAGACGTCTAATGCATGTCTATTTATTGATACTCAGTACTTCTTATAGATATACTTAAGATATCCAAGAAATTTCATCAGAAATACAGCCTTAGGGCAAAATTATTGAGCACCCCCATATTTATAATATATTTGGTAAAAATAATAGATGGATACAAATATTAAATTGTATACAATTAAGAATTTTCTTTAAAAAATAAGTTTTTTATTTTTTTTCAAAGATAGCAAACGCATAACTCATCTTTTAATGAAGCTATTTTCTTTAAAAAACTTTTTTTTTAATTAAATTTTGTTGTTCTGTTAAGCCAGTTAATAAATAATCAAGAAAATAATTATTGTAAGAAAAGACAAAATGAACTTAGTCTTCAAAAACGAAAATAAAGAAAGCTTATGTAAAAAAAAAAAAAAAAAAAAAAAAAAAAAACATTTATATGTAATTTTTATTATTTTATTTTTTAACATGTGTTAATAACAAAAATAAATTTTAAGAAATATTTATGCTGCTGAAGAGATCTTGGCATTTCAGGCAAGAAATATTTCAATTTCCATGATGATCTGTTAACTTATGACATAACAATGAAACTTCCAGAAAACAAAGTAATTTATAGTTTTGAAAAAGTAGGTGTTTAAAGAAAATGACTTCATTAAATGACGAGTTGCTTGTTAACTGTCTTTTTTTTTTTTTTTTTTTTTTTTACAAACCATAAACTTAAAAAGAAAATTCCTAAATTATATGCAGTTAAATATTTGTATATAACTATTACTTTTACAAATATATTAAAAATATGGGGGTGCTGAATACTTTCAGCCAAGACTGTATTTCCAATGAAATGACATTGTTTCCTTGCATGTCTTAAGTATATCTATATGAAAATTAGAATAATTCTTGCAGAAAATGTTAAAATATAATGGAATTTGTCTTCAACAATGAAAATAGAGAAATCTTATTTTTAAAATATACTTTAAATTTATATGTTACTTTTATTATTTTAACTTCTAATATCTGTTAATAAAAATTATACAAGTTTTAGGAAATATTTTCATTGATGAAGATAAGTGATTTATATACTTTGGCTTTTCCGGTAAGAGTTATTCTAATTGTCATGATTACCTATTAACTTGCATAGCATAACAATACTATGAAAGTTACTATACTATGAAAGTTTCAATTCTGAAACTTACTGAAAAACAAAGCAATTTAGTTTTTAAAAAAAACTCATTTTTTTAAAACAAATTGTTTAATTAAAAGTCGAGTTGTTAGTTTGCTGTCATTTTAATTGTAATAACTTAACCATTAAAGACACAGACAGCAGTTGTGAATTCTAAAATAATTGTGTCACTTGCGCTTCATTTACTCTCTTCCTAAACATCCTTCAATGTTGAAGTTCAAAATTTGTTCTACTTTTTCATTATTTTTATCAGTAAGTCTCCACTGATGTACAAAATACACCGCCATTGAATTTTTATAAACTATATTTTCTTTCTTTATTAAACATTTTTTTTATATAAATGCGATATCTATTACTTGAATACTATTACTAAACATCAGACACTACGACTAATATTCAGGCCCCTGCTGGCACTAAGGAATACGTGCCCTTGCACCCTCTGCCTGAACCACCCTTAATGATGGCACATGATTTAATATGAAAGTGCCAACATAACCCTCTGTCCACCGCCCTTTCAAGACATCCAGCATGGGCCTGCTAACACTTTGAAATAAGTTATGATAAAAATACGAGGGTGCTTAATAATTTTGGTAAAGACAACTGTAGATAAAAATACTAAATGTTTCATTCCAATAATATCAGTATATTATTCCCCCCCCCCCAAAACGAATATTTTGCAATGTTCTGCAACGAACCTTCAACTGATCACAAATGTTCTGTGGGAATAAAAAAATAAAACAGAGATTTTCTTGTATTTTGTATATGTAGGAGTGTGATTTCATCTTGTATAGAAATGCTAAAGACATTTCGTAAAACGCTAACACACACAAAAACCAAAGAAATGACGAATTTCACAATTTTACTCCGATCGAATGACGAATTTCGCTTTTTTCCCCCCTCGTAATAGACGATTTTTGCAATATTTTTGAGATTTTTCTCTCTGGTAACTGGCGAATTTCACTTTTTTTCTCAGAACCAATCATCGAACTCCGCAATTTTTTTCCCACGACTAATTCGAGAATTGCGAGATATTTTCCAACACTTCACTGATGAATTTCGCATTTTTTTTTTATCCGCGACTGATTGGCGAATTTTAAATATTTTCTTTTCACTGACTGGCAAATTTGTTCAGCTCTTTCTTAGGACCAATGGGCAAAAATTGCATTTATTTTTTTATTTTTTTTATTCAAGCGACTAATATCCGAATGTCTCGATTATTTTAAAAATCCACAACTGATTGTTAACTTTTGCGATATTTTCTTTATTGATCGATAAATGTTGCGGATTTTCTTGTGACAGAATGGAAAAAATTATGGGTTTTTACAAGACTGATTGACGAATTGTGATTTTTTTTCTGACAATCCAACGATTAATTTAGTTTTTTAACCTGCGACTGATAGGCGAATTTTGCATTATTTCTTTTTATCAATTGGAAAATTTTGTCGCTTTATCTTGGAATTGATTGAAAAAAATCGAGGGATTTCCCAAAACTGATCAACTAATTTAGTGGGGGTTTTTTTCAGCTGTAACTGATAGCCAAATTTTGCAATATTTTCTTTCTGCCGATTGGAAAATTTTGCAGTTTTTTCTTGTGACCAATTGGAGAAAATTGCGTTTTTTTTTCGCTACTGATCGACGAATTTCCCATTTTTCTCGACGATTTACTGACAAATTTCATGGTTTTTACCCACAACCGTTTGAGAAATTTTTGCGCTTTTTCTTGGCAAAAAACATGAAATTTCAATCAAAAATCCTTCGGTTGATAAACATATTTCACATTTTTTGACCCGCGACTGATAGGTGAATTTTGCAATATCTTCTTTCTACAGGATGGCAAATTTTGTCACTTTTTTGCGACCGATTGGTAAAAGTTGCCGGGTTTTTATGTGACTGACCGGTGTATTTCAGATTTTTTTTCCGATGATCCACTGACAAAATTCATGTTTTTTTTTTTTAAACTGCAGCAGCTGAAGAACTTCACGATTTTTCCCCATGATCGACTGACAAATTGTGTGAGCTTTTCCTGCGACCAATTAATGAATTTCACAAACTTTTTCAACGAACGATTGATGAAGTTTTTCTGGCGATTGACAGACAAATTTAGTGCTTTTTCAAATGAATGAATAGTGAATTGTGTTGAAAATGAGAATTTGAAATGTTTTGCAGAGAAGTTCATTGTTCTGCGATGTATGTCGCACTCTTAAGCATATTCTGCTTTGGGGACTGTTGCCATATTTATATTGGAATATTTTTATCAAAGCATCGACTAATTTTTTTTTAATATTTCGAATGAAATATGTCTGCTGTAATTCACTAAAATCTCATAGCTAAATTAAAAAATCTACCATATTTACTCCTGCATAATGCACACATTTTTACAAAAATTTCAGGTCTAAAATCCAGTATACACACACATACATGATACACTGAATATTTCTAATTGTATACATCAAACCATACACATTTTCACAAAGTATATATACATATTGCAGAAACTTTATTTTATATTTTAATAAGAGAGCAAAATATATATGAGCACATACAAAAGTAATTTAGATTTGAGAAAAGATTGTAAATCATGATTTCTACAGATTTTTTTTTTTTTTTTAAGTTAAAATAACATGGTACACATTATACACAAGTAAATATGGTATTTAAAATCAGTTTGATAATTTTATCTTGTGAGAAATTTCTAAATCCTCCAGTATTTTGCAACAAGAGGCTAATAGATTTGTTATTTCTCCCATATTATTTAAATTTAACAAATCTTTCTTGTAGAGGATAAAGACTTTTGGTAGATAAATTTTTCTTGGGAAAAAAAGAAATCTTTGTGATAAATGTCACACATACATTACACATCATGCATAAAATCTTTAATTTTTCATACCAATATTTTAGAATATTTTTTTCTTTATTTTATCATATAATTTCTTCAATTAAATTAGGCAAAGGATTCCATTTGTAAATACTAGTAATCAGATTCAAAATTATGTGTGGGACGCTCGTCGCAAAGTTGTTAACACAAATTAATAAATTTCTTATTCTGTTTATTTTGTTCTATTTTGATAAAATTATTAGACAAATGTTTTAAAATCTATTTTGCATATTTAACTAATTTAAAATTTTTTTTTATCAGTACAAAAATGTTACTCCAATTAACTCACTGTATGAAAGAACCACTCAGAATTATTTTTTAGTCAATGTCTGCCTATATCAAAAACTTATTTCAATTATGTGAGCTTCAGATACAAAGGGAAATTTACAAATTGATTGCTACCTCAATTTTGCATTTTTAGAAAAACAAGAAAAATTTTAAGTTTTAAATATTGCAACATGATTAAGATTAATACTAAAAATTATTGCATGCTTTCTCATTATCATATCATTTTTTAAACATGTCAGCTCTACTACTCAATAAAAGTTTTAATAAAAATGAAAGTCTTTTTTTTCCTTATCAGCAATATTAATAACTAGGTGACAGTACTAGGTGGTACAGAATATAACTATAACAGAAAAAGGAAAAAAAAAAGAAGTGACTTTATTTTATTTGAAAAAAAAAAATCTTTGGAACAGGACAAAATTCTTATTATTCTACTCCATTATCACTACAATAGTAAGAGCTGATTTCTTCGAGCAGCACCTATAATAAAATAATAACACTGTTTTACTACATAACATTTTACGAATCACACAAAATGACATTTTGTTATATGAAAACTGAATTAATCTTCAATGAAGCAATTGTAAGCCCCCCCCCCCCTCCTCCTTAATTTTTTGCATGTGATTTCTAGTGATGGGCATAATGAATGATTTTGATATTTGAATGAATCATTCAGGCATGCACAAAAGCATAGTTGTCAAGGCTCTTAAAATTCTTTTTGTTTTACAAAAGTTCTGGTTTTAATTGATCAAAAATAGCAAGAAAGTAAACAGCAATGCTTTTGTGTATGCCGGGATGATTCATTTCAATAACAATCATTCATTATGTCCTTCGCTATTGTTATTCTTAATTTTTAGGGTTACGTACTTAAAAAATAACCATTGTATATTGAAATACAAACAAGATAACAAACAAATATTGAAATGCAAACAAGAAATTTCAAACTAACACTCCCATAGGATTAACATTAGCCCATGTGACTAGCACAGACTCTTGACTATGGAAGATTTGGAATCAAATGATTTTTCCATTATCCCGTCGACCACTTTTCAAGAAAAATTAATTATCACCAAACAGTAATGCCAAATAAACAAATGGAAGAATGTTGCCATTGGAATATCAAAATAAATACAATAAAAAAATCTGGAAAAGCCCCACTCACCTAAGTGTCAACTATCAGTAAATTTAAACACAAAAAAATTACAATATAAATGAAAATAGAAAAAAAAAATCTTGGATATTCATTTATTTACATTATTTTTCTTAATTATCCTTCTCGGCTGGTGAATATAACGTCAGTTGAAATTGATGTATTGCACTTAACTATGCAACATAACATTTTTTCAATGCATTTTCTCTTTTAATATCATGCAGCAGTTTAAGGACACAATTATTATTTTAAATAACGAAATAACTACTAAATTAGTTCATTTTAAAGATTATATTTAATTAAACAATAACAAAACATCACCATCAAAAATGAAAAATTCTTACATATACTGCTTTTTACTTTTAAAATTGTTGTGGATTAAAACTTAATAATTTATATTATTAATAAATGAAATTAGCATATATAATACTTTAGAGCATCCATATTTAGTTAGTAATCAGTATTCTAATGTCTTATAAAAATATATTTCAATATGTTTTTTTTTTACTAAACAATTATAAAACTCATGCTAGATAAGTCCATATGATGAGATTAAATTATGGAATGATCAACGTTGAAAGAGGAATTAGGATGAATATATAATATTTGAGGAGATTTTAGTAGATGTAAGTGTATAAAAAAAAGAGAGAACAGTTAAAAAAATAAATAAATAAAACTTGTTGAAATGAAAAGCAAATGTTATTCATATTACTGTTTTTAACAGTGGAAAATGGTAATTTTATTAAATTGTTGTATGTATGATTTTAAAGATATGAGAAATATTAAAACTTGCCTATCAATAGCCCAGTAACTAATTTGTGTGTGTATCAATCTACAGCAAAACAAAATATATCTATGACGCAACAATGTCTACTATCACAAGAAATAATATAGAATATAAGCAAGAAATAAGCAAAATTTTCAATTACAAAGAAAATACAGTAAGAAGATAACAGTAATCCAATGACAAAGTAATTTTTTTTTTTTTTTTTTTTTTTTTTTTTTTTTAAGTACAGTATTTTTATGCTATTAGATTAATCTTCAAAAATCTGCAATGCCCACTGTCATGTTGCATTATTTCTACTAGTGGGTTAATAGCCTTTAAAATTAGTTGAGTAATAAAATATGTAATTAAACAACTGTTGTCCTATTTAATTATTTAAAGAAGTAAAACTGAAAAAAAAGTGTAAATTAAATTAATCATAATAAAAAAAAAAGCTTTTATTTTAAAAATATAGCAATAGTTATATTTTAAAAATATAGCATTTTTAAGTATGCCTTGTTAAAATTTAGGTAACATATTTACAATTCTGACTCAAATCACCAGTCTGCTATGTGTTATTCCAATATTAATGTCTTCATTATTGAGAAATTAAGTTATTTATTAAATCCTAACTCAATAAAATGTCTTTTGAATTAGTTAAAAAATACTTAAAAATCTACAGTTTATAAATAAATTGCTTCAACGTATAAAAGCCAATTTTGACCAAAAAAGGCCAATTTTGGCCAAAAAAAGCCAGTTAAAACCAATAAAAGCCGCTGGCATGGCTTTTATTAATTTTAGCCGGCTTTTTTGCAACCCTGCTTATCAAGTTATAAGTGCTTCTGGTCATGTGGCGACACTTTTTCGTACTTTACTGCGAACCACCTTGGTAATTTGGTTGAAAATGCCGACTTTGACAATCTTTTGTAAAAGATCTGCCTTTACTAAAAAATTGAAATCGTGTTTAGATTACATAGTTTCTGTATAAAAACACCTACCAATTTCATGCATTTGTAAGCAAAAATGAATTAAAAAATGTGTCATAAAGTAGCCTGTTTGGATTTGAAAACATCCTTAATGGTTCCAAGTTGCACTTATTAAAATACATCAATTGGTTGCAAACCAAATTACAGAACTTTCCACTACTTCACACATACATATGAATACATCGATGATACATAATTAATACATACATGATTTCACAAATAAATGAGTGAAACGCTTAGCAAAATGCTGGCATGCAGTTAATACGAAAGTACAGAAACAAAAATACATGCAAAATATAGAAATCTCATGCTTATACATGTTTTGAAGATACGACATGATGAACTTTAAATGTTTGTTTTCTATGTTTAAAAATTTACAAAATCCTTTAAAGTTAATAATCTTAACTTTAGCAGCTTCTCCTGCTACACCATAGTTACGGATAAAGAAATACATAAAAAAACAAGTCAGTTTTATCTTTCAGAAATTCATGTATATAACTTATTTTTTTCTGTTTTTTTTTTTTTTTAAACTCTTGGTTCTCAAATGATCTGCTCAACAACAAGAAACTTTCTGACTCATTTTTAAACACAAAAGCATAAAATTGGCAGGTCTGATCATGGAAGGGATTTGGAATCTAAATGAGTTTTCCAATTTTTTTTTTATCAATAAATCACTTATCGAGTTATAAGTGATTTGTGTCATGTGATGACATGTTTCTGACCTTTTTTGTGCTGCAGCATTGGAAATTTGAAAAATGGAAAACGTCTTTCAATTACAAAATTTCTGAATAAGAATACCTGTAAATTTCATGCGTTTCTGAACAAAAAAAGAATTAAAAAAATAAGTCATAAAGTGAGCCGTTTGGATTTGGACCTTAAGAGAAAAAAAATATTTTTGATGTGTTACATTATACATTAAATAGTATGTTAAAAAAAATTAGGTCTTGTACTGTTATTTTCCAAAGTATAAACTTCTAAGATTTATAAATTATACATTAGTAAATAAATTGCCATTTATATCTCTCTTCCCACTCTGCTCCAAAAAATTTGAGTAAAAACATAAGATCTGATATTTAAAATTAATCTAGAATTTCATAATGCAATCTAGTGTAAATTTTGCAATCTCACAACAAACTAATTATTCTAAAAAACAAGGCATTTTTTAATAAAAAATATACTAACCAAATATTCATGCAAGTCTTCCTGTCTTCAAATGTTTGTGATGGTGTGTTTCAACTGGGAGTCTAAAAAGATTCAAAGAAAGTTTCATTAGTATTCAGCAACATCTATTATAGTTAAAATGTGACTGTTTATATTTTACACCAACTTTTCTCAAAATGATTAATTATGGGTTTTTCTTTTTTTTTTTTTTTTTTTTTGGAACAATTATTCGCAAAGATCCAAGGATGTCAAACTCAAGAAATCTCAAATTTTAAATCAGTTTGAGTTATTAAATTTTAACCAATAAGAAATTTCTTTTAAAAAATATTATTATGCATGCTAAACAACTTGAATCAGCCATACTCATCCTTTTATTACCACGGGCCGCAAACGTATATTTGCGATGTTAGGTGGGCCGCAACACATACTTGTATAGTAATGTAAATATATAGATTTCTATAGCAAATGCCCCCCGTTTTTTCCCATCTCAAAAAATGCCCAACACGCCTAAAGAAGTATTCACTTCAAAAATATAATTTAAGTAACATTTATTACAAGGACAAAGCCATTTTATAACATTAAAATAAACTACAGCAGCAAAAACAGAAAAAGAAAATCCATCCAGAAGATTAAACAATCCTTTTTTCATCAGGGGTGAGACTCTCATAACTTATTTCTATCCTTCCTCTGAGATTAAATCCTAGAAGGAGCAACAGTTTGGTTTATTTACGTTTATTTTTATTGCGAGAATGAAATCGAAGTTGCCAAGAAAGCGATCACCGCCAAAACAGACAGTTTCTAAAGCGCCAAATCCGAGCTGATCCTGGGACTGGCTTTTCAACAATATAACAAAGGAATGTACTCTCTAGTAGATTCTTTCTCTGAGGTCTCGGATCGCACATAAAAGGTCGCCAGGCCACATGCCCGCTTGTTGAGTATGGCTGTCTTGAATAGTTTAGTTTTAATACCTTCTGAGTCCCTTCAGTACTGTTTTGATTTTTTTGTCTCTTCCTTTCACTCCGATTTTTCAGATTTGTGAGACCTGAAGTATGCCGAAATTACAAATTTATTCTTTTATTTAAATTTTTGAGTCAAAAACCTCAAATGCTACATTGATATGTAAAATATTATATTAAATATCACACATATTACATGAAACAGTACAACATTACATGCAATGTTTAAAAAGTCTTTTACTGTATCTCAATAATTAATATTTAGTAAAATATTACTGATACGTGCAAATTTTAACTTAATTTTGCGATATTTACCAGCATCCTATTGGCGAATTGAGCAGTTTTTTCCTGGCAACAAATTGACGAATTTCACGTTTACTTCCTGTAACCAACTGACAAATTTTGCTTTTTTTTTTGGCTACCGATAAACGAATTTCTCAAATTTTTTCTGCACCTTACAAATGAAACCGGCATGTTTCTTTTTTTTTTTTTCTTTTTCACACACGACATATTGAAGAATTTCACGTTTATTTCTTGTAACCAACTGATGAATTTCGAAAATGTTTTCCTGCGATTGATTGAAGAAATTTGTGATATTTTCCTGCTACCAATTGACAAATTTTGCATTTTTTTGGCGACCGATAAGCGAATTTCTCAAAATTTTTCCCACACCTTACAGGTGAAACTCACATGTTTTTTTTTTTTTTTTTTTTTTTTTTTTTACACGTGACTATTGATGAATTTCACGTTTATTTCCTGTAACTGTAACCAACTGACAAATTTCGCGATTGTTTTCCTGCAATCCATTGAAGAAATTTGTGATATTTTCCTGCTACCAATTGACAAATTTTGCTTTCTTTTGGCGACCGATAAACGAATTTTTAATTTTTTTTCTGCACCTTACAGGTGAAACTCACATGTTTCTTTTTTTTTTTTTTTTTTTTTTTTTTTTTTTTTTTTTTACACGTGACATATTGACGAATTTCACGTTTATTTACTGTAACCAACTGACGAATTTCATGATTCCTTTCCTGCAATCGATTGAAGAAATTTGTGATCTTTTTCTGCTACTAATTGACAAATTTTGCCTTTTCTTGGTGAGAGATAAGCGAATTTCCCAATTTTTTTTCACGCACCTTACAGGTGAAACTTGCATGTTTCTTTTCTTTTTTTTTTACATGCGATTGTGGTCAAATTTCATGATTGTTTTCACGACTCATCGGCAAATTTTGCTATTTACCTGCAATAGCTTAACAAAATTTATAATTTTCCCCCAACGAGTACAAATATTGGGAAATTTTTGTGCGATATTTTCCCGCAACCTTTTGGTGAAATTCGCGACAGTAAATTTTTGCAAACCCAAAATAATCAGGGCACGTTTCCAGCTATATAAAAATGAGCAGAGCGCATTTACAACTATAAAAAAAAAAAAAAAAAACAGGCAGAGCGCTGCACCCTCTTGAAAACGCCTTGGGAAAACACTACAAGGGTTGATCCAGACAAAATTTGGAGCCTATTTAGGGCCCGGCCCCTTCACAAAATTCCTTTTAACAAAATTTCCCTCTTTCAAAAAAACTTACTATTTAGGGGAGACTGGTACACAGTGGACTACTTTTTCAGTTAAATTTTTTTTCTCTTTAACGGACAAACCGGGTGCATCCCTGCATGAAAATATTTTTGAATATTCCTTATACCTTTATACATTCATCATAATTTTCTCATAACATAGTTTTCAATACATTTTTCAAAATAAAAATTTTTATATGCACCCGTAAATTGGACCAGTGTGCCCCAGAAATGGGGCACACTGGTCCACCCACCGGGGCACAGTGGACCGCTGTTAGGCATTATCTGAAATGCAATATAAATCTATTTTTCATTAATCTAATTCTTTTTTATTTCCCCTTTATCCGCAAAATAACATAGTAATATAAATTTACAAGTAACATTTTGAAAAAAAAAAAAAAAAATATTATTATTATATTTTGAAAATAACAACAGATGAATACAGGAACAATTGCAATTTAGTTGAAGTTATTACTTAAGTACAAAAAAATCAGCGCACATTAAAATTTGCAAATGAAATTCCAAAATACTTATGAGTAAGATTGAGCCTGGAATTTTCCTGAAATACTTTCGGGTCTGGGAGCAATATTATGAAATCATTGACATCAACAATAGATTCATCTACAGTTTTGGGAAAAATAAACTGATTTCCATTCAATTTGCATCTCATGAATCTTACTTGAATAGAATCATCACCAATTAGACTACAGTTATATTTATCACAGGCAGTAAATACAAAACAAAATATTTCTTACTATGTTAAATAAATTGTTATTTTTCTTTGTTTACTTTATTTTACAGTTAAATAACTTCTTTTAAACAATATTTCTTTATAGAAAATAAGCAATTATTAAATATTTTGAACATTCTGCATTACATGAGCAGAGTGGATTGTGGACCACTGTGCCCCATGTTGAAATTCAATAAATAATCATATTAATATTGTTTATTGCTTTCTTTTAAACATATTAACTTTAAAGTTAAATAAAAACAAGTATCTTAGCTTTGCAAAACAGCTGCTTTATAGAATTTATCTACAACCTTTAATTACTAAAAAAATTAAAATATAATGTTGAAAAATTTTACTTTTAGAAGATCAAAACAACCAATTAGGATAAAATAGTTCAATTTGAGCTAAACATATTTTCTGAACGTTATAAATAATCAGTACAGTGCTGTTGTCTATTAAGATAGAAGAGAAGCTTAAATTTTTTTAAAATAAACAAAATATTAGGGGGTTGGTCCACTATGCCCATAGGTCCAGTGTGTACCAGTCTCCCCTATTATTTATTATTCTTTGACTTTTAAAATGTGTAATTTGCAAACAAACAAGTTCACCAGAGAGGAAAACTTCAGCAAAAGTATTTTAAAAAGTTTGTTAATAAACGCTTGGATCGAATTTGAGTAGCTGGATTTCGACTTTCATTACAAAATGTTATTTTTCACAAAAATATAATAAAATTTTACAAAAATAACCTTTACTTTTCACAAAATGGGCCCCGCAAAAAAAAAAAAAAAAAAAAAAAAAAAAAAAAAAAAAAAAAAAAAAAACCTGCATTGACCCCTGCACTATAACAATTAATTTTCTTGTTACTTTAAAAAAATAAGCAAATAAATAATGTAAAAGTTATTTAAATATGATTCTATTTCTTAATTTTTCTGAATATTTTTATTTATTGACAGTTAAAAATAAAAGTTATCTAGGGTTTTAAAAATATTTTAAAAAGCATTTTCTTTAGATATTGAGCAGTATGACTAAATACTACATACTGAATATTCGGTGCATCCCTAATGGTTAATACACAAGTACCAAAAGATTAGTATCAAAGTGATTTGAAAAAATATACTCAAGCATAAATATCATATAATACACAATTAATATATATATATATCTTTTACTGGGTATGTAAAAAAAAAAAAAAAATGTGTCGGAACACAAGTTAAACAATGACAACAAATGAAGAAAAAAATGTAAAATTTAATACATATAGGATCAGAATTTTAATTGTTATACAATGTTCACTCTAGAAAGTAAAGGGCAGGTTGTTAGAAAATAATAACAGCACAAATGAAGCAGAAAACAGTCATTGTTCAGTGAAAATGGGCATTACTTCAAGAAAAAAAAAATTATTGTGTTGAGTAACGATTAAAAAAAAAAAAGGAATAGACGAGATACTGTCACGCACTGAAGTTTCGTGACTTTTTGATTGGCCAAGCCCATGCCAAACCAATAATTTAAATACAAGCATAGTAACCAACTTAGGGGATTTTTTCCTTTAAAAAGGAAAAAATCCCCTAAGTTTGGCAACTATTTTCCTTTTTATAACTGATTAAAGAAATAAACTGTGTGAGTGTAAGACATCATAGCCAAAAACAGTACATTTATTTAATAATCTCCTGTTTTTATTAAAGAAAGAAGGAAGGTCTATGATTTTTTGCAAGCTTTTGGATACATTAATTTAGAAATACTCTGGTATTGGGGAAGATTTTAACAAGAGACCTCTGGATATAATTAAGGATGCATTTCGATATTTTAAAAAGGGTACGGTGCATTTTGCTAATTTTAGAGCAGGCAGGATGCTGCGCCCTTAAATATTGGTCTAGAAGGGACACTAAATTATAAATAAATACAGGGGAAAAAAAGTAATTTTTTAAACAAGAATTACATTATTTATAGTATTAGTTTTAGTCTTAGCAAAATTTTATATATAGTTATTTTAGTGTAATTCTAAATTGTATGATAAATAATACACGAAACTGTTAACCCCTTTAAGGGGAAAGTATTTCAGTTGCAAACATGTTCAAAACTTTATTTTTACCCTTTGAAATCTGAATTTGTCAAATAAATTCATTTAAAAATAAATAATAGCTATTTTTTCCGTTCATGTACATCGTAAAATCTAAATATTATTCGAAAGTTCTGATAAATATTATGGTTTAGTGCATAAATAATCTAACACTGGCGTTCAAAGGATTCAGTGGGGTCAGGATTCATAATGGTGATAAACAAAACAATATGTAGTTCATTAACACTCAATGACTACTAAAAACAATTACATTATTGCTTTCGTTGTACCTGTGAGATTATATTTCTGCATTTATACAATTTATACAGCGACATTTCGGATGTATTTTTCCTTTTAAACACAATATATATATGACTGATGAAACTTATCGTAACATTAAGCCTAAATCTTGTATATATGTAAGATACAAGAATTTAGTAATTAAGTGTTATATAAACTACACAGGAAAGTAAATAAAGAAATGAATAACTTACCTTTTACAAAAGTTGTCAGTATAATTACATCCAAGATTGCCGCTGTATACAAAATAAACAACAGCCCCAGCCGCGGCGAGAGTGTCTTCAAACGACCTTTGACTTTCCGTTCCCGCATGCGCGCAGTTGCATTGAAGTAGGAGTACTTTTTCCATAAGATGAGCATAATACGTGTTATTCGCAAATCCATTGGATGAATCGAAAAGTATTTCCATTGGAGGTTGAAAAAAGCATTTCCTTTAGACGTCGAAAAAGTGATAGATATAATACGTCTATTGCAGGTCATAGACGTCTAATAGAAATCTAAATGAGAAATGGCTTATAGACATCTATTTGTTTAATGCTATGCATATCTAAAAGATGTCATGGACGTTATAGATGTATTTAGACTATAAATCGACATCTTATAGATAGAGTGTGCTGTCTGGGATATAAAGCTCTGTTTAGTCCACTGGAATGTCTTTGCAGAAATACTTTATTTACACCGATTGTTTAGCATTCTACACGACATATTATATTTTAATTAATAAAATTAGTTGTCATAACGCTCCATGATGCAAAATTTTCTAACTGGTGTCTTCCAAAAAAAATATTCTTATACAATCTCTAATTTCAATGTAGTTTTAAGTTTGTGTTAAAGTTTCTGTGCAAATTTTAGAATAACATATCACACAGAGAATTTTTATTCCCATCAAACTACTTTCAAACAGCAACTCCCCCCCCCTCCCCCCACCGAAAATATTTTTTGGGGGGAAACATCAGATTTTAATAGATTTTACAAACATTAATATCAGAAAAAAGTATTTTCTTTTTTAGCATTCTGCACTAATAGATAGGATATTTTATTCTCATCCTCTTAGAAGAATAAATGTCAGAAATATGTTTCTTTTTTCAATGAATTTTCTTTTAATTCAATTGAATTAAAAGTTATTTTGCTCATTACTGTTTTTTAGAACGTAACGTATGACTTTGGATATTCTTTTCACATTATTATTAAAAGAAAATCTAATAAAAGGAAAAAAAAAACTATTTTTACACATGAAAATTATTAGAATTATTTTAATAATAAAAAAAATGTACCGGATAGTCTTAGATGAAGGTTTTTCAAGATATTTTTAAACTATGATAAAAGAAAAAAACGGGTACATTATTATTGATAAGAGAAAATATACCAAAATTATTATGACATTTATTATATAAAGTAATGGTACATGATAAAGGTATTGCAAATGAATTTTTTTTTGTAATCACCAAATAAATTTACAGCTTTGACAAAGTTTTATTTTTTTAAATAAAAGAGTTTAGATAATGCAAAACGCTTTTGACAAGTACTTTTAATATGTCTGCCACTAAAACGTTTAGTTTTGTACAAGACTAAGATTTCTCTCACTGTTGATAAAAGAGAACTTCGTCTTTAAAAGAACATTGTACTTACAATGCAAGAAAAGGACTCATAATGCTTTTTTTTTAAATAATATATTTACTAATTATATTGTTGCATTTCATATTACTATTAATAATATCCAATCACATATATTAAACATTTGTCTAATATTTGCATGCATTAATAGTTGCGTTAGGGTCTTTCTCATATTTTTGTGGATACATATGATTCTATTAAAAACTAAGTATAACTTATTCATTGAAAAATATTTAAAAATGTAATGTTAATAATAAATGTTTCCAACTTTCATTCATTAAAATTACTATTATTATTCCTTCTTTAAAAGGAACAATATAAAATTAAACAATTAAATAAAATTATATGAACGATACTTAAAAAATTTATTTTACATTTGAATAATAATACCGTATTTGTGTCAGCTCCACTATTAATATAAAAGTAAGTAACATAAAGTAATAAATAAACGTTGGATTTTGGTGTATAAAGTAATGCTTTGCATTCTTAAATTACATATTTCGATACATACAAAAGATGTCTTTTGCCTTCATGAAATCTAAAAAAAAGGCAGACAATACGTTTGTATTAATCTTCCAATTTATTACTTACTGAATAAATGATCTAACAACTCTTGCCAACAATTCTTTATTGAATACTTTAAATATTAAATGTTTTCATTACTGCTATTACAAAAATAATTTATTCGTTAATGTGAACATAGTAGCAATTCAATACTTTAAATATTAATTTTTTTCATTACTGCTATCACAAAAATAAATTTTTCGTTAATGTGAACATAGCAGCAATTGAATGTTTAAATTCAATAGAAAATAGAAACGCTAATTGTATAAATATATAAGCATAAATATATATAAGTATAAATATATTTTTAATCAGGAATATTCACATTTTAATGTATAAAGGAGACAATGTGCCGATTTGAATAGATTTTTGCTTTCTAATAAGCAAGAATTTTGTTCTCTTTTTAATGAAAGTAGAATAATTTTGTATACATATAATAATAAAAAAAAAAAATAATATAAAAATTATCAAACATCTGTATATCAATATCGTTATCATTATATAAAATATTTTTAAAGAGTTAAACTTGATTAATATAAGTTTATTTATAAATTACTATATGTATATATATGACCAGGTTAGATGCCCCATAGGGTTAGTTGCTCAAAATACTGTGTTTTAGCTATTAAATGTGTGGCAGAGCTAGTGACGTTCTTCTACTCAGTTGTTCTAAAAAAAAAACTTTGTAGACGAATTTACAGCAATTTATTTCTTAAAAAATTTTATATTCATCAAAGAAGGTTAATTTGGCTTTTGTTTTATGTTCTTGCAACATAGTGACCAGTAGAAGATTAAATATGATGTACTTACTAGAGATTATGCATGAAATATTTAGTGAATAATGTTGAAGCAGTTATCGAGTAATGTGTTAATTATAGGTTGAAGCCATATTTATTCCTACTTACAGAGTTACTGGCTAGGGCATCTATCCGAGATTAAAAGGATAAATGCTCCACCTGCATCGCGGTATATGTCTGATTTGTGCTGCGGAAAAAGACGCCCTAAATAACTTTGTTGTGAGTGGATATTTTTTTATTTATTTCAGAATTGTGCGAAAAACACGTTTCTTCGTTTGTTGACCATAGCCCTTTCGGGGGATCATTACCTAACAAGTCAGGTGACGGTGTTAGTAGTGATAAATTCTCCATTTAAGCAACGATTAAAAAAATCAATTGTTTCATTTCAGCAAGTTTGCTCAAAATGTTGAAATTCCCTCACATTTTAAGTGAAAAATATTTAAGTGTCTGGTATTTATAGCTCTCATCAGAACATTTTAATTCACACATCCAGATTTTAAATTATAAATGTTAATTAGGTATTCATTTATGTATGAGGCATCTATCTGGATCAAGTGGGGTGTCTAACCCTGAGGTCCGGGATATATGGCCAAAATCATTCATTAAGTTTTTTGAAAAAAAACAGTATTTTATTTGGTATTTATATTAAAGTAATGTTTTTATAATGTTCTACATAAAATTTGGAGTATATAGGTTACACGTGCACTAGAAAAATAATTGCTCTAAAAAACAAAAATGAAAGGGGGGGAAGGCTTATGTAGGGCAACTATCCCGGATTTCCCCCCCCCTCTCACTTTCTCTCTCTCTCTCGCCCTCTCTTTCTCTCTCTCTCTCTATATATATATTCCAACAATAACTAAAAATGTGCATACGAAATATGATATGAGAATAGATTAATATTTTTAGTATATTTAAAAATAAAGTATCTGACAAATATAAGTGGGGCTTAAGTAGAGCAACTATCCCGGACTTACCCCCCCCCCCCCAATCTCTCTCTCTCTGTATATATATATATATATATATATATATATATATATATATGACCAACAATTATTCCAACAATAACTAAAAATGTGCATACGAAATATAATATGAGAATAAATTAATATTTTTAGTTTATTTAAAAAATATCTATGCTCGTAAGCACAGCCGCTTTGAAATAATAAACATGGTATTATACTTAAGCAAAATGTGTTTTGATTTCATATAACTTCCAACATTACTATGAAAACCACATTATATTGTTTATATTCATAATTTTAACGTGCTTCTTTATATAAAAAAAAGTTGTATAATTAATGTGATAATCGCTATCAAATTGAAACGTAATACTATTCGAGAAAAACGTAAGAACACGTACATGAAATATATAAAATATCTTGGTTCTTTACATGTATATAAAACATATAGAGCATGGTACAGCATTCGGCTGATAAATGACTCCTGAAAAATAAGACAAAAACCGGAACTCTTGAATAAACTTATTTAACCCATGGCAGCATGTATGCTGCCATGCCTTTAACTGTACTTTTGTACGCAGAAACATTACTAAATGCAGTTTTCAAGTGATTATATCACGAATTGTACCTCATCTTATATTAGTACGATATTTTGGGTGCAGAGGTTTTCAATGGTGGGTGTTAACTTTATTTTACAAATTTGTATTAAAATAACTGCCATATATATGAATGGAAAATGGTATGCTTTTTCACTAACTGAAATTCTTTTATACAAAATTTGCGTTTGTAATGCTTGTATGAGTTTTTAAAAAACCTGGAATTTCATGTCGGATTAGTCTACTGATAAGTTCTGCAACTAAGCCTACGGGTTCTACTAAGGAATAAGTACTTTCAAGAAGTTTTGTTTGTTTTATGCCTAAAATTTGTTTTTTAAGTTTCCTATCAATGTGTCTTTAAATATAATTTATGGATTTAAAGTATAAAGTTTAGAGATTTCTCAATTATTAGAAATAATATATTATGTTAAAAAAAATCTTTGTGATGAAATAAAAAAAAGTTACTACCCATTTATATTTCACATAAATGCTTTTAACAATTTCTTTTCTTGAATAGTAGAAAAAAAAATGAAATACTTTTTGCAGTTTTTAGAATAAATTTTTCGAATTTTTTAAAGCTATCTACTTCAGACAAATTTTTCTACAGAATAAGTGGAAAAAATGCTTTTGACATCTAAACATGTAAAAAAAAACTAAAAATAAATTGTTTTCAAAATTGTGAGCATCACTAAATTTCCACCCTAATCTGCCCATTGTAGAATATATCTGACACTATTAAAAAAAAAAAAAGCATTTTTTAAATATACATTTTAATCATTCTTATTTTATTTGACTTCAAAGAACTCTACGTATTATCCGACAAATAATTTGTTCTTTCGATATTTCTTAAAAGAGCATTAGATGGTTAAATTTTCTATTGGTCATATTTTCTAATTTAAAATATGTTTGAAGTTAATTAATATATTTTTCAGGCAATACACAAGCATACACAGAAATACATATTTATAATTCTGAATGGTTTATTGTAGAACCATACTTTAGGTGGAAATTGAATTACAGCACGTTGAATTATTGTAAAAAATAATACAATCAAACATAGCGGCATAGAGGATTTTCTTGTTCGCTAAAGGCTTCATTGATAAAAAAAATGTTTGCAAAGAAAGTGGCATTTTTTAAAAAATAGTTTTTCAGATGCAGATTACTAAAAAAAAAAAAAAAATCCACCCACACTTTTATTACGAATCAGCATAACGTTTACGTCTTTAGCTTATGTAGGAAAAACACAACATTTTCTTATAGATTTGGTAAAGATATTGTTTGTTTTAAAAGAGCAAATTGGTGCATTAAAATGAAAACAGGAAAGAAGAAACTATTGTAAATACAGAATATTTCCCTGAATAAAGTAATATAATAAATAGGATATAAATATGATGAGTATGGATTTAGTAATAAATAAAATTAAAAATGAATGTTAAATTTTCGTTATTATTGTTATTTTCTTTGATATTTTAATTTTGTAAAATTTTCTTATATTTGATGCCTTAAAAAAAAAAAATAAACACTTTAAAGTTTTTACTGTTTGCAAACATTACTGTTAACTACTGCGACATATATTTGATATTTTTAATAAAAAATGGTATGTTAAAGGTAATGTTTAAAGAATGATGAAGCAACTTTATATTAATATTCTAGACAGTTACTTTTTCACTTCGAAAATTTTATCTCTAACTTTTCGAACAAAAATTTATTTCTAAAATTTAATTTAGTGCAAACAATGAAAAACCTGCAAAGTTTAATACTAAAATTTAAACATAAAAACTGGTTAAAATATATTATAAAACTTGTCTATGTATTGGTATTTTGGCATAAATTCCTTTAAAAGAGTTTAAAATTACCCCGTGAAATGAAAGCTACTTTTCTGAAAGCTTCAGCAAAGAATATCATTTTCAAGAAAATAAAAATACATAAAAACTGAAAGTTCGACATAGATTTTTATTGATGATAAATGACAAGTTTCGTATTTATAACGAAAATAAATGACTACGGAGGAAATTTTTCAATATATATATATTGAGGGATTTTCATAAATATAAGTGTACCCTTGTTGAAAAATTTACCGTTTTCTACATAGATCTGCTTTGCCATATTAAGTTAATTAACATTTGAGTTATTTACTAATTTCTTGAGAATTAAGCTGATAAAAAAGTGTATAAGCTTATTTTATTATTTTTTCGTATGTGGACATTTATATAAACTTACTTGCGTTAAATGAGGACAATTGCTGTTTTTCGGTATTTTCTTTTTTATTTAATTATTTATTATTAAAAAAATTCAAATTTTGGAATTCAACGTCTGGAAAAAAAATCAAAGTATCGCCTTAAAGAATAAAATATATTTTTTTAAACAATTATTTTTGACATTACTATAAGAGTGACTCACTATAAGATATATCACCACAGAGTTAAGAGTTATTAATATATTGTATATTTCTACAATAATAAAAGAAAGTTTCGCTCTGTGTGTCTTTCTGCGATAGCTAGCGAAATCTAGCCCACCTAAAAGGCTGAAAATTTCGATTTAGGCAGTCGAATTCCGATCCTGATGCACCCGAGAGCCACAATTTTAATATTTTGATAACTGCGCAAGATATTAATTAAAACTCATTAAAAATCGTATCGAAAATGTCATCTTTTTTATAAAAATGGCTGTAGAAAAGAACACCTGTTCTCTTTTTGCAAGCGGGCGGAAATTAACGAACTTGAAATTTATTTACTAATTAGCTAATTTTAAGAAAACCAGTTAAGATATCGATTTGAAACTTTTAGAGCAGATGCAGAGAACTTTTCTGCATCCGAAAATCCAATTTTTGTAAAATTTGGCTGGTATTTTATGTAAATTTTTGCAAGAAATCTTTAAAAATCTGGCGGCGCCAGTCGAGAAAATTCAAGAAAGTGCCAAATAGGGATCGCGTTTTTTTTTTTTTTTTTTTTTTTTTTAACTGAACTACAAAGATATATCTTTCTCTGGCCGATTTCTCCATTTACTTTGCGAAAATGAAAGGAAATAATTGCCAATGTTTACTAATGAACAAAAATTAAGATAACTATAATAATTCAGATATAGATTTGAATTTGAGGATGGGAAGGGATGCCATCTGGTGACTATTTTAACGCAGTGACTATTTTAACGTTATGTTCTAATTATCAGAAAAAATATAATTATTTTTTAATGATCACGTTAATGTAGGGCAGCAAATTATTCCTTATATTTGCGGGTATGTGGAGGGGGGTTAACGCCCTTTTATTTAATTTTGCATTTGTTGTACGTCACCGTGCGCTTCCTGGCGGCGGCTTTTTCATTAATTGAGAACTGTTATTTATAAAAACAACTGTATTACTCTGATTTACACAAAACAAATTCCATTTAATTAATTTAACATTTTTGGCTTCCCCATAGCATTTTATAAATTTTATATATATAGAATACCGGAAATTTCAAATGATTTTCGTAAAAATTACATTTATTTTCCTAGTAAAAGTACACAACCCGTTTGATGCATACCAACAGCCAAAGTAAGTGATTTGTTGTTGAGTACTTGACCAAGCGCGTCCTGGTGGGCAATCCTACAAAGTTTTTCTCTAACTGTGCATTCTTGTCTCGGGTTGTATAGTCCAAATCGCTACGGATTTTGGTTGTCTCGTCTTGGTTTTCGATCGCGTTACAGATTTTAGTTCCACCTTCCACCGCTAGGGGCTGCATTATTTTCATGAATTCTATGGGCCTATTTCGACGAGAATTGGTTCATTCAACTCCCTTGATACAACGGTTTACCCGTTTTGGATGTTCATGTAAAAGCAATTGTGCCCTCTGGTGGTGGAAGGGTGAACTAAAGGATTTGGCCGCAGCACGGCTGTTATAGAGCGCCGTAGGCAGCGGGGGAACGCGTCGGAGTTTCGTTCGGAAGGGGGTTTGTTTGGAACAGAGTGCGCCCAATGGCGGCGGAAGGTTGAAGTAAAAGCAGCGAGTGCACAGCAAGCGTATTATACGGTGCCGCAGGCAGTGGGAACACGTGTCGGAGAGTCGTTTAAATCAGAATGCGTCCCTGTCGGTTGAAGGTGGAAATAAATGACTTTCTGTCGCTTGCTCAGCACTTTTAATTAAATAATTTCATACAAAATTGGGTTAAACATATAAAATCATGCGATCTTTAGGTTTGTTTAGTTTTATTATCACGGGCCGGGGCAACGCCAGGCGGGTCAGCTAGTACTGAATAAAGCTTATAACATTCAACTTACTGGCTGAAGTAAATTTATTATTGCCATATATTGAATGCATTGATAGTCCACATGTGCAAATAAAATATAAAGCCAACGTAGTTAAGAATTAGCCGTACGCAGCGAAATTGGCCATTTGCGGCACTTTCGCGATCTAGTCTGCGTTTTAGCTGACCTTGATTACAAGACTGTTCTACAATTGGTGAAAACGAGTTTGTCTTGATAACGTGGTAGCCACAAAGTGTGGAAGTATGGCGAAATTTTTTTTTAATGGTTATAGTGTTAACATTGTTGCATTTATTTAAGGGTAAAACTCAAAAGAGTATTAATTGGAATTTACGTTCCGAAATAAATAATCATTAATGTCGAATGAATCTCTTTGAAAAATGCATTGCTGGAATACAAATGAATGGAGAATGTTTTGCTAATGTTCTATTAAAAATGAAAATTAGAAAGAAAGTATGTTTATTCGAAAGTTTTGAATTGAATAAATTGTTCAAATATAATGTTTACGCGCAACTAAAATTTTTTAATGCAATTAATGATTCATGAGTATTTCAAAGTTTAGAAAAAGTATGCTTGATTTTTTTTTTAAATTAATTTAAAATCCTTTTAATACAAAAAAAATATTAGAAAAATTACAAAGCGTATATTCTATAACGTAATAGCACTATTTTATGCATAGAACAACACAAAACATTATGTCTAATGAAATTAAAAACATAGAAATAGCTTAATGTATAAAATTACATGCTTATCTCAGCTTTTTATCCGTATAAGAATTAAATTTTAAAGTTATTTATTCAGCGTAAATATATCACAATGTAAAACTATTAAAGATTACATTAATCTATTTTAAACTTTTAATTACTTTATTTAAAAAAAAAAGAAATATTCGCTAAGTCTTGTGTACAGCACATAAATTCTAATATTTAATGTTAACCCTTTCAGGGGCAGTGGTATGTTTATGAAACCATTTAATTTTAATGCCCAAGCACCACAATGGCACCAGAATGTTTGTTAAAATCTTTTCTCTTTAATATGTATGTGGGCTTTTTTTTATTTGTAAATAATTTTTTTCGTTAAATTACGGTGCCAGACATTTATTTCAACCTTTTAGTTCTGAAAGTACTTTGCCTCTGAAATGGTTAAATGAATATTGTTACATTATTTTAAAGATAGATCTCAGATAGAGTAGTAGCAATATTTTATGCATGGAGATAAGCTAATCATTAATGTCTGATGAATGTCTTTGATACATGCAGTGTAGTGATTCAAATGAAGATAGAGAATGTTATGCAGCATACGAAAAAAATCCCCATTAAAAAAGGGAAATAAGGAAGACGACCTGATTTATTCAAAAGTTTTGAATTGAACAGAAAGTTTATACAGAAGTTTCAAATCTGAATGAAATGCGCTGTGGAATTTAACTTTAAATAAAGATTCATATGTATATCTAAGTTCGGTAGAGCTGTGAGTGAAAATTTTCTTTGATGTACATTTTAGTTAAAATTCCCTTTAGTTTACAATTCCGAATATTTTCTGAATTTTATGCATAATTTAAAGTTATGAGTAACAAACGGTTTCAAAATATTATAATTAGCCTTGAAAACTACTATAAAATGTGCAACACAATTTGTGTTTTTTTTTCTGTGAGTTTTAGTGATATATATCGGTTTTATTTCATATATATATATATAAAATAACGCACGCATTTAATATTCACTTTAAAAAAATTATAGTTATAAAAAAGAATATTTTCCATTAAACATAAAAAATTGAAGACTTACAATTATAATTTTTAATTAAACAATTAATTAAAACAATGCCATTAACTTTGAAGTCTTTTTGAGCATTTGATGTTGCAAAATAAGGTAAACTTTTGTTTCCTAATATATCAGCAGATTTTCATTATTTCCAAATCTTTATCAGAAGTTTAGTATGACACACTTTTATTTTAATTAGTGTATCTATAGTGATGGAAGTATTTAACACTTCATTGAAAATATATGGATACAAGCACGAAGAGGGCAGGTGTAACTGATTCGGGTTCAGCAGTGTCATCGTAGTTATTTGTTATGGGAGAGAACGCTTCCGTTTTCAACTGCAATAGTCACAAGTTCTTCAAAATTTAACACAGCTATTCATATAAAAAATTTAAGGGATCCTTAATAATTTCCACCATTCTCTCATAAAAAACTCCCGACCATAAAACAAGTTCGACGACGAATTTCTAAGTATTCCTTCACATGAGATAATACTCTGAACATTTTAGTTCTTATGTATGTTAAAAAAGTATTGCATTTTCTCATTTTCAAATGTTTTTACACTATTGCAGTAAATAATGCGACAATGTATCTTTTACTAAGGAAGCGCCTAAGAGTTAACATAATTTTTTTAATATGCATACAACTAGTTTTAAATGAACAGCTCGGGTTACAGAACTTAAAATGAAAGCTATGTTCGATTTTTCAATAACATTCCAACCTTTTTATTTAAACTTGATTGGTGAAATCTACTCCAGTCATTATGAATGGAGTGATTTCATTGATGCAAGAAAAATGCGCCGTCAATTGTTTTGAAGTTCATACTGTATATTCCCGACATATGAGAGTTAATAACTTTTTTTCTGCTTGCCTTTTTTAAGAATCCGATAAATTTTGAATAACATAGATAGTGCAGCATAAACCACATCAATAATAATATTATTATTCCCACGTAGTGTATAGTAATTTAGTAAATTGAAAGTCCTTTGGAAGAAGGATTTGTTGCTTTTCTCTATAATTGCTCTAATCTTATCTTCTCTACACTGTCACTAACACCTTATTTAAATACTTATATATTCTCAGCGAAATTATTGCCCCCCCCCCACATGAAATCAAGTCTTCTAAAGTAAGACATTTGCTATATGCAGCACATTTGAATGAGTGATGAAGAGTAGAAAAAATATGCGTGTTAGAATTTGTAAATTAAGAGCACATTCAGATCTTGAACGTTTACAATTATTTTTACTCATTTGCTTATCGAAGGAATGTGTATACTGTCGTTTAGTATCATTAGAGAAATTTAACATGAGAGAAGTTTCGTGACATTTTATTGCAATTTTTAATTATTGTAATTATTCCAAAACATTAAATTTATTTTCTTTATATCATATTTTTTTTAAACGCTTCCTTTTATAATATAGAGAAATCACCTGAGATTAATCTAATCAGAATGGGATACAGAAAAGAACCGTATATTTCAGTCATCACATGTAAAGATTCAAATCTACGAATTTGAAGCTCAACAACGTTATATAACTTTTTTTGCAATTGTTCTAATTCTTTGGATTTGGTGAATCTGGAATATTTGTTTCTCTATTATGGACAATCGGTTTCCAACTCTTAATATATCTTAGGAATAATTGTGAGTCAGTCTAAAAAATAGTATTTGTGTAATAGTCACTAACATCTTATTTAAATCACACCCAGAAAAAAGTTTTGTTGAATCAACAAAAATTTGGTTGACCCAACAAAAATTTGGTTGACCCAACAAAACTTTTTGTTTAAATATAGGTCAATGGAAATTTTGTTTGAATCAACAAAAAATTTTTTTTTTTTGCAATTCCAAAAAAAAAAAAAATTGTATCGTCAGCAAAAAATGTTTTGTTAATTCAAGTAAAATGGTTCAATTTTACTTGAATTTTGCTAAAACAACCATAATGTACTCAACAAAACATGTTTTGTAGTTTTAATCAATTCCTTTTTCTGGGTGCATTACTTATATAATTATATTTTCTCAGCGAAATTATTGCCCCCGTGAAATCAAGTCTTCTAAAGTAAGACGCTTGCGAAAGACAGCACATTTGAATGAGTCATGAGGAGTAGAAAAAAAATATGCATGTTAGAATTTGTAGATTAAGAGCACTTTCAGAACTTGAACTTTTAAAATAATTTTTAATCATTTGATTATCGAAGGAATGCGTATGCTTTCGTTTAGTATTTTTAGAGAAATTTAATATGGGAGAAGATTCGCGACATTTTATTTCAATTTTTAAATATCTTATAATTATTCCAAAACATTAAATTCATTTTCTTCACATCAAAGTTCTTTAAGCTTTATATCTCTATCCCTTTTATAATATTGAGCAAAGTTATCTGGAATTAATCTAATCAGAATATGATACAGAAAAGAACCGTACTTGTCAGTCATCACATGTAAATATTCAAATCTACGAACTTGAAACTCAACAACGTTATATAATTTTATTAAGTCAGAAGTATGCGTTGAGTTTTTTTTCAGGATAAGGGTTTAACACTTTTGAGATATGAGCATTGGTAACTAATTCTTGCTTACGAAATCTTATATATTATTAATAAACATGGATTAACGAAATATTTTCCAATGTCAATTTTAGGTAACTTTACTGTTTTTATTGTATTAATTATACTATTAAGATTAAAACTATTTCCTGCATTTACAGATAATAAATTATCACTATACATGTAGCAACCTTTAGCGGGTTGCTGTCAGAACTGAGTGATGTTGTCTGATAAGCAATTTTGGTAATTTTTCGTTTTGATGTAATTTTACGTAACCAGGTTATTATTTTTTTAGCTGTTTTCGATAGTGTCTTGTATCTCGCTTAGAAATTCCTTTAATTCATTAGCATTTTTTAAAATTCTCAAAGAACTTTCATTTTTTATTTATCTGCTGTCTACACAAGTTCCTAAATTTTTAGTAGTTAATTTATTAATATACTTGGTCACAGAGATTTTTATATTAATTTTTTTTTTTAATTTGAAAAAAAATCATACATTTTAGTTTTTAAATTATTTTACCAAATTCTTATCATCAAAAATTATTTCATCGCGTTTTGTTTTCATCATTAAATATAATATTTTCTTACCTGAAACCATTAAATTTGTTTTCGTTTAAAATTAATGCAAAATATATTTAGTTTATAGAGTTATAAGGACTGTACACAATCATAATACAATAATTCCATTCCCGGCGCGCAGATGCACAAAGAAAAAGAAAAGTTGCAATGCATTTTTAAAACCTGGATTTTTGTTTTATGTCTCCATATTTGTATGCATTTAAATAATCATTTTTTTGTTCAAACTTAATAGTTTCTTTAATTGTGCAATAGATGTTGTAAGGTTCGTACCTTCATTGCCCCCATTGCGCTTCCTTAAATATATATATATATATATATATATGGGTGATTTAGTAACAACTGACTACATCGCAATGTTAATGCAATGGGTGTGTATTTTCTTGTTAACGTTTGATTTAACATCTAACAACATGCATGTTGTTAATTTAGGCATATACCTAAATTAACAACATGCATGTTGTTAATTTAGGCATATACCTAAATTATACCATAAAAGTACAGTTTGAATGTTTCAAAAATGAAATATATTAAAACGAGCTGTAATTTCATTTATATAAAAAAGCACCTTATGTAATGCAGTGATTGTTCGGGGAAAAATATTATTTTATTATTGCTGAAATACGCATAATCCTTAAAAACCTATTGTGTTTAACACCGGTTATACTATATTTTTTTAACACAGTATTTTTGTACTCATCTTTGAAGAAATACTTTATTTATATGGGGTATTATATTCAGATTCGGGTTTCTTATTTTTTCTGTTAATCTATCAATCAAACATGTTGTAAATGTCAAACATGTTACAATTGACAGAGGAATTATGACAATTTATTCCAAACAAATGTTTTCTGTGTGAACATGTAATTAAAATTTGAAAAACTAACTGTAACTTTAAATAGCAGTTTGCTATTATCGAAATAACGATAAATAACACAATACACAATAAAGTTTAAAAAAAATCATGCATCAAGCATGGAATATGAAATACTTTCTAACGAAACTTCGCCATTTAAAAGACCATATCTAAGTAAACAATATTTCAAATTACAGAACATATCTGAAACCCATATTTCGGCATTTACTGTTCTTAGTCGGAAATATATTCGACTTCTTTTCAGCAGCTCTGTAATTCATTTATCGATCTGTATCTACACTTTATAGTGTGTTAAATGTATAAAACGCATAGCACACTCGACAATTAACCTTCAACAACTTCCCTCAATAGATGTAAATACTGTATATGTTCTAACAAATAACGTTCGAATACTTTTGTACAGTCCTGTAGATTATCTATATATTTTAGAGATATCTCGTATTAATTTCAAATTTAATTCCTGAAAAAAATAGCACATAACACAACTGAAAATTTACTTTAAGACATTACCATCTTTAGATGGATATAGAATCCAGCTCTTTAAATAGTCCTGTATAGAAATTTAATTATATTCTGCAAACCATTTTAAGTACGCTACATATAGTTCAGCTGAAATATGATAACGCAATTATGAAACACCATTAAGCATTTCAAGCTCATACACAATGTTTAAGCAGTATTTTATGTAGCACTTTATATAATCTGTAGAATTTATTCACTCCTTGTTATATGCAAACATTTAGTTAAACTTAAAAACGCATGCCACAACTAAAAACGCACTTCCAGCATTTATCGTTTATAGACAGTAGTCTAACCGAAATATTTTATGGGTACCTATAAGCAGACAAAAATTGTTACGCACGCCATATTTTGCAGTAAGCATCTTGTCGTATACCTCGATAATGGGTATAAATTTCATTATATTTGAATTATTGCAGCATCATTAAAATATGCTGCAAACAATTTTACCCCGTAGACCATTATGTAACCGAATTATTTTGTGTAACCCCGTTAATAAACGATAATTTTTTTACATTCCATATTCTACAGAAAGCATGTTATAGTGTATATTTAAACAGCGCATCAATGTCATTATGTTTGTAAAAGATACGACTATCGAGATTCACCGATAGACCATAATGTAACGAGATTCTTTTGAGTTTACATTTAAACGAACAATAAGTTGTACACATTCAGTTTTCAATAGCGAAACGCCTCAATAACGTACATCTATTACATGGTAATCTGAGTATATTCATAAGAGTTAGAGTACTGACAGTCGGCAGACAGATAAATCGAAGGCATAAACGCTTTTTAACTATGTTGGAAAGTGTTAACGAGAGATGTATTACAAAATTTATTTCCGCAAACTTTCTCACTTATGAGTTGAAAATTTTCTAAAAGATATATCAAAATTGTACATGTCTTAAGCAAAACAATGCATTTGATGCCAACTCAAAGAAAGTAATTTATATCCAAATTCATATGCATATAAGCTTTCCTATAAAATTACTTATTGTTTTCATTTTGCAGACTTTGGTTTTAGTTTTAAAATGTGTTCGAAATAATTGCTGTTATAAATCTAATTTAATTTTATACTTTCAAAAGTCAATGCCATAAAGAATGTAAATTTTTTTCCCAAGAACAGTCTAGTTGATAACAAAAATGCTCTAATTTCCTTTTAGTTGGAATGATGCCAAATAATAAAATAATTGATATCGTTGTCGTCAAGCGTTATGATAGTATCATAACGCTTGTTAAATTCAATAATGGAATCGTTTTAGGATACGTATTTAGGAATGTACTTTTTATTTTGAACTCATAATTTACATTTGCTTTCTGTCGAATATTAACATGTTTCGAGAAAAAATGTACTATTAACAATCCGGAAACAACCTAATGCCATTCCATAAAGATTGTATTTTACGTTATAAAATAATAAAATAGCTTTTGGCATATTTTATTTATGCAGAAATTAAATTTTTGCTGAATAATTAATTTTATTTTTCTGGTTTTGGCATTTTTACAACTAAACTGTCATAAATTTAAATAAAACCATACGTGGAAAAAGAATAAACTAAAAGCTTTCTTAAATCAATTGAATAATAAAAACGAAGAATATCTAATCTGCTACATGTAATACATGCTTGACATATATATATATTTCAAATACAGCAATCAAATTATCACACATCGGAATGACCAGCAAACTGAGCACATAGAACAACTGAGGGGGTCGGGCAAAAAAGTGCCAAACTACATTTTTGGGGAAATAAATTTAACGCTGCAATATGTTGCTTAACATTGTAAATTATAGTATCCAACATATAAATTGTTTCTAATGTCATTTGGTGGCAGCATATGTGACATGTTTCGTTTTTGCCTCAGACGTTTATGCCCCCAATGAAGATAGCTAATTTGCAAAAAAAAGTAATAGTAATATCATTAAACTAATACCATATTGTTACTCAAAATATCTCAAATGAAACTAAGACATTGGCGAAAAAAGTTTAGGTTATATATCTTGATTTGACTATTTGATCAAATTTTCGAATTGAAATATCTCAGAAGTTCACAAATGTGGCTTGGCACTTTCTTGCCCCGACCCCCTCAACTATTGTTTCCGCTCATAAAGCATTTTCACATAACTCAGAGTCTTTGAGAAACAGTTTCTATTTGAAAGATCTGCAGCTGAATTTTTTAAAGCAGTCTATTTCAATTTATTTACATGTTGACTTCCTTCTGGAGATCGCGTTTTAGTTCTTCCTGCAGAAGGAGTATCATTACTGTGTAATACATTTTATTGGCTCATTAGGTATAAGTATGTCTCCTAGTATTGTGAAAAGATGTCTTCATTTTCGTTGTGTGTATGCATTGAGCGATTAAACAGAATAAATGTGATTAAACGTGCAAGTAAGCTCCCGATTGCATTGGGTAAGGTCCTGAACCAAATTACAAAGGAGGCAAAGACGAGTTAACATTTTATCTCGTCTCCAGATCATAGTATATTCACATCAACTTGGCCGATGTCTTAGGAAGTGTTCCCGATGTTTTGAGAAAGTAAGCTACTAACAGATTCAAATGGAACATGAAATACATTATTTAATTAAAAACAAGATTCTGATTTTTAATAACTCGTTGGGCAAGTTAATGTTTGCGGAATATACAATATACTTCCATAGGAAATTTATTCAAAGACACATGTACATAGAAGACGGAATCTTTTTATGTTCTAGTATGTGTCTTTGTGGTGATATTGATCTTCAAGTCTCTATTGAAGGTTGTCTAAATACTGAGAAATAACGGGGCAAAAGAGTTGTTCTGGATAAACTCTCTACTTTTCATTCTGTGTCAAACAACATTTTATTACAAAAAAAAGATGATATGTCGCATGTATTACAACTATAAAAAAAATATATTCCTATTTGAGAGACATATATTTCAATACTTTTCAATAAAGTGTTCTTTTTACCTTATAATAGATTTACTATTTAGAACTTCTGATTAATTACTAGTGAAGGAACATATCAAACGAATATAAAATTATTATTCGGCATAAGTTCGTCCAAATATCACGTTTGTATCTATATGTTTCATACACTGTTATAAATGGATACTCAAATTCCACGAAATTTTCTTCGTTTTGACGAAACTGTTCCCTGGGAAATGCTGCGAGCGAATATTTCGTCAAATTGAATAAATTTGTATCCTCAAAAAAGTGAGGAAATTAATTTCTTCAAATTGCTTGTTCGAAAGAAGGTTGGTGATGCATCTATTGACAATTTTAAAAGCATCTGTAATTGACAGGGGGGGGGGGAGTACGACACTTTTCGCAAGTCTTCAACGGGATTCGAACGCGCGATCTTCGGTGTGGGAGACCACTGTGCTGCATCCTTCACCAGCGGGACGTTGCAGGAATATGGTTTTAAATGCATCTATGGGATGTTGATGTGTGTTTATATTTTTAGAAGTATTTTTATCGGTGCTGTTATAATGTCTGCATGCTTTAATTAATAAGGCTGGATTAATATTATGGGTTTTTTATGGTTAATAAATAATTAGAATATGGCTTGATTAATATAATTTATTAGAGAAATTTTCTTTGTTCAATGAGTGATTAGAATGTGCTCTAGTTAATTTGTTGGTCAGAAATAATAAATTTTGAAGTGCATATTGAAAGAGAGTTCATCAATTTTAGATGATAAGATTTTAACACGTTACTGTTTATAGAGGGACAAGGGATCAGTTATGCATATTTTAAATTTGATTCTTATATGAATATATTTCTTAAATAAAAAGAAGCTCCTAAAATTTTGTAAATTATTTTTTAACCATTGGGAAAATGGTTGTTGCTTTCGGTCGGAAATGGACCAAATGATGTTCGCATTTTACTATTTTAACCAAGATCTGTAACTTTAGAAGAATTTTTAAGCGTTTTTAACGAAATTCTGTAACTTAAAAAAATATATCTTTGAATAGGCAATAGAAATACATAAAATCGTTACAAAAACGTTTAAGTTACAAAAAGGATAGGCGCAAATTATCAGATATGAAAAATAAAGTAGAAATTTGGTACTTTCGTGTTATAGCGACCCCCAAGGATGAATATTTTTTATTCTGTTTTCATTAATATATTGTAAATTTGGTACTTTCGTATTTATTTATTTATTTATTTATTTATTTATTTTGAAGGATTTTGTAACAACAAAAACATTCTCGCCGTGAATGGGGAAACATTTTCGTCAAATATTTGAGATTTTCCATTTAATTAAAAATTACTTAAATTTTGAGACGAAATGATTGTCAAAAAGGATGAAATATAGCTCAAGAATTGCTGAATCGTCAAAAGTGAGAGTTTTATTTTTGACAGTGAGGAAACAGTTTCGTCAGATATTTAAGGATTCGCGTTTCGTAAAAAACTACGTGACTCTGTGACGAAATGACTGTCAAAAATAACAAAAAAAGGCTTAAGGATTGTGAAATCGTCAAAATTGAGTGTTTTATTTCTGACAAGGGGACCGCCAAACATGATGCACACAGATTTTGATGATTTTAAAGTATGTTGTAGGGGTCATACCCCTAACTATTCAGGTAAAAGGTTTCCTTCAAATGGGCTTTAGTTTTCGAAAAATTTCGGGTTAAAGTTCAGTATGCATTTCAAATACCCATTAGTTCGCAGTCTTGAACAAGGACTACGTGGTGCTGAGCTAGCGCGCGAGATTTGAGAGCGGGAGATGAGGGTTTTGTCCTCTCTAGTGGCTTTTTAAATAAATTTTATATATTTGTCGCGTTATAAGTTTTATGCAGAATTATGAATTCTGCATCTTTGAACTTTTTGATATTTTCCTAATAAATTCCATTTACATTTTCGAATATTTCGTGAAAATTTATAGTTTTTGCGCAATTTTTATTTTAATATTTCTGTTGACGAAAATCCAAATTAATTTATGTCTTTTTAAAACGATTATTATTTACATATATATATGTATTTACTTATATATTTACCATATTTATGAAATAATGCATTTATTTTTATTTGCATTTTCTATTAAAATTTTTTTTAATGATTAAGAAAAAAATAACAAAATAATATATCTTTTTAATATTTGAATTGATCTAAATATATTGAAATATGTTAACTGCTGAAATACTAAAATATTTATCATCACCAACATCGACATTTTTAGTTTATTAAATAATGAACTAATTGTGTGATACATATCGCAAAAATATTCTAAACGAATTCCGTATTAAAAATCGCCTTTAAATATATTCTTTACGTAAATTGTTTTAACAATATTGGAAGAATGTATAAATTAGCATATTGTATCTTCTTTAAATACATAAATTGTGACACATATATTTAAAAATGCATTAAAAGTTGAAAAGGAAATTATTTCAAACGTTATAATTGTCTGCAAAGGAAGCTAAACGAAATGAATAAAAAGAAAATTTTATTTATTCTGATATTACCGTAAAAGTCATTGCAGACGATTTTTTTCAGACATTTTTTATATGTATTGTAAATTACAAACGATTTTTCATTTCTAGTTTAATTTTTCTGTATGGCATCGACTCGTTAGAATAAAATAAAAAAAAATAATTGTAATATATTATTTTTTATTTGTGCAAATAAAAAATTATGTTGAGTTTGAACTTTACAGTTAAATGTATTTAAATAGCATAAAAAAATATACATATAACACGCTAAAATTTGGATGTAAGCGTTACTCTTTAATATTTTATTACTCCTTTCAAGATATGCCTGGAATTACCTAATCATAAATACCTTTAGAAGATTTGAGATAAAAAATATATTGTATAAATTATAAAAAAAAAAAAAAAATCATTTAAAATTTCATAAAGTTAAAAAAAAGTATTCTTTTAGAACGGTTATTAAAATATAAAGGGTAAATAATAAACAAAATAAACAAAATCTAGACATAAATTAGTTTTGAATTTCGTCAATAGAAATATTAATTTCAAAACTTCAAAAAAAAAAAAAAAATGTAAATTTTTACAAAAAATTCGAAAATGTAAATGGAATTTATTAGGAAAATATCAAAAAGTTCAAAGATGCAGAATTCATAATTCTGTATAAAACTTATAACGCGACAAATATATAAAATTTATTAAAAAAGTTAAAAAAGTCGCTAGAGAGGACACAACCCTCATCCCCCGCTCTCAAATCGCGCGCGCTAGCACAGCACCAGGGAGTTCTTGTTCAAGACAGTGAACTAATGGGTTTTGAAATGCATACTGAACTTTAACCCGAAATTTATCGAAAACTAAAGCCCATTTGAAGGAAACCTTTGACCTGAATAGTTAGAGGTATGACCCCCACAACATACTTTAAAATCATCAAAATGTGTGCGCATCGTGTTTGGCGGTCCCCTTGTGAGAGCGTGTTCGATACAAATTCCTACTTGAATGTTAATCCTTGGAAAGAAATATATATACATATATATCTGGTAAAAAATCGGTTTGAGTTTTCTTCCAAGTTGTATTACTACTGAAATAGTTAGTAAGATAAGCAAAACAAATTCATTGTTCTCTGCGAATTTCCATAATAAAGACAGTTCAGCTGCAAAGACAGGATTTAATGGACACCAAAAACCATGTTTAAAAAATGTCAAATTTCTCGATCAGATTGCAGCATTAGATAAAATAGATATTTAATATGCATGGAAGGTGACATGAAATGTTTAACAACTGAAAACAGAGAAAAACGCCTCTGTAAATAGAAGTGTAAAGTATTCTTTACACAAATGTGTAGAAACACAGACGCAATCAAAGAGCAGATTTAAGCAATTAAAGAACATACATCGAGTTTATTTTTTGTGTAATTAGAAAAGTGGCGAATTCAGTTTCGTAAGGAAGAAAATTCACGAATCTTCCACAAAAAGACCATCGTTGTAGTGTACATGTATTAGTGTAGTGATGCAGAATGTAGGTTGCGCAGTTACAAAATAATTTATCTACTGGAAAATGAATTTACAAGTATTAATTAAAACGATAGGGGTTTATATATATATATATATATATATTATATTTCCTATCATTGCAATCATGATATATTATTTACAGTTTCAAAATTCCTTTGGCATTGGTTTATTCTTTATAATTTTACTTATTTAGTAAATAGCATTATTAGTGAAAACAAAGTACTTAGTGTTGTCACAAAAAGTACAATTAATGAATCTTTTTAACAAAAATTAATTAACTTTTAGCAATTGCAAAAATCAAACCTATTGAAACATAGCACAGAACATATGACAATTTCAGAAAGTTCGTTTCGAAATCTTATGTGTGCAAATTGCTCAAGTTGCTCAAATATGGCCACGAAGAATGCGAAACAAGGCTACCCATTATGGAATGTCGTACAAAAAGTGAAATTGCTCCACTGAAATAAAAACAAACGAAGTTCACACTAATAATTTTTGGTATTTACCCGATATTGTGTACGTTAATTTCCGTTATAAATGACGTCTATATAATGCAGTATATGACTGTGAATTTTTGTAGATGTTTAAAGCAGCATAGAACCAAAAAACGTTCTATTCCGAAGCCAGTGTTCGTGTTCTCCAGGAAAAGGAAAACCTTACCACAACAAAACCAAAAGTTAAAGAATTTTCACTAATGAAAGACACCCGATAATCCCCGCTTTATATTTTAAACTTGTACCACTTCCTAACTAGCATTTATTTGCATCCCCGTAAAAAAAAAAAAACTTTAGGAGAAGAAATATTTTAATCAGATTTTAGTTAAAACCTTTTTATGCAATAAGTTTCATACACACCCTAATCCTTTTTATTATACAATAATACAATATCTCAACATGTTGAAGAAAGTGAGTAGATGTTAAAGAAAGCTATCTAGTAAAAAAACCTTTTGTACTATTTTGGTAAATAATATATTAAAAATAATCTATTAAACAAAGTCTCTTTTATATTTAATAAAAATTCGTGTTAGAGGAATATTTAAAAATATTATCAACTTAAAATGAAGTAATTAATACAGAAAATAAATTTGGAATATGTGTTTAATTATTTTACGCTTTAAAAAACACAATCACAGTTTAAATAAAATATACGGTTCTAAGTGAATATATAAATAATAAAATAATATTGTGTAACGACGTAAATGTTAAATAACTAACTCTTCCGTAAATCAACGTATAGAAAAGTGTCTGCCTCCTTTCAATTAGTTATAACGTCTACTAATTAATTCTATACTCAAATTTTATTTTTGGGGTCGTCTACATATAGATATTGCTGCAAACAAGAAAATATTCAATACGAAGACTTACTTTTGACATCATATTTTGATTCTTCTATGAGGTTTACCTTCGATACCAAACAGGATATCATTCGAAAAAATGGTTTAGAACTTATGCAGCTTTAATGTGTGGAACTCCTATTTTGAAATTCATTTTTAATCTTCAGAAAACAGATTGCAATATGGATTGCTTTTTAAGCATGACTCAAAAAGTACCTAGTGGAATGAGCTGCAAATATGGATACGCATATTCGAAGCTTCTAGAAAACTTTCTTTCTCTTTCTTTTTTGTATCTATTGGTTAAAATTCAGATTGTTTCCGAAAATTAATTTTCTTGAAAAAATATGAATTGTATCCTATGATTTTTTTTTAAAACAGAAATTGATTTCTAGAATGCACAAAAATGTGAAATCGAAGTTACAGATCATTTCTCAAAGTTGTTTTTGAATTATGCTTAAAGAAAACTACCTGCATTGAAATCAGTTTTGCAACGGTTTTTAAAATGAATTATCTGTTAGTAGTTCGAAATTTTAAAACTACATATTTCCTAAATTTTTATGCCGAATAGCTTCTTGTTTGGTATTCGATTGTCAAATTTACCGAATAATCCAAGTGTGTTATAAAATTATGTCTTATTGTTTAAGTTTGTAAAAATGTATATATATAAACGACCCTCTAAGCAAAATTTAAGTATGGCATTTATTAGTTGACGTTATTACTAATTATAAAAATAGCAACATTAAAACAAATAATACACAACATTTCACAAATAATACACAAAAAGCAAACAGCTGTTTCCAAACTACAAGCGAGATTCTTCTTCAGTGCGATAAAGAGCAAGAACAGCGTGCAAGAAAAAGCAATAGTGGGCGAAACTACTATTAGGTTATTGCTAATTGATTGGTACCCGTCAAATTTTTAACGGATGATTTTCGGCAGAGTTAGTAGGAGATGATCACTTTTATTTCACCAGGTCTGTGCAATCAGCACAAAATATATTAAAGCCAAAAACACAAAATATTTACATAGATAAAGTCATAAAGTGATTAAATATTACATACATTTTAAAATTCGTTCGTAAAATTTCGTTACATTCGAAGATTGTTTTTATAATAAAATAAACAAACATTTAATTAATTTATTATACCAAATGAATAACATTGTATTAATTCTACTAAAAATTTTTTTTTGATAACATACTTTGAGTAAAATACTTTAATATTTACGTTTAATAAGTCTTAAATAAATACTTTCAGAAAAATTTTAATGCACTTATTAATATGCTTTACGATAAAGGGATTTACTGAAGAACTGATTAATTAAGGCAGAAAATTACACTTTTAATACCGTTTCAGTCACCCAATTTTTCCGCTTACATTGGCAGAAAGAGTTGATGTAAAGTGAAAGTAACGAAATTAATCCTTAAAGAGATTTTGCGAAAAGGTTAAGTTGTTTTAATAAACATCAATCGTTTGCATTATATATGTAATATTTGGAAAATGTGAATTCTTAAAGCTCAGTCAAAAATAAGTATTTTGGGAGAATTTATAGTTCTTGAAAGGATATTTTTTTCTTTTTTGACACTGTTCTTCGTATTCTGTTTAATAAAACTTTTTTTTTATATTTTATATTAATATTTAGTTGTTTAATATTTTACAGTTTTTTTCAGTTAATTTATAAGGATTTCCATATGAAAACAAAGGTGTAAATTTTTCCCTTCTATAATAAGTAATTTGCCCATTTCTTATGTAATCAATACGTCTTTTCTAAAGTAAAGATATATTGAGCATCATACTAGTATATATTTTAATGTCTTAGTGAATTATTTAGAGAGAAATTAAAAAACGTCTTATTATTAAACGTCTTGTTATTAAAACGTCTTATTAAACGACTTATACATGATTAATCAGGTAAATAATACCACATTTAATATACTTTCAGTTTTCCAATTTTTACTCGTATATTGCATAAAGAGATGAAGCAAAATGAAGTTAATTATGTTAATCATTAGCAAGATTTATTGGAAAGGTTAATTTGTTATAATAAATAGCAATATTTCCTATAATGGATAACATTTTGCGTAATTTCAAATTATATACGATACGTTTAGTAAAGAATATTTTGAATATTGACGAATCACGAATTTTTTATTATCATTATTGTTATACTTTTTGAAACTTTAACATTATCACACAGTTGGTCCGATAGGCATAAGTCGAAAAACGTTTAACGTGACATTTCGCTTAAAACGAAATAATACTGAGGTACCATTAGATAAGCCTGAAAATCAATGTTAATTTATTTCTTTAACACGAAATAGAATTTCACAAAATCACGCTTAAGGCAAAAAATGTTTTTAGCTCCAAAGTCAAAACATAATTCCTTACGCGTAGTTTTTGATATATCAAATTTACTATGTCAAAACCTCTTGTTAGAAATTAAATTTTTCTCACGGTTTAAAAATGAACTAAAGTAGAAATAGGTTTCTGAAAATTGTGGAATACTGAGTTCCTGACTAATGCCTACGTTTCTTTGTCATCTTATATGCGGACTTTTTCTCACATTGACTATATGAGCTATAGATCGCTCACAATGACAGTTGGGGTGGAGGAATATCTTTCCGAAATCCACAATCTACGAGTGAAAGAAGTGACAATCCTACTTCACTAACTGACTACCATAATTGAAAAGCTGTTAGCAGTTGCTCTGTAGAATTCTATGAAAAATGAGTTGAAAACAGCAAGCTGTATCTTAAAAACGAAGCCAAAAATTTAAACGAAATCAGCGAAAAAGTGCTGAAAAAAATCGCGCAAAGTATTGAATACACAATAGAACACTCCCTACGATTTTAAAGAATCCTGAAAAGATTAAAGCGGCTGATGCTGTGAGTGAATTCGAACCAGCAAGAAAACAAATTCGTACAGTAAAGAATGAAGAAATTGGAATTGCTCTTTTGCGGTGGATAAAAGACGCAGGAAGCCAGAGCATTGTTTTAACTGGTGCAGTATTGTAAGAGAAAGTAAACGCTTTGGCTGATCCTCGAGGTGAGAGCGATTTCACATGTTCTAACATGTTTCACATGTTTCTGTGCGTAATGATACGTAAACAAGGTTAAGTAACACATTTGTGTAATACACTTTTATATAACTCTTTTCTGTAAGCACTTTTATGTAACACTTTTTTGAGTTGATATGTAAACATTTTTTAACCAGTTAACGTTTTTGCATATTTATTCTTTTAAATACCATAAATTAATTTCTCTACAATTTACATTTTATGGATTTTTGAATTTTTTATTATATATTTTTTCAATTCAATTTCTAGCAACATTGTTTCCTTTCAGGCATAATCGAAGTACAACGTAGTAAACAGCATAATGAAGGAATTAGACTAAAAGGTATAGAGCCCATACTTCAAAATCCTTTCAAAACTAGTTTTGCAAGATTAAATTTGTTGAACAATATTTAAGCTTCTGTTATTGTTTTTCTCAATTTAACAAATATTTCTTATTGCTATAAAACATAAATAAATATATTCAAAAAACTGTAATAGTTTAAATATTCTAGGTTTCCTAATACATAATCAAATTTTAGTAAATTTCAAAATTTCAAAACTTTCTGGTCCCTTTAGAAAAATAAGGTTATTCTACCTACATGCGATACGATTTGTCTTAAGTATCACATTTTGGAAATTTTTTACATTCTAACAAGATAAAATGCCAAATATAAGTATATATACACATATAAGTATATTTAATTATATGTATAGATAGATAGACACTTCCTCTAAAGTTCAATTCTTTTACTTGACCATATTATATTTTCTATGGACATGAAACGATGTCAGTCGACCAGTCTTAACATTCCAGACATCTTGTTTAATTTCTAGTACTTTTTAGAGGTTCCGTTAAGCAATTTGTTAGCTAGAAATTACATCAGTAATAAAATGTAAAATTTGAAATAAATAAAGAGGGTGTTCACACATTTTTCTAACGATTTTGGAAAAACTAAATATATAAACAAAAATAATAATTTTATTTTCGAATACATTTAGTCTTATAGCCCTATTGCTATGATATTACATCTTGATTTGAAAGATAAAATAACTTTTCTTAAAATATCAAAGTTGATTTTTTTTCGACACTTCGATCACAATCTTCGAGTGTCTATTCAATGTTTTTTGATGCCGCGTATAAAGAACGTGTGTTAAAAGTTCAAATGCTCAGTAATACATAGGAGACAAGTCGGGTGACTTAAGTGAGATGTATTTATTGGAATAGGCTCAATTCCTATTTTATTTCTAAGTTTTTCTAAAATATAACAGTAGATTAAGAGGTTTGGCTGGCAGCATTATACTGATGGAACTTAATACAATGAAAATTGTATGAGTACAGTGATGGAATGTCGGCTTTAAAAACAGGTATTAAAATATATTTCTGCTAGCATTCCAAGTTATGTTTGATACTTTTGTCTATTTTACTTATATAAGTTTTGTGTTATAGGCGAATTCAGCAATAACCATAAAACCTTTACTAAAACTTTCCTTGTTTATTCTGAACCGACAATTTAGATGTTTTACTCATTTTTCGGTAGTAAATCGATCATTTTCTATTGCAATCAAATAAATATATCCAATCCTCATCCGTTGATACTACATATTTCCATTTTTCAATTGCCAAACAATTTTCATACAACAATCTGCGCATAGTGTTATGCTGAGAAACATGGTTTCGCATTAGGCGGTAAACATAATTCTTTTGGTTTTGATTAGCTTTAATTGGAATTGTATAATTTTGTTTACAATTCCTATAGAGATGTTGAAAGATTATGCGATAGTTCTTTGGAGGGTAGGATTTTATTTTAAAGCATCAGATGTGACTTTAGGTGTAATAACAAGTGACTATGCTTTTGTTGGGTATGCGTGTTTTACCCTTTTTCTAGTCTAGTGTATACTTTTACGTTTCTTTCCCTTTTTATTAATTATGTCACTTATTTTACGTGTAGAAGTATTAAAACTATGCTTTTCACACTTTTTTTTTTAATACTCAAACATTAGAATATTTCTTTATGAAGCACAAAAACATAACCTTCGAACCATTGTTTATTTTCCAGCGACGTTTTAAAGCAAAGAATATTTTTAACCCCTTGCCTGTGGAATATATTTGAGAAAAATGTGCCGAAAATGTTTTTTTTTTCTCTTTATCCGCTTTGCTGTGACGCCCGAATTCAGTTCGGGCAACGCAAATGCGCCAGTTTTGGAATGCCCGATCGGAGTTCGGGAAAGAGAAAAATCTTTGTTTCAATTCCGTCAAGACCGAACTCAGTTCGTACCATGTAATTTATCATAATGTACCATATATGTAATTTACCATAACGTACCATACATGTAATTTTTATAATGTACCATACATGTAATTTACATAATGTACCATGCATGTAATTTACCATAATGTACCATATATGTAATTTACCATAATGTACCATATATGTAATTTATCATAATGTACCATATATGTAATTTACCATTTTCTCAATAGATGAGGACACTTTCCCGCGAAAAGTTCGGCAGTTTAGCGCCATTTGTCGGATTTTTGCACTTTTGGAGTCTTTTCCAAATTTTATTCAAACCACATTATGTTTGACAGGCAGGTGTATAAATGCTTCGCAAGTTAAAAGTTTCTTTGCATTGTTTTTAAGCATTGTACGAAATTAATCAAGTAATTGAAACAACGATTTTTTTCTTGCCCGAACTCAGGTCGGGAATTCCAAAATTGATGTATTTTTGTTGCCCGAACTGATTTCGGGCGTCACAGGCAAGGGGTTAATGATACAGACAATAATTAATCCTTATTCCGTATCATACATGTTTTATTTTATTTTAATTTAAAATTAAATCATATAGAATGTAAAAATCGTTCCAGATACAAGAACTTCATCACATTGATTGGTCATCACATTTAGGCACATTGTCTTTAATTTATTTAATCCTTACATAGTATGATAAAACTTCTTTCGCTAATATAAAACTATATTACATATCGTGGTATATACATCGAATACTTCATAACAAATATTTTCAGAGAATTTTCAAATTATATAATAATATGCTTTACAATAATAGGATTTCCTGGTGAATGGATTAATTAGGGCAGAAAATATCACTTTTAATAACGTTTCAGCCTCCCAATTTTTCCGCTTGCATTGGCAGAAAGAGATGAAGTTAAGTGAAAGTAATGATATTAATCCCTAACGAGATTTAGTAGAAAGGTTAAATTGTTTCAATAAACATCAGTCGTACGCATAATGCATGTCGTTTTACGTAAAATCTATATTCTATAATATACAGCCAGAACTGATTATTTTCGGAGAATTTAAATTTTAAGAAATAATTCTTTTTCTGTTTGAAATTCCATTACATGAAAAAGTGATTTAAGTGAGTTTTTAAAAAGTTTTATCGAATTCTAATCACTATTCTATTAATTATTTTCTAATAATTAAATTCTCCATGTTTCAACTTTTGTCCTTTAAAAACTGATGTTTGATTATGTCACATATATATACGATTCTTACATTAGGATTCTAAGTACAAGAACTTATTCAAATCAATTGTCCTCACATTTAGGCATATTGTTTTTAAATGATTTAATACTTACATATTATGATAAAAATTTCCTCGCTAATATAATACTGTATTGTTCCCATACTGTATTGTTCGCATTTTAAAATCTCTTTACTAAATCAACGATGAATTAAATACCTTAATATTTTAATTTAATAAGTCTGAATCTTTCAACTAGTGCGTTGTCGCAAATTTTCCGACAAACGTGATTTTTTTACATGCTCTCAAAAATGGCATTGGAATTAAAGTTCCATATTTTTTTAATATGCTACTTTTTGTTTCAAACACGTCTCGTGTTAGTGCTGTTAAATGTTTTGCATTTGCAATAGCGTAACTACTGTGGAAAAAAAATACCACGCAAAAATAAGTTTATGTGGGTTCCATGAAACTTCAAACGAATAATCTGAAACAAATTTGAAAGCATATATTAATGTGTTTTACGATAAACGAATTTACTGCAAAGCTGATTAATTAGGACAGAGGTTTGTTGCTTTGAATTTCTTTTATTCTTCTAATCTTTTCTCTTGTATTTTTGCAAAAAATTAAATTAAAAAAAAAGCCAATGCGATTTAGAGGTAAGGTTAATTGGATTGAATAATCGTAAATTGATTATATTATTTAAGATTTCATGTAAAATTAAATTTAATAACCCTATGGAAAGAAGGTATGTCATTTCTTTTTCTTTTAATTGAAGCTTGAGATTTAATACTTAATCATCAGTATTCATTGTTATTATGCTCTGCAATAAAATTTATCAAACGTTCCTGATTTATGCAAAATCTATATTCTACAATATACTTTCAGAACTGTTCTGACAATTTAAATTTTAGAGATTTTTTTTTCTGTTTGAAACTGATGCGAGCATTTTATTTGATAGAATTTATAATATGCTGTTAACTCACAGTAAAATTTTGTTACTTAATGTTTTATTTCTTTTGAAGTTCATATGCATGGGTTTAACATAAAAAAATTCGTATACTAAACAAGCAAATTATCCATTTCGTATCTAATGAAACATTCTTTGCTAAACTACCATTGGATTAAACATAGTATTTAAACCACGGTTGGCAAGTTTTTGACGCATGACGGTTTTTACCGGTTTTAACCATGGTTTTTACCGTCATGTCAAAAATGTCAAAAACTGTCAAAAACCCATTTTTAGTAGTTTGTTTTTACATTTTTTTTCATTCTATCTTTAATATTAAGTTGTTTTACATAAAATATTCAGTATCAAAAAGACTCTAAAGTATATTTATCCATACAAGAGAAACAAAAAAGAATTGCATTAGAATAATACGTGTACAGTACATCTCTGTTAGAAGATCTCTACAATATCTTAAGCTGTTTAGCAAAGTCTAAAAAAAATTCGATTTTTAGAAGAAATCCTGTAACCTATAAGTATTAGATTAAACAATGTGTATAATTTTGGTACAATTTATTACATTGTTGAAAACAAAATTTTAAGATTCTACTTATTGAAGTGCAAATGAAAATAACCACGATTGCATTTATGAATACATAAGATATGCATTTTAAAATATTATATTAAAGAATATTCAAATTTATTCACTGCCAGTCTATGCCTAACATCTATTGTTATACAATGTAACAGCATTTTTGCATCTCTAAAATAATTTTAATGTACTTTATGTTATGTAATAATTATAATAACATTTTATTATTATTTAATATTAATGTTAACTGCAGTTAGTAGAATCTATATTAGTGAATATTATGACAAATATTGTTCTTTTCTTTTAATCTTGTATTTTTAAATCTTTCCCATATTAGGAAATGATCTTCTTTTAAATAAATTTAACAGATGTAATTGTAAATAATAATAATAACAAGAACAACAAGGTAAAATCAATCTAGAAATGTATTGTATGCTACCTTACACCATAAATTGGAGGACAATTGAAAATGATAGGTTTTTGACGGAATAAACCGGTAAAAACACGGTTTTTACCCCTGTCATGTCAAAAACCAGTTTTTGACGTCAAAAACCCTACCCTGATTTAAACTAATATGACTTAAACAATTTTTTTCATAGAAAATTTAAAGGAGATATTAATATGCTTTACGATAAAAGGATTTACTGAAGGATTGATTAATTAGGACAGGAAATACCACTTTTCATAAAGTTTCAGTCTCCCAAATTTTCCACTTGTACTGGCAGAAAGAGTTGAAGTAAACTGAAGGTAATATTAAAATATATTGAGACTTAGTAATTGATGTAATAAACATACATTTTTCACATAATGCGTGTCGTTGTACGCAAAATTTACATTATACGGAATACATTCAGAAGTGTTTATTTTTGTAAATTAAAATTTCATAGTTTATCCTATATAGGGATGACCACCCGGGAACTTAAAGAAAGATTAAAAGAACACATTTATGACATTAAGTTTAACCGTCCATCCACAGCTTTATCGAGATTAAATCAACGACAGATTATAAATATTGATTTTCAAAACGCAAAAATTATAGTTCCTGCAAATAACGAGTTTTCAGCTAAAATCAGAGAGTCTTTGGAGATTTTATGTAAAGGAAATAGAGTCTGTAATGATTGCCTATCCTATAATGTACCTAAAATATGGTTTAATATTTTGAAATTATCAAGAACCCCAGCGCCGGAACTAATGGACTTTTCCTGATACACCCCTACAGAATAATAGAGTAGCCTCGTTTAAAACTCCGTTATATGCTAGCACAGTGAAAGCGACATACGTACACTCAGCTCAGTCAACGGTTCCCCTGAAGAGGATCACGTTAGTGATTGAAAGTCTTGGGATGTAAATGAGTATATTTTACGTTTTTAACATCTTTTGATCACCTTTTAAGCATGTTTTAATATATATATGTTTATTGATAAAAATTCTTCATTTATAACAAATTTTTCATGTTTGATAATTTTAATCTAACTTCTATTTGACATAATATAAAACATATCATAATTTTAATGAAATTTATTTTTTTTAATATTCGTACGTTAATTTCTACAGTAACCTATTATTTGGACTGCAATCAGCCGAGATTAAATAGTTTATTGTTAGAAAGGTTTTCTAATATAGATAAAAACGGTAAACAAATCGTAAAATATGAATACAATTAAACACATCTGCGCAAAGCAAATGTGCTTTTGTAATGTAAATAAAAATGTATATTAACGCTATAATATAGAAACTATTAACAGGATTTTAAAATGTCTTTACTAAATCAACTATGAATTAAACACCTTAATACACTGCTCAAAACAATTAAAGGATATTTGAAGTTTTATATAAAATAAAGATATAAACGAAATTTTTTTTGCCGAAAATAGAAGAAGAGAATCACAAATGCAAATTTTTCTGGTTTTCAAACTGTGGAGTATGCAAATTTTGAGTTCGACTTCAAAAACGTCGCTTCAGCGGCAGCGAATGAAATTTGACTTTCAACTGGATAAAAGAGAATGAAGACAAGGATGATCGGCATTCAGTGATTGCTTTGTTTCGATGAGTACGATGTCTCAGCGAAGTCATTTGACAGATTCAGAAGCTTGGAGAATTGTTGGTAGGATAGAAGGGGGCCAAACTCAAGCCGAAGTAGCGCAAGCCATTGGAGTGTCACAAAGTGTCATTTCCTGGATCTGGAACCGTTTTTTGGAGAGTGGATGTGCAGGCCGAAGACCAGGGTAAGGTCGTAGACGGGCAACAACGCTCAATGAAGATCGGTATTTAGCGTTAACAGCTCGGAGACACCGAAACATGAACGCTACTCTTCTCCAACAACACCTTCGCTCGGCTACATGCACCACGATTTCAACTCAGACTGTCCGAAACCGGCTCCATGCTGTAGGTCTGTATGCTCGCCGACCGATGGTATGTGTTAGATTAACATCAAGGCATCGTCGCGACCGCAGGGAGTGGGCAACCGAGCATGTCAACTGGAGGAGAAATGAATGGAGCAATATTCTGTTTTCTGACGAGTCCCGTTTTTCTGTGCATCCGGATAATAAGCGTATTTTCATCTGGAGGGATCGTGGCAGTAGGAATAATCCTGCGTTCGTGCACTAAAGTGTCAGATTTGGCGGTGGAGGAGTGTTGGTGTATGGTGGCATCTCCATTGACGGGCGCACTGACCTCTACATCATTCGAGATGGAGCTCTGATTGGTCGCCGATATAGGGATGAGATCCTCAGACCTATTGTAGTCCCTTACGCTGCAGCAATCGGAGATAACTTCATTTTAATGGACGATAACTGCAGGCCACATCGTGCAAACCTGGTGGAGGATTTCCTTTTCGAGGAAGGAATCGTTCGAATGGAATGGCCAGCGTGTTCTCCAGACATGAATCCAATCGAGCACGTTTGGGACGCTCTTGGAAGACGAGTTTCTGGCCGCCAACAACCCCCACAAACTCTCCAAGAACTGGAAAGAGCTCTTCTGGAAGAGTGGGGCAGAATACCCCAACTCGTCATTATTAGCCTCATTGAGTCCATGCCTCAAAGGTGTTCAACGTTGCTGGCCGCCCGTGGAAACCATACCCCCTACTGAAAATGATTTTCTTTGAAGAAAACACCTTTTCTTATTCTTTTTTTCTCATATGCACAAATTGTGTTTTTTTCTTTTTGTACACAAATGCGCAATAAAATGCATTTTTTTCTGCCAAACATGTGTAATTTATTCTCATATAACCTACTATGTCTGTCGACCATGTATCAGTCAGCTAAAAAGTTTCCCAGATACAAAATCCACCTAAAACTGCAATATCCTTTAATTGTTTTGAGCAGTGTATTTTAATTTAATAAGTCTGAATCTTTCAACTAGTGCGTTGTCGCAAATTTTCCGACAAACGTGATTTTTTTACATTATGCTCTCAAAAATGGCATTGGCATTAGAGTTCCATATTTTCTTGATATGCTACTTTTTGTTTCAAACACGGCTCGTTTTAGTGTTGTTAAATGTTTTGCAATTGCAATAGCGTAACTACTATGGAAAAAAAATTACCACGCAAAAATACGTTTATGTGGGTCCTATGAAACTTCAAACGAATAAGCTGAAACAAATTTGAAAGCATATATTAATGTGTTTTACGATAAACGAATTAACTGTAAAACTGATTAATTAGGACAGAGGTTTGTTGCTTTGAATTTCTTTTATTCTTCTAATCTTTTCTCTTGTATTTTTGTAAAAAATTAAATAAAAAAAAGTCAATGCGATTTAGAGGTAAGGTTAATGGGATTGAATAATCGTAAATTGATTAGATTATTTAAAATTTCACGTAAAATTAAATTTAATAACCGTTTTTTTTTCTTTTAATTGATACTTGAGATTCAATACTTATTCATTGGGATTCATTGCTATTATGCTCTGTACTAAAATTTATCAAACGTTCCTGATTTTTGTAGTAACCATTATTTATACTTTCCGGAGAAATATACTGTAAGGAAAGTATTTTTTATAATAGTAAAAACCCGATTAATGGAATATTGGTATATCTTTACTTTTGTGATTTTCTGTACCAGTTTTTACTATTTTTGAAGTAATTCAATATATATGTATGTATGAATTTATGTACGTATTTGTGTATTTTGAAATTTTGTTTCATTTTTAGGTCCACAGAGTCCGTTCCAGGATTTTTTACGATGATGTCTATATGTATGTATGTGAATGAGTGAGCACAAAAGCATCCAAAGTAAACGAAATATGTTTTCGATTGAGCTTCTGTTTGGTGAATATGTTATAAGTCACAGTCGCTAGAACTTTACAATTTTTTAGAAACAATATGCTAACGGGTTCCGTATCTAAACCCTTTTCTAACCATTCTATGACAATAACTCATAAACTATTTCTTTTAATTCCCAATTTTTCAATTAAATTATTTTATTACTCACGTCCATCTTATGTCGATACAACTATCTTGTTGCACCAGAACGTGCTTTAATTTATTAAAATACTAGCTAACCCGCCCGGCGTTGCACGGGCCAAAAATATTAATAATCTGTTCTATACGGAACTTAAACCAAACCCCGTCGTAATCGAGTCCATAGTTCCACCTTCCACCGCCAGGGGACACAGTCTGTTCTGGAAGAGGCTTTTTCAGAACACTCGACCCAACCAAATTTCCTAGTAGAATTGAAATTTAACCACGGGTAAACATTGCCAAAATAGCGGAAATCGCGAAAATTGGTTACGTAATCGATCGGTTTCTAAAGGGTTAATGTAGATACTTTTTAAAAACCAATCATGCGTTTTGAAGAAAATGAACGCGTCTATGATCTGGAGTCTACTGTTTGTCCTTACTCACATTTCCTGAGTCGATGCTGATTTTTAAACCTGGACCGAAAAACGAAAATCGCGTGAGTGAGTTTTGGAAAGGATTTTTTTTGGAGGGTTTAAATTAAAAATTTTCAAAACGGATACCAGATTTTAAAAAAACAAATGGATGTAGATTAGTTGAGGTATTTTTAGTTTTTCGTATCTTGTTTATAAACGCCAATTCGGATTTTTAAAGATAGGGGAAATAGTTAAAAAAGCGAAATTGACTTACGGTAAAAAACGTTTTCGAAAGGGTTAACGTGATTTTATTTTTAAACTAAAGGTTTCTGCCTAAAACCGACAGAACGTAGATGTCTTTAGGTGTGTTTGATTTTTGTTTGGTTATTTTAGAAAGCCGATGCCATATTTTATATTTCATAGAAAATCGGAATTCGCAAAAAAAGAGTCCTGAGCACGAATTTTTTTTTAAAGGTTAATATTTGTATTTTTCAAAAACAAAGACAGATGTCGAAAAAGGAATAAATGTAGATATTGCCTGGTACTTTTAGTTTTTCGTACCTTTCTCTGAATCGCCGATGCGAATTTTTAAAAATTGCCAAAATCTCAAAATCACAAAACGGCATACAGAAAATATACTTTTTAGAAGGGTTAATTTTTGTATTTTTTAAAACCAAAGAGGGCTTCGGAAAAGACAAAGTCAGTTCTTTAATTTGGTGACCTTCGTTTTTCCGTATTTTTTGTATTTCGGTGGATGCAAGGCTCGGAAAACGGGAGAAAATAAAATACATGAATTCGATGCTTTTTTATTATATTTTTTGCAAGGGTTAAATGTAAATTTTTTTCAAACCAACCAGATCGTTTGAGACGTAAAAGTATTTTTTTTTTCAGAATATGTAGACGGTTTTTCCGTATTTCTATCTGTTTGCCCATGGCGAATTTAGAAAAACTTAAAACTAAAACGGGATGTGTTGTGCTTTCTTTCTTCTATTCCAGAAGATACGGATATTGGTTTCTGCACATGCGCCAGCTAGCTTTTGAATAATGACGTTTTTATTTGTGATCTTTGATCAGTTTTTAATTAATAACTACGTTAATTTTCAAAATATTAAAATTCTGACGTAATGGTGCACCAGAGGGTTTGGAATACCTATATCTAAATTTGCAGCCTTCTAGGTGGTCTGGATTTTCCTAGCCATCGCCAACAGACACACAGACACACAGACACACACACAGAGCGAAACTTTCTTTTATTAGTATAGATTTTGTTTTTCTTAAAAAAAGTAAAAATAATTTACACATATTTGCAAGCATTTCAGATATCCAATCTGCTGTTACCAGGGGACTGAAAGCAGTAGCGACGGAGGGTAGAAACAGAATAAGTTTCGAAAGACAATAAGATTAAGAGAAAATAAGGTTTTTTTTTTTTTTTTTTTTTTTTTTTTTTTTTTTTTTCAAATATATAATACTGTAATATTTCTGTAATCAGTAACATTATTTATCGGTCACACCGATGTTTGAAAATTGTGTATAAAGCAAGTAAATATTAGGAGTTACTCTCTCTTTAAACTCTACAAATTATTCAATCTTTTGAGTATTGTTGAAAACTATACATGATTTCTCTCGTGTCTACTGGCTTGGATGCATTATAACTTTAATTTTAATATCTAATCTAAACTAAATTTTAAAATATTAAAAAAATAATATATTTATTCAAGTATGTGCATATTATTTTGCAATATCGTTTATGCATTTCACATGCATTACTGTTAAAAAAATTAAAAAGTTTCAATTAGATCTACGTATTGGTACTTAATTAGGGAAGCGCATACGGAATTAGCACAAAATTAAGCTGGATGATGAAAATATTCATTCAATGTCATCAAGCAGACATTGATAATTTCGATATTTGAAATGAGCATTAATATATTTACGGCCACTGTATCCCTGCAATTACTCTACCAAAGTTCTTGGCTGTCAAAAGCTATGATCAACAATACGCAAACCAGAATACTTCAATAAAATAACTTTAACTTCATAAAGTATATTTGAAACGATAGATTCACATTTGTTTATTTAAATATGAAAACATTCATGAAAAGGATTTATTAATTTTTTTTTACTAAAGCAGGTGTTTGATGAAAACACATATACAAAAACCTTTAAAAAATCTTTAAATCCCTAGATGGTAAATACTAAACTCTCTCCGAGCGCTTTCGTCTTCAGTACAAGCCATTATCAAGGAGGGAAAATCAGCAGAGAATAAAGTTTGATGTTAATCGAGACTATACGCTAGCCGAAAGGAAAACTCTTGACCAAACCACTATTACTGAGTTTCGTACAGTTTAAACTGCGTTTTCTAATGGGTTTTAAAGTTTTTAAAACCTTTTGTATATGCATTTTCATCAAACACATGCTTTAGTAAAAAAAAAAATATTTTCACTAACAGTTGTTTGGTTTATTTAGGCATGTCTGTAAGGACTTTTCCTGTCGGCTAGCGCCTAGTCTCGATCAACATCAAACTTTATTCACCGCTGATTTTTCCAACTTGATAAGGGCTCGGATTGAATTCGAGAGTTTCGTACTGTTTACCATTTAGGGTTTTAAATTTTTTAAAAACTTTTGTATAAGTATTTTCATTAAACACTCGTTTTAGTAAAAAAATTTTGATAAATCATTTTCATGAATGTTTTCGGAATACTTCATTTTTAATAAAAATTCTATTTTTTGTTTAAAGGTTTTGCTGTAATCTGTTTTATAATCCATATGTCAAGATATTGTCTTTTGTTTAATAGCGGATCATTTTCATAACAAACCGTGTTAACCATGGGGTAAAATAAATGAAAATACAATATCCTAAAAATACGGCGAGCACAATAATGGAGTATACACAATACACAATAGTGAATACACAATATACACAATAATGTGCATTTGTACCCGCAAATCGTTAAAACGATAATCAGAAATAATGACGTAACTTTGACGCAATCACGATGATAACTTTCAGTATTATAAATAAGAATGCATGTTTTCTTTCGAGAGTGAAACAAAAATAATTAAGTGTTCTTTGACAATACCAAAACAAAAAAAAGAAGAAGAAAAAAATCACAAAGTTGAACCAAATGTCGTAGCATTTAGTGAAATTCTGTCTCGCATGTAGTTATTTTAAAATGAAAACTTACATTTTCACACATAAAAATTTAATCTACAATGGTTGAATAAAAATGTTATTTTCCAGAAGCTTACAGTCACTCATTTAACATAATATCCGAAAAATGTCACTGTTTAAAGAAATATTCTTGGTTCTGATTAATTCAGTATTTAAGCGCGTAGTTCGATCACACATGTGTTAACTATGGGTTATTTATATTACTTCGTTATTCATTTATGGGTGAAATTTCAATGTAGTTATGGACTTTCAACCGGAAACATTTACCGAACTTTTTATTTTGTTTTAAGTGCAAACGTGTCAATCTTGCGTAAGCGTTTCCACGTGATGGAGAAATATTTAAATATATATGTAGCATTTTGACGAGGTTGAGATATTACGATGAATAATATTCGATGAAAAGATGGCAGTCCTTCAACGATATAGCAAGTTGCAGTCGATATTAGCGAGTATGGCGAAGTAGAAGGCAATGAAATGAGTCCACCAAAGTTTTCCAATAAATCCAGCCAATCTCCAGACAAATAATTTTATTAGAAGACGAACGACACAGAAACAATTCCCAAAGGTCTAAAACTTATAGCCCTCGGGCTAACTTTGCTTCACTTCATTGAATTAAGATGTTACTGGGCCAGTTGAATATTCTACGGACATAAAAACACCCGATACATATTTGTTTATGCTTCCGAAAACGTCAAAAATCTAGTGCTCCGACCGATGCGACCTGGTTTTGTTACTTCAGCGGAGACATACAGTAATTTACGTCACGAGCGTACGAACCAATGAGTGAGAGGCTAGCTCCAGCCCAGCAAATGAGGTGCGAAGGAGGAACTAAGACGGTAAAGTATTCCGAACCTGGTAGCGGATTAATTTTGGAGTGAAACTACCTCAGCGCGCGAAAAATTTAGCATAATAATAATAAAAAGAAAATGGCTTTTAAAAAACATTCGAAATGAGAACGCGTCTCAGAATTTTATAGATTGGGGAACTGATAAAAGCTACGAATGATCTTAAATTTTAGATTAAGATTTGGAATAAAATAATTATTAATATACGGATATTTACTTTTAAAAGGACTTTAAATAGGAATAGATATTATTAAGAATTAAGGAAATACTGACTATGACAGAAGTTAGATTAATTTTAAAATATTAATGCGAATAAAATGGAAGGATACGAAGGAAATAAATTTTTATATAACATATATATATATATATATATATATATATATATATATTTGAAAATATTTGAAATAATTTTATATCCAATAAAATATCAGTAAACTGAGATACAGTTTTCAAATAAATTGTATTTGAAAGTACATTTTTTTTGCTATTTAAGAATGTGAAATTTGTAATTTTGTGAGGTTAAAGAGTTAGTAAATTTGCAAACAAGGGAAATTTATTATTCAGAATGCTACCCGACCGTGATGTCAGCGTTACTCACGGACATGTGTTTGCTGCATAATATAGATATCATCCATACGCAATTCCTTGTTTTATCAAGAACAAGAAAAGAAAATATGCATTTTGAAATTAATAAAAAAAAAGAAAACTGCCCAGTTAAACTGAGTGCATTGAGCTCACAGGTTATTCACACTAATTGTATATTATACTTTTATTTCAAAGAATTCGATAATATATTTAGGGATGGTCATCTCCCCCGTTCCCCCCTTATAATTAACCAATGAACCCCAAAACTAAACAGGGAAGCGTCTTATTACAATGAACATATGTACAAAATTTGAAGTTAATCGGATAATTCTGCATGAAAAACCCATTTATCTAAATTAAGAGGTGATTGGTTCCATTTCCCCCCCTTTATACTTAATCAATGAACCCCCAAAACTAATCAGGAAAGCGCCTTATCAGAATGAACCTATATACAAAATTTGATGAAAGTCGGATAATTCCGCATGAAAAAAATATTTATCAAAATTAAAGAGTGATAAGCCCTTCTCCCCCACCCTTATACGTAACCAATGAATCCCCCAAAATTAATCAGGGAAGCGCCTTATCACAATGAACCAATGAACAAAATTCGAAGCAACACGGTTATTTCTATCAAGAGTTATCGCGTTACGTACATATGTACGTACAGAACCGGCCGGCGGGCAGATTAGCTCTCAGCACATTAGCTAAAAAAACATAGTGACTTTTAATGTTAAATTTATTGCAATTCTGACTTATAATTTGTCCTCAATAACACTATTTCAGTTACATATATATATCTTACATAAAATATGATGGCCGTGAAAATGATCACTGTGCTGAATTATATGGCCATCGGCCGAGCAGTTTAAGAGTTTTAGAGTTAAAAAAAAAAAAAAAAAAGAATATCCTTTGCTTTAGTCAAGTCAACAAATTTAAATTCACCTGAGGTTAAAGTTTGTTACATTCTAGAGCATCCCAGAATATTTAGAACAACTGAAAATGTATTTGAATAGCACAACACGTTCTGAAATCATAAGATATTTGATATTGATGTAACTACAATTTCGTGAATAGAAAAAATAGAAATTCCGTACAAAGATTTATTTTTGCTTCATATTTTACTGACATATTTATCAATAGAACGGTTTTACTGTAGATTAAATACAACGGGTGCACTTTAAGCTTTCTTTTTTTTCGAAACTTAAGGCATTAAAGACCAGATTCCTTAATTCTATTTACTTTTACATCTTAAGTTCACTTTTTCTGTAACTTAAGGCAATATATAGAGGCTGAATTTCATTCATTTCCGGTATCACTCTAAAATTATCAGTTAATTTTAATCACAACAATAGATGAGTGTTACACTGTGTAAATTAAAAAAAAAGGCGGGATTTAGGTGTTCTTTTACAACTACGAAATAATACAATGAACATAAAGTAGGAAATCAATAATGTCTTTTATAATGGGATATATATCACTTTGACATTATTGCTGGAGGAGAAATGTACAACTAAAAAAGATGTTATTACGTGTGAAAATTGCCATAATTATTACAATTGAAGACATAAGAATGACCAGAATTATACTGTAAGAAACTGTCTTCTAGAATCAAAAGTTTTAATGGCAGTAACAGAAGATATGGAAGAATTATTTTTTCAAAAAATGACGTATCATAATTTAAATATACGTTACTTTTACAGAAACGATATTTTTAGATACACTGTAATTTCAGAAAAACAATTATAATGTTTCCTCAAATGTATTATAAAAAATCGTTGCATTTGTTATAATTTATTAAATCACAAATATTTTACGTACATTAAATAGATGGGAAAAATAATTTAATCAGACCGTTTATGTTTACAGTTTTATCGACTTTTAAATTAATGAATTTCAATTTGTATATATTGTCTTAAAATTCGAAAAAAGATAACTGAAGATTCAAAAGTAAATTAAAGTAATTGAATCCAGTCTGTATATTTTGCTTTAAATTTCGAAAAAAGAAACTTTAGATCCAAAAGTAAATTAAACTAATCAAATTTAGTCTGTATATGTTGCTTTAGGTTTAAAAAAAACTTAAAATCCGAAATTTATATTTAACTTAGGATAATGCAATAAAACCGTATATCTGATAACAATCTCAGTGAAATTTAAAACAAAAATAAATATATGTATGAAATTTCGATATATTCTGTACACAATATTCAAGTTCTAATACATTTTTTTTTAATTTCTGAGCGTTTTGTGCAATTCAAATAGTTTTCACTTGATTTAATCAATGCTGCGATGTTCCAGAACGTAAAACCCGCTCTTTTACATCGAATGTAACTAAGCGGATTCTACTCAGCGCCCTAATTGTTTCGATCCAACTTCCAGGACAGCATCATACTTTATTAGAGATTTAATTTAATATGTAAGGAAGAATTTTGCGAAAATAATTAGCTCCAAAAGTCATCGAAAGGACTAAATGTGGCCCTGTACAATGTAGAAAGTATAGACAAATAAATAAAAAGACGCCAACATATCTCGGAGTATGACGAACACTACTTGTGACGTGTTATCTTCGGCTGTAGAGAATGCTGTGCAGAGAACTAAAAGTGTGGTCTAGGAGAAGACTCGATATATTGAAATATGATTCCTTATATAGCGTTGTGTGCAATTCAAATAAATCTGCACTTGTTCAAATCAATGCTGCGATATTCCAGAACGTAACACCCCGGTCTTTTACCTCAAGTTTTATAACTTGTATGATTACTTTACCAATTTGAAATAATTGTGTTAAAAAATAATCCAGTGTAATACGTAATGTTTCAAAGAAATGTCATCTGTGTTATGTTTCTATGTGGGATATTTATTGTTGTTCTTTATAACTGGACTATAGTTTGTACACGCCACATTTTTACATGTCGAATATTTTTGTAAGTATTTTTTTTCCTCAGAATATTTTCAAAATCATTAATAGTTTCCTGAAAAGTATATTGTTATTCTGGTTATTTCATCGAGCTGTATATTAATCTCAGTAGTGTCAATTTAACTAGAAACATCCGGTACACATGTTTATTAAAAATACACAAAAAAATTTAATTTCCAAAGAAAGGTAAAGCAAAACATCAAATAAAGAATGTTAGAAGTTTTAAAAATGTATTTCCTTTGTGTGTTACTTTAAACTAATGATATTAAGATACGTGCTCGTTTTTTATTACATTTGTAAATAACCTTTTATTCTTTTTTAATTACTTTTATTCTGGATATTTTGCTATTTAATTACCTTTAAAAGGACATATTTATTAAACATAGCGTACCTTTTTTACGTGATATTGCAGTGATAATGTGATATAATATTTCAATCAATTAAGGCAGTAGTTTATAGTGTATAAATCATTAGATATACAATGAGTGAAATTAAAACTATTTAATAAAACTAAAATGATAAGAAAAAGAAAATGGATCATTTAAATAAGTATAATATTGGATTTTTAAATCAAACTCATTTCTAACTTTAAAGAGAATCTCGTAAATTAATTTAAGTTGTGATTAAACATTACATCCTAAATTCTAAAAACAATGGTGTTCAGATTAATGAAAAAATAATAAGAATTCTTTCATATTTCTATTCAAACACAATTCTCAATGAAAATAATGGTAATAATTTTCTTCCCAAAATCGATATTCGCATTTGTTTATTGAATGCATTCAGGAGGATGGATTAATTAATGCTATCTCAATAAGACATTATTCTCTTATTTCAATAGCAGCGAAATTAAGCTTATTGATAAGCGACGTTTAAACATATTACCAAAGACATTTTCCTTTGACGATGGAACTAAGTCAGCCTATGCAGCATAATTAAGTAATTTATTAAGAAATCCCAAAAATGTATACAAAAATATTATTTTCTATCAGAATATTTAATTATTATAGGGAATAAATCATTTTTATTTAAAAGATATTTCTTCGTATTTTGTTTAATTATATAACTCCAGAGATAAATACAAATATGCAAGTACGAGAATATTTTTGTTAAAATTGATTTTATGATTGGTAGAGTCAAATCTAAACGATATTCTATATTATTTTTCTTCAAATACTGCAATTTCGTAATTTTTATATAATTCTAGTAATTTGTGTGTGTTGATACAAAGATGTAACTCAGAAATTAGTGAAATTACATTAAAAGAAATTTTGCTCTTTCTTACTATGTATGTAAAAACGAAAGAAATATATTAATCTAACAGATAAGTGATTATACAGCGTGTCCGAGAAAGGTCTTTGTCATTCTAAATATTAATAACAAGAATACTAACAAGAGAAATGAAATGTAGATTGCTGCAACAAAATGAAGAAATCTAAGACCTTTTTTTTTGTTTGTTTAAGAACACTTCTGACCGACTTCCTGGGACTCCAAGAGAACGATTTTCTTATTCGTTCGACACTCTCTTCTGATATCGATGGTCGTCCGTAATGTTTCGTTTGCTCAACATTTCCTGTTTTTTTAAACTTCTGCATCCAGGCATAAATTGAAGGCACACTTGGTGGATCTTTATAGTACGTCCGGCGAAAATTTCTTTGCACGGTTAACGGTGATTTTGTTTCGACTATCCACAATAAACAACTGTGCTTTCTCCTGTGCAGTCGCCATTTTCTTTTCTTATCACAACTGCCAAGCAACTAGCGCCATCAACATCAGGCAATAGATACCAGAAAAAATTCTTAGATTTCTTCATTCTTTTGCAGAAAACTGATTCCCTTTCATTTCTTATTATTTTTGTTATTAATATTTAAAATGAAAAAGATCTTTCTCGGACACCCTGTATATTTAAAACTTACACAATTGTGAAAAATAAACAAAATATAATATAAAAATTAAGTTAAAGATATGTCTTATACCTAATTTATATATCTATAAATCTTATTTTATTGATTATGATTGCAAATCTTAACGTCGTCAGTTGAATAATTTGAAAAAATTTTGGAATATAATGTTTGTTTTACATGCACGCAGTAAGAATGTTAGTTTTAAGAAATCCAATATAAATATTAAGAAAGAATAAATATATTCATAAATAATTTTAACTTTAATCCTACGAGGATGCTGTTTAAATTCACAGATTATGTACCAAACTTCATTTATGAATTTTGATAACGTGTCAACAGATAATATCATTTTGTGAAAACAAAAAGCTCGTAGCATCAACATACAATTAGTGAAATTAAGAAATGTGCATAATTCACAGATTATGTACCAAACTTCATTTATGAATTTTGATGACGTGTTAACAGATAACATCATTTTGTGAAAACAAAAAACTCATAGCATCAATATACAATTAGTGAAATTAAGAAATGTACATAATTCATAGTTTATGTCCCAAACTTCATTTATGAATTTTGATGACGTGTCATCAGATAATATCATTTTGTGAAAACAAAAAACTCAAATCATCAATATACAATTAGTGAAATTAAGAAATGTACATAATTCACAAATTATGTACCAAACTTCATTTATGAATTTTGATGACGTGTCAACAGATAATATCATTTTGTGACAAAAAGCTCATAGTATCAATATTTACTCATAGAACAATTAACTTTAGTTCTAATGAATTAGGACGATAAATACTACGTTTATTATAAGGTTATATCTTCTTAGCGTTATACAACATATAATTCCGTAAACCATTTGTTTTAGAAGTATATTTCGCAATACATAAAAAAACAAATTTTTAAAATAATAATCGTCCCCATATCAAAACCCATTTAAGCCAAAATAGCTACATTTTAAAGTTGTAAAATTTTAATTATCATATGGTTCCCAGATCCTATAAATTATATTTAAAAAAATCCTATTGCTCTTACAAGTAAAACAATTAAAATTTCATTATTCAACAACAAAACTTACCGAGTTATGATAATTTGAATTTTCTGAATTTCAGCGTTTTTTTGCACTAAAAAACAATACACATATTAGTCTTAGAAAACGCTTTTTTTAAAAAATTCAACTGTAATGCGAACAAAATGAATTGCACTCATGGAATTAGGTGTGATATTTAAGATAAACATTGAATGCTTATAAAAGAGTATTTAAAAAATATATTTTTTACAGTCTGTTAGATAAACAAAAATTTTGTTTAAATATAGGTCAATGGAAATTTTGTTTAAATCAACAAAAAAAAATCTTTTTTTGCAATTCCAAAAAAAAAAAAAAAAAAAAAAAGTATCGTCAGCAAAAAATGTTTTGTTAATTCAAGTAAAATGGTTCAATTTTACTTGAATTTTGCTAAAACAACCAAAATGTACTCAACAAAACATGTTTTGTAGTTTTAATCAATCCCTTTTTCTGAGTGTGGCTACGTGCGTTTAAAGAAACGGGAAGTGTGTTAAATCAAACGCCTGGTAGGCCGCGAGTATCCGAAGAGAATGTCGATAGAATTCGTACTTCATGTGAACGGAGTCCGAAAAAATCGTTGAGATGACGCAGTCGAAGAGGTTGAATACCATTTGGATGTGTGTCGTACCACAAACGGTACACACATTGGAATCTACTAAATGGAAAAAATCTTGATAAATTTAACTTTAAGGCTGCTCGTCAGTAAACTTCCCGATTCCTCTCGCTAATGTTAATCCTATGGGCGTAGGATGCGTTCGTATTTTTAAAATATCTTCTCAGAAAATTAATATGTTAAACTTCTGTTTTCTTTATACTGTTCTTAAAGGATGTCTCTTTTTTTTCTTAGTTACCAAAATATTTCTAAAATACTTGCTTAATTTATAATTTTATGTGTTAATATCTTAGCGAAACTGAATAAAATTTAACACTTCACATAAAATTAAGTATATATTTTAGAAAAAAATTGACAACTAAGAAAAAAAGAGATATCTTTTAAGAACAGTACTGAGAAAATAAAAGTTAAAAATATTAATTTCATGAGGATATATTTTAAAAACACGCATGCATCCTACGCCCATAAGATAAACATTAGCGAGGGGAATCGGGAAGTTTACTGACGAGCAGCCTTAAGTGCATATATATAACATTTATCTAATTTTATGATTGAATTAAAAAAATTTGCTTCAAAACCCCGGAGTTCTTTTATGGACACTCTGTTTAACCAAGTAACGAATAAATACAGATAAAATAATAGATTACTATAATGGAATACGATTTCTTTTACTCTCTTTACTAGAAAATAAAATTATATTAATGGGTTCTGTAATTAAACAAAAAAATGATAGAAATACTACTGTGGGCAAAAAATAGTAAGACTTTGTTCATAATTTTAAAATTCTTAATTTATTCTTCCAAATCTATTTCGTCCCCCTCAAAGTAATCCCCCCTGGCCCCAATACTCTTGTGCCAACGTTTCTTCCAATCCTCGAAACAGTTGTTAAAGTCAATTTCCGGAATAGCCTTCAATGCGCGTAGCGAATCACTTTTAATGTCTTCAATTGACTCAAAACGGTTTCCCCGGAGAGGTTGTTTGAATTTGATGAATAGCCAGAAGTCACACGGATCTAAATCAGGCGAATACGGTGGTTGCGGCACGATATTTGTAGAAAATTTGGCGAAAAACTTACGAATAATTAATGCAGTATGCGACGGTGCATTATCGGTGCGTCTTTCAAAATGGTTTTCATTGATCCTTCCGATATTCCAACGATGCCAGTAAGGTCTCTGACTGTTAATCGTCGATTCTCAAGCACCAATTCCTTGATTTTATTGACGTGTTGATCATCAGTTGATGTTGATGGCCGTCCTGGACGTGGTTCGTCGTCAACGCGTTCTCGACCCTCTTTGAATAATTTGTACCAATCAAAAACACTTGCTCGCGACCAACAATTATAACAGAAGGCCTTTTTGCAACATTCTGAACGTTTCGGCACAAAAAATTTGATTCCACACACAAAATTTAATGGAACTTCTTTGTTGAATAATTTCTCTCATTGTAAAAATCGCCGAATGCACTTTTTGTACTTCAGAAAGACAAACGTATACTAAACACTAATGATTATTTTGATGTGACATTTGGCACAGATGTCACTGACAGTCATACCAACCTAGAAAAAAACAATTTCGACGAATGGGTTTTCGCGCGAAATTTAAATTAAAAAGTCTTACTATTTTTTGCCCACATTACTAATTCTATTCAAAGGACAAATTAAAACCAAAAATAAAAATATATACTTTCGTGTTTTTCTACAAACATACTTTTAAATAAGTTGAAGGAGATATTTTACCAAAATTTCATAAATGCAATTGCTTTATAAATGCTTTCAAACTTGATTGGTTCATTGAAACTAAAAACCAAAAACAACAACAACAACTGAAACTGTATACGTACAAATGGATTTATTTACCAAATCGATCGTTTACTATACAATTTTTAATAATAATAAAAAATTCGACTTCAAAAATACTGCTACAACTCATCCAAATACATGGATAGTTCGAAATTGTTTATTAAATTGGCAGTTTTGTCAACTACACTCATTGTACGCTATTTACTTGATTTTATGTTAATTAAAAAAAATTGCCAGGTACTTTCGTTCCACCCGGTATTAACGTACCAAATCCCTACACCGTAAATAAAATAGTTCTTCAAATGAAGTGAACGTACATCAGAAATCTTCGGTAAACGCTTTAAAATTTTGATTTATTTCAATTGATTGTTTCCGTCATAAAAGTTTTTAACGTTTAAAACATTGGATTTCCTAGAAACAAAATCCTAGGACAATCCTAGAAACAAAATCGTATAAAGAGGGAGTAAATTAGCAGGGTAGCGTCAAACAGGTTGCGCTACGTCACTTGATGGAAATCTGTAAAAATAAAATATTTTGAAGTTGTTCATTTTTTTTTTTTTTTTTTTTTTTGTTGAATTTCTAGAAAATTACTAAACAAATTTTGATGAAATATAAATGGAACCAATTTGAAAGTATCTTCTTGCGTAAAAAAAATCACATGAATTGGTCGCATAGTTTCGGAAGAGTGGACATACATTAAAAAAAAATACATAAGTGTCGAATTGAGAAACTTTCTCCTTTTTTTTAACTCGGTTAAAAACATACTATAAAAAATTTAACATCGTATTTTTTAATAAAATTTACTGTATTCTTTTGATAAAATTATTCACGGAAATTGTTTATTTCAAAATCGTGACACTGTACAGCATCTGTATATGGATAGTGAAAACAAACGAAGTACTTTATAAAAACATATCACCCATATTTCTAATTTTTTGCAGTCACGAATATAAAAATATCACTTTCTATTTCTCCTTTTTCTCGTGTTATCAATATACATTTACATATATTTATAAATTTTTTTATGTTGTTTCAATTACATCTTAAATCAATAAGGGAGATATTTTTACGGTTTATTTGCTTTTAATGCATGAAACATATGTCACATCATATCTTCCACTTCTTACAGAATCTATTAATTACATTTTTTTATGTAACACATTCGTATTAGAACTGTTTAACTGTAATTAAAATTCATAAATATACAAATAAATGTAAATACATTGCTTGAAGGTGCGTAAAAACATACATAAAAACATTTAAAAGTAGATTAAAGTATTTTTTAAAATCAAAAGGTTTTCAACCGAACTTACTCGGTCATCATCAGTGAAAAACTAATAGTTAAGTTGAGTTGTTGTCTCTTCGCCAGCTTTTAAATGTTTTATGTATGTTTTTACGCACCTTCAAGCAATATATATACATTTAATTGTATCTTTATGACTTTTAATTATTAAACAATGTGAATTTACACTGAAATTTTAACTGTTTTTTGTTTAACTGTAGTTAAACATTTGTGAACTTTTCCTCCACACGCTTTCAACTGTCCAAAAAATATTTTCATAGCGAAATAGTTCGTTGAATGTTTTACAAGATGTAAAGCAAAATTATATGATAATATGGTAAGATAGGATATTATGATAAGTGCATGCACAATACTTCTCCTATTCAATATTGCGCCACTATTTTTTCAACCCCATTCTTCATTCATGCAAAAAAAATTAAATGTTTTGTTGAACAAATAGAGCAAGCAAATAAGAATCTAAAAAACTCACAAGTAACACACAATCATCTTTCTGTAGTTTTTTTTTTTTTTTTTTTTTTACATAAAACGTTTGTAAGTTATGTAAATATTTTTGCATAATATTATCTATTGATAAGTTTGATATTTTATTAAAAATCTATCGTGATTTTTATACATATTCAAGAACAGTGGCACTATTTCAAATAATAAGATAATAAAATGAAACTGAAATTCTCATACTTAGGATTTTTTTTAGATTATGGTAATGTAATCAACATAAAATAAACTTTGAGTAAAAAGACACTTCTTGAAAAATCGGAGTGATAAAATATACCTTTTTCTATGCTAATTTAAGGAACTAAATCCTGTTAATTACATTAAGCATTTAAAAAGTTACAGATTTTATAATTAATTTGAGCATTTAGAATAGTATAAAAGTTTCCTTTTGTATTAAAAAACGGATAAAGAATCTATATTAAAGTTATTTTAAGATTTTTCTAAGGCCATGTTTCTTAATGACTAAAAGGAGGAAATCTCATGATAAATCAATAGAAACTATTGTTTCGCAAAAATCTTTTAAATATAAAAGGATTCATTAAGGAAATGAGAAAAATGCATCAGCCTTTGACGTGAATAGGATTGCAGTGAAACTTAACTGTGAAGAAACATTAAGCAAATTACCAGAAACTGTAGCTGGAAAGATTGCAAATTGGGTAATATGTTAAATTCAAAAATGATATATATGAACATTCCATTTCGAGTAAAAAGTCCCTTGAAAGCCTAACTACTTATTTTTTTTAAACTATTTTCACTTCCAGAAATATTTTTTTTTTTACTTTTAGAAAAGTATGTTTAAATAAAAAAAAATGTAATTTTACTTCTTTAGAAAATATATGATTAAATTGTGTTACTACAAAGGGCGTTCCATAAAAAAGAGTAAAATCATAAAAAAAAATCAAGAAATATATTTACAGCAAAAAATACATCATTCTTTTTCAAAATATCTTCCCTCAGATGATATGAATCGTCCCATTGTTCAACCCACTTTCAGAAACAAGTAGAGAAGTCTTTTTCAGGAACCTACTTCAAAAAACCCTGCACTACTGAAATAACTTCAGAATTTGTGTTAAATTTTCTGGCATGAAACTTCTCCTTCAACGTCGGAAACAGCCAGAAATCGCATTTTGTGAGATCTGGACTGTAAGTGAGATGTGGTATGATTTTAATATTGCATTTACTAAGATATTGCTAAACAGAAATAGCGACATCTGAAACAAACATGGCGAAGCTGTAAATTGTTGCGTAGAAGGCGAAATATAGACGTTTTCGAAATGTTAGTTGATGGCGATATATCCTCACATATTATTCGCCGATTTTCATGCAAGATTGCCCACACAGTGTTAAAATTTTGATCATTCACAACACTTTCTGGTCACCTAGGCTTAAGAGCCAGTTCTGCACACAAACGTCCTTTTTTGAATTCACCATGCCATCTAAAAATCTTAGACTCGCCGCAACACTTCTCTTTGTAAGCTTCTTTCATTAACTTAACAGTTTCTGGAGCTGTTTTGACCTAACGATAGCAAAATTTTATGGAACAACGCATTTCGTTTTTTAACTCTGAATCATTCACATCTATTTTTGTAGCCAAATAAAAACAGTTCTTTAAACAAACACGAAACTATGGAAATACACACATACACACTGGTGCACATTTATTTATGTGCGTGTGCTATGTGTGTATATTACATATACATACACAGTCTTACATTGATAGTTGTCAGATGTATATATATATATACATCGTATATATGTATGACGAAATATTTTCTATGGAAAGGTTAATAAAGCTTCTTCGCAAATGCCAAAGATACCAAGAATGAAACAATTTTCCTGTAATGAAACAATGAACATTTTTTCTCGAGTGAGAATTTCAATTAATTGTTAACACCATAATTTCGTTTATGAGAAACGCACATTCTATGTTTTTCATGTAAAATTAGTATTCGGTAGCCGTTTGATCAAATATATATATTAGTTTGCAAATATAGATTAATAGAGATTTCTTTACTACTAAAAAGGTTTCACCATGTAGAGGCAAAAGTTTCAGTGTAAAATATTTTGCCATATGACCACAAATTCTGATTTAAAAAATCCCGATACAATAATAATAAATGTGATATTAACAGTAATTTTTTAATGTATATCCACATCGTTTATTTTGACTATTTCGTGCACTATTCATACAAATATATAAATGAATTTCGGACACGTAAAGCGCACCGGACGAAAATAAATTTAGTTGAATTTTTTTTTTTTATGGTACATTTATATCTATAATTTTTAATTTCATATTATACTTTGTACTTTCTTTAAAAACACCATATTCTATTTAGATTATCTCAAAAATTCAACACTATATATTTATGTATATTCCTATATGCAGATTATTTAAAATGCACCGAAAGTATGTTAACTGAAATTAAATTAATTTTATAATTGATAATTTGAAAAATCGGGTATTTACACCATTATCATTACAGTATATACAAAATATCATTCTGTATAGTTACATTGATTGTTAAATATATCAAGATGCAAAAATAAATAAAAAAAAAATAAAAATAAGTTAAGTATTTTAAATGTCTGCATTTTTTTCGTACTTATAGTGAAAATTAAATTGACACATTAATATATATCCGCTATATTTTATTAATGAATTTTGAAATCTACATTAAGTAAAAGAATAAAAACGAATAACATTTTCCATTTATCTACAAGCTTATTTCTTTATCCAATAATGTTACTATATCTCTAAGAAAAGTGTAACAATAGTTTCTTTCTGATTGCATTCATATATAAAATGGTTCATTAATGCCACAAAACACATTAGTATTTGATAGGCCAATTAAATTGAACGATAACGGGACATAAAACGAATTATGAAGGCTATTTATCATTCCGAATTGAAAGGCAGATAATTAAGCATCATTAGATATTATAATAAATTATATTATTACTTATATGAAAAGACAAAGAGCTGTTATATCTACCAAGTGATTTAATTTATCAAACACGAACATTGTACTTTTTAGTGTTAGTTTTTCTCTTATTTTTTTATGGATTAAAATTCTTTTATGCACATGAGAAAATAAAAATTAATGAAACACCATCATGTGACAATGCATTTTACACGTGTTTTCAAATGGATATAGGAACATATAATAATAATGACTAAATAAATATTTCTCAAAGCGTTAAAAGACTATATATAGCAATTTAAGTTAATACGCAATAATTATATATTACGACAAAATTTAGAATTATGGTAACACAATTTAATTCGAAGAATTATTGTAAGTAAACGTGCACAAAATGTGATTTGGAAATAATTTCTGCTATATGTTTTCTTTATATGATTTTCAGTTGCGTAAATTTTAACCGCTTTTTAAATATTACTTCTCTGTTTTAAAGTTTCTAATAATACTGGACAATAGAAATTGTCTGTATAATAAATGTTAGACAATTAAATAAATGAACTATGCTAAATAATATCTCAAAACATACAGACACTATTCAACTAGAATATTGTTCAACATTTCCTTTTTTAGGTAAATTAATTAATTTATTTTAAGTACGTTAAATATGCACTAGCTTTTAAAAATTTTTGAAACAGTTTTGTTGTTTTGAATTAGGATATTTTTCTATGCCGAACGATACTTTTGTGATATAAATAGGAATTAAATGCATTATATTTATCTACTATTTCCGAATAAATTATATTTTCCACTACTAGAATGCTACATTCTATATAGTTACATGTATTATTACATATAACCAGATGCAAAAAAAAAAAAAAAAAAAAAAAAAAAGTTAAGTATTTTAAATGTCTGCATTCTTTTCGTACTTATAGTGAAAATTAAATTGACACATTAATATATATCCGCTATATTTTGTTAATGAATTTTGAAATCTACATTAAGTAAAAGAATAAAAACGAATAACATTTTCCATTTATCTACAAGCTTATTTCTTTATCCAATAATGTTACTATATCTCCAAGAAAAGTGTAACAACAGTTTCTTTCTGATTGCATTCATATATGAAATGGTTCATTAATGCCACAAAACACATTAGTCTTTGATAGGCCAATTAAATTGAACGATAACGGGACATAAAACGAATTATGAAGGCTATTTATCATTCAGAATTGAAAGGCAGATAATTAAGCATCATTAGATATTATAATAAATTATGTTATTGCATATATGAAAAGACAGAGAGCTGTTATAGCTACCAAGTGTTTTAATTTATCAAACACGGACTTTGTACTTTTTAGTGTCAGTTTTTCTCTTATTTTATTATAGATTAAAATTCTTTTATGCACATGAGAAAAATATGTAATGAAACACCATTATGTGACAATGCATTTTACACGTGTTTTCAAATGGATATAGGAACATATAATAATAATGACAAAATAAATATTTCTTAAAGCGTTAAAAGACTAAATATAGCAATTTAAGTTAATACGCAATAACTATATATTACGACAAAAAATAGAATTATGGTAATACAATTTAATTCGAAGAATTATTGTAAGTATACGTGCACAAAATGTGCATTGGAAATAATTTCTGCTATATGTTTTCTTTATATGATTTTCGGTTGCGTAAATTTTAACTTCTTTTTAAATATTACTTCTCTGTTTTAAAGTTTCTAGACAATAGAAATTGTATGTATAAGATAAATGTTAGACAATTAAATAAATGAATTATGCTAAATAATATCTCAAAACATACTGATACAATTCAACTAGAATATTGTTCAACATTTCTTTTTTTAGGTAAATTAATAAATTTATTTTAAGTACGTTAAATATTCACTAGCTTTTAACAATTTATGAAACAATTTTGTTGTTTAGAATTATGATATTTTTCTATGACGAACGATACTTTTGTGATATAAATAAGAATTAAATACATTAAATTTATCTACTTGTTCCAAATAAGTTGTATTTTCCACTACGAGAATGTTGTTCAAATTTTTCTTTATTTTACGTTAAAATTACATTAAAACACGCTATCTAATTCGGTTTTATGTTCATGCGCAGTTATATATATATACTTGAAAAAGCTTGAAACACCTTAGTATGATAAAATATTTTTCTTCATAAATTTTGTAATTAAACAAGACTCAGAAACAAATATGAATTTTAGAAATGAGAAAGTCTCAATAACTAAAAGTCTTAAATATATTTCATCTGTATTATGCAAAGTTTATTTTGTGAAATAAAATTTCATTTGGAATAGAAACGTGAAAATGGCTGAACTGTTTATTTACAATCAAATGTTTATGCATTTCATATATAAAATTAAACACTGTAAGAAGTACCATTAAAATGCATTTGTCCTAAGAAAATAATATTAATTTTCAAATATTGTGTAAATATATTATACTTAATCACATTAATCAACAAAGCTTTAGTTCTTATCAAATAGTGAATTTATTTAGATTTTTATATCTATCTATATTTGATAAAATAAATAAGTTTCAAAGTTTAGAAAAATATTTAATACGATAAGAATTACTGTCGCATTTAAGAACATTTAATTATCAAGTATGCAGTGTAAAAGAGCGTTTTTAGAATTACATTTTTACAACAAATTGCTACCACATAATACAAAGACATATTAAAATTATTTCTGAAAATTAATATGTTATTTGAAATATATCATTTCGCCGTCATAAAATTTCATATTTCGTTCACTAAAATAAATATCTAATAACATGAGTTTTTTAAATGTACAACTTCATGTTTAAACCGAAAATTAGTGTTTTCTATTTTCTAAAATTTTATGATTTAAAACAAAAAGCCTAAATTAATAAATTTTTTATATCATACCTAAACATCCAATAAAACACATAAAATGAAATGTAAAAATTAAAAATTCTGTACACAATTTCTTAGCTTCAAATTTTATCAGTTTAGAAGTCGATAACACATAACATTATGCGTTATCTAAAAAATAATATGCCTGACATCAATACACAGAATAATACATATTCATTGTCATGTGAATTTTAATATATGTGTTCGATAATTAGCAGAATAAAATTATACCTTTTTAAAAGCAAATAAAGTAACTGCTACTATAAATTTAATTTTGATTTTATTCGTCTACGATTTTATGTCACCAAGAATATTCATTTTTTATTTTTTCTTAGTGAAGAAACTTTCATGCAGATAATTTACATTTTCAAATATATAGCCAAATATTAAAATAATTTATATTAAAACCGTTTTAGAGTGTAAGGGAAGAATTTAATTACAAAGGCAGTGGTATTTATTTTTGTTGAAATGTATAACTTTATTTACTATCATTGTTATTTTTAATCCGTTAGCTAAAAATTGGATATAAGTATAAAATGATTTTATAGACTGAGAATAGGAGTATTTTCGTGCAAAATTGTCCATTGTAATGGAGATTTGTCAAATACTCTAATATCATTTTAGTCAAACTTCTTATGAGTCATTTCTTAAAGGTGTTGGTCAGTCAGGTCTTAAATTGCCCTCGCTAAAGTGACATCTATGGACGTAGAATGCATTCGTATTTATAAAATATCTCCTCAAAAATTAATTTTTTTTAGTTTTTTCTTTCAGTATATTATGCTCGAAAAATTCCTCTTTCCTCAATAGTTGACAAAATATTTCTATACAAATGCTTAATTAAATGTTTTATGCGCTAAAATATTAGCGAAGCTGACGATCTATGAGTAAGATTTTAACATTTCAAATACCGTATATACTCGCGTATAAGTCGATCAATTTCTGACAATTTTCGGCAAGCAAATTGAGGAGGGGGGAGGGGGGGAATTATACGCGAGTCAAAAAAACCTTTAAATACTGCCAAAATTCTGGCATTTCATGTGTAAGAATAATAAAATAATATTTAAAATATACAAATAATAATAATTTACCATTAAAAAATATTTCATTATCATTATTATTATTATTTTTTTTTTACTCACCACTTTTTCGCATTGGCGAATCTCTCCTACCATATGGAGCGCGATTTTTTCTCCCATCTTTTCTTCGGATTGGCTTGATTTTATGCAAAATTGAAGTAAAAACTTATAGGGTCGACTTATACGCGGGTTTTTGATATTTTGCAGAATTTGTATTTAAAAGTTAGGGGGTCGACTTATACGCGAGTATATATGGTGCTTATATTTTACAAATATTTCAACAACTAAAAAACGAAAAGGCATCATCTAAGAAAAGTACACAGAAAAAGAAATTAAAAATGTCAGTTTCCTCAGGAGATATTTTGAAAACACGAATTCTACGCCCATAGATTTATCATTAGGAAGGATAATTTGATATCTCATTGACCAACACTCTTAATCCTTTACATCACTGCGTTGCATATCTGCAACATACACAAAAGTTACTACTATTTATACGGCGGGTTTTAAAAGAGGATTTTATTTATTCCTTCCATCATATTTTGTAACCTTCCAACACAGCAGTTAATATAAATTGTTCATTGAATTCTCAACAGCGGTGATGCAGAGTTACTTTTTCATGCCGAAGTTAAATCTATCAGTTGATCAGTAAAATGTAAGTCTATCAGTAAAATGACATTTTCAAATCTGAGTAAATTTATATTTTCATTTTGTTATGAAACTGTTGAAACATGGACATACTCAAAACTGTGCACATAGAGGTCAGTTCATAGTTATTTTTGAAACATGGACATACTCAAAAATTACTAGAATCATTCCGAACTCATTTCTGAAACATGGGAATACTCAAATATGAACACATGATGTTTTATTCTTGAGTGTGTACTGTACATGTTTTCAGAACTGAGTATATACATGCTTTAAACTTGAGTAATTCGATTTGGTGTCTGTGCGACATACTCAGATTTGAGTATTTTTTGCTCAGTTTTGAAAATGTCGTTTTTAGAGTGAGTTTTGCATCGTTAATGCTAAATTGAACTTCGTAAATTTTGCAAAATTAAAAGGGCTCGATACGTCCGAAAATAATTATTTTACAAAATTATGTTTGTACACTTTAGAATTGTTTATTAGAAAATTGATTATATTTATGAGAAGTGTGTAATTTTCTATTTATTGCAGATGTGAAAAAAATACCTTTTAGTCAATATTTTTTATGTGTATAGTCTAAATTTTTTAAATAATATTTTTATATACTTAAAATGACGTATTCTAACATCTGAGTAAATATACTTCACATAGCAGTTGTTGCGTCACATAGGGGTAAAAGAACATTTTTCTAAACAAAATGGCGAATATTTTCGTTTTGGAATCAATAACTGACGCAAAACAAATCTATGAAGTTATTTGGACAACAAAAGTTAATCAAAATTTGATATATTCAATTTTCTAAACTTTCATTATTATAGACAAATTTCTTAAAATATATTTTAAAAAACTTTACTAATATCTGATCAAAAAATACATTTATAAGAAAAGAAATAAACCCGTTTTATCGTTTATATATAACAAACAATTGTGTTAATAATTTTTTTTCTGTTGAAAAGTTTTTTGGAATTGTGTTTTGAAAGAAAATACGAAGTATCATTTTATTTAAATAATTTGGTTGACTCCAATGCAATAAATAAATAAATAAATGATTTTGTATCCAAGGATTGTGCATTTTTGAATCTTTTCTTTTTGTAATACCTCAGAATAAATTTCTATTTTTTAAGAATGCTTGAAGAAATTACTGCTATAAATTTAATTTTGGTTTTCATACTTCTACAATTTCATGCCATGAAGAATATTCAAATTTTCTCTTTTGTATAATGAAGAAACTTTCGTGGAGACAACCTAAATTTTCAAATCTTGAGATATAGCCAAATACTAAATAAATCCATGCAAAACGTTTTTCAGAGTGTTTGCAAACAGATCTAATAGATTCGACGTAGAGGTATATAATTCTTGCTGTTATAAATTATAAAACATTTCGTGTTAATAAAATAGTTTTAGCATTATTACTTTATTCAATTTAATTAAAAATGATATGAACAGATTATTGGGTAGAAATGAATGATAGAATAAAAATTCTATGATATACATTTTTAAAGAGATTTTTTAGTATGGACATCGGAAAGTTAAATGTTGGTAAAATGTATGCACAATTTTTCAGTGTTTTGTGACCTTTGTCCAGATTTCTTTCTAAAAAAATTATTTTTTAAATGTAATAGTGAATACCTTATAGTTTTCTTTAACACTTTGCCGTCCGCATGTCTCGTAAAAATACTTCTATTCGTAAAATGTTGAAATGATTGATTGACACCAGAATTTAGAAACAAAATATTCGAAAATAAATAAAATATTTTCTTCATGTTCTTGATAAAAGTGAATTTTTCATTCCAAAATTCTGGTGGAAATGTAGCATTTAAGGACTGAAATTAAGTTACTTTACGTACGATACCACTGTGGTGTCACCGGACGGCAAGTGTTAATAAGTAACTTGGAATTTTTTTTAAAATTATGTTGGCATATTTATAATTAAATCAATGTATATTGATTTTATTTCCCAAGTTACTATTTTTAAAAGCAAAATTCGTAAAATATCATATTGCTATCAATTATTAAAAATTGCAAACGTATAAAGTGTTCAGTGGTTAAAAATTATGACAAAATGTAGTATACTAAAGCTTTAAAAGTTATTTTCTTATATTTCAAAGTATATTAATTCCGAATATTTCTGGAAAATTATATTGATTAAAAAATAAAAACAACATTTGGAAAAGAATACATATTGTCCCAATACTAAAGTATGATGCGGACCTTACGAAACATCCATATATGTTATTCCAATGAATTAAATTTAAAAGGGATATTACACTCTAGCAATTATGAACTATAGTTCTTTTCTGTGAATTTAACATGGGTTTGGAGTGATCAGCGAATTAACAAAAATCAAAGTTCCCCCTGTTGTGCATTATTATACAAAAATATAAAAAAAAACTTATATATTTTTTAATAATTACTATAGTTTAATAAACTATTTAACCTTCATTTATTAATATTGGTGCATATCTACTAAATACACGCTGAGATACAGCAACACTCTTCATTGCAAAGAAGCATATTATTTGATTGAACCTCTATGTATTGAATAAAGTCAAGTTGTATCAACATACATTTTAATGCATATTTTGCAAATTAAATTTGCTGAAATTCTATCTCATAGATTAGAAGGCATAGCTATTACGGAAATAGTGAAAACACAGCAACGCTGCGCCCCTGTTTAGTGAGGAAAACCAAAATTGAATCAACATACATTTTAACATATATCTTACATATTAATTATGGTGAAATTCTGTCCCATTGATGCTAAGATATATCTATCAAAGAAATCATGGATAGCATAGCACAGCAACGTTGTCTGTTGAGCAAGATTCACGTAAACCTAATCAATACCATATAAAATAAGTTGAAACTGGTGTGAAACAATAATAACTAAAATATCTTCTTAAAACACCATCAAAATTTTTAAAATGCGCTAGGCCTTTCTAAAGATCTGAGTCTTTCTTCGTCAGGCGCAAAAAGACGTGCTTCCACTATGAAAGCAGTAAGTCTCAAAGAGTCTTGCCGCTGAGTCTTGCTGTTGCTTTGTCTGAGTCTTGCTGCTGCTTTCATAGCGGAAGCACGTCTTTTTGCGCCTGACGAAGAAAGACTCAGATCTTTCGAAAGGCCTAGCGCATTTTAAAAATTTTGGTGGTGTTTTAAGAAGATATTTTAGTTATTACTAATCAATACCATTTTAGGTCATGTCCAAATTGAATACTAAATTCGATCAAATTACATCTCTTAGATACCGAGCTATAATTATCACTGAAATCGTGAATATCGGAACACAGCAGCCAACAACTGATAGGCTATATACCCGAATCTACATGAATAAACGTAATAATAGAGTAGTAAGTGTTGTGAAATGCCATTTCGTAGATGCTTGGAAATGTATCATGGAAATCGTGAGAAATACAGCCTAGCAGTGCAATATGTAAAGCTGTTGAGCAATACACTCCGAAACCTAATCAGCAACAGTTTTTTTAAAGGTGTAATAGAATATGAAGTTTAATAAAAGTAAGTGAATTAGATCTTGATGTAGGGTGCTCAAAATTTGTGTCACATACATACATATTCATGATAGACAGACAGATGATACAGCTGATAGACAGAGATATATCTTTCTTGTTATGTATATAGAAGAAAGTAAAAATATTTTACTATCTTCTTCTACATAAATGTCACTTTATAACACTGTTTTTTTTAAATCCGATATTACACATGAATTATCAGTTTTCTAAACATGTATTATAGAACAGGATTTGGAAAATTGCTGATAAGGATATGAATGACAGAAACTATTTAATTTAATTTAACAATATTCGTTTAATTTAATTTTACTAAAATATTTCTATTTGATCATCATCCAATCAACACGTTTAATATATAATAAAGTAAAATATTACTATAATCTAATATAATTACTCCCTTTTTTTTAGAGAAAATGATATATAATTAATGGGCTGTGTTTGAAAACATTACAAAAGTTGTAATATCGGAAATAGAAATCAAAACATAATTTAAAACAATGGATTTTTATGTATTTCTGCCCGAATATTTCTAAATAAATTGATCAGTATTCCATTAATGATATCGTTTCGTAAATGCATTAAAAATGATTGGTTTAATAAACATAAAAAAATATGTATTTTAATAAGGATAAAATTGTCATAGACTGCAAAACAGGAAGCCAATCAATGTTTCAATAAATGTATTTGTTTGCAAAAACATGTAAATAAATTATTTATTATTTCATAAAATCCTAATAAAAATGCATATTTTTTGTTAGATATAAATAATTAATTCTATAGTATGAAAAATATATTTTTCATGCAATTATTAAAATCTATATATAATCCTTATAATTACGTACGATGTAACGCTTTGTGATTTGAAATATTCTGAAGCACTTTCCGTTTCTGGGATCGATATATGTATACGCGCATAATTTTTCGTCATCTGAATCGATACTAATTTTTCAATTAATTCTATTTTTGACATGAAAAAGTTAAGAAGATAATTTCAGAAACCATTACTGCACTATTTATCGTTTATAAGTAGATATTTAATCTTACTAAAATGTAAATATCAGGACTAATAATTTTTTTAAAAATCCTTTCATCAGACAGATTATATTCTATACTTTCCACGCATAATTATGCAGTGCTTAATCTCTATTATACATTGCGATTAAAAATAAACCATATTAACAACAATTTACGATAAAGGATTAACTGCTAACTAATTAGAAGTAAAATATTTATTTAAAATATTTTCCATTATCTGGTATGATTGGATAACCTCAAAGAAAAACTTAAAAGGACGAAATAAATATCGATTATCATTAAATCAATGAAAAAAGATAACACGTTTCAGTAAAAAATAATAATCGTTAATTTTACTAGTAATGTTTGAATTAGAGATTAGTTTAATGGTTTATAATCAGAAATAAATCTAATTTTTCAATACCTAATTAGTTTATATTCGTTGTTTTACTCGAGCTGTTTTTAAACAATATTCACCATTATTTATTTATTTTTACTTTTTTAAAGAAACATTTCATAAACTCATAAAATTTTCTCTTAAGAAACGAAGTTTTATTGTTTAATAAACTACAATAGAATATTAGGAACAAAATAAATCCTTAATAAACTTAGAAAATTTTGCAAATTAGGGTACACAATATATCTGGAATGGAAGCGGCTGGAGAGATTTTTTTAAGCATAGCTAAATTTGTATAAATTACTACCAGCGGAAAAGAAGATTCTTAAAAGAAATGTGGTCGAATTCCCTTTCTCGTACAAGAAAAAAAACCCACAACCTCGCACAACCTCCTCACCCAGACCTCGCTGCAATCAAACGCATGAAAATCTGCCGAAAAAATATTTTTGTCGTCAGATTGATAAATAAGGATCCATAAAATTCAAAGATTTTTGAATGAAGATGATTTTAAAGACATTTAAAATTAAGGAATACACCCTTTTTTAAAATGTTTTAAATTTAAATCGTCTTAATTATAATGTTGCGAAACTTTTGGGTGAACATCATGCATATGACTTCACTACATGTTGTTTGTAGCTCATTATTAAAAAAAAAAGTACAGTTTTAAGTAAAAATATTTTAGATTAAATGACATGTATTTTTGATATATCTTATAAAATTTTATTTTGCAATACCAGATAATAGCATTTTACTATTAAGCTCGTCTGAAAGAATTGTTGCTACATACACTGATAAAAACTGATTTTTTTCCACCACTTCAAATTTTCCGGAAATTTTACATCATTAATAGAGTGAGAAAAAAAATGAAATGTAACAAATTAAAATTATACTACATGTATATTTTTGTGGTTCACAGCTTATTTTTTAGAATTTTTCTCTAAAAGTGTATTAATAATAATAATTAAAAGAAAACTACTAGTTTTTGTGAAAAAAACACCTCTGTCTCTAAAACAAAAATATAATTTATATAAAATATTATGTAAATTTTCCTGTCTTTGATAAAGTTTATTTTGTCATTCAGCTGAATATATATATTTATATATATTATCGTTCCTGAATAATTCCTGCTATAAATATAATTTCATTTTCTTATAAAATTATTCTTATATTTCTTATACATACAAATATTTCTTTTAAAATTTCACTTTGCATTAACACAAAATAGCATTTTATTACTAAGCTTGCATGAAAGAATTGTTGCTACAAATGCTGAAAAAAAGTACTTTTTTCCATCATTTCAATATTTCGGAAAATTTCACATCTCTAATCCAGTGAGAAAAAAATGAAATGTAACAAATTAAAATTATACTACGTGTATATTTTTAGGCTTCACAGTTTATTTTTCGGGAGTATTTCACAGTAAGGTTTCGGGAAAAGTATAATAATGAAAGAAAAATAAACTACCAGTTTTTTTTTTTGTTGAAAAAATTACCTCTGTCCCCAAAACAAAAATTTAATTTATATAAAATATTATGGGAATTTTCCTATCTCTGATAACATTTATTTTGTCATTCAACTGAATAAATTTTAGCTTTTTATCGTTCCTGAAGTAATTGCTGCTATAAATTTTATTTTATTTTCATTCCCTACGATTTCATGTTATCATACATATACATTGTTTCACTTTTTTAATCGAAGACAATTTCTTTAAAAAAAGATAATTTTTCGAATCTGTTTTCAATTGGAATATAGCCAAATATTAAAATAATTGATATTAAAAATTTATCAGGATGCTTCCTAACTGACATAAGATAATCGTATTAGGGTACAAAATTTTGCTGTTGGTAAGTATAAAATCTTGGAAAGTAAAAAGTGTTGAAGAAATATTTTTTCATATTTATTATTTTAGATAGTCTAAAAAGAGAACATCCTGTTTTTGTAATGTCCGTATTAAAATTATATGCTATATTAGTATACCAGATCATCAGGCATTAGTATTAAATGTGGAGAGCAATACTAGTATAGATGTATCTTTTCATATTATTTTTATCTTTAAAAAACACACGATTTCCTTAAAAAAAATTATATTGTAAGTAAAACATACATTATCAGTAATCATTAAAAACATATCTAGTTAGTTTCATAATTAATGCAAACTAGAGTAATTTGATTTCCTAAACATTCGTTGCTCAGAACAAATTTCGTAAAATATCATATATTCTAATACGAGCAAATCTTGTGTGTTGTTATATATATATATATATATATGCAAAATTTATCTTAAAAACGGCTCTAACGATTTTGACGAAATTTTGTGTCCTACCGTTTTGGGGCACCAGAAAACCATTGGGCTAGGTCACGTGTTCGAGAAAATTCGATTAGTGGGTCATTTTGGGTCATTTTGGGTCATGGTCTAGCTAATTGTATCTAAAAAACGGTTCAAACGATTTTGACGAAATTTTGTATCCGACCATTTTCGGGCACGAGAAGACTTCTGGGCTGGGTCACATGTTCGAGAACTTTCGATTAGTGGGTCATTTTTGGGTCAACGCGGGTCAAATTAATTTTATCTAAAAAACGGCTCTAACGATTTTGATTAAATTCTTTGTCCTACCGTTTTGGGGCACCAGAAAACCATTGGGCTAGGTCACGTGTTCGAGAAAATTTGATTAGTGGGTCATTTTGGGTCATTTTGGGTCATGGTCTAGCTAATTGTATCTAAAAAACGGTTCAAACGATTTTGACGAAATTTTGTATCCGACCATTTTCGGGCACGAAAAGACTTCTGGGCTGGGTCACATGTTCGAGAACTTTCGATTAGTGGGTCATTTTTGGGTCAACGCGGGTCAAATTAATTTTATCTAAAAAACGGCTCTAACGATTTTGATTAAATTTTGTGTCCTAAGAGTTTCGAGCACGATAAAATCATTGGGCTAGGTCACATGTCCGAGAAAATTCGATTAGTGGGTCATTTCTGGGTCATTGTGGGTCAAGATCTAAAAAGCGGATCAATTTAGACTAAATTTTGCATCCAATGGTTTTCGGGCACGAGAAGACTGCTGGGCTAGGTCACATGTTCGAGAAAATTCAATTAGTGGGTCATTTTTGGGTCATTGTCAAGATCTAAAAAGCGGCTCAGTTTACACTAAATTTTGCATCCAATGGTTTTCGAGCACGAGAAGACTGTTGGGCTAGGTCACATGTTCGAGAAAATTCAATTAGTGGGTCATTTTGGTCATGGGTCATTATAGGTCAAGCTATTTTATCTTAAAAACGGTTCAGAGGATTTGAAATAAATTTAGCACCCTACAGGTTTAGGGAACAAGAAAACTATTAGGCTAGGTCACATGTTCGAGAAATTTCGATTAGTGGGTCATTTTGGTCATGGGTCATTATAGGTCAAGCTATTTTATCTTAAAAACGGCTATAAATAATTTACACTAAATTTTGCATCATATGGTTTTCGGGCACGAGAAGAATGTTGGGCTAAGTCACACGTTCGAGAAAATTCAATTAGTGGGTCATTTTGGTCATGGGTCATTATATTTGAACTCAAATTTAATTTTGACCGACCATAGCTCGGTCTTCCCTGCTCGTTATATTTCTAAAATGTATAAGAAAATAGCAAAGATATTAGAAATCCAGTCATACTGATATTTTGTAAAAATGTAACAAATTAAAATTATATTACATTTTTTTTTTCTTTCTGAATTTATTAGTTTTTTAGAGAAGAATTTTGTTAACACAAATATCCATCATTTATCAATTCAAAAGTAAATACTTTAAATCCAATATCATATTGATATTCCTATCTCTTGATAAATTTTGATTTTGATTTAATAAGACGAAAAAACGTGATAAAAGAAAACTTGAGAAAATTGTTTTCGTTTAAAAAAAAATCAAATTAATTTTTATTAAATATTTTTAAAATTTTATTTAAAATGAATTTTGTAATATTTGTTTCTGCTGGTATTGATAAAAGAAAAACAAAAATAGACTTATGAAACATCCACTCTTCGGTGATAAAGAATAAAAAATAACAAATTAAAAATATACTATATGTATTTTTTAAGCATCAAAGTTTTTCGAAAAAGTATATTAATAAAAAATAAAAGTATGAGGGGGTTTTTTTTAATAATTTCAGTTGCGAAAACAAAAATATCATTTAATAGCTGTTACCCGTGACTTTATTCACGCTGAATTTAAAGAAGAATAAATACATTAATTTCTCACGATAATTAAAAACGTTAATAATTAACTAACTATTCATCACATTTCAGAAGAGACAATACGGTATTTTTTATTATAGGGACCTTTACATAACTAGTCTTTAAAAAAGTGAAATTTTGTGCCAAATTATCGCGAAAATGAAATTGCAACCAATACAAAAAGGAGGGTCAAATAAAATCGTGGAAATAGACGATTTGGATAAAAACAAATGTCAATTTTACCTGATAAACAATTTTACTTTTAACACCTTTGTGAAACGTTTTAACAGCCATCCTTCAAAAAAACATTAATTGGAAATAGTATATGATGTTTCTTTAAATTAAATTCTGCCTCCTTGGTTTAATGTATAGCTGAAACAAATCTTGTTTTCTAAATGACAGTATGTTGACAGGCAATTTTTATTCTCCAGAATAAATTCATTCATGAAGTTTGAATATGTGAAAATATGTTTCTATTTTTCGGATAATTTACTGAAAGCAAGATTTTGTTTTCACCATCTATGCAAAGTGAAAATAAATTCTGTTTTTCAGTTTTAATGAGAAAACCAGAAGGACCCGTGCGAAGCTTTCGCACTGCAATCGTTCAGATTATTTCCTGGTACGTTTTAGCACTTATTTTTAATTAACTGATTTTTTTTTAAATCAAACAACGCGTTTTAACGAAATGTGGGTGTACTATCTCAGAAACTTGTTCAAACACTTTTCGAATGATACCATATTCATCGTTGTATGTTTTGTATGTGCATAGAAAAAATATGTTGACAACAGAAATAATACATAGGATGATTGCTTGTGTATAAGAAAATGGGAATAGATCGCCAGAAAATTTTTGGCCAAACTTTCTTCTCTCGCGAAAGAAATTTCTCTAGGTTGTCAAGACCCCTATACTGAAAAAAAAAACGAATTATAAAAAAAATTGAAAGACTGAATCAGACGTTTAGGGAATTCAAATGAAAGCATTTCCTCATATTTAGCAAAACTGTTCCAGAAATGTCTTAAATACATAAATTAAGATTGGGTACACCACTTTTCTGGAAGCCTATGGGAACTTAAATATGGGATGTTAAAACTTTATGGTCCAACAGCCATTTAAGCGACGTCAGAAATATTAACAGCTTAATGAAATATTAAAAAATAAATACTTACAATTTTTGTGAGTCCTAATGAACTGTAAATCTATATGGAAGATAATAATTAAATTACGTAATCTACTGGTGCTCCGATACAGTACGCATATACACAGCCATGATTAAACAAAGTAAACAAATAAACAATAGGTGACTAACGCGTAAAAAATAAATAAAAACCCGATTAAAAGCTCGATATTTTTTCAAAAAGTACGCGAAAGAAATAAATTAGCAATCGTATTTTAATTTCATTAGAGGATGACGTCATCTGATAATGCAGTATTTTATTTTTGTGGCAACACTGATTTGAAGAAAATCTTTCATTTCATTTATAAAAACAATGCCGATTTAGTTTTTAATTAAATGCAGTTTTTAATCAAAAAACATGTTTTAACGAAATGTTAAGTGTGCTATGGCAGAAGCTGTTCAAAATCCTTTCATATGCTATCTCATTGGTCGTTCTGCATTTCGTATTTTCTTAGAAAAAGGGATGTTGACAGGATAAATAATATATATGATGTGTAAAAAATATACTGATCTGTTTTATTTTTCCTTTTTTATACACAAATATGGAGTAATTTACTTACCGTTTTCAGAAAAACTTCGTTAAAATTTACAAAAAAGAAAAAAGAATATATATTGGCATCTAATTTAATTGTTTTAATTCTGAGAGTTTGTGTGACATCCTCGGATCAATGATAACCGGTATTAAGTAAATCGCGTTGCTTTCGATAGTCCAGGAGTAGTTGCGAAATACAAACACTCGGTCAGATTTCCTTTTCTTAAAATTATGATGTGATTTTTAGCATAAAACTCTCATCTGTATATAGCGGATATTCATGCTTAATAATCAGTATAGTAAAAAAACATTTAATTTTTTCGTTATAAATATGGTGTGAAACTCATCTACTTTCTATACTTACTGATCCTTGTATTATTAATGTAAGGAATTGATTCACACTCATTTTAAAACATATTGGAAAATTCCCGTTTTATTTCAAACATGACGTCTCTTTTCCCCCAGAGAAATCCCTTTTTAATGACATAATTCTTGTTAATTTTCCTTTCCAGGCAATTAATTTCAATACTGTCATAGGGGAAATTATGTTACTTTAAGAAATAATATTAAATCTTTAAGTTTTATCAACAAAAATGGAACTATTAACATTCGTCATTTTTTTTAGTTTATCGAGTTATTTCTTTTAGTTTTAAGAATGAAAATAACTATTTCTCGCTATCCATGACATCATTTTCGACGTGGATAATTTTGCGGAGCATATTATTGACATTTGCTAACCATTTTCTTTTCAAACTTCTTTTTACTTAAAAAAAATTTAAATAAAAAATACGGTACAGTTATATTAGCCGTTCGCAGACGGTAAAACGCCAACTATTGTTACCATGCAAAAGAAAAAAAAAACAGGAAAAAGGAAAGAAAACCCCCGAGATCATTTTATTTTACCATCAAAGCATATATTGCATATCAGCATATCATTTCGATGTATGACGTCATATTCGCCTGCTTCCTATGGTTACGCATATTAAAACCTTGTATTATTATCAAAAACTGAAAAAAGGTACGTTTTATTTCGAATAATTATTTAATTATTATTTAATCTTCTTTTTAATTATTTAATTTTTTAATTTAATTTTTATTTTTCGCGTGGAAATTTTTCAATTGAAACTAAATCGTTGAGTAAAAATTATTATTATCTGTTTTGATTTAGTTTTGGCAATGATAAAGTATTAGCAACGGTAAAAAAAAAAAAAAAAAAAAAAAAATTATACGAAAAAATTTCCATTCTATGAAAATAACGAAATTTTGAATCATTAAGAAAAATATTTGAATAAAATAAACAAAAACCCGCCTATGTTCATTTAAGTGTTATAATCAACCTATATGCAAAGATACAGGATCCTTAAATGCTCTATTTTGACGATGGCTTCAGCGAGCCTAACATTTGCACACAATCGGATTTATAATATTATTAGGATATTAGGATATACAATATTATGTGAAATTTGATATCAATGATACAATTTCTTTTCTCATTCCTCAGAATAAACTTCTACTTTTTAAACGTGCCTGAAATAATTGCTCCTCGAAATTTGATTTTGTTCTCATTTCTCTATAATTTCATCGTATGATGAAATTCATTTTCTTCATCTATTATTATTATTGTTATTATTATTTTTACTGGAGGAACTTTCTTCGAGATAACACAATTCATCAAATATCTGCCTTCACTTAGAATATTGCAAAATATTGAAATAATTGACATTCGAATTTGATCATAATGAAGAATATTTTTCTGAAATAAGGTATTAGAGTATGAAATTTAACCATATAAAAGTAGAAAAAAATTGTATTGAACAAAAAATAAATAATTAAAAAGAAATAAATAAATAATAAAAAATAAAATAAAAAGTGTTCTGTTACCATTATGTTTCCTGCATGCAGATAAAGATGAAGTAAATCATATATGTATTTATTCATTTACAGATTTTCCAATTGCACAATTGAGGGTTCTCATAAAAAAAGCCAATTTCAAGCATTATTTGTCAGCATTTTGTGTGCCTTTTTAAGAAATATCTCTAAAAAGGGTTCTTTTACCATTATGCGTTCTACATATAGATAAAAATAAAATATTTTTTTTTTCATTTGCAGATTTTTTAAGTGCACAATTGTGGGTTTTCAAAAAAAAAAAAAAAAAAAAAAAAAAAAAAAGGAAAAAAAGGCCATTTACAAGCATTATTTGTCTGTCTTTTGGTACTTTGGTACGAAAAATCTCTAAACATACTGCAAATATTTTATTTTGTATTTAAAAAGTTGCTCGAAAAAAAAAAAAACTTAAATTGTGTCTGCATATTTACATCCAATGCACTGTAAAGTAATTTAAATGCTTAAATTTTCAATTATTTAATTGTAATTATTACGATTATAGCATTTTGAAGAAAATTATAATATATGAAACATCCAACGATAAATAAAAAGTTTAAAATTAAAATGCTTCTAAATAAAATCTATTGTTTATTTTGTTAAGTTTCCAAGTTTATTATCTTAGACGTTTGCTGAAAACGCGTATCAATAAAAATACAAAACTATCCGTTTTTTTGGGAAATTATACGTCTGTATTCAAAAGAAATATATAGGGTGTCCATAAATTATTTCCGGCGTTTTCTTATCTCATAACGTTTGATTTAAGAACATGACGAAATCTATTATTACATATTCGTAGTGTGCAACTTAAAAAGCTTTTAAAATAATGCAAACAAATTTACATATGTGTAAAGTTGTAACTGAAAACTTTATTAATCAAAAAAAAAATTAACAAAATAATAATTATTATTAAAAATTTATCAAATTTATATAAAAATATATATTAAAGAGATATAAGCACAAAGTAATTCATTACATAAATCATTAATGAATTTTGAAAAAAAGATAAAATTTTAATATTAATTAGTGATTGAATATAATCATTATTTGATTGATAATGTTATGTGTTACAGCTTTCCGCATATGTCGCTTTTTTTATTGTTAAAAACTGTTTGATTGCAATTTACCAATATGCATTAACATATTTCTCCATGTTGTTAAATTAAAAGTTATGAGGTAACAAAATCCCGGCAATATATGCACACATCATATAATTTAAATCTAATGTTATGTGCTATTTGGTATCTATGATTAAATTTCTTTTTGTCATTCCATAGAATAAATTTCTACTTTTTAAACATGGCTGAAGTAATTTCTGCTATAAATTTATATTTTGGTTTCATTCCTCTAAGGTTTCATGTTATAAAGCGGATTCATTTTCTGTCTTGTTTACTGAAGGAACTATATTGGAAATAACATAATTTTTCAAATCTGTTTTTAATTGGAATAGAGCCACAAAATAAAATATATTGATATTTAAATTTTTAAAGAGTGTTTTCCAACTAAAGTGAAGAAATAGTCATAGAGTATTAAAATTAACTGCTAGAAACCAGACAATATTTCGTATTGAAAAATAATGGTTGTTTTACCATTATATTTTTTCTTATTTAGCTGAAAATGAGATAAAAGAAATATATATCCCTCTTCTTTTTTTTATCTATGATCGTTCATAATGACATTTTTAACATAATAAGTCTTTGCACTGCCCATTTTCACAGACATCATTTTATTTTCAAACACGTAAACAAGCAGTGTATATGTAGTCCAGTAGAAATAGCATTTTACCTTACAAAAATTCGGGTAGTCCTGATTTTTGGGTATTTTGTAAAGGTTGACTCTCTAATGAAAAAACAAAATTTTCGACCTTCTAGACCTTGTGCGTTTTTCACAATATTGAAAAAAAACAATATTTTTCGGCACTTTTTTCGATTTTTCTTAAATAACTCAATTTTGGTGCATTTTAAAGACAAAAGCACGTTTACCATTTTGTAGAGCATAAAATTCTCTACAACATGCAGTATTCAGGTTTGTAAATTGTCCAAATAGGGGGTAAGATACGGAGCCGGTAAAATTTGCAAAAAATGCAAAAATCCACTAAAGACGTTAGTTTTTGCTTAATAACCTACTTTTAGTGCGTTTTAGAGACAAAAGCACTTTCACCATTTTGTAGAACGTAACATTCTCTACAACATGCAGTATTCATGTTTGTAAATTGTCCAAATAGGGAGTAAGATTCGGAGCCGGGAAAATAGGGTTAAATTTGGAAAAAAATGTAAAAATCCACAAATGACGTTAGTTTTTGCTTAATAACCCACTTTTAGTGCATTTTAGAAACAAAATTGTCATAATCAACTTTTTAGAGCATGAGATAGTCGATAGTTTCATTTATTATAGGTTGATCTTCTAATGAAAAAACCAAGTTTTCGACCTTCTAGACCTTGTGCGTTTTTCACAATATTGAAAAAACCAATATTTTTCGGCACTTTTTTTATTTTTCTTAAATAACTCAATTTTAGTGCATTTTACAGAAAAATACTTTCACTGTTTTGTAGAGCATAAAATTCTCTACAACATGCAGTATTCAGATTTGTAAATTGTCCAAATAGGGGGTAAGATATGGAGCCGGGAAAATAGGATAAAATTTGCAAAAATCCACAAAAGACGTTAGTTTTTGCTTAATAACCTACTTTAGTGCGTTTTAAAGACAAAAGCACGTTCACCATTTTGTAAAGCATACAATTCTCTACAACATGCAGTATTCATGTTTGTAAATTGTCCAAATAGAGGGTAAGATATGGAGCCAGGAAAATAGGGTTAAATTTGGAAAAAATGTAAAAATCCACAAATGACGTTAGTTTTTGCTTAATAATCTACTTTTAGTGCGTGTCAGAGACAAAAGCACTTTTACCATTTTGTAGTGCATAAAATTATCTACAACATGCAGTATTCATATTTGTAAATTCTCCAAATAGGGTGTAAGATACGGAGCCGGGAAAATAGGGTTAAATTTAGAAATAATGTAAAAATCCACAAATGACGTTAGTGTTTGCTTAATAACCCACTTTTAGTGCATTTTAGACACAAAATTGTTTTAATTAACTTTTTAGAGCATGAGATAGTCGATAGTTTCATTTATTATAAAATTAATTATTTGTAATAAACCTTTAAAATCTCAGCAAAAAGATTATGGGTGAAAACAGGAAAATACTGCCTAACAAGTTATTAATTTAAAAAACGAGCTTTTATTTGTGATATTGAAAACACGATGCGGTTAATTAATTACAGAATGTACAAGAATTTAATCACCAAATATATAGAAAGTATAGTCACTTTGTCATATATGTTTCCTTTTTCTGCTGCTTGGCCCTGGTAATGATACCATCGTCTGACATACTTCATCGTCCGTCTCTGTACTTGACTCGATTGGATGTTCTAGTTCAACCCCCCCCCCCCCTCAACTATTCAACAGTTACCTATTATTGTACATATTATAATTAATTAATTGCATCGTTTAATTAATATAAAAAATAAAAGCTCGTTTTTAAATTAATGACTTGTCAGGCGGTATTTTTTTGTTTTAACCATAAATTGTATTATTCTGATTTTAGAGTCTAGTGTAGACATTTAATGATCTAATAAATGAAACTTATAGACTACTTCATGCTTTACAAACTTTATTGACACTTTTGTCTCTAAAACGCACTAGAATTAGGTTATTAAGCAAAAACTAACGCCTTTTGTGGATTTTTGCAAATTTTATTCTATTTTCCCGGCTTCATATCTTACCCCCTAATTGGACAATTTACAAATCTGAATACTGCAGGTTGTAGAGAATTTTATGCTCTAGAAGACGGTGAAAGTGATTTTTCTGTAAAATTCAATAAAATTGAGTTATTTAAGAAAAATAGAAGTGCCGAAAAATAATGTTTTTTTTCAATATTGTGAAAAACGCACAAGGTCTAGAAGGTCGAAAACTTGGTTTTTTTATTAGACGGTCAACCTATAATAAATGAAACTATCGACTATCTCATGCTCTAAAAAGTTGATTATGACAATTTTGTTTCTAAAATGCACTAAAAGTGGGTTATTAAGCAAAAACTAACGTCATTTGTGGATTTTTACATTTTTTCCAAATTTAACCCTATTTTCCCGGCTCCGTATCTTGCCCCCTATTTGGACACTTTACGAACATGAATACTGCATGTTGTAGAGAATTTTATGCTCTACAAAATGGTGAAAGTGCTTTTGTCTCTCAAACGCACTAAAAGTAGGTTATTAAGCAAAAATTAACGTCTTTAGTGGATTTTTGCATTTTTTGCAAATTTTACCCTATTTTTTCGGCTCCGTATCTTACCCCCTATTTGGACAATTTACAAACCTGAATGCATGTTGTAGAGAATTGTATGCTCTACAAAATGTTGAAAGTGCTTTTGTCTCTAAAATGCACTAAAATTGAGTTATTTAAGAACAATCGAAAAAAGTGCCGAAAAATATTGTTTTTTTCAATATTGTAAAAAACGCACAAGGTCTAGAAGGTCGAAAACTTGGTTTTTTTATTAGAGGGTCAACCTTTACAGCATATCAAAAAATCAGAACTATCCGAATTTTTGTAAGGCAAGGCCCTTTTTTGCGCTATTTATACTGGACTAATGTCTAAAAGTCTTAAAAAGTACTTTTAAAGCTACACAAAACACTGTTAAAAATTGTAAAGTAGTAAAATTATTTTACAGATAACAGATAGACAGATAAAATAGATAACAGATGGCGCATATGTTATTAGGAAAAAGCAAAATGCGGGTTTTCAACAAATTGACTGACGAATCAGAAAACATAACGTCAGTGACTGAAGGTGCCTGAGAGCGACAAGTGGAAACATTTTTACCGTTTTACAATTTTTAACAGATTGACTAGTTTTGTGTAGTTTTAAAAGTATTTTTAAGACTTTTAGATACGTACACTGTTTGTTTATGTGTTTGAAAAGAAAATAATGTCTGTGGAAATGGGAAGTGCAAAGAACTATTATATATATCCTTCTTTAGGGAGTTTTTTTATAGTGGTTAATGGAGGATTTTTTATAAGCAATTGTCTACTACAAACACAATTTGTCAGTGTTTTGTGACACTCCAGAAATGTTTTCAAAAAAGATTTTCTAATGGTAATATTAAAAATATTTTCTTTTGGATTTAATAAGTCACTGAAAAACAAATTAAATGAAATCCGCATATTCACGAATTAGTGCAAAGTATAGTAATTTAATAACCTTATTTTTTATTATAAAAAAGAATTCTATAAATATAAATATTATAATTATAACGTCTTAAAGAAAGTTGTAATAATAAGAAATCTACAGTGATAAAAAAAATAAGTACTAAATAAAATACTAATATATATTTCTTAATCTTCAAAGTTTTATTTCAGAAGTTTTCGAGCAAAGTATATCGATGAAAACAGCTATGATTTTTTTAAAACAATGTGGCTGGCTTAATACAAAAAATAAAAAAAGAATTTTTATATCCAATATCAAGTGCATTTTGATATCTCTTAAGTTTTTTTTTGTTTGTTATTATTCCTCAGAATAAATTTCCATTTCGTGCAAGTGCCTGAAATAATTGCTACAATAAATTTAACTTAGTTTTTCTCCTTCTAAAGTTTCTTGTTATCAAGCATATTCATTTTTACACTTTTTTACTCAAGAGACTTTCTTGGAGATAACATAAATTTTGAAATGTGTTTTCACTTGGAATTCAGCCAGATATTAAAAACTTTGATATCATAATCTTAAAGCAGTATTTACTAACTGAAATAAAAGATTCGTGTTAGATTATAAAATTTAGCTGTATAAAATCTTTTGTTGAAACAATATCAGTATTTTTTTTTGTTGCTATTTTTTTACTTTATTTAGTTAAAATGAAATAAAGAAAAACAAAATAGCGTTTGATATATTTTACATTAAACATTCGTGTGTTTTCATCAAAAATTGCTAGTTGCACGTAAAACTTGTAATTTTTGTGACTCGTGTTAAGATTTTTCTAAAATACATTTTTAAGCTAATAATAAATTTATTAAATTTCATAAATTGCTCTAAAAAATACTATATACGAATATTTATAGTTGATGCGATGTAAAGCAATTTATTTTCGTAAATTTTCATTACTCAAAGCAAATGTCCTAAACTATTTGTTTGCTAACCTGTATAAGTATACAGCGCGCATAGTGCGAAAACTTCAGTTATTAAAAAACAAAAAAAGATAAAATGTAACATATTATAAATACGTTACTTAGGCTTCCTAGATTAGTATTTTAGATATTTTCTTGAAATGTATAACGATAAATGATAAAACAATCAGTTCTTAGAAAATAATACATTTGGACCGAATACAAAATATAATTTATATCTAATGTAAAGAACATTTTGATATATCTCATAAAGCTTATTTTTATCATTCCGCAGAACGAATTAATTTTTTTGAAAACGTGTTAGAAGTAATTGCTGCTATAAATTTATTTATTTTTTAATTCTTCTACAATTTATTGTTACCAAGAATAATACTTTTATTTTTTTTTTCTACAAGAAACTTTCTTGAAGATAATATTAAATTTAAAGTCGCTACACTGTAAAAAAAAAAAAAATGGGTCGATCTACTAACATAAGTTTAGTTTTTTTTAACCGATCTTTGGAAATTACTAAAATATTTTTTGTATTCTTACTCAGTTACAAGAAAATCTGTAAGAATTACTAGAAAACAGCTACCAACATTACTAGAAAACAGCTAGCAATGATTCCGATTTTTAGTACCGGTTACTAAAAACATCTGTGGAATGCAAATATAATGAAAAAATTTTAGTAACCTGAGATTTTTTTTACAGTGTAGGAATAAAGCAATATATTAAAATAATTTATATAAAAAATATTTGCATCTTTGCTAACTGCGTGGCCGACCCTTAAGTTCGGACAACTAAATAAATAGCTATAAATCAGAAATAACCATAAAAACAGTAAATTTAAAGTTATTATTAAAGTTGGAGCATTACAATAAAAAGTAGGAGAAGCTGTCACTAACAGTTTTGCTAAATTCCATCATTAATTCTAATCGAGATGGCTACTCTAATTCCGAATCTTAATAAAAGATGCTACTAACCAGGAAACAACGCCTTTAGTGTAACAATGAACAAATTCTAATAAGCAACAATCGAAAGAACAGAGTGAAACGTGTTTTTGGCACATGAATCATTCGCCCTCGTCTCCCCGTTATCTAGATATAAAGTCTTAAAATTTCATAATTTATAGGATTGGAGGATGAGTGGATAGGATTAATGGAGGAGTCGTTAAGTTTTCAACGTAACAACGTCATCAAACTCTAATGACTTGTCCATTTCCAGTTTAGTACACCGCAAATAATTATACGTATTTTTGTCATACTGTGACATAATTTGCTACGCTTGATACAAGTCTGGATTATTGCACACTCAGCCACTTCCAGTTGAAACGTCCTTGCCATTTTTTTCGCAGGAAGTTGATCATTGTAATCATTGCAGTAAATTTAAGTTCACGAACTGTTCCTTGTTCCACGATTTTCTACGCTTCAAACAATTTTTGTTCAGTGCCATATTTGTCAATAAATTTTTTATTATTATTTGTTTATTTATTTTTTTTTTTTTTTGCGGGCCTTCTCTATTTTTATATTATTATATCTAAATAGGTTTTGTATTTTATATTATTCTGATTATTAAAATTTCTGAATCAGAACCACGCCTTTTTCCCTAAATTAATTAAAGAATCTAGCAAACTTTAAGACATTATATCTCGATATCGGGGAGACGAGGACAAAAGATTTATGCGTCAAAAAACACGTTTCACTATGTTCTTTCGACTGCTACTATATTTATATTTTTTCATTATTACACTAAGACGTGGTTTCCTGATAAGATATCACTAACAGCTTTGAAACCACTATACAAAATACCGCTAGAAATCTAAACAGATTACTTATAAAAAATGCCACTAATTTGAAGGGAGACCCATGGATCCCAAATGTGATTTTATTCTGAAGTAATTAACTTCAAGTAAGGCTTACTACTTAACCCATTCAAGGGCGGTGGTCACACCATGTAATCACTTAATTTTAATTCCAAATTTCCAAACGCCACTCAGAATATTTTAATAAAATTTTGCTTTTATAATGAACGTGAAGAAAAGCAAGTATTCATTTTATATATATATATAAAGTTTGTAAAAAATGGTATCAATCAAAAATTTCACCATGTTACGGATATAATTACTTTGCGCTTGAAAGGGTTAAGCAAACTTCTCAACGGGAGACTCTTATTCCATACTCAGAATGTCACTGGTTATCGGCATATGTGATAATTGAAACTCATTGTTTGGAAGGAATTTTCTGTTTTTAAACTCCATTAAATGTTGATATATGACCCAAATCTGACGATACCCACTTCTATCAAGGTATTTATACTATCCAGCAAACCACACAAACCTAATTAACATATTACTGCATTAGATAACCGCAAATGTCCAGAGCAAATAATTCTATTGCTATATTTTTTAAAGTTCATCAGAAATTAAGAGCAATTTAATTTCACATTAAATAAATGCAGATTTCCTTTCACGTAAAATCTAAAAGCAAGAATGCTGGTACAAATTTCGATTAAATTATGTGGTTTAAATATTAATAACCGGTTTTGAAGTGTTAAGCTTTTAACGTTAAATCTATGAAACTTCTGATCTGTCACTATTCTTTGAGGAGACGATTTTTATCTTTATTTTTTATACAAACACTGTCGTCGGTCTTGTTAGCTATCACTCTTGCTGAATTTTATAGTCATCGGTTGAATATTTTAGGAAGCGTAGCATCACAAAATACTCATTGGAATGGACTCGCAAGAGGTTCGTTCGCTCAGCTCAATAAATATATTTAATTTACAAACTCCTTATTATTATGTTGTATTTACAAATTCCGAGCATACAATGGAATGTTTTGTACTTAAAGGTTTATGATAATGCATAGAGGTAACTTTCTGTAAGCAATTTTCCTTTCTTTGAAGATTAAATTTAAATAATAATAATAATAATAATAATAAACTACTAAAATGACTAAAAATTAAAGAATGAAGAAACTTGATTTTTTAAAATATAATTTAAATGATTTAAAAAAATAGTTCACTCTCAAAAATGAATACTCAAATTTCAAGAAATTTTCTTCGTTTATGACGAAACGGTTTCTTGGGAAATGCTCCGAATAAACGTTTCGTCAAATCGAGTAAATTTGCATCCTCAAAATTACGAAGAAATCAGTTTCCTCAAATTGTTTCTTTGACGAAAGTTCCAAAAAGGTTGGTGCTGCCATCTATCGGAGTTTTTAGAAACCTCCTTAATTGACTAAGGCAAAATAAGATCACTGAGGATTCGAACACGCGATGTTTAGCTTGGAAGCTAAGTGCTTTGACCACCTTGCCAGTGGGACTTCGGAATTACTTGATTTTAAATGCATTTATCGGATGTTGATGTGTGTTTATATTTTTAGAAAGCAGATTGTATTTTTATCGCTGCTGTTATTCTTTCTACATGTTTTAATTAATAAGGCTAGATTATTATTATGGTTATTCTATGGTTAATAAATAATTAGAAAATGGCTTGATTAATATAATTTATTAGAGAAATTTCCTTTGTTCAATGGATGATTAAAATATGGTCTAATTAATTTGTTGATCAGAAATAATAAATTTTGAAGTGCATATTTTGGAGGCGAGTTCATGAGTTTTAGCGGATAAGATTACTGTTTATAGAGGGGGGTCAGTTATACATATTTTAAATTTGATTGTTATATGAATATATTTCTTAAATAAAAAAGAGCTCCTATAAAATTGTGATTTTTTTTTTTTTTTTTTTTTTTTAACCATTGGGAAAATGTTGATCTTTCGGTCGAAAATGGACCAAATGATGTTCGTATTTTACTATTTTAACTGTTTTTAACGAAATTCTGAAACTTTAGAAGAATTTTTTAAGCGTTTTTAACGAAATTCTGTAACTTCAGAAAAATTTATCTTTGAATAGGCAATAGAAATGCATGAAATCGTTACAAAAAGGATAGACGCAAATTATCCGATATAAAAAATAAAGTAGAAATTTGGTACATTCCTGTTATAGCGGCCCCCAAGGATGAAATATTTTTGTTTCTGTTTTCATTAATATATTGTAAATTTAATACTTTCGTGTTTTTTTTTTTTTGAACGATTTTGTAACAAAAATAATCTGGCCGGGAATGGGGAAACATTTTTGTCAAATATTTGAGATTTTCCATTTCATTAAAAATCACTTAATTTTGAGACGAAATAATTGTCAAAAATGACGAAATATAGCTCAAGAATTGCGGAATCGTCAAAAGTAAGAGTTTTATTTTTGACTGCGAGGAAACAGTTTCGTCAAGATATTTGAGGATTCGCGTTTCGTCAAAACCCACGTGACTCAGTGACGAAATGATTGTCAAAAACAACGAAATGAGGCCTGAGGATTGCGGAATCGTCAAAATTGAGTGTTTTATTTCTGAGAGTGTTGCGGAAGTAGTTCTTAATTTCACTATTTAGACATCTGATTCTTGTTGAAAACGGAAAACCATTAGTTGTTTTCAATGGAAATTTTCAAATGTTTAACTATTGTCTCCTAAAAAAAAAACAATAAGTGTTATAGGAAATACTCCTAAAATTTTTAAGACCCTTTTATTAAATGAGGATTTATTTTTAATTGATATTGTAAAAACCTTATATCATCAATTAAAATTAATGTACTACTCTGTACTTTAAACATTATTTTTACTGTGTTTCTTTTGGTTCATTTATACTAAACTAATGAATACCATATTGGCAAATTTATCCATAAACGTGCTTTCTTAAACTAAGACGTGCCATTTGAAATATATTTTAAGGTATTGAAACGTAGTAATGTGAGAAAGTGCTTTTACCGGATATCTAAATTTTGAAATAAAGCTTTAAGAAAGGATAATGGCCTGTCGGACTGTGAGATCTTAAATCCATTTCCGTTTCATTTAAAATTAAAATTGGTCCATTTATAAAGAAAGACGTATATTAATGTAGGAAAACTTCCAACTTAATCTATAATAGTACCAAACTTTCTTTAAAATAATGTTCTCATTTAATGTTCAATATTTTAGTCACATTTTAATATATAATGGTTAAAAATAATCAGTGATACATAGTAAACTCATCTGATTATATATTCCCAGATGTTGGTGCAGAATATTTCAATTTTAAACTAAAGAGCTTTTGTAATATCTTCAGGTATTAATCCGCTTTGCTTAAAAAACTCTACTTAATAAAAACACGAAAAATAGCAAGATTTATATGATACGCAAGCATATTTTCTTTAAATATTATGTGAAAAAGTATAATATATTAGCTACATGATAAACCAATAAATATATACATTTCGCTTTGCCTATACTAGCTTTTGCTTTTCTTTTATTGCAGCGAATATCCCCATTTATAAATTATTCTTATTGATCTTAACCGTTTGTTGAAGTTTGAATCAAGAATATTTAATGATTGTATCCAGTCTTTGAGTGTTGTAGATATATCTTGATTCCATAGTGATTCCGGCTTTTATTTTCTTCAAAATTTGTTTGGCTGAGGAGGCTGTTATGTGTCTCTCAAATCCAAATCACAAATTTTGAATCCTTCAAACTAGAGCTGTACAACGCGGCGTCCGCTGGCCCCAAGGTGCCTTGTGAAGATTTCGATGGCGCCCTTTCTAATGATTCCAGTTACTTGGAGTTTTTATATAAAAAAATATATATATTCTAAAAGATGCCTCTTTAAATCATTATTGCTCCGTGTGATATTTTATTGTAGACGGCGATAAATTTTCAGTTATTTCCTACAAAATATTTTGACAGGTCTCTCTCTCTAGAAAATGCAATTCTGAATGTACCATTATTTATCTTTTTTCTGCAATTATTCCTCACATCAAGCTCTGTATAGTAGCAGTCCTTTTGGCTCACACTGTGAGGTGTCTGTGTTTCTTATAAGACGTTTGCATATCGTTACTAACAGAAGAAATTCTAATTAGTTATTTTTTTTATATATAAAGACATCCATTTTAGGATTACTTAAAGTAAAAAATTCTTCTTTCGGAATTTGCTGTATGAATTCGAAATTTTTGAAAAAAGGAGGGCAAACTGTCAACCTTTCTCCCTTCTTTCTATAGTAAGACAATATTGTTCTAAGTTTTCAGACACTGAAAATATGCACTCTTCAACGTTTGTCACTAGATCATGTCCTCTAATCAGGTTACTGAAAGTTTGGACACCCCTGCTCTAAACTATTCTCTTCAAATGGCTTCAGATAGAGCATGTTTGACATAAGCTTCATTAACTAAACGATTAAGTTGTGCAGCAGTTCTTTTTTGTTTGAATTCAAGGATGGTTGGGTGTATTAGTGCACGGTTCTAAAAGAACATGCCGGGCAAAAATCATTTCAAACCAAAGCAAAATCCAAGCTCTTTGATTGGATTTCTGTTTTGATACATTTCTGTATGCTTCTCAAATTAAATAAAAAATAACCGAAACAACTTGTACAAAATACAATATATTTATTTGAGTAGAGATTATGGAATATTTCTCATTTGTCACTTTTCCTCTATTTATTGAAAAAATCTTTTAATAACTATTGCACTGATTACACGATTGTATGTGTGCATAAATTAGACGAATACAACTCTATACGGGGGTTATATACATATAATATGTATATAAGTAAATATATAATTAAAGAAGGAGATAAATGAATAAAGTATAGATTATTCAGCATTAATTTAAAAAATAATTTATTCTGGTTCGTAAGTATATATTTATTTTTTATATTAATGTATTTATTATTATATTTTCTTATCAATTATATTTTATCTTTTCATAATGATGAAGTAAAACAATAAAATCATCTAACACTTTTGGTTTTCTTCATAATGATGAAATAAAATAATAAAATCGCCTAACATTTTTGGTTTTCTTCATAATGATATGAATAAATTAAAAGAACAAGTACATAAATTTATTTTCATCAATTTAATACCCCTTATAATGCATAAATATTAGAAATGAGTGTTTTAATCTGGTGTTCCTACATTGTTACAATAAGGACGCGTGTCTTAAAATTTTATGTGCATTTTTATTTGTCTTCAACCTGTAGAAACAGTGATACTGTTAGATGTGTTTTTTTTAAATATTATTTCTCTTAATTTAATTTTAATTGTTACTAATTACCTTTCTTTAAATTTACTCACAATTAGCAGTAGCCTTCACCTGTATGAATATGTAAGTATACTTAATATCCTCTAATAGTAGATTGAGATTACAATCTATTGTGTCCTTTTGTGATAATCAACCGAGAATCCACAAGTAACATTAAGATGACAGGTGCAGTCAAGAGTTTAATTTCTGAATAACCCACCTGAGATTTGAGGTGGCGAATGTACTTAGTGGTGGCTAAAGACAGCACCTTGTCACAAGATGAACAGATCACAAAAGCACACTCTGTTTCATGGCAAGCATGAAACATCCAAAATTTTGCATAAGTGCTACTGAAGTCTTAAACATGAGTACAAAAGGAATTTTTGCGTTGTGAGAATTAAAGTATAATATTAAGTTAAATTATCTCATTTTCTGACAGTTTTGAGTAAATAAATGTAAATTGCAGAAGCCATGAAAGTATGTAGTAAACTAGCAATGTTCCTCACACTAAGTGTATCTTATAGTTTAAAATAATACTCTTCAAAGTTTGATCTTGACTCTCAAAATAGGCGGAACTACTCCTCCTTAACAGATGTGAACCATAAAAATTCATTAATTATATTAAGTCAATTTAGATACAATAAACAAACACTTAATTGAACAAAGTGAATAAGTTTATTTACAAGGAAGAAAGTAATTTTAAAACACATCGGTTCTTTCAAGAACACCTACTGAATTTATAGGATAAAATACCAGAAATATCTATTGAGGTCAATATCGTAAGATCACAATCATTAGAAATCCGAACCAAGACATAGTTACAAGAAGTTACAAAACTCATACCTGAACACATAGATTATTGTGTTCTCACTTCCTAACCAGCATACCGAAATGGTGATAAAACAATAATTTTTAAATAAATTTCGAAAATCATAAGATATTTATATAACTAAACATTTTTACATTGAAACAGGATAGTCCCTTTGCTTCACATGATATAATAAAAACAGCACTCACCAGACAGCTTCCAGCAGTTGTACTTTACCGTTTTAATTCTCACAAACAGTTCATCCATACACTGGATAAGAGGGATTTTTTTTTCTTTTACAGTCTCTAGACCCGGCGTTGTCTCGCCAACTCACTATCACAACTTTCACTTTTCTGCCCGTGGACCACAGAAGCCTCCTGCCGCATCTCGATGATGAAGCCTCCGTCACAGGATAATCGCAAATCTCAGCAATATGATCTCCGCTAGATTACGAGAGAAGAGAACGCTTTCCTTTTCGCCGTCAGAGTCGCAGCCTCTCCGTGCACACGCCGCCTCTGCCCGATACCGCTAAGACTTTTCGAGCCTTGAGTCGCCAGTCGATAGGCCTTACGATCTGCGGTTAGTTCAGCTCTCTAAGACCGGTGCTCACACGTCACTGTGCCGCTAACTCATCTTCCATATTGCCGTGCCAGCCCCGTTTTCTTAAAATCAGCCGCGCTGCCTGTGCTGCCTACTTCATTATTCCCGTTCTCTGTCAAAAATCACCTTTTCATCTTCGTCTCAAACCTCCTAACTGATATAAACACCAGCCCCGTGAAATCTCTTCCATCTGCCTAACCAATGAGCCTTCCGTGTCTTCCACCCTTTTTTGCATACACTTAACTGAGAGTGCCCTATTGGTCAAGGGTGCACACAGGGTCAAAGCTGTTGCTAGGGTCCACCCCGAAGAACCACGTGATAAAAAAACCCTGTAGGTCCGCATTTCGTAGAAAAACCTGGTCAATTTATGTGACAGTCCGTGAAGCAATAATTGTGCATAGGATGCGCTTTAAATACACACGAACAACAACAAGCCTTATTTTTATGAGTTTTAGAGAAACAGGCGATTGTTACTTGAAACTTTTTTGCAATAAAATCTCCCACTCCTGTTGTAAAAGAAAAATATCTAATGTGTGGTCCTTTAAGAGCCCCACTCTCTCCCGAGAGAACATCTTGTTTACAAGTAAAATTTTACGAGGAGGGGATGAAATCATTGACCACCACCCGTAACGTCTAAAACTAATACCATTTTGAGAGAAGGAAAAATTTTGCTCCCTATACAAATTGTGGGCTAAACTTTACACAATGTTTTATTTATTTACTTATTTAAATTTTATTTATTTATTTATTACATTTTATTTATTTATTTATATAATTTTTACAAAACGGGGAGGGGGGGGGGTAGAAGAAAACTGAAAAAGTACATTTAAAACTATAAAACAGTTAAAACTCAACTGTCATAACATATTATTCCCCATGCCGGGCTAAAAAAAAGATTTTTTTTTTTTTTTAAACCACAACACAAAATATCTTTTTTTTACACATTGCAAAACCTCCAAAGCTATAAATCCGAAAACCAAATGGTGATGGCCACCCTTACCATGAAAAGTTCACCACAGATATCTCTAGACAGTAAGCCGAAGTGACACACAAGAAATAATATGGTTAAATCTGCCAGCCGTATCCTCCCTGCAGAGCAAAGTTGCAAAATTATCAGACACCGACACGTTTACAAAACTGAGCTCCAGAGTGAAGACAAGACCAATCTCACAGTAGCATACCGGTAGTGCAACCACAAGACCTGCATCAATATTCAACTACCTCCCGCACATCACTCTAACCGTCACCTAGTCAATCTTTGCGCTGAAACCTCCTCAAATACTCAAATGCAAGACAATTATCAAACCACTAGGTATGTCATCATTCCTGACATCCATGAATGCCCAACTCCATAGCTCAGAAGCGAACCTCCATCAAACACTACAACTTACCTGCCAAAACACCTAGAAAACTGTGGTGAGTGCTACCAAAAGATAGGATAGAAGAAAATTTTATGTATTTAGAGAAACATCAATTTGGACTAATCTACAGAAACACATAACATATCAACATGAAATACTCAAATGCTCTCAATGAATATAGACAGAGTGAAAATTTTATGAAACAGAGGCATATAATTTTTAATAAGATAAGAAAATGAACCATTTCTTAAATTCTTTAGGAATGCCGCCCACGGCATCACTCAATTTAAAACAAAACAAGTACACATTAAATACATAATACAGTTAACACATCTCAACCTGCTTCTGAAACAATGAATTGTTTACTCGGAAAATCAGTAAAAATACCTTTCATATATTTAGCATCACAGACTTTGTTTATCACAGTTAAAACACAAATATTCACTCAGATAACCATGGCAGTATTGAATTTTCAAATAATGCATGAATATACTACCTACATATATATCAACACATACTACATATATATCAACATTTTACAGATGCAATATAAATAGATGACAAGCAATATCTGAAATTTACCCGTGTAATAAGTTCCAAAGTTTATTGTAAATGCACAGGGTAAAACAAAATTGAGATTATTCTAAATAATACTCCATTTGGTATAGAGCAGGACCAAAGTCAACAGAGCTGTGGCCGCTACAGGACATATAACTAAAAAAATTCTCTATTTACTATTTTTATATATAATTAGTTTTCACATTTTTCCTTTTTTTTTTTTTTTTTTTTTTTTTTTTTTTTTTTTTTTTTTTTTAGCTATCCAGAGGCCACACATCACCTACCCAACTATTCAAAGGCATAACAACCCTGCCCCTAAACATTATTTACTGCCAGTCATTAAGCTGTGAAGACTTCCATTAACCACATCCTCCGAAATTTACCTTACAAAATATTGCCTGACGATACAAGAGCATTCAATCCTAATAATATTATAAATCTGATTGTGTGCAAATGTTAGGCTGAAGCCAGCGTCAAAATGAAGCATTTAATTGTCCTGTATCTTTGCATATAAGTTGATTATAACCCTCAAATGAATATAGGCTGGTTTTCGTTTATTTTATTTAAATATTTTTCTTTAAAATTAAAATTTTCATTATTTTCATACAGAATAAATGGACATTTTTTTGTATATTTTAAAATGGTTGGTTGGTTTGGTTGGTTTGGCCCAAAGGGCCCGGTTTTGCAGCTTTTTTTAAAATGGTTAAATTATTTTATCGTTGCTAATACTTTATCGTTGCCAATATAAAATAAAACCCCTGAGTAATAATTTTTAATCAACAATTTATTTTCAAGTGAAAATTTTCCACGTGAAAAATGAAAAGGAAATGAATTATTTAAGAATTAAACAGAATATGAAATGATGTCATATTAGAAATAAAACGTGCGTTTTCAAATATTTGATAATAATACAAAGTGCATAAATACGAGTAAGTATGGAAAGCAAGCGAATATGATGTCATATATAGAAAAATAAAACAGATTTGTTTTGATGTTGAAATAAAATGATCTTGGGTTATCAAATTATTTGTGATTAATTTCTCATTTTTTCTTTTTCTTTTTCACATGAAAGGAATTATTTTAAATGTACGTAATATATGTATTTTAAATGTATGTGTTGTAAATTAAAGTTCTGTGTTTTAAATGAAATGAGTTAAAGATTTATATTTTTAATAAATTCAATACGAATGATGGGATAGGTTGGCGATTTATCGTCTGCACACGGCTAACATAAAGATATCATGTTTTTAATTTAAATTTTAAAAAGTAAAAATATATATATATATTGGATGGCAAATGTTAATGATATGCATCGCAAAATTATCCGTATCGAAAATCAGAAAATCTTAATAAAAATAACTATATTTTTTAAAAGAAAGTTGCTTTTCTCATAAAAGCTAAAGATTTAATATTATTGTGTCGAAGTAACAGCATTTTTCCTCTATCATTTTCCCACAATCGAAACACATTTGTAAATCGTCTTTTCGAACCGGAATTTAATTTTACATTTCTTTTAGTTTTAAAATAGGAAAAACTTTGTTGTCGTTTTTAAATATAGCTTTTTTTAAAGTTGTTACATAATAGATTTTTGTAAAGTCTTGTAGGATAAGAAAAATTTTATAGATTTTAAAGCAATGTTTAAGTAAAATTACAATATTTTTTAAACTTACAAAACAACAATGTTATCGAAAAGAAAATCGATTTTACCAACAAATTCGCGTAATGCAAAAGCAAAGAAGAAATAAAAAAGTAATGAATCTTTTCTTCCAGCCGAATTGTGTAAACTTGAACAAGCCGATCGTGCTAATTCATAACATTATAAATGTGAAAGCGCGTTCTATACAGTAGAATTTTTTTTACATGTAGGTAGAACATTTTCGAGAATAGGAAGGTTAGGGGTCTGTAATTAGGTCCATAGTCAATTTGATTTTTTTTTATCAAGTGAAATTTGGCGCAAAATTAAATACATTGTTGTAACCAGATTTGTTTTTTGCGTGGTAAACACTTAAGGTATTTTAGATGATCATTTCCCCGCTCACCTTTGATGCCAACTATGACTGTAAAACACATTAAAAAATATTAACCGATAATTTTCTAATTTTCTTATTGCTTCATGATGTAAATAGACTTCCTGGTTCATGCTTTAAACCTGAATCGGTCATGCCATTGTCGTTCAATTTTTATTCCTAATCCTAACCGTACCGTATCCTAATCCTGATAATAAATTTAAAGAATATTCGTTTACACGAATATGTAAATGAAATCAATATCCATAAATGGAATGAATGGAAAATAGAATATATAGAAATGGCAAAATAAAATAACAAGAAAGTACTTTTATTCGACACCTAACCCTAGAGAAAGCGTAAAAAATTTCAAGCGCATGAAATAAATCAAAATAATCCTATATATACTAACAAAAATATGTAAATTTAGATTATCAGATTTGTGTCGTCGGTATTTATTTGCTTATAGTGTTCTTGACGCGATAGAGAAAATATCGAGGTTAAATTGGGCAGAATTTAAAGTACTTTCTAGCAACCTTTATTTACATTTTAGAATCGCATCATATTGTTATATCTTTGTGAAATATCTATCAATTTATAAAATCCACAAGCAGTTTGTTCACTATTTACACCACTTAGCGTGAAGCACTTAATTTAATATATACATAAACAAGATAATGTAGTAAGAAATATATAACATATGTCTATGCAAATAAACAATATAATAATGCCCATTTAGCAATGCACACATATACAAATTGAGCACCAAATACCACCTAAAATGCACTGTTGTATAGAAGAATTCTGCCAGTGTTGTTTTTCGTTTTACGAAGAGGAATTCCTCGATTTTACTTGGTCCTCCTTTTTTCATTAGTTGCAGTTTCATTTTCGCGATTGTATATATTGTTTGGCAGGAAATTTCACTTTTTTAAGACTGGGTTATGTCAAGGCCCCTATAGCAAAGAAATACCGTATGATCTCCTATAAAATGTGATAAAGCTTTGGTTAATTATATATGTTGTTAATTATCAAGTGAAATGTTTTACTAAGTTAATGCATTTATTCTTTTTTTAATGTTACGTGAACGAAGTCACGGGTAACAGCTAGTATAACATAATTTTGAAAATTTATTTACAATTTATGTACACATACACGGAAATTTTGAAAACCGAACACTAACATACTCACACAAAACGTAATTAATTTCAGGAACATACCTTATATACTAGTAATAGACATATCCCAACGTAAAACGTAATGATAAACATTACTAAATCCATTGTTTGGCACGCGCATAACAGACACAAACTATCCCTTCAAATATCTAAACGCATAAAACCCGTTTTATCACCCTTCACGTATTTAAAACATTCCCAAAGATACCGAAATAAGGAGAATACTCACTGACAACAAATTAAAACTACCGAAATCATCTCCAATTATATCGCGAACAGTAATTTCTTCCAGAAGCACGCGAGAATCTCGCTGCGCTTCGATTATTACTCGGAATAATATACCTCCGCGAACGCTTAATCGGCAATACGTTATCCCCTTCTTTTGTCTGCACTTGTACACTAGCAGAATTCCCACTCGTATCGAACGCTTCTCTTTCACCCAAAACGACTGATTGAGCTGAATCGAATTTCCCGACAGAATCGATCGGCGCGGGAGAGCTGTCAGCGGTAGTCGCGTCTTGTTTACAAGTTGCAGGAGGAAACTCCATCCGCGATTTCTGCTTCGTGAGACGATCAACATGGGCAATTTGAGTTTTTGTCAGTTTGGATTCGAGGGCTATCTTAAAATTTACATCACCTATTTTCTCTAACACCCCAGCTAGAAAATGTTTGCACTTTTTTTGCAAAAAAGTTTCAATTGTGTACAATTTGTGCAAAAACAGTGAATATTTTTGAATATTTCAAAAAGTGTACACTTTGTGTGCACATTATATGCATTTTTTATGCATACAAAAAAGTGCATATTTTTTGTTTCAAAAACTGTGCAAATTTTTTGCATAAAATAACTGCCTGTTCCGTGTTCGCAAAAAGTGTGCATTTTTTATGCACAAAAGTCTTTACTTTTTATAGATGTAAAAATTTCTATATTCCAAGTTTTGATTATTTCTATGCATAATGGTGCCAATTCAAATCTGTAAATTTTTTCAAAAGTGCATGTATTTCCTATGAGAATACAATATTACCTAAAAAGAAACATTTCAACGTCACAGATTCGTGCCCCCCTTCCAGCAATATTTTCCTCCCTCACCCCCTCGAGGGATGTGAAGGTGGGGCTGGGGGGGGATAAAAATATTTCACACTTTCTGTTCTTCTATGACCTGCAATTTGACTAATAATATAAGATTAAATTCTTTTTCAACATTTTTTAATAATAATTCAATGGGGGGGGGGGGGGTAACACCCTCATTGAATTGGACGTATGTACATATGTATATATTATATAGATATTATAAAGAAAAATATAGCTTTAAAACACATATTTTACTGTACATTATTTTTTTTAATAATTTAAAAAAAAAAAAAAAAAAAAAAAAAAAAAAAAAAAAAAACTTTTGTTAAAATTTTAAGTTTTTAAAAATTACAAACTTAAATGAGGAATATCTCAAAATTTTCTTCTCGGTAAATTTTCAAAAATTTTAATTTTTTTTTTATTTAAATTTTTAAGATTTGAAATTTTATAATTTTACCCCTCTCAAATGCACAGTTGGGGCATTCTACATCTCCCAGAGACAGTGAAAATGATCTAAATTACATAAAGCATATATTCTAAAACTAATTAAATAAAATTCCAACTGCTAATTTTTTGAACAGTGTGACAGGCCGACAGGCCGACAGGAGTCGAGGATATATTAGTTTCCATCTGCGCGTGCGCGGTGCCTTTCCTTCTGTTGTCGAGATACATGAGGCAAGCGTAAACAAGAATTGTATATACAAGATTCTAACCCAATTTTTCTCGCCTGATGTTGTCTATTTTACAGAAAAAAGGTAAATTATTCAATTTTATGTTGTAATGTTCTCTAAAAAACATTGTAAATGAACGTTTGTTTGGAATAAAACCACCCTAATCCTAGTTATAAATGTTAGGCTTAAATGCTACGGCTTTTGGGGAAAAAAAATCTTTTAGCTGCTTTTAGCGGTAGTGCTTTTATCAATTTTCACAGTAACTTGTGATTTTCAGTTTAACTATAGCAGGGTTCATACAGACGCCTTACACTACTTAGAAACTCCATAGAAATTAAAAAGTTTCCAAGGAGATACTTAAACTCCTTAAATAAACAAAACAAAATACTTCTTAAATTATCACAAAGTATAATTTAGCGTTCAACAATGATTAAAGAAAGTAAAATAAGTCTTCCCATGTTTATAAAAATGAAGTTCAAGTAATTACTGTCCTTCTAAGAAAAAAAAAATAATCAAATTGTGTTTTTGTTTTGTTTGTACATACCCGCAATTTTTCCCTTCAAAATTTGGTTTTTAAAATCTATCTGCATGTAATGTATGATGAGTATTTGAGAATTGACTGTCCTCTGTATCTGTAATATATGACCAAAGCTAAGATACTTGTTTTTATTTTACTTTAAAGTTAATATGTTTAAAAGAAAGCTATGAACAATATTAATATGATTATTTATTGAACTTCAACATGGGGTACAGTGGACCACCCACTCCTGGGGCACAGTGGTCCACAATCCACTCTGCTCCTGTAATGCAGAATGTTCAAAATATTTAATAATTGCTTATTTTCTATAAAGAAAGATTGTTTTAAAGTAGATTTAACTGTAAAATAAAGTAAACAAATAAAAATAACAATTTATTTAACATAGTAAGAAATATTTTGTTTTGTATTTACTGCCTTTGATAAATATAACTGTAGTCTAATTGTTGATGATTTTATTCAAGTAAGATTTATGAGACGCAAATTGAATGGAAATCAGTTTATTTCTTCTGAAACTGTAGATGAATCTGCTGTTGATGTCAATGATTTCATAATGTTGCTCTCAGACCCAAAATTATTTCTTGAAAATTTCCAGGCTCAATCTTACTCATAAGTACTTAAGAATTTAATTTGCAAATTTTAATGTGAGCTGATTTTTTTGTACTTAAGTAATAACTTCAACTAAATTGCAATTGTTCCTGTATTAATCAGTTATTATTTTCAAAATATAATTTTTTTGTTTTTGCTTCAAAATTTATATTACTATGTTATTTTGTGGGTGAACGGGCAACAAAAAATAATTAGATTAATGAAAAATAGATTTATATTGTATTTTAGATAATGCCTAATAGTGGTCCACTGTACCCCGGTGGGTGGACCACTGTACCCCGCTTCCGGGGTACACTGGTCCACTTCACAAGTGTATATAATTTTTTTTTTTTTGAAAAATGTATTGAAAACTATGTTGTGAGAAAATTATGATGGATGTAAGAAGGTTTAAGGAATATTCAAAAATATTTTCATACAGATCGGTCAGTCTGTTAAAGAGAAAAAAAAATGTTAACTGAAAAAGTGGTCCACTGTGTACCGGTCTCCCCTACATAAAGTTTAGAACAGAAGCAGTATCTTATTAGTTATTCGAGCTTTTTATTAATCTTTCAATCAAGCGGTCTTGGAAACCAAAACAACAGCAATTAAGGGTTAAACTGCATAAAGTAATAAAGGAACAGCTTTGTGATTAACCTGCTGTGTGCCATCTTGTTTTTTAAATCAAGACATATTTGTTTTGTTTCTCATTTCCTTTCATCCATATTTGCTTACTATAAACACATTATTTAATTTTATTGGCTAATTTATTTATATTTAATAATATAAGTTAAAATGTTTTGATTTAAAAAATGAGATGGCTGACCGCAGGCAATATATCAAAACGTTTGTTTTGTTTCTGACCAGTGATAGAAATTGGGTAATGAAAGGTAGGTGTGAAGTGATGCTTACTGTAACTATCTTAGGCGTCTAATAAAAATTTCTAGTTGCAATTTCTAAAATTCACATAACTGTATCGTTATATGCTATTTTACAGAAAATTGTGAATATTTTGTTTTTATTTAATTTATTGAAGTTCATAATCTACAATATTATAATTATTGAAGCAACTGTAAAACTGATAAAGCTTTTTTAGTTAATACTACATTTTCAAATTTAACCCCTTAACTGCCAACGAAATCTGACAAGACCCCCCAATACCTTATTTTATCAGAGAATTCTGCGAATAAATAAGCTGAAGATAACTTTTCTGGCATAGTGATAACAAAATACAGATGTTACCGTGAGCTAAATACGGAACTGGTAATGAAAAATGCCTTATTGGCACGCGGGTTTGCCAAACCTGTAAAAGAAGAATGTTTTCTAAAGGCATATATATATTCACGTGGCAGTTAAGGGGTTAATAGAAAAATGCACTTAACCATGTTAAACAAAATTTTATCCGTTGTTGATAATTACTTAAATTTAGCAAAAAAAAAAAAAAAAAAAAAAAAAAAAAAAATTGTTAAAATGAAATCTAAAAGGACCACATTTGTGTGTGTGTTAACCATTAAAATAATAGTACCATCTTATCTGTTGGGACTGCATTATCAATTCATGTTAAGCAAAAATCCTCATTAACCCTTTTTATCCTGACGGTACTTATAAGTACCACTTTAACCCCTTCGCGACGAGAGTCTTTTACAGAATTTTTAATCTGTTACCACCGGTTTATCAAATGAGAAATTTTCACCTAATTGAATCTCAAAAATGCTATGATTAGATAAGAAAAACTTTACAAAAAAAAAAAAATAATAACTGGTGGAAATAATCGAGGATTCTGAGCATTTAAAAAGTAGCTGGAAAATTAATTCAGGATATAAAGGGTTAAGCAATTTAATGCTAACAATGCTTGACTGCATGTAGAGTGCACAGATGAAAGTCAAACAATACCCACTAATTTTAATAAAGTTAGATAATAAAATCAGGATTTCTTAACCGTCCTTCAGCTACATCATTTCACAGGGATTTATAGCTTTATCTGGACAAAAATCTGCTAAATTGGGTCCAACCAGTTTTATCATTAATAAATCATTAACAATATCAGTGGATAAACGGTTATGTATATCATTTTTTATTAAATTAAACTGACTAAATTCCTTTTCACATTCAGCAGTGCTAAATGGCAGGTTCAATATAAAGTTTAGAAGTTTGCATAAATTAATGTATTCATTTGGATTTGCACACTCTGCTAAAAATCGCTCTCAAACTGTCTCGCATTAGAATTTATGTTTGGTGTCAAACCAAATTTTCAAAAGCGAGTGATTGGCTAAGTTAAACAAAAAATAAGTGTTAAAAAGGGTTAGGCATCAAATTTAACTCCCGGGAACAATTTTGTAGTCGTCAAATGCTATGTAGTTGCATTTGACGACTGACTGCTAATTTCGAACAATGATTCTGACATAACCCAGTTAAATCAAAACATTTGTTTTGTTTCTGACATAACCCAGTTATATCAAAACATTTGTTTTGTTTCTGACATAACTCCCAGTTAAATCAAAACATTTGTTTTGTTTCTAACATAACCAAGTTAAATCAAAACATTTTAACTTTTATTATTGAAAATTATTTTCGAATTAATTGAAAATAAACTAAAAAATTATTTAAAAAATATAAAAATATGCTTTGATTTTGTTTGTCAAAATTTGTTGGGGGTGGGGGGGGGTGAAGGAACTCTGCTGCAGGAACCCTCATTAAAGGCCAAAACTAGCTCTTTTTTTTGTTCACAGGAGGTAAACATATTTTTTGAAGCCCCCCCCCCACTTTTATTGACTAATTCATTTATATTTAATAACGAAAGTTAAAATATTTTAATTTAAAAAATGAGATTTCTGACCTTGACCGATAAATCAAAACATTTGTTTAGTTTCTGACATAATCAATAGGGTGGGTCGAAATCATTTCTATTACCGCTGCAGAGGCAGTCAAAATTTTGAAAAAACCGGCAAAAATTTCAATTTTTCGTTTTTTCTAGAGTTTTTAATTTTTATTACATGTCTAGAATTAAATAAATTTACATTATAGCTTGTAATAACTTATAAATGTGTAGTAATTTTGATCATGAGCATTGCCAACCAGGGGCGAGAGAGCCCCCCACACCACCCCCCCTCCCCTAAATTTGAGAGAAAGGGATTTTTTTGAAGTGATTTTCGGAATTTTCCTGAACTTTTTAGAGATTTTTTGTTGGGAGGGGGGAGAAAAAGTGAAAATTGAGGGAGAATTTATGTAAGATTTCCCCCCTATTAAAAAAATCCTTAAATTTACCATAAAATCGCAAAAATTTCTTCAAAAAGCCCTTTTTTCCAAAATTTAACAGGGGCAGGCCCCTCTCGCCCTTGGTTGGCAACCCCATCATCAAAATTACTAGACATTTATTAGTTATTACTAGATATAATGTAAATTTTTTTAATAGTAGACATATAATATGAATTTGAAAAAAAGTAAAAAACAAAAAATTGAAATTTTTGACTTTTTTTTTTTTCAAAATTTTGGCTGCCCCTGCGGCGGTAATAGAAATAATTTCACCATAATGACATTTTATTGGAACATTACTAACATCTTGATGTAGCTTTTGCATTCTATTAGAAATTGTATTGGTATGGTTGGATAATTTAATTAAAAAAAAAAAAGCGATTTTTTTAAACTTTGCCCTCTTTGCAGCGGTAAAAGATATTTAAAAGATATTAACTATTTGGTGTGATATTTTGTGAATTTATTCCTTATTACCAATGGCAACTTTTCCGCACTATTACGTTTCGATTATATAAATTTCAGTTTTTTCGACCCACCCTAATAACCAAGTTAAATCAAAACATTTTAACTTCTATTATTAAATATAAATAAATGATTCAATAAAATTAAATAATGTGTTTATAATAAGTAAATGAGGATGAATATTATTTTGGAATTATTAATTGAAAGTAAACTAAAAAATTATTTAAAAAATATAAAATATGCTTTGATTTTGTTTGTCAAAATTTGTTGGGGGGGGGGGGAACTCTACTGCAGGAACCCTCATTCAAGGCCAAAACTAGCAACTAGCTCTTTTTTTGTTTTGGTTCACAGTAGGTAAACACACTTTTTGAAGCCCCCCCCCCCCCCTTAATTTTATTGACTAATTTATTTATATTTAATAATGAAAGTAAAAATATTTTGATTTCAAAAATGAGATTTCTGACCTTGAGTGATAAATCAAAACATTTGTTTAGTTTCTGACATAATCAATCGGGTCGAAATCATTTCTATTACCGCTGCAGAGGCAGTCAAAATTTTGAAAAAAAAAACGGCAAAAATTTCAATTTTTCATTTTTAAAGTTTTTTATTTTTATTATATGTCTATAATTAAATAAATTTACATTATAGCTTGTAATAACTTATAAATGTGTAGTAATTTTGATCATGAGCATTGCCAACCAGGGGCGAGAGAGGCCCCCCCCTGCCCTAAATTTGGGAGAAATGTGTTTTTTGAAGTGATTTTGGGGATTTTCCGGAACTTTTTAGAGATTTTTTGTTGGGAGGGGGGAGAAAAATTGAAAATTGAGGGGGAATTTATGTAAAAGGTCGCCCCTACTAAAAAAATCCTTAAATTTACCATAAAATCGCAAAAATTTCTTCAAAAAGCCCTTTTTTCCAAAATTTAAGAGGGGCGGGCCCCTCTCGCCCTTGGTTGGCAATCCCGATCATCAAAATTACTAGACATTTATTAGGTATTACTAGATATAATGTAAATTTTTTTAATAGTAGACATATAATATGAATTTGAAAAAAAGTAAAAAACAAAAAATTGAAATTTTTGCCGTTTTTTTTTTTTTTTTTCAAAATTTTGGCTGCCCCTGCGGCGGTAATAGAAATAATTTCACCATAATGACATTTTATTGGAACATTACTAACATCTTGATGTAGCTTTTGCATTCTATTAGAAATTGTATTGGTATCGTTGGACAATTTAATTTTAAAAAAAAAAAGTGTTTTTTTTTAACTTTGCCCTCTTTGCGGCGGTAAAAGATATTTAAAAGATATTAACCATTTGGTGTAATATTTTGTGAATTTATTCCTTATTACCAATGGCAACTTTTCCGCACTATTACGTTTCGATTATATAAATTTCGGTTTTTTCGACCCACCCTAATAACCAAGTTAAATCAAAACATTTTAACTTCTATTATTAAATATAAATAAATTATTCAGTAAAATTAAATAATGTGTTTATAATAAGTAATTGTGGATGAATATTATTTTGGAGTTATTAATTGAAAGTAAACTAAAAAATTATTTAAAATAAATAAAAATATGCTTTGATTTTGTTTGTCAAAATTTGTTGGGGGGGCGGGGGAGGGAACTCCACTGCAGGAACCCTCATTCAAGGCCAAAAGGCTGTTTTTGTTCACAGGAGGTAAACATACTTTTTGATTCCCTTCCCCTCTTCCTCCTCCACAAAGTAAATAATAGCCAACTTATTTTAATCATAAAGTACATAATATTTAACTATGTAATCAACTTTGTCAAGTATTTATTTGATAAAACCTCTGAAACCGGAATCTAAAGGAACATTAAAAAATATCGCAGTATATGTATTTCCTTCTTGGGATGTATAATTGTTGATACATATGTTTTAGCATATTAGTTAGTAATCTGTAACTTTTAAAATGTAATTACGAAAATTTTAAAAGCTTATAAAGTAAATTTAAATTACTATAAACTAAGGATGCACTGAATAGCGATTTTGGCCGAATACTGAATATTCAGCCCACAAGTATACCGAATATTCAGCTGGCCTAATATTTTCATATTTCAGACTAAAGTTTTAAAAGTTAAATTATAAAACAATTTTACATAATATTTAACACAGATACTGCCATTTTATGAACCAGACCTTTTTACAAGAAGCCTTTACAGAAAAAAACAAACTGTGCTTTAGCTTTGAGTTATAACTTAAAAAGAGTATAGTCTTAAAACTTTTTTAATTAATTTAGTTAAACTTTGATTAATTAAACTTTGTAGCTTCTTCTGTGAATTAAAATAAATTTATAAAATGTTCTTATATTCAGTTATAAGCCATTTTGTATTGGGTTGTTATTGATTTTCTTCTCTTCCAGAGTGGAAGCTTAGCTGCTAGTAAAATGTGGTTGAACAGAGACTTGTTGATACATCTCATGTAAGTATTATTTTATAATTTAATAAATCTTATTACATTATATTTTATTACAGTGTCCAGTTTAATTACGCTGTTTAGGAATTTTGTTATCTTCTTGTTATCTTGCGGCCCTCACAATTACGATTATGCCAATGTTGCAGCTATGTAGATATGCCATTAATGGACACCTCCTTCACAATGTTTTTGGTTTAAAAAAAATAACCAATTAATATTTTGCTTTTTTTTTTCATCTCATAACTCCCCATTGCATGTTTTACAATCTGGAGTATTGTTGACACTCTGAAAAATCCTGAATTTCGTCAATCGACCGCGTAAAAAACCCGGAATTTCGTCGATCGACCGCGTAAAAATCCTGAATTTCGTAGATCGAACGCGTAAAAATACTTAATTTTGTAGATTGAACTTGTAAAAATCATGAATTTCATTGATCGAACGCGTAAAAATAATGAAATTTGTTGACCGGGCATGTAAAAATAATTAATTTTATTAACCGAGCATGTAAAAATCATGTATTTTATCGACCGAACGAGTAAAAATAATGAAATTCGTTGACCGGGCGTGTAAAAATAATTAATTTTATCAACCGAGCATGTAAAAATCATGTATTTTATCGACCGAACGAGTAAAAATAATGAAATTCGTTGACTGGGCGTGTAAAAATAATTAATTTTATCGACTGAGCGTGAAAAAATCATGAATTTTATCGACCGAGTGTGAAAAATCATGAATTTTATCGACCAAGCGTGTAAAAATCATGAATTTTATCGACCGAGCGTGTAAAAATTATGAATTTTATCGACCGAGCATGTAAAAATCAGGAATTTTTATTGACCGAGCATGTAAAAATAATGAAATTCGTTGACCAGGCATGTAAAAATAATTAATTTTATCGACAGAGTGTGAAAAAATCATGAATTTTATCGACTGAGTGTGAAAAAAATCATGAATTTTATCGACCGAGTGTGAAAAAAATCATGAATTTTATCGACCGAGCGTGAAAAAATCATGAATTTTATCGACTAAGCGTGTAAAAATCATGATTTTTATCGGCCGAGCGTGTAAAAATTATGAATTTTATCGACCGAGCATGTAAAAATCAGCAATTTTTATTGACCAAGCATGTAAAAATAATGAAATTCATTGACCGGGCGTGTAAAAATAATTAATTTTATCAACCGAGCGTGTAAAAATCATGTATTTTATCGATCGAACGTCTAAAAATCATGAATTTCATCGATCGAATGCGTAAAAATCATGAATTTTATCGATTTTCTGTGCATAATCAACAAAATTCATGATTTTTTACACAGCAATCGATAAAATTCATGATTTTTACGCATTCGATCGATGAAATTCATGATTTTTAGACGTTCGATCGATAAAATACATGATTTTTACATGCTCAGTTGATAAAATTAATTTTTTTTACACGCCCGGTCAACAAATTTCATTATTTTTATGCGTTCGGTCGATAAAATACATGATTTTTACACGCTCGGTTGATAAAAGTAATTATTTTTACACGCCCGGTCAATGAATTTCATTATTTTTACATGCTTGGTCAATAAAAATTGCTGATTTTTACATGCTCGGTCGATAAAATTCATAATTTTTACACGCTCGGCCGATAAAAATCATGATTTTTACACGCTTAGTCGATAAAATTCATGATTTTTTCACGCTCGGTCGATAAAATTCATGATTTTTTTCACACTCGGTCGATAAAATTCATGATTTTTTTCACACTCAGTCGATAAAATTCATGATTTTTTCACACTCTGTCGATAAAATTAATTATTTTTACATGCCTGGTCAACGAATTTCATTATTTTTACATGCTCGGTCAATAAAAATTCCTGATTTTTACATGCTCGGTCGATAAAATTCATAATTTTTACACGCTCGGTCGATAAAATTCATGATTTTTACACGCTTGGTCGATAAAATTCATGACTTTTCACACTCGGTCGATAAAATTCATGATTTTTTCACGCTCAGTCGATAAAATTAATTATTTTTACACGCCCAGTCAACGAATTTCATTATTTTTACTCGTTCGGTCGATAAAATACATGATTTTTACATGCTCGGTTGATAAAATTAATTATTTTTACACGCCCGGTCACCGAATTTCATTATTTTTACTCGTTCGGTCGATAAAATACATGATTTTTACATGCTCGGTTAATAAAATTAATTATTTTTACATGCCCGGTCAACAAATTTCATTATTTTTACGCGTTCGATCAATGAAATTCATGATTTTTACAAGTTCAATCTACAAAATTAAGGATTTTTACGCGTTCGATCTACGAAATTCAGGATTTTTACGCGGTCGATCGACGAAATTCCGGGTTTTTTACGCGGTCGATTGACGAAATTCAGGATTTTTCAGAGTGTCAACAATACTCCAGATTGTAAAACATGCAATGGGGAGTTATGAGATGAAAAAAAAAAGCAAAATATTAATTGGTTATTTTTTTAAACCAAAAACATTGTGAAGGAGGTGTCCATTAATGGCATATCTACATAGCTGCAACATTGGCATAATCGTAATTGTGAGGGCCGCAAGATAACAAGAAGATAACAAAATTCCTAAACAGCGTAATTAAACTGGACACTGTAATAAAATATAATGTAATAAGATTTATTAAATTATAAAATAATACTTACATGAGATGTATCAACAAGTCTCTGTTCAACCACATTTTACTAGCAGCTAAGCTTCCACTCTGGAAGAGAAGAAAATCAATAACAACCCAATACAAAATGGCTTATAACTGAATATAAGAACATTTTATAAATTTATTTTAATTCACAGAAGAAGCTACAAAGTTTAATTAATCAAAGTTTAACTAAATTAATTAAAAAAGTTTTAAGACTATACTCTTTTTAAGTTATAACTCAAAGCTAAAGCACAGTTTGTTTTTTTCTGTAAAGGTTTCTTGTAAAAAGGTCTGGTTCATAAAATGGCAGTATCTGTGTTAAATATTATGTAAAATTGTTTTATAATTTAACTTTTAAAACTTTAGTCTGAAATATGAAAATATTAGGCCAGCTGAATATTCGGTATACTTGTGGGCTGAATATTCAGTATTCGGCCAAAATCGCTATTCAGTGCATCCTTAGTTTATAGTAATTTAAATTTACTTTATAAGCTTTTAAAATTTTCGTAATTACATTTTAAAAGTTACAGATTACTAACTAATATGCTAAAACATATGTATCAACAATTATACATCCCAAGAAGGAAATCCATATACTGCGATATTTTTTAATATTCCTTTAGATTCCGGTTTCAGAGGTTTTATCAAATAAATACTTGACAAAGTTGATTACATAGTTAAATATTATGTACTTTATGATTAAAATAAGTTGGCTATTATTTACTTTGTGGAGGAGGAAGAGGGGAAGGGAATCAAAAAGTATGTTTACCTCCTGTGAACAAAAACAGCATTTTGGCCTTGAATGAGGGTTCCTGCAGTGGAGTTCCCTCCCCCGCCCCCCCCAACAAATTTTGACAAACAAAATCAAAGCATATTTTTATTTATTTTAAATAATTTTTTAGCTTACTTTCAATTAATAACTCCAAAATAATATTCATCCACAATTACTTATTATAAACACATTATTTAATTTTACTGAATAATTTATTTATATTTAATAATAGAAGTTAAAATGTTTTGATTTAACTTGGTTATTAGGGTGGGTCGAAAAAACCGAAATTTATATAATCGAAACGTAATAGTGCGGAAAAGTTGCCATTGGTAATAAGGAATAAATTCACAAAATATTACACCAAATGGTTAATATCTTTTAAATATCTTTTACCGCCGCAAAGAGGGCAAAGTTAAAAAAAACACATTTTTTTTTTTTAAATTAAATTATCCAACGATACCAATACAATTTCTAATAGAATGCAAAAGCTACATCAAGATGTTAGTAATGTTCCAATAAAATGTCATTATGGTGAAATTATTTCTATTACCGCCGCAGGGGCAGCCAAAATTTTGAAAAAAAAAAAAAGGCAAAAATTTCAATTTTTTGTTTTTTACTTTTTTTCAAATTCATATTATATGTCTACTATTAAAAAAATTTACATTATATCTAGTAATACCTAATAAATGTCTAGTAATTTTGATGATCGGGATTGCCAACCAAGGGCGAGAGGGGCCCGCCCCTCTTAAATTTTGGAAAAAAGGGCTTTTTGAAGAAATTTTTGCGATTTTATGGTAAATTTAAGGATTTTTTTAGTAGGCGCGACCTTTTACATAAATTCCCCCTCAATTTTCACTTTTTCTCCCCCCTCCCAACAAAAAATCTCTAAAAAGTTCCGGAAAATCCCCAAAATCACTTCAAAAAACACATTTCTCACAAATTTAGGGCAGCGGGGGCCTCTCTCGCCCCTGGTTGGCAATGCTCATGATCAAAATTACTACACATTTATAAGTTATTACAAGCTATAATGTAAATTTATTTAATTCTAGACATATAATAAAAATAAAAAACTTTAAAAATGAAAAATTGAAATTTTTGCCGTTTTTTTTTTCAAAATTTTGACTGCCTCTGCAGCGGTAATAGAAATGATTTCGACCCGATTGATTATGTCAGAAACTAAACAAATGTTTTGATTTATCACTCAAGGTCAGAAATCTCATTTTTGAAATCAAAATATTTTTACTTTCATTATTAAATATAAATAAATTAGTCAATAAAATTAAGGGGGGGGGGGGCTTCAAAAAGTATGTTTACCTCCTGTGAACCAAAACAAAAAAAGAGCTAGTTGCTAGTTTTGGCCTTGAATGAGGGTTCCTGCAGTAGAGTTCCCCCCCCCCCCCTAACAAATTTTGACAAACAAAATCAAAGCATATTTTATATATTTTAAATAATTTTTTAGTTTACTTTCAATTAATAATTCCAAAATAATATTCATCCTCATTTACTTATTATAAACACATTATTTAATTTTATTGAATCATTTATTTATATTTAATAATAGAAGTTAAAATGTTTTGATTTAACTTGGTTATTAGGGTGGGTCGAAAAAACTGAAATTTATATAATCGAAACGTAATAGTGCGGAAAAGTTGCCATTGGTAATAAGGAATAAATTCACAAAATATCACACCAAATAGTTAATATCTTTTAAATATCTTTTACCGCTGCAAAGAGGGCAAAGTTTAAAAAAATCGCTTTTTTTTTTTTAATTAAATTATCCAACCATACCAATACAATTTCTAATAGAATGCAAAAGCTACATCAAGATGTTAGTAATGTTCCAATAAAATGTCATTATGGTGAAATTATTTCTATTACCGCCGCAGGGGCAGCCAAAATTTTGAAAAAAAAAAAAGTCAAAAATTTCAATTTTTTGTTTTTTTACTTTTTTTCAAATTCATATTATATGTCTACTATTAAAAAATTTTACATTATATCTAGTAATAACTAATAAATGTCTAGTAATTTTGATGATGGGGTTGCCAACCAAGGGCGAGAGGGGCCTGCCCCTGTTAAATTTTGGAAAAAAGGGCTTTTTGAAGAAATTTTTGCGATTTTATGGTAAATTTAAGGATTTTTTTAATAGGGGGGAAATCTTACATAAATTCTCCCTCAATTTTCACTTTTTCTCCCCCCTCCCAACAAAAAATCTCTAAAAAGTTCAGGAAAATTCCGAAAATCACTTCAAAAAAACCCCTTTCTCTCAAATTTAGGGGAGGGGTGGTGGTGTGGGGGGCTCTCTCGCCCCTGGTTGGCAATGCTCATGATCAAAATTACTACACATTTATAAGTTATTACAAGCTATAATGTAAATTTATTTAATTCTAGACATATAATAAAAATTAAAAACTCTAGAAAAAACGAAAAATTGAAATTTTTGCCGGTTTTTTCAAAATTTTGACTGCCTCTGCAGCGGTAATAGAAATGATTTCGACCCACCCTATTGATTATGTCAGAAACTAAACAAATGTTTTGATTTATCGGTCAAGGTCAGAAATCTCATTTTTTAAATTAAAATATTTTAACTTTCGTTATTAAATATAAATGAATTATTCAATAAAAGTGGGGGGGGGGGCTTCAAAAAATATGTTTACCTCCTGTGAACAAAAAAAAGAGCTAGTTTTGGCCTTTAATGAGGGTTCCTGCAGCAGAGTTCCTTCACCCCCCCCCCCACCCCCAACAAATTTTGACAAACAAAATCAAAGCATATTTTTATATTTTTTAAATAATTTTTTAGTTTATTTTCAATTAATTCGAAAATAATTTTCAATAATAAAAGTTAAAATGTTTTGATTTAACTTGGTTATGTTAGAAACAAAACAAATGTTTTGATTTAACTGGGAGTTATGTCAGAAACAAAACAAATGTTTTGATATAACTGGGTTATGTCAGAAACAAAACAAATGTTTTGATTTAACTGGGTTATGTCAGAATCATTGTTCGAAATTAGCAGTCAGTCGTCAAATGCAACTACATAGCATTTGACGACTACAAAATTGTTCCCGGGAGTTAAATTTGATGCCTAACCCTTTTTAACACTTATTTTTTGTTTAACTTAGCCAATCACTCGCTTTTGAAAATTTGGTCTGACACCAAACATAAATTCTAATGCGAGACAGTTTGAGAGCGATTTTTAGCAGAGTGTGCAAATCCAAATGAATACATTAATTTATGCAAACTTCTAAACTTTATATTGAACCTGCCATTTAGCACTGCTGAATGTGAAAAGGAATTTAGTCAGTTTAATTTAATAAAAAATGATATACATAACCGTTTATCCACTGATATTGTTAATGATTTATTAATGATAAAACTGTGTGGACCCAATTTAGCAGATTTTTGTCCAGATAAAGCTATAAATCCCTGTGAAATGATGTAGCTGAAGGACGGTTAAGAAATCCTGATTTTATTATCTAACTTTATTAAAATTAGTGGGTATTGTTTGACTTTCATCTGTGCACTCTACATGCAGTCAAGCATTGTTAGCATTAAATTGCTTAACCCTTTATATCCTGAATTAATTTTCCAGCTACTTTTTAAATGCTCAGAATCCTCGATTATTTCCACCAGTTATTATTATTTTTTTTTTGTAAAGTTTTTCTTATCTAATCATAGCATTTTTGAGATTCAATTAGGTGAAAATTTCTCATTTGATAAACCGGTGGTAACAGATTAAAAATTCTGTAAAAGACTCTCGTCGCGAAGGGGTTAAAGTGGTACTTATAAGTACCGTCAGGATAAAAAGGGTTAATGAAGATTTTTGCTTAACATGAATTGATAATGCAGTCCCAACAGATAAGATGGTACTATTATTTTAATGGTTAACACACACACAAATGTGGTCCTTTTAGATTTCATTTTAACAATTTTTTTTTTTTTTGTTAAATTTAAGTAATTATCAACAACGGATAAAATTTTGTTTAACATGGTTAAGTGCATTTTTCTATTAACCCCTTAACTGCCACGTGAGTATATATATGCCTTTAGAAAACATTCTTCTTTTACAGGTTTGGCAAACCCGCGTGCCAATAAGGCATTTTTCATTACCAGTTCCGTATTTAGCTCACGGTAACATCTGTATTTTGTTATCACTATGCCAGAAAAGTTATCTTCAGCTTATTTATTCGCAGAATTCTCTGATAAAATAAGGTATTGGGGGGTCTTGTCAGATTTCGTTGGCAGTTAAGGGGTTAAATTTGAAAATGTAGTATTAACTAAAAAAGCTTTATCAGTTTTACAGTTGCTTCAATAATTATAATATTGTAGATTATGAACTTCAATAAATTAAATAAAAACAAAATATTCACAATTTTCTGTAAAATAGCATATAACGATACAGTTATGTGAATTTTAGAAATTGCAACTAGAAATTTTTATTAGACGCCTAAGATAGTTACAGTAAGCATCACTTCACACCTACCTTTCATTACCCAATTTCTATCACTGGTCAGAAACAAAACAAACGTTTTGATATATTGCCTGCGGTGGTAAAAAATCATGAATTTTGTTGATTATGCACAGAGAATCGTAAATTTCTTGGAACGGGCACATAAAAGCCATGAATTTCTTCAAACGGGTACATAAAAATTACGAATTTCGTCGAATGGATGCTGAAAAATCGCAAAATTTAGGGAAAAAGGGCAATCAGGAAATCCTGCATTTGGCCAGTTTTTAAAGTTTAATCGATGAATGGCGACTGGCGAGTGCTTATTTTCACCTTTACCCTGAAAGCTGCACATTATCTTCCATTATGTTTGTTTAGAAACACTCAGTTTTGAAAAAGAAAACAATGTTCACGATCTTACATTTATGCATTATTAGTTCTTATGAATGTCATCATTAACAGTTAATTTTCTTAGTTGTTACTTTTCAAACAGGAAATACATAAATGTACAAGTAATCTCTCTTATTTGAATATAATTCTACTTCTTAATTTTCCGGGATATCTTTATTTATTAACAGTTAAAAATAAAATTTAACTAAATTTTTTGAAAATATTTTTAAAAGCCTGTTTGGTTGGGCCATATATAAAGATATTCAGCAAAACTGAATAGTTTGATATTTGGTTAGGCCGAGTGCGACCTATTTTCAGCCTAATTAAATATTTGTAGTATGGCCGAATACATACCAAATATTCTGTGCATCACTAGTTGTAATTTTCCAACTGGACAAAAAATGTCCGGGCCAAGAATTTGAATAATTGTGTTAAAATTAATCTAGAGTAAATTTCTAGTTTGAGATTTGGAAAATGTTGTTCAAAATGTTTTTGAAAATGACCCGGAGTGAGTCAAAACATGTCGAACAACCTAATAAAAGTTATATTTGTATTATGTTGTTAATTTACATCTTTTTAGCATTTAAAAGAAATACAATATGCAGTTGTTGCATCTGTTTTTTTTTTTAGGGTGGGGGGGAGGTATGAGAGGAAAAAGCCAAATATTAAAAAATATGTAGAAGATACAAAAAGAAGCTACTGGGGGGAAAACGAGCAGGGCGCTTTTACAATATCATTATCTAAAACGGACAGGGTGCATCGGCAAGTTTAAAGGAAAAGGGCAGGGTGCAGCACCGTTTGAAAAACATCAAATGAGAACACTATGTAAAAATGATCTTTTATTTAAAAATTAATTGAAAATCAAATTTTTCGTTCACATTCACACACAAACATTTAAAAAAAAATACTGTTCAAGCTTCCTAAATTTTATATATTTCTTCTGACAACTACTTCTTCCCTTTCCCCCTTTCCTCTAGTGACTCTGAATATAAATTGGCTGAGCAAAAATCACAAAACATAAACAAAATTCACATAACAAAAAAAAATCTAATTAAAATTTTGGAATTTTTTTTTATGGTCCTTCCTATTATGCAACTATATTAATAATTTCTCAGCTCTGCACCCAACAGTCTGAGCCTTTGAGGTTAATATAGATACATAGTTACACACATGCATTTTTAATAGTATAGATAGTAAATTTCAAGTTTGAGATTTGAGATATTGTTTATATGAACAACATTTTCCAGTTTGTCCATATATTACACATGAAAATAAGTGAATTTCTATTTTTTTTTCCTGTAGAAAAACAAACTACTTAATAAAATCTAATATTGAATTCTTATATTTATGTAATATCTGTAAAGTAGTTCAGTTTGCATATTTTTGCATGATTTATTTTATTTATTTTTTTTTTTTACACAGGAAACAAACAGGGTACAGCTTGAAATTGATGTGATAAAAGTAAATCATCCAAAGATACACCTCCACAATGTGACTGTCAGACTGTCAGAATTTATTTTGTTTAAATCTAAAAGCAAGAAAATTTAAGTCCGGAACATTTACTGTATGCATTACATTACCGGAACAGAGTACCATTAGTTTATTATTTATGTTGTGATTTCAAATAAATGCAGCAGCTGTACTGCAATGGTCATTTTTTTTGTGTGTGCTGTGGTTTCTTTCACATTTTCCCAACAGCAGCTAGATTTTAGCAGTCGTCTATCAAAGCTCTTTGCAATCAGAAAAATGATTGCATCCAGTTGCAACAATCAAAATTTTCAATGACTGGATTGGAAGTGAAATGATGAGAAAAAGCTGATCGCACTTGTGTAAATAAACAAAAATAAGTAAAGTTGATTTTTTTAATGCCTTTTTCTAAGTTCAAATACGTTAGTTAAAACATTTTCAACTAATAACTAGAATTTAGTGGAGCTCTTTTCAAGTAAGTGTAATAATTTTCTCTTATTGGGTTTTAACAATATTGGACATGTTTTTTACTGTATGCAGTGTTATATTTAATTATAAAATTTACATATTTAAATTTAAGCTTATTATCTTTTTCCGCATGTTGGTGAACTTGTACCATGTCTGATAAAATTATTGTTCATAATCCTATGTATAATTATGCATCTTTCCAAAAGTGGGTTTATTATACATTGATAGCTGTAAATTTCATAGTAAGCTGAATCTTGATTTAAATATATGCTTAAAATGTTCGGTATGCAAAAAATCTACTTGAAGAAATGCACAAAATCTGAGGTGCCATATACGCTCAGATTTTGTGCACTTTATATTTTACACATTTTTTGCATGCCAAAAATATACTAAATTGTGCATTTTTTCTGCATAATCAGAGACTCTGATTATGCATAAAAAATGCACAATTTAGGAATTATTTGGTATGCAAAAAATGTGTAAAATAAAAAGTGCACAAAATCTGAGCGTATTTGGCACCTCTGATTGTGCATAAAAACTGCAAAATTCAGGGATTTCTTCGTATGCAGAAAAAGTGCACAAAATCTGAGCGTATTTGGCACCTCTGATTGTGCATAAAAACTGCAAAATTTAGGGATTATTTCGTATGCAGAAAAAGTGCAAAAAAAAGTGCACAAAATCTGAGCGTATTTGGCACCTCTGATTATGCACTTTTTGTGCACAATTCAGTTTGCACTTTTTTTGCACAATTCAGTTTGCACTTTTTATACACAAGTAGAGGTGCCAAATACGCTCGGATTTTGTGCACTTTTTTTTTGCACTTTTTTTGCAAACTTTTTCTAGCTGGGACGAGATAGGGACCTGCATTAGGTTTTATTAGTTTCTTATTACTCCCTGGTTTTACTACAGGCGAAAATAATCATACTGAATCACCCACTGAAATGCATTTGTCGACCGCCGTTTTGTTTCTTAACTTCTCTTGTTTTTCTGAAACCTCTACCAACCTATTGTACACACTTGAGTAGATTTTCTGCATTGCAGGAATCAATAACTCACAAAAAGTTGGGGCGTCTACATATTTACTCTCAAGTCGTGACTCAAAAATTGAGTATGGGAGCACTAAATTCCTACCATAGACTACAGCCGCCGGTGTTAATTTTGTTGAATCGTGAACCGAGGTACGCATGGCAAGGAGTGCAAATTTTAACTTTATATCCCAATCAAGTTGATTTTCATCAACCAAGTGCGAAAGGGCGTTAATTAACGTGCGATGTGCTCTCTCTAATTTCCCATTCGATTCGGGGTGATACGGCGAGGTTCGATTATGCTTTACGCCAAAACGAGCATACACAGATTCCATAGCATCTGACAAGAAATTTTTCCCACGATCAGTGATTATTTTTTTACTACACCCATGTCGTGATATAAAATCTGCCAAAGTATCTGCAACTGTCTCTGATACAATGGATTGAACAGGAAAGTAATTTTAAAACACATCAGTTCTTTCAAGAACACCTACTGAATTTATAGGATAAAATACCAGAAATATCTATTGAGATCAATATCGTAGGATCACAATCATTAGAAATCCGAACCAAGACATAGTTACAAGAAGTTACAAAACTCATACCTGAACACAAAGATTATTGTGTTCTCACTTCCTAAACAGCATACCGAAATGGTGATAAAACAATAATTTTTAAATAAATTTCGAAAATCATAAGATATTTATATAACTAAACATTTTTACATTAAAACAGGATAGTCCCTTTGCTTCACATGATATAATAAAAACAGCACTCACCAGACAGATTCCAGCAGTTGTACTTTACCGTTTTAATTCTCACAAACAGTTCATCCATACACTGGATAAGAGGGATTTTTTTTTTCTTTTACAGTCTCTAGACCCGGCGTTGTCTCGCCAACTCACTATCACAACTTTCACTTTTCTGCCCGTGGACCACACAAGCCTCCTGCCGCATCTCGATGATGAAACCTCCGTCACAGGATAATCGCAAATCTCAGCAATATGATCTCCGCTAGATTACGAGAGAAGAGAACGCTTTCCTTTTCGCCGTCAGAGTCGCAGCCTCCCCGTGCACACGCCGCCTCTGCCCGATACCGCTAAGACTTTTCGAGCCTTGAGTCGCCAGTCGATAGGCCTTACGATCTGCGGTTAGTTCAGCTCTCTAAGACCGGTGCTCACACGTCACTGTGCCGCTAACTCATCTTCCATATTGCCGTGCCAGCCCCGTTTTCTTAAAATCAGCCGCGCTGCCTGTGCTGCCTACTTCATTATTCCCGTTCTCTGTCAAAAATCACCTTTTCATCTTCGTCTCAAACATCCTAACTGACATAAACACCAGCCCCGTGAAATCTCTTCCATCTGCCTAACCAATGAGCCTTCCGTGTCTTCCACCCTTTTTTGCATACACTTAACTGAGAGTGCCCTATTGGTCAAGGGTGCACACAGGGTCAAAGTTGTTGCTAGGGTCCACCCCGAAGAACCACGTGATAAAAAAACCCTGTAGGTCCGCATTTCGTAGAAAAACCTGGTCAATTTATGTGACAGTCCGTGAAGCAATAATTGTGCATAGGATGCACTTTAAATACACACGAACAACAACAAGCCTTATTTTTATGAGTTTTAGAGAAACAGGCGATTGTTACTTGAAACTTTTTTGCAATAAAATCTCCCACTCCTGTTGTAAAAGAAAAATATCCACTGTGTGGTCCTTTAAGAGCCACACTCTCTCCCGTGAGAACATCTTGTTTACAAGTAAAATTTTACGAGGAGGGGATGAAATCATTGACCACCACCCGTAACGTCTAAAACTAATACCATTTTGAGAGAAGGAAAAATTTTGCTCCCTATACAAATTGTGGGCTAAACTTTACACAATGTTTTATTTATTTACTTATTTAAATTTTATTTATTTATTTATTACATTTTATTTATTTATTTATATAATTTTTACAAAACGGGGGGAGGGGGGGTTAGAAGAAAACTGAAAAAGTACATTTAAAACTATAAAACAGTTAAAACTCAACTGTCATAACAATACTATTAATTAACATAAAATTTAATGGACTAAAAGGAAAGGCCATGTATGTCTTTAAAAGACAAAAAAAAAAAAAGTTGGAAACGAGGAAAATTGTATGCTTTTTTTTAAACGTACCGTTAATGAGCTTATAAAAACTTTTCCCCAAGGACCAGTTATTAAAATTAGTAAAAGGATAAGACGAATTACCGTTTAAAAGCATTCAAAAAATAGAAAGTCTAATTACTAAATATTTAATCATTAGTTGTTTTTAAAATGCAAAATTAGTTTCTGAACTAAAATAGATAAATATATATAATTGTTGTAATTATTTGCTTTTTTTTTGTTTTTTACTTTGCTGCAACGGAGTTAACTTAAAAAGAGTTTTTGGATTTTTGATCTATGTATATGCACATATGCATGTATGTCAGATGTTAATTGCTCAAACCTCATTAAATAAATCTGGTTGGCGCATGTATAATCCGTCGTGGGTGCAACGTCCTCCAAGTTCCCTGTGAATTATATCACTGGAGTTGCCTAATCCGGTGTATGTCTCGTCACCTGATCAAGGCTCTAAATAACGAAATCGATTCCTTTCCTCTTTTTTTTAATTTTTGCTTTTTTTAAAATCTACCAATTCAACAATGTTTAATAGAAACCATGAGTCGGCAAACAATGAAAACTGTGGCAGACCATTACAGAACACTGTAGCGATGTCAGCAAGGCTCTTCTCAGGGGGATCGCAGCATCCCGTCCAGGTACTAACTCGTCAAGCTAGGCACTCATGCCCGGCAGGTAGGGACCTGGTTTGTGGTATAAAAAAACAAAAAAAACATCGTGGGTTGAATAAATTATATGACATCATGATAAGTTCAATGTGACATACACTATATGTCAAAATATAAGACCTTTTTTTTCTTAATTCATCAAGGAACAAACAAAGGTGAAAAAAATAGACATTAAGATAAAACTAAATATTTGTAATATTTTGAAAAACAATAAATAAAATAAAAGAGACAATGATATTTTTTTCTTTTAGAGTGCAGATGCATTGCAAAATATTCTATTAAAAATGTAAAAAAAAAATATTTTTTCTATTTTAATGAAATGTATATTGTGTGCTTTTAAATATAAATGATGTATAAATAATTTTAAAATGTATTATTTAGGAGTGAGTCAAGATTTTCTAAAATGTATAGCTTATATTTTGATTTGTTCGTAAATATTTGTGACTATTGCGCTCTTTTCATTCATTCATTCATTATGAATGAACATTTTTTATAATATGATATAATGTTGATTTGTAATTTAAAAAAAAACTGGAAGAATGGAAAATGTAAAAATCAATTTTGACATAAACATGAATGCTATCGCTGAGTTTAATAAAATTATTTATAACATGATAAATCCAGTTTTTCTTTTCGGTAACATTTTGCTGCTCCATCTAGCATTACTTTCTATGAATTTCCTCGAAGTATTTAGAGTTATAAATTTATTCTTGATTTCTTCCTTGAATCTATGTCATTAGACATATACTTAGTATTGTTTTATAGCAAATCGTCTGTAGATAACGCAAGCTTTACTTGCATTTTTTTCCTTTGGAATCCATCCAAATGTTGGAATTTCTTTAAATAAAATAACGCAATTTGAAATGGAAAATGGTTTAATAAATTACATCTGTATAAAGAAATTGATACAGATGTATTTGTATATATATATTGAAACGAATCAGTCGGGAAAGGAAAATTGATTTTTGTGTAATTCCTATAACAATGTAAACTCATATAACACAGTAAAATTTATGAACTGTGTTTAAATTTGTTGTGTTACTTTATTTTCTAAAGCAGAATATTTCTTATAAAGAATATATCTTATAGTGTATACAGTTAACGGCTTTCGGACATATCACAACACCCTCCAATCATCTGGATGATTTTTCTGCACACATTCTTGTTCTCCTTGTCCAGTGCATTTGACATCTCTGTCAGTGCTCTACACTGTAAAAAATCTTCAGCTTTTGCTGCATAGTCACTCCACCACTTTTATAGAACATCTCTATTTTGACAAATGAAAATGCTCCATAATATAGTAAAGTAATAGTTTTCTCTAAAAGTGGTGGAGTGTGTCTGTTAAAAGCTGATTATCCAGCTGATTTTTAACAGTGTATTTATATCTCCCTTCTATGATTTCCTTGATCTTCCTCTTTTTCTTTTGTGGTTTGGCCCATAGTTGTTTTTAGAGCGTTTTATCACTCATTCTTTTTACATATCCTATCCATATTAACTGTTTCTTAGTAAGATTTGGAATCTAAATATTAACGGAAAGGAAAATACCAAAGTCAACTCTTTAACACTTACTTGTACTGTACACCTTTGTATGTCTGCAAAGCAATCTTTGAACTGAATTTCTTGCGTTCTTATGGAAAATTATAATATTTCAGACGGATTTCACATTGGCAAATTTGCTTCTTTAAAGTGTTCAGAAGGAATTTCCACCAGTAGGTGTCATTTTCGACACCACCGGGATTTGTGTGTTGCTGAAAAAAAAAACATCTCAATTTGTCGCTAAGAGCCGTCTTGTGAAGGTTATTTGTTGCGCCTAAATATTCATTTCGTAATGGAAAAAAATACATTCGTTATCTAGAGTCTTTAGTGCTGATCACGTGACACTGAGTGCACCGTCGTGTTTGATATATACAGGACGTCTTAAAATCCTTGACACATTTTTAAATTCATTAAAATATCAAGCAATTGGCGTAAGAGAGTGCGTTTTTGGGCGAAAATGCTTCTTATGATCTGAAATTTTGTTTAAGAAAATAAAAAAAATAGTTTAAAAAAATTCTCAGAGATGGCGCTGCTTCTGGAAATTTATTGAATAGGTAGAATGCATTTATACATAACAATGTCGAAAGGCGCGCAATGCATATGCATAGTTTTTGTCCAAACTACCGCAACCCGCATTCTAGAAGTTAACAATAATCGTCTATCCATACTCACTCGTCTAATTGAACTCAGGAAGGTGAGTATTATTAAGTTCTGGAATGCGGATTGCCATAGTTTGGACAAAAACTGTGCATACGTATTGTGTGTCTTGCGTCATTGTTTTATATAAAGGCATTCCACCTATTCGATAACTTTCCAGAAGCAGCTTTTTTAGAACATATTTTTAATTTGCTTAAACAAAATTTCAGATCCTAAGAACCATTCTTGTCCAAACCGTACTCTCGTATGCCAGTTGCTTGATGTTTTATTGAATTTAAAAAAATGTGTCAAGGACTTTTGGGACAACATGTATATATATATATATATATATATATATATATATATATATATATATATATATATATATATATATATATATATATTCTTTTACAGATAAAAATATCAGTGATTCATACTTCTCTTGTTTTGCTGATGTGCAATAGTGCGCAGTATGAATGTACGGCCATACTTATTGCATAGTAATACTAACTAAATATGTTTTACATCGTTTAATTTTTTTTCTGATTAAAATAAAATATTTTTGGTTGCATTTGACTAATGCGACAAAAGACAAAATAAAATAATCAGATTTAATAATTTAATCATACTGAAATGTCAATGTGAAAGTGAAGATGTGGTGGGAGATGCAGTTTCCATAGTAAATTAAAATGACATGGAATCATCAGATAGTGGAAGTACCTGAAACTGCTGCATAAATAGTGAATTGAAATAATAAAGACTTTTATACACGTAGCTTCCATTTTGGGCAAAAGTCGAAGTGGTGACCAATTCACATTCAAATGAAATACGAAGTTGCCTTAATCAATTTAACAGTATAAACTCCATATAATTTTTTTATATTACTTTTACTTACGAAATATAAAGCAAAATTGTAGGTGGATCTAATCTGTACAGCATCAAAAAAGTGGTCGTTAGTAGCGCACTACCAGTACCGAAACTAAAGTTGTTGCGAAATTTTCTTTGTAGATTTTGTAGTGTAGTACACTACATTTCGAACAGTGTAATGTAGCAAGTAGCGGGACACAATAACAAAATAGATTGTAGCGAGTACTGATGCTACTTTTCATGCTACTTCAGGAATAAAGTGTATAATTCTACTAATCACGTGATCGTAACTTGCTTCTATTTTGCAAAATGTTTTTTTCTCAACCATCAGCGGCAAATCTCACATTCACTGTCTGGCAACGAATCACTTGAAGTCTAATATTTTTCATACAGATTTGCTGACTGATAAAAGCAAGTGCATACCCACGAAATAAATTATTTTTCTAATTGACAATACCTTTTATTAACTCTTTATTAGGTATTTATGTTTAAATGAAGAGCTTCTTCATTTGGCATTGCTTCATATTCAGTTGTATTTACTGTTTGCATTTACAATTTCTTTTCTGTAATTTTCTAGATTATAAAATTGAAAATTCAATATAATTAACTCTCAAAAGAACACTTTACAACTGACATATTAAGAGTGTTTTGGGTAGTTAAGTAAACAACTGTATTGGTAAATACACGAGTGAAGAGTGGATTTATATCCAATGCAATAATTATTGTAAGAATCGCAAATAAAATTTATGTAGTGTATTATTGCGCTTAAAAGTCCTATATACAAGCGTAAGCCCTCGCTATATCGCTCTTTCAGGTATATAGCTCTGTTTTAGTGTCTAAACTGTAGTTTAATTGCATTTTTATGTAACTATTTTTAAATGTTGATTTTATTAAGTATATCTCTTACATTTTCTAAACAAATGTGTATAAACTAATATTTTGGAAACAAAAACAAAACGTTTTCTTGTATATAATTTTTCTTATTTTTATGTCCTCGGTAAGATCGCACTTATTGATATTATCACGGTATACACGTTTTAACATGATGTCACTCTATTATTTGACCCATGTCTTCCTCAATTTCGAGTGTAAATTCAATTCTTTGAAAAAATCTGAAAGTAGCGAAGTCGTGACTGCTTTTCAAAAGTAGTTTGCGATTGCAACTTATCAAAAATGTAGTTATAGTTGTAGTTAACAACATTTTCAATGAAGTAATTGCAGTTGTAGTTCGCTACAAAAAAAGTTGTTTTTACAACTACTGGTCCAATTAAACTCAAATAAGTCAATTGACACTATGGGCTATGATATTTATATATTTATTGGCATATGCACTGTAAGTTCTTTGACTTTACTGGCAAGTATCTCTGAGATCTGAGATTTGGAACGACATTACTTGAATTGAATTATTAAAACAGCCTATGTCTGAGAGGAACTTTTAAAATTTCACAGTAACTTCAATTTAAAAAATTATTCCATGCAGACAGACGCTTAAAATCCTGCTTACCATAAACTGTATAAAATTACACTTATTCTGCATTATATAAACTAGACAATTTTGTGAGTAACTATCACTGAAGGCTTTTCAATTAACAAGCAGATGCGTACCACTAAGGCAAGGCACCGTATGGGAATATACATGAAGAATAAACCATCATGACGGAGGGGCGGGCGTATAAACTTTTTGTGTTATTAGATGAAATGAGATTTGCTCATAAAATTGAGATTTATAGTGAAAGAATTTGACCGAAAATTTGTATTTGTTAGTGAAATGGATATTTGTGATAGTGGGAACGTTGTGATTCTGTCAAAAGAATCACACCGTCTGTTAAAAAAACACCAATAGACCAGAATTACAAGATTGATTTCAACAGATTTTATATATATGTACCTTTAGCTTTATATACCTTTAGCTGAGTAGTGTCCGTGACATTTGGAATGATATTTCTTGGTGTAAATTAGTAAGACAGACTACGTTTCAGAGGGACTTGCATAGAAGCTTGACTTCATAAGATAATTCTAAGCCATCAGACGCTCAAACTCCTGCTCATCGTAAACCGTATAACATTAGACCTGTACTGTAATTATATGAACCAGGAATATTTATTAGTAGCTATGACTGAATGCATATCCCTTGACGAGCAAATGTGTGCCACTAAGTAAAGGCACCGTATGAAACTATACATGAATAATAATTTTAAAAAAACATAAAGATGGATGGGGGGATAAATCTTTTGTGCTATCTGGGGAATAAGGGTTTGCTCATAAAATCGAGATTTATTTTAGGGTAGAAAATAACTTGTAATTTCAACTTGTTGTTAAAACTGATATTGGGGCTAGTGAGAAGGTTGTGATTCGTCTCTCAAGAGAAATACCAAGAGATCAAAATTACAAGATCGATTTCGTCAGATTTTATACATATGTAACTTTAGCTGTGTATACCTTAGAAAAAAGGTATCGCATGAATATTCTAACAAATAACTAATAAGCGTTGAACCAGTCTATTTTTTCACTATTTTGTACAATGACAATTTCAATCTGTGTTTTCTTTCGACGTTTGTTGGAGAAATTCCAAAACGGAAGTCAGGGAATATGAAATAAAAAAGAAAGAGCACATATTAGTGTCAGGTCATGTCCAACAGCTGTTACGGCTCATAACTATCATATGGGAAATGTTAATTTACTGGACAGCAGTATTGATTATAAAAAATGAAATCTAAACGATGATTTCGGCGCCACTTTCTTCATTCGACTGGCACGACTGTTATTATTTGCTGCATACTGTATCAAACATTGCTGACTGAAATAGGTGTAACAGGTACTACAATGTATCACAAAAGATTAGGAAATATTTGGCTCTAAATCTATGCCAGCCTGACCTAGAGCAGAAGAAACGTGCCAGTCTAAGAAAGTCATATCCAATAGAGAGTAATACTTAAGGCAAAAAGGCTGTTCGCGGCCTCTAAAGAATGTCAGATACATCGCTGCAATCCCTGAATCACTGACTTGTATGGAATGAACAAAAACGATTTTCTTTGTTTAAAACGATGAATGTATTATTATATTAATACAAACACGGGACGGTGGGGAAGGAGAAGATGGCAACATGAAAATGTCCTAACTGCAAATGTTATACATGTGTAAGGAGTGAGAAATGCCAAGTGAACTTTTGTCTGAATGTATACAAAAATAGTTTTCGTCAGTTTCGTAATGCATTCAATAACTACTATTCATTCATGCAGTATTACAAAAAAGTTGCATTATTTTGAAATGATTTTTATTAATCTTACTTAATAAAATATAAAGAATCATTTATTTCAATTTATGTTGTCTTAATGATTATTACTTGTACGCGCTGTTTTGTATGTATACAAGATAGAAAAAGTCTTTATTTCAAAAACTATTATTAATATTTTTGTTTTGTTATCTTCCCTATATTCCTCGATCATTCCTACATATATAAACCGTTTTCACAGTTCAGTAAAACAAATAGTGCAGCAAAGAATTAACGTAAACATAAAGGCTATCACGCCGTTTAATAAAATGATTGATAACATGATATTTCCAGTTTTTCGGTAACATCTTGCTGCCTATCACGCAGAAAATTGCTTTTTTCTTGGAATTCATTTACAGTTTTCCTTGAAACTTACATATATAAAATTAATTCTGATTTCTTCCTTGAAACTACGTCATTAAATATAGTTTTTCTAGTTTAATAACAAGTCTTTACATAGCACAAGTTTTGCTTACACTTTTCCTTTGGAGTAGTGCCAACTGTTCAAAATGCTGAAATAAAATAACGAAACATGAAATTCTAGAGATTTTAATAAATTTCATTTGTATGAAATGTTTCTATACTTTTATTTAACAATGTTTTTTCTCCATAATTATATAAAAAATTGCATTTTGTACTTTAAGATTTAAAGTTTTATGTTTAATAACAATCAGACGTGGACCGAAATAGCATTTGGATTTAAGAATGTTTAGAAAGTTAATATATTAAAAGTTTTTCATTTGTTCCTTACAACGTAATTATACGGATTACGATAAAATCTGTAGACCTTTTTTTTCAATGAAAAAAGTGATATAAAAGCCTAATTTAAATTATGTCAAATTATCAACTTTATCATTCCATTAAAGTGAATAAATATTACACGATAAAAATGGGAACACAGAGTGTGCTATACTGAAATGTTTTAATTATCTGTAAATAAAGTCTTATTTAAAAATATTTAATTAAAAAAAATAGGCTTTTTGCATAATTTTTAAATTTTATGAAATTCTGCAATAACACTGCGCACAGTGGGGCGGTTTGAGGATTTAGGTGGACAAAATTATTGCGTTGAAGTTTAATTAGGTTTTGCTGGGTTTCCGAATGTATCGGTAATAAAATAATCAAGCAGTGACAAATATTTGGCTTATATAATTATTTATATTATTATTATTATTATTTATATTATTATTATTATTTATATTATTATTATTTATATTATATTATAATATTGTATTGTCCTTCAAACTACACATGAATTCAAAGTTTCAGCTCAATCGGATAATTAAAAGTGGTTTAAAATTGACTTGCAAGATTTGAATTAAACACCCAAGCACACATTTCAAGTTGCGATGATTCGCGAACTTTCACAGGAGCTTTCTTAAGTTTTCAATACTCTAGGAATGCACTTTGCTTTTTTAAAAAAATGCTTATTACTTAATAATGCTTAATACTGTATTAAAAGTAAAGATGAAATTTGAAAACAAGATGGCGCTTATTTTCAAACAACAATAGGTTAAATCTTGTGAAAAACATGCGACACATGTCCAGTAAATTCCTGCTTTCAAATAAAACAGAAAAGTCACGACTTGCTTTCGAACTTACAGAAAAATAGTGCAACTGTTGAAACTCCCTCAAACCAACTGCCTTATTTACGGTCGTAGTTAATCCACACATCGGATTTTTTCGACAAATCTCGTACGGATCTCGACAGAAGAGACATTCATCTATCAGTACACGCGGTCTTGTTAAATTCTGAGATAATCGGAAAAATGAATTTTGTCCACCTAGATCATCAAAACGCCCCACTGTGCTGCGTTTTGAAGTACAAAGATGCTTGTATAGTTTTTAAAAATAAATATGCTTAAATTATAAAATGATTCGATTGCTTTAAAAAAAATAAAGTAATAAAACAACGTCTATGATACGGAGATTGTATCCGATATGGTAGTATGTTTAATTTAGATGAAAATATTTCAGTCGTTATACGATCACAGCACAGAATAAATATGTTACAAAGAAGAACAACATTTCTAAATTTCAAGGTAGACTCAGTAGGCGCTTTTACATTAAAACCTTATTTGAACATTCATTAATCATTTCCGAATCGGCCTTGTTTAGAAGTTTGCGCCTGATATAATGGATCTGTGTTATGCGTTATAGTAATATCATTTGAGTATTTTAAGTATAAATTCGATCTTATTTAGATGCCGCATTTTACTGTCAGATTGCCCTAAAACTCGAGAAATTAATCATTACTTACGAATGAACCCCTTTTCAAAGTTTAGTTACAGACATAATGAAGACAGAGAAAATTACACTGCGTAAGGATAAATTTAGGAAAAGAGGCTTTATTTGAAAGCTTGAAATGTGACACTTCTAAATATATTAGGTTGTACGGAAAGTTCGTGCTGGTTGAGAAAATTAATTTGTACCAGAAAAGTCTGCCCGATAATTATTAAACATTAGATATTGGAATCAATGTCTGATAATTAAATGATAGAATTTTCCGGTACGAATTGATTTTCCCAACCGGCACGAACTTTCCAGACAACCCAATAATAAGAAAATCAGAAAAAAACGATTTATTTAAAAATTATCGTATCTATATCATAAAGCAAAAAACATATCCCTGAGTAATGCTGCTCTCAAATGGATGGTGCAACACCCGAGCAATAAATTTCGCTTTTATAACAATTTTGTTAACTTTTAAACATCGCACAATTTTGATTTTTACACCATCGACTAGAAAATCAAATGTTCATTCAAATACGATTCGTAGGAAACCTGTTTCTCAATTTACCATTTTTTTGGTTTTAAAATAATTTTTAAGCATGAATTTCTTTTAAATCTACACCGATGTCCAGAAATTAAGGGGCAGTGACTGGATACTTTCGATTTCAGACGTTTTGTCTAATTTCTACTGAAATTGGTGTGGAAATGCCCGAAATGCCCTTGAACTTTGAGGATGAAAAGAACATGTTTGACTTCATGTATTTCATTGAATATTTAGTCCCTAGGACAATTAGGGGGGGGGTAATAATACATTTAATAATTAAATAATATTTCTGTTTCCCCAAAGAACAGAAATATGTTCTGTGCTTACTCAAATGCACAAAATGTTGAACAGGATCTACACAGACATTTGCTACAGTGACAGACCATTGTGATCATTTTCTGTTACATGGGTAATCGCAAATATTACTTTATTATTAAAATTATTATTGCCCTCCCCCTAATTGTCCTCGCGATAAAATATTCAAGGAAAATTATGAAGTCAAACATGTTCTTTACATACTTGAAGTTCAAGGACAATTCGTATAGAATTTCAGTAGATATATGACAAAGCGTCTAAAATCGATAAAATTGGTCACTGCCCCTTAACTTTTGGACGTCAGTGTATTTTTATTGCTTGCAGCACGATTACGAAAGATTAATCCGTTTGCGCATTAAAGCAACATAAATTGTTAGGCCTTTTTTTTCACGTGATAGCCAATAGAAAAATTAAAACTTGATCAATAAGTAATAAAATAATATGAATAAATTGCAAATTTAATGGAAATGTAATTTAACTACACATTTAAACCACTGAAATTTTCAGTATAGGAAAGACTGCTGTAAGTAGCGAAATCTAGACTACTCTTCGGCTATTACTTTATGACATGCGATAATATGGAAGCATGGGTGTTAATACATTTCAAAACTTTATTTGAATTTATAATTGGTACTTTTCATATAAAAATGCTTCCTGGCGTTGTTAGTGCGCATGCTAAAAATAGTATTAAATATAATTTTTTTTAAAAGAATTTTCAACAAAAACAAAATGGTTTCACCTTTGTTCTGTAATCCGGGAACCACTTGTTGGAACAAAAAATATGTTTAATGAAATTTCTTACATTAACTGTTCGCATCCATTTTGACATTTGATACAGTTGTAGTCAAAGCCATTAAATAATAAGCTCAGTCAGATAGTGTTAAATTTGTTAGCGACACACTAGCGCCAAACCTCTGCTGCGGAAGGAGGACAAAACAGAAGTGGGTTGTAGAGAAACGATACGATTTATTTATATCGATACTTTATACGATTTTTAACAATGTTTTGTTTTAGCACTTCCTTTAAAAGCTTGCTAATTATTGGGATCTTTTACACTAAAGCTAAAACTATAATGAAAAAAAAAAAATGTGGAAATTTACTGGATTAATATTTCTATATAAATATAGTGGTGGCGAAGAAGTTGATTTATTTATTAAAAGTTAAATAAAAAGTGATGGAAATTTACATCACTATGCAATTAACCCTTTCCGGCACAGACAAATTATGTTCGTAAAATGTGAAATTACTGACTGACACCGGAATTTACAAACGACTTTCTTAGAAAATATGAACTCCTTATTTTAAGCTTTAATTTTAGAAGCAAAATTTTATTAAAATATTCTTGGTGCCGAATGCAGCACTCCCAACCGCTAAATGGCGCTATTTTCAACTTGCGAAAAGTTTCCCATTTATCTGACTGGGCTTATTATTTAATGGCTTTGGTTGTAGTAGTACAAGACTGCTAAAGTGAAAAAAAAAACTTTTTTATAATGTAATATATAACTATATTTTTCAAACCGTATAATTCGCGTGTAGCACAATGAATAAATAATTATTTTTTTAAAAATGTGTATGATTATGAAATCACGCAGGACATGTGGATATATTTAATTCAGATGATGACCATATTCAAATAGTTCTACAACAACGTTTCAGAATAAATTCACTAGGAAATTAAAGTAAACCTAAGTTAAAGTAAAAATCTTTTACATTAAATTGTTATTTCAACATTGTTTAGCCGTTACTTCTTCGTGCGGTACGGCCTTGTTTAAAAGCTTCAACTTGATATAATGGATCCATGTATCTGTTAAAGTTACATCGTTACGGAGAAGAAATTACAACAACAAAAATCAAAGTCCTCTACTTGACGGATTGCACCAGTACTAGAGAATTTGATAATTAAGAACAAATGAAACACATTTTGAAAAGTAGTTCACAAGCAAAATGAAGAGAATAAATGTTACGCTGCGTCAGGAAAATTCTTTATTAAATATTAAACTTCTAAGTTAAAGATGATTTATTTGCGTAGAATGTGACAGTGTATATCAGACGCTTTTACTGTTATATGTATGATGATTTTAAAACCACAAACAAAAATATACAGATCCTGTCAAAAGAATGAGCACACCACCTACACTGTAAAAAATGTTTCTTATTTTATGAAAATATGCTATAACCACGAACGAAAATATAATATAATCTTCTGATTTATCCGAAATTTCAAATAGCATGTTGCATTGTCTTTTGAATCCCCAGAAACGAATACATCTTCAAAATTTAAAGAATTATTTATAAAAACAAATTATTTTTAGCTGCCCGAATTTTTCAGAAACGTTTCCGAAGGGATTTTATAGTGTATTAATTAGTGTCCTCAGGCTGGAATACCTATTTTTCGAATGTTATCCATTCTCAAGTACACGTTTTCAGCCGCATAAGTTCATTTATACAGGAAATAGTAAAGAAATAATCTTAATTTTAATGCTGTTAATTTTGCATGTGTGTCTGTTAAACAATTTTTTTAGCATGAAAATGTTTACTTCAGAATGGATAGCATTCGAAAAACAGGTATTCCAAGGCTAAGGACACTAATTAATACACAATAAAAACCCTTCGGAAACGTTTCTGAAAAATACGGGCAGCTAAAAATAATTTGTTTTTTTAAATTATTCATTAAATTTTGAAGATGTATTCGTTTCTGGGTATTCAAAAGACAATGTAACATGCCATTTGAAATTTTGGATAACTCAGAAGATTATATTATATTTTCGTTCGTGGTTATAGCATATTTTCATAAAATAAGAAACATCGGTCATTTTTTACAGTGTATAAAAAGCTTCTTTATCGTACACTTAGCTACTTGTGTGCGAATGGAGCATGATAAAAGTAACAAAATATTTTGTCTCCATACTAATTCAACCCGGAAAAGCAGCAGTGTAAAAAGATAGTGTAAAAATAGTGTAAAAAAATGTATTTTTGCTTGGAAACTAAATTTCCGTATTGCACTTCGCCCGCTTTCCTTGGAGTTGCATCTCTATATTGCCATATAGCGGGAATTTCATCTAAGTTTTGTGTTTAAACTTGTAGTAACGCGCCGTGTAGTAAGGGTCGTCACTCCGATGAAAGCAAACTACCTAAAATTACCTAAATTAACTTGTCTAAATGTCAAATCAAGTACAGTAACCACTCGATATACCGCGCATTCGGCTATTTCGCTGTTTTTTAGTTGTTCCCGAAAATTTCCCGGTTTGCTGATAAAATAATATACGGTATAGCCAGCAGCATTTCTCCCCGTTCAGAAATTCAATGAAATAACCCAGCGTTTAGCCCAGTGGTTCCCAACGGGGGGCGTACGCCCCACAGGGGGGCAATTTGACTTTTTCAGGGGGCAATTTACCGTTTCAAGACAATTTGGAATTTCTGTGAACTCACACCTTCTGAATTGTTTTTCTAACAGTAATGTTGTAGACTGAAAATAAAAGTTACATATTCAAATTTCAAAAAAATAATTTAAAAAAGTAATTTTTTTATTCAATTTTTAAAAAGTATCCATTCAAAAGTTTCAAATACAATTCTACCAGAATAATTACAGAGAAAACTTTAAAATATATTTAGATACTTTTATATATTTAAAAATTCTTTAATTTTTCTGATTTATAATTATTTTAGAATTTTAAACAACTTTTTCGATTATTTATTGAATGAGTCGCACTGTAATATGTCACATGAAAATCAATTTTATACATGAAACTATTCAAGTGAATATTTAACAATTACTTGACAACCTTCCTTTACAGAATCTTTTATCACGTTTTATTCTGATTAGAAATTGTTGCGTAATTTAATCGCAGAAATTTTGCGATTAAATAAGGCAAAAATGTTTTATTCAAGATTATTGATTTTTCTAATCAAGGATTCTGAGCACTCTATACATCACGCATACGTGGCGACCGTGTGCCAGTTAAAGTACGAGGAGTATCAGATGATTATAAAAAATATTTGATTCATCCATTACCTTCGGTACGTTTCAGGATCAATGTTAAATGCTTTTGACTATATCAGGAGTAAATTCTTTTAAAATTTTATAAGAATTATATGCTATAGGGGGACGGGGGGCATCATCATTTTAGAGATGTTTTGGTGGGGCGCGGCTAAAAAAAGGTTGGGAACCACTGGTTTAGCCATTGGACATTCTAATTAAAGGAAAGGAGTTGAAGATGCCAATCAATTGGTCTTTGAACAAGTATTAAATCAGAAACCTCGTACCTTAATTTAGGGATCTTTATTTTTTATTTATAGACACTCTTTTTGCCCCCTCATTATATCGCTAACCTCGGTATATCGCGCTTTTTCCTTATCTCCCAAGAAGCGTGATATATCGAGGGGTTACTGTACTTTTTTGTAAGTTTTTAGTGTACACAAAGCTAATAAAACAGGCTTTACTTTTTATTGTTCAATGTAATTGAAATTTTCTTAAAATTTACTGGTATACTCAGACTTTTAACAAGTACTGTATTCTTGTGCATTTTATACTTATATGTCATTAAATGAGTAGTTCATGTAACGTCCAAATTTCATATTAAATATGTACGAAAAAGGAAAATTTCTAAAGTTCAAATAGGTTGAGTTAAGGAGAGAGATCAGGTTGAGCAGCCAGAAAATGACAATAATTTGACCAATACTAATAGCTCTGTAGTTTGAAAACCAATTAATGAAATGCAACAATTTTTTTCTATACTTTCATAAAATACTAATGGTTCTCAAAAAACATCAAAATATATATATTTAGCAATATTAATTAGTTAAATTTTAATGACAAAATTAACGTTTTAAAAATATGATTTTTCAAATATGCATTTTGCGCGCAAGATTTTAAAAATTCTACTGCAGATATTTGTTTAATATTGAATTTATATTTACTTATACTACTATATTTTACACTGAACCTCAATTTAAAAGTATATTCAAATTCATTTGCACAATTAATGACTTTAAAAATCATATTTATAAAATTTAGTAAAAGAAATACGCTTATTTATTCAATGAAAAATTTTCTATGACAAAACTCTGGTTATATTGAGGTTCAGTGTAAAACATAGTAGTATAAGTAAATATAAATACAATATTAAATATATATCTGCAGTAGAATTTTTGAAATCTTGCGCGCAAAATGTATATTTGAAAATTCATATTTTTAAAACGTTAATTTTTTCATTAAAATTTAACTAATTAATATTGCTAAATATATATATTTGAATGTCTTTTGAAAAACATTAGTATATTATGAAAGTATAGAAAAAAAATTGTTGCATTTCATTAATTGGTTTTGAAACTACAGAGCTATTAGTAATGGTCAAATTATTGTCATTTTCCGGCTGCTCAACCTGATCTCCCCCCTTAAACGTGTTTACATTATATCCTTATTTAAACATTTAGTAATCAATACTTGGTAGAACAAAACTGGACCTCAATAAAAGTTTGTAATTCGTCGAATGGTTATCGTTAGAATTAAAACAAAATGCTTTGAATTTTAAAGATCAGTCTAAGTTATCATAGTTAAAGTCTTTTAACAACATACTATACAGAAGTCGATAAATAAGACATAACTATTACATAAATAAGATACATTATGTATTAATGCAACGCTTTCGAAAAGTATTGCACCGGGAAAATGTAGAGGGAGAACGTTACGCTACGTATAAGAGAAAACTTCCGTTGAAGACTAAACTTTTCAGGGATATATGCTTTATTCGGATATCTAGAATGTGGTAGTGTGTGATCAGAAGTTTCTATTGCAATCTGTATGTTTACTATAAAAAATAAAAATATTTTAGCGTACTTAAAATTATATATATATATATATATATATATATATATGGTTCTTAATTTTTATTCATTTGTTGTACAACATTGTGCTTTAAAGTACAAATAAAGATTACTAACTTAGTAAATTCATATAATGTTTAAAATATCATTTTATAGTACAACGCAACAAAACAAATAAAAAAAAAATACGTATGATATGGAAATCATATCTGATAATTCGATATATTTAATTTAACTGACTACATTTCACTTAATATTTATATAAAAATATAATGAATTACAGCACTTTGTAATAATCTATTTCTTTTAAATGCTAAAAGATGTAAACTAACAGCATAATATACAGTAAAATAACTTTTATTAGATTGTTGACATGGTTCGGCTCACTCAGAGCTATTTTCGAAAACAAATGAGAATATTATATAATTGCACGGTCTTTGAAGTAATTATTTGAAATGCTATCATTCAATTTTCATGTACTTTTTAAAAAGATAATTGGAATAAACAAACAACCAAAATACATGGAAATAAACTGTCGGCGGCGCAGTTAATTGAATGTGTAAAATAGTTTCTTTAATTGTATAAAAACATTTCTTCAAAAATAGAGTTAAGTAAGCATGCATTCGCTTACCTGATTGGGCGATGAAAGCATTTAGTATATCCAATAAATAGATTGGTGACGTGTTGCAACTTCCTCACGTATATTATTATCCGTTAGAGTATTCCGGATTATCTATAAGATCACTTCTGCAAAATAATAAAATTAGTTTCGTTGAATAATCACTGTAGAATTAATAGAGTATTTCCTTTCGATTAAATTTAGGTTTAATATACGTTTTTTGATTACATAATTACACAGAGCATTTACATCGCTCTGACATTTTCACACACTACATTTTATAAAGAAATTCACACAACAACTGACTAAAATTTAAAGAGTTTTTTCATGTCCTTGGTAGCCTTGGATGACGTCACTGGGAAAAAGCACGTGATAATCATTCTTTCACGTGGGCGTTTATTCCATGTACTTAGCTGAGTTGAAAACAGTTTATGAGTTGGTATATCCGACGAGATAATTAAAGTTGTTTACTGCAAATTTAAAGTACTTTATTATTATCTGACGATTGAAGAGTAGTTGATTCCGAATAGAAGATTACCCTTTAATTGCAATTTCCGTCACTCCCCCTTAATCTTCTATGTAGGATAAGGAAGTAAGTTCAGATTGTTTCGGTGTTTAATGAATTCAGGTTTGGGGTTGGGCTTGGTGAGTGAATCTGCGGTCATAAATTCTGTGGGACAATACTTTAAATCTATTATTCCATCTTCCTTGAGTTGTCTTATCGCGTGGAATCTGATATCTATATGTTTACTTTTTCGAGCTTAGCGTCAGGTTGAGGTGTTTTGTGTTGTTTAAGTATGTTACGATTCTTTTGACTGCTTTCCAGTCTTTTTCTCGAGGGGTTTCATTTCTACGGCTGAGTATGTTGACCGCTGCTGAAATATCGGGCCTGGTTAATGTTGAGATGTAGAGTAATGTTCCCGTTGCTTGTCTGAATTTATTATTGTTAGGTAATAGATTTTCATCATCGTTGAGTCGATTGTAACCTGCTTCCATAGGTGTGCTGTAAGGTTTTGCGTTTTGAAGATTGAGTTTATCTACCAATTCTTCAATTTTTGAATTTTGGTTTAAGTAGAAATTTTTATCGTCTCTTTTTATATTTATTCCGAGATAGTTATTGACTTCTCCCAAATCTTTCAATTCATATTCCCTTTTGAGATTGTTTATTAATTCAATTATATCTTCGTTTTTTCCGGCGATTAACAAATCATCCACATATACTATAATGTATGTCGAGTTTTCACCATTTTCGCGTATAAAAAGACATGAGTCAGATGTACTTTGTATAAAATTTAATGCTTTAAGACTTTCGGAGATTTTCGTGTGCCATGCTCTGGCGGCTTGTTTGAGCCCGTATATTGCTTTTTGTAATTTACATACTTTGTTTTGTTGATTTGGAGCTATATAGCCTTCCGGCTGTTTCATGTATACCTCTTCTTGTAGGTTTCCGTGTAAAAACGCTGTATTCACGTCGATATGATTAACTTTAAGGTTATGATTTAATGCTGCTATGAGAAATGCACGGATTGTGGTATGAGAGACAACTGGAGCAAAGGTCTCGTCATAATCTACTCCGAATTTCTGACTGTATCCCTGTGCCACGAGTCGTGCTTTATAGGTTTGCACTTGGTTTAGGTTGTCGCGTTTTAATTTAAAAATCCATTTTGAACCTATCACTTTCTTGCCTGGTGGCGGATCGACTAATGTCCAAGTTTTATTTTTAGCTAGGCACTTGATTTCATTTTCGGTGGCTTTGAGCCAATTTTCCCTATCGTGTGGATTTTTCATTTCCATGATATCGTTCCAATTCTTTGGTTCATTTGATTGTGTGTCTTTAACTAAACAGACAAATCTATCTGGTGGTATTCCTCTGTTAGATCTATTTGACCTTCTTGGTTCTATTTGTGTTTGTTTGGACTCGCATGGTTGTTTTTCTTTATCATTAATGTCAATTTCAATGTAATTTTTATTCTTCTCTTCTTGATTTCTATCATCAGTGGAGATTTCTTCGAGATTTGAATCTTCCTCAATGTTGTTTGAGTGTTTTATTTCATGTTCTATGAATTTTACAGTCCTGGCAATTATTATTTGTTTGTCTTTTGTGTGTATGCGATATCCTTTGGAACGTGTGTCGTAACCTAGAAAAATACCTTCTTGCGCTCTATTATCTAGTTTTCCTCGATGTATTTTATTAATGTAAACAAATGCTTTACATCCAAAGGTTCTTAAATGTTTGAGATCGGGTTTGATACCTTTCCATAGTTCGTATGGAGTTTTGTCGTTCGCTCTTGTTGGCAATCTGTTTTGTAAGTATGTCGCTGTGTGTATTGCCTCTCCCCAAAATTGTTTATTTAAATTTGCTTCTAAAAGCATGCTACGTGTCATATCGAGTAGGCTTTTATTCTTCCTTTCTGCCACGCCGTTCTGGCTCGGGTTGTGTGGAATTGTGAATTGGTGTAATATCCCGTTTTCCTTTAGATAATTGTCTATTTCGTTGCTATTATATTCTCCTCCATTATCGGATCTTATTTCTTTTGGTTTTCTACCGAATTGATTATTTACCATTGCAATGTATTCTTTTAATTTATCAATTACTTCGCTTTTCTTAGATAGTAAGTATATAGTTGTATATCTCGAGTAATCGTCGATGAATGTGAGAAAGTATTGTTTTTCTCCTAGTGTTGGTGTACTTATAGGTCCACAGACGTCGCTGTGTATTAAATCGAGAACTTTGTTTGCTCTATTTGTAGCCGATTTTGGATATGGCGCGTCGTTTAATTTAGATTTGATGCAGGTTTCGCATAATTTATTATTGTGTCTGCAGTTTTGAATTTTTATTCCGGTAGCTAGCTGTTTGTTAACAATTGTTTTGATTGCTTCATAATCACGGTGTCCTAGTCTTCGATGCCATACTTCTAAACATTCTTTATTATTATTACAGCTTAGTGTGACGTTTGCATAGTTTTCTGCATTTTCTGAGTGGTTTGTTTGTTCGATTATGTATAAATTATTTTTGTTCTTCGCTCTTATATAAATTTCACCGTCGAACGTTAAGTCGCACTTGTCATTTTCAAAGATTAATTTGCATCCATTTTTAGTTGCTTTGCTTACGGATATTAAATTGGATTCTAGTTCTGGGACGTATAGGACTTCCTGTAGTCTTGTGAGTTTTATTTCTCCATTTGGGGATTTCGTTTTTATTAAAACGTCGCCTGAACCGAATGCTTCGAGTTTGTTGCCGTTTGCGATGGTGACTGATGATTTTTCAAAATTGTTAAATTTATCAAATAACCTTTTATCATTTGCAATGTGTGAGGTACTGCCACTGTCGAGTATCCAGTTCTGTTTTCCTAATTTTTCTGTTATTAGTACGCGATCTTCTGATTGATTAGTTTTTGAGCTTATTTTCTGATCATTCGCGTTATCGTGACAGTCAGTATTCTCTTTATAATTCTCTGTGTTTTCATAGCATAGTGATGATGTAAAAGGTTTAGCTTTGTTTTTATTATTAAAGTTATTCACATTTTGATATGTGTGTTTGTTTTTGTTGTGCTGTGTGTATCTGCTCTTGAGGTGATAGCACTCGTGATAGCTATTATTATGATTCGTCATCTTACAGTGACTGCAATATTTTGAATTTCTTTTGTAGTCGTTATAAGTGTGTTTTCTTTGTGTTTTAAATGCCTTTTCAGAGCTGTTGTTTTGTTCAGACATTTCTTGTCTGCGATTATACTCATCTATGAGTTTACTTCTGATAAAATCTGGGGATAATTCGGCTTCGGGCCTTGCCTCTAATGCTGTGATAAGCGTGTTGTAGCTGGGCGGTAATGAGCATAGAAATAGTGCGGATATGTGTGAGTCATTTATATTCTCGCCTATGGCGGATAATTTATCTACTATTTGTAGAATATTTGTTATATGATTTATCATATTACCGTTTTCGGGCAGTTTAGTACTGTACAGTTTTCTCAATAAATACAGTTTGCTACTCAAATTTGCTCTTTCATGCGTAGTTTTGAGACCTTCCCAGGTTTGCCTGGCTGTGGTAAAATTTTTTACATGCACAATTTGTGCGTCATCTATGCTTAGATTAATTAAAGCTCTTGCTTTTCTATCTTTTTTGTTCCAATCCTCATTTAAAGGAGTTGGCGGTTGATCACTTATTACTTCGAATAAGTCTTCTTTAATGAGAAGCATTTCGAGCTTAAATTTCCAGTTGGAATAATTGCTCGAATTTAGTTTCTCGATGAATTGGCTTTCTTTAAATGTAGCCATTTTTATTTTCTATCTTTAATTATTTTTAAAGATATTCAATTTAATTTTATACGAATCGCTTTTCTTTGCGTTCGTTTTTTATTTTCTATAAAGCGAGTTTTTTCAGCATATAGCTAATGTGCTTAAAATTTTTATTTAATACATACTATCAGTCTTTCATAATCTGTCGGCGGCGCAGTTAATTGAATGTGTAAAATAGTTTCTTTAATTGTATAAAAACATTTCTTCAAAAATAGAGTTAAGTAAGCATGCATTCGCTTACCTGATTGGGCGATGAAAGCATTTAGTATATCCAATAAATAGATTGGTGACGTGTTGCAACTTCCTCACGTATATTATTATCCGTTAGAGTATTCCGGATTATCTATAAGATCACTTCTGCAAAATAATAAAATTAGTTTCGTTGAATAATCACTGTAGAATTAATAGAGTATTTCCTTTCGATTAAATTTAGGTTTAATATACGTTTTTTGATTACATAATTACACAGAGCATTTACATCGCTCTGACATTTTCACACACTACATTTTATAAAGAAATTCACACAACAACTGACTAAAATCTAAAGAGTTTTTTCATGTCCTTGGTAGCCTTGGATGACGTCACTGGGAAAAAGCACGTGATAATCATTCTTTCACGTGGGCGTTTATTCCATGTACTTAGCTGAGTTGAAAACAGTTTATGAGTTGGTATATCCGACGAGATAATTAAAGTTGTTTACTGCAAATTTAAAGTACTTTATTATTATCTGACGATTGAAGAGTAGTTGATTCCGAATAGAAGATTACCTTTTAATTGCAATTTCCGTCATAAACAACCAAGTACAAATAAAAGAATATGGAAATAAACAACCAAGTAAAAATAAACGACAACGTACGTAATTAAAAAAAAAAGTACATGTAAATTAAATGATAGCATTTCAAATAATTACTTCAAAGACCGTGCAATTATAGAATATTCTCATTTGTTTCTGAAAATAGCTGGGAGTGCGCCGAAGCATATCAACAATCTAACAAAAGTTATTTTAAATTATATTATGTAGTTAGTTTACACCTTTTAGCATTTAAAAGAAATATCCATTTCACTCGTTATAAGATCACATTTCACAATATATATGTTGCAGGAAATGAATAAATCTAAAGTTAAAGTAATACACTTTTAGATTAGATTCTTATATCTATATTCGTTAATCATTTCTTCATTTTGCAGAACGGCCTTGTTTAAAAGTGTTTATTTGATATAATGGAGCCGTGTAACTGTTAAAGTAGCATCATCACTGTATTTAAAAGTCAAATTCACAGTAACCAAATTCACAGCTTTTTTCTCTCTTACTGTATCAGAACTCGAGAAATTCATAATTAAGAACGATTTAAGTCCTTTTCGAAAAATAGGATTCTAAGAAAATGAAGAGAATAAATTTCACTTTGCGTCAGGAAAAACTTCTATTAAAGCATAAACATTTAAGGAAAATATGATTAGTTAAAAAAAGACTGTGTGGCAGTGTATTTCTGATGTCTCAATTGATGTTTGTGCAACAATTTCAAAACCATAAGTAAAAAGGTATTTTTGAATTACTTTAATATGCCAGAAAATGAATATTTATTTTAAACCCAGATTTCAGAACAAATATGTACGAAAGAAGATTAATTCTAAAGTTAAATAAGTTTTTTTAATATTTCTACATTAAAACCTTCCATCAACATTTATTAATGATTACGTAATCGTGCAAACTGGACATCTTTAAAAGTTTGTAATTCATATAACGGAATAATTCAGAAATCAAAAAAAAAAAAAAAAAATCAATGTGTAGGAATAAACCCCACTTTTTGAAAAATAGTAAATAGTATACAGGAACAATGAAAAAAAAAGAATGGCACGTCCCCTTGGCCTCCATTTTTTAACACTTTCCAACCTAGTTGAAAAATGTTTATGACTTCGGTTTGTCTGGCCGACTGCCGTCTGGCCGTCTGCCGTCTGTCCGTCTGGCCGTCTGTCCGTGCTCTAACTCCCGTAAATATGCTCGGATTGCTCTGCAATTTTTATATGTTATAGTCGTTATCTATAGCATGTTCCCTATTTCAACGGAAGTGTGTAGCACTTATAGTTTTTTTACAGGGACACTCAAAAGAATTCTATTACATTGCGGTCTATGGGGAAAAATCATTTGCGGTTTATTTAAATAATGTTTCACTATTTTAAACGCATTGAAATTTATATATATCACTAAGGTGCATTAGAAGAAGCTTAATATGGAATAAGGTGTGCATAGCACTTATAGTTACTTTACAGGGACAGTCAAAAGAATTCCGTTACATTACGTCTATGGAGAAAAATCGTCTGCGGTTTATTTAAATAATGTTCCCCTATTTTAAACGCATTGGAATTTATATAAGGTGCATTACAAGAGGCTTACTACAGAATATTGTGTGTATAACAGTCATCGTTCATTTACAGGGACACACAAAAGAATTCTCTACTGTATGTTAACAATAATTCCTGGAAGTGCGTTTTAAGTTACTGAACGCGATTTTAATTTTAACTCGCTTTTTGTCTATTCCTTGGTATGTATAAATTCTATAGATCCTATACAGGGAAGCACAAAAGTTCGCGAACACATTTCCGTATTATTTAACTCCAGACGGAGAATTTTAAACTGTGCTACGCGTTTCCTAACTGAAATAAATTTTAGCATCCTATGTAGTATATATACAAATCTATAGATACTATACAGGGCGGAATAAAAGTATTCGGATTACTTAGATGTTATCTTTTAGCTTATTAAACGGTATGATTTGTAAAATTATTTTGGAAGCGTTGGAAAGTGTTACATAATCTATACTTGACGCATGATTTTTCGTTCTTGTTTTAAATCAAAATTAGCTCAGTGCTTTAATAAGGTCTAAAAGCCACAGAACTGGTGAGAGAACAAGTGGGACAAGCAGACATGATTTTTCACGCGTTTCAGGGATTGCTGTGTCCAGTGGTAATTTTTGAAGTTGTACTGGAACATAGTGTCCCACTGGGAGTCTACGTGTTAAAGGAAATCCTCCACTAAAGCCCAAACTTTTCAGAAAAAGATGTTTAGGTCAGTTCAAGGTATATTACTAACAATCTTCTACTGGCAAATTGTACCAATACTCGAGAAATTATTCACTGTGTACGAAAGAACCGCAATCCGAAAAGGAACATTAAAGAGAGAGGATGTAAAGCTGCACAAGGGGAATTCTCCATTGAAATCGAAATTTTCAGAAAACTGATGCTTGCTTCAGTTTTGTTAAGGATGTGTTAAGGATGTCAATGTTAAGGATGTGACAGGGGTTTCAGAAAATTCCACTGAAATCTGTAAATTAAATTAAAAAAAACACAAGAACAATATTTTAATATATATTTTACTATAATATACATTAAAATATTTTTCTTGTGTTTTTTTATTGATATATATATATATTACTTATTTATGTATTTATATATACAGATATATATATATGGGAATTATAAGAAGCAACAGCATCAACAGTAATAAAATCTGTGTAATAATAATGCACAAGCCGCGATAAAGGCGAGCAAAAAGTTGAGTTCGCGTAATGCCAAAAGAGAAGAACGCAAGCATTATAGATTTCAGCCATGGATGTGGGGTAAATTTTGATCCAATGCTCAGATAATCTTTTTAATTATGTTTACATTGAGACACGAATGCTTGTATCATTCATAAATATTAATCTAGTCATATATTTGTATTTGAATTCAATCCACAGTTGTATATGTTGTTAATTTATTAAAAATTTTTCGTTTATTTTATATATGAAGAATCTTCTGCTCTGTTGAAACTATTATTTATTCGTCATAATTCTAAATATAGGTTACAATAAGTATGATAAATCCAGTATTTATTAATAAAAACCGATTATTATTAATAATTACCGATCATAATAACCTGCTGTTATTAATAATAACCGTGGTAATTATTAATAATAACATGTTATTATTAATAATTACAGGATTTATCATATTGACCGTAACATATATATATCAGTGATTATTATTTATATTTTAATTTCTATTAAAATATTGTACAATGCTGCATTTTGATATAGAAAGACACGTTTGGTAACTTGATAAATTTGCATAATATTTTAAACATGAAGTAGAAATAATTTTTTGTAACTTAATAAATAATTATAACGCTTTATACTTTAATTTATTCTATAGTGCAGCAAATAAATAAATAATAAAAAAACTAGTGTATGATATGGAAATTATCTTTCATATCTAGATGTATTTAATTTAGACACTCACATTAAAGACGATATTAACGTTTCAGAATAATTTGTTGCGAAAAGAGAATATTTTTAAAGTTAAAGTGAACCGATTTAAGAATATTTTACACTAAATCCATGTTTCATCATTTATGATTCATACGAAACCGCCTAGTTTAAAATTTTGAACTCGTTATAATGGCTTAGCTCTAGTGCTGTATTAACATATTTACTGTATTTTCACGACAAATCCGAGCTACCATGTTAGGACTTTTATTGTCGGATCATATTAGAACTACAGAAATTAATTGTTCAGAAGGCATAAATGCCTTTTCGAATGTGTTCCTACACAAGTAAAATAGAAAGAGAGTGTTATGTTGTATAAGGGAAAATCTTCATTTAAAAGAAAATTTGATTTTTTCTGAAGCTTTGAAAGTGACATTTTGTCTATTCAGACGGTTTCCTTGAAAGCTTAATTACCTTTTTAGAAACTATCAATAAGAATTAAACTTAATACGATTTTTATGTATTCATATACCAGTGTATATAATGCAATGAGCATTAAATTTTAATTGTCAAAATAATTTTTTGTTACAGTCAATTTTTATGATACTTCCCTCTTTGAAAAGTATTACATAGAGAGAAATAAGATCGATGTAAGATACATGTTAGAGACCCGATGTAAGAGAAAACAGTCATTAAATCTCAAATATTTCCTAAAAAACTATTTATAAATTTAGGATATGTCATGATGTCTCCGAAATGTTCATCGAAATCTGACTATATCGATAATAAAACGTTATAAAAAAATGTATTTTAGTATACTTTTTTATATCTACCTCCCAGTGAAAGTGTAAATCATACGTGAAATATATGCATACTTCAGTCATTAACAAGGTAATAATACTGGTACTTAGCAAAGTCAATGCCTAAAATTCTACCTTTAAGTTACTGTATTCTAACAAAAGATGACATTTCTAAAAATTTACATGAGCGCAAAATTCTATCTTCTACCAAAAAAAAAAAAAAAAAAAAAAAAAAAAAAAAAAAAAAAATGTATATACGTTTTCAATGAGTATAAAAATATTTTTTTTAATGTAGTTTTTCATTGAAATATAAAACAAGTATATCAAATTTGCAATGGATGATTTTTTTCAAAGTTTAAAAAAAAGAATATATAGAATCTTACATATTTAGATTACATAAGTAAAATAGTACACATAGCGGAAATCTTTTTTGATGTTTGAAAGTTTTAGGATTTAAATAAAGTAAAGTTATATTCAAAATGATAGAAGTTTTAGCAGAACTGTATTCCTGTTTCACACATTCGTAATATTGTAAAAGAAGAAAACTTCACAATTTAAGCTGTGTAACTAAAGCTTTTAGCAAAATTTGTGTTTAAATTCTAAATTTATGTTCTCTAAATTTCTAGTAAGAATTAAATATCTTCACTGGCAAATTAAATAAATTTTTAAGAAAAAATTTTCTACTTTAGAATAAATTGATATGACGAAAACGATATGATATGATATGAAATGATGATAATATGATGTTGACTAATATCGTAAAATATGTTGTAGTAATAATATAACGATATTAAATATGATATGATAATATTATATGACGCATATGATTTGATATTACACATTTATTCTATTTCTTTATTTTAATTATTTTGTTATGATGATATATGATGATGGTGAAGAAGATATGATGGCTTGACATGACGTATATATTGATTTTATATCACACATTTGTTCTGTGAACGTTCAGATGTGAAATGCTTGATATATGATGTGAGGTCTTTCAACCCTAATGAAGGAATAAAAGTGCAATGATTTAATGGATGATTGTACTATATTAGAGGATTGAAAATAAAGACAATGGTGACTATTTTTTAACCACTTAACAATTTTTCCCGAACACAGTTTGGGCAAAAAGAGTCAGCATGTTTTGTTACTAAAAGCTTTCGATACCACAAATTCTTTACTGTAATCTTTGCTTTATTAATTGGCAAACAGTTTTCGATTATATAAGGTACATATTTTTTTAGTTTGGTAAAATATGGTGCCAGCCCCTATTTTTAGTTTTTTGTAAAAAAAAAAAAAAAAAAAACACGAGACCATTAAGGGGTTAAACCACTAATTGTAGAAAAAGTATACAAATATAATATAGCTGCTGTAACTGAGATTAGTTTTATAAGAGGCTTTGCAAATTAAAAAAATGCCAAAATTAATTTTTTATTCGGCCCCTTGTCCGATAACGTATGCATAGAAAAAATGTTAACCGACATCTAAAAAATATATTTAAAAATTCCCAATAAATTCAGACAGAAACTTGCCGAGTTATCATACTTTATTTTACTACATGAATTTTTCAATTTATTCTGGCCTAAAAGCGCGAGGACACCTTACAATAAATCCCATACACCTTGTTTGCAGCATTACTATTGGTTGACGCCAAACACTGCTGCAAACCCGATGACTGAACATTAGCCAAATATTTGTTTTAAAAGGCTGAATATATATAATCTAGATTTTAAACTATCAATTCTGTAGCAAATATAAAATTCTTATTTTAAAATGAAAACGACGCTTTCTTACTGAATACTATCAACTTTCCAATAAATAAATAAATATGTATATTAAATTTTAAAATGCTATAAATTAAACTATTGTTGTGAATATATCTTTATTTTTTTTCTCAATTAAAAATAGAAATAATTGTGTATTCAAATAATAAAAGCTTGAAATTAACATTTGTAAAGAACCAAAAGAAAGACAATGTCACTCTCCTCCTTATAATTTATCATTATAAAAAGTTTAAATGGAATTAAATCAAGCACTTTGATGAATTTTACTTAATAAAGAGACTTCAATTTATAAAATCGATGTTATTTGTTGTAAACAAACCCAACCACACTGTCCCCTTCAAAATGTATTTATAAGATTAAAAAAAAATGAAATAGACCCACTGAAAATAATACTTAAATAATCACACAAAATTGATGAATCAAAGAATTAAACAATGAATCTTTCAAACCAGAATTATGCATACAAAACTTCATTGTGAAAGTTATACTAAATTACGCAAAAGTATGCTATCAACAACATGGATTGAAATACATAAAATTTGCATACACAAATAAAAATAACCAAACGATAAAAGTTTGCATATGTTCAGGTGTATGAAGCTTCTAATAACAGCTTCAAAAAATTTAAAACATGTGATAAGGAAATAAATTTTATCAAATAATAGGTGACAATTTTAATTATTTATTATGCATATCAATATATATATTATACAGCAATATACTTTAAAAAATTATGTCCGAGTAATTTCAAAAACTACCCTATGGATTCTTTTGCGGTTTGCGCCATCGGATAGGGAAAATTCCCGCGGTCATTTTGATGTATGATATACCGATATAACCACGATTTTTGATAATAAAATTTGGTATTTTAACCTTATTTTGGAGAAAAGGGTTGCCATCGGTATATGTTTTTCATCTTGCCGACGATATGTTATGCTATCGTTTGGTTAACGGTCTTTGGGGAATGTCCTTATATCAGTTTGAAATTTATAGTAATACAAACACCTCTAAAAAAACGATTATTGATTTTATTTAAAATACAAAACAAAAATGTTAATGACAAATAATATTATAAAACGAAGGTATTGCATTTATAGTAGGTAAACGCAGGTATTGCACGCTACAATATAAAATGAATGTTTGTACTGCTTAAAAGAAATATTCATTGTCAAAAGCGAATATTAAAACAATATTTGGAAATTTATCACTTTTGCTGTGTGTATTTGGTGCCTATATTTGGATAAGAAATTTACTTTTAGCGCTATGATATATATGATTACCGTGAAAGTCGCAGCAGATGATTTTCTTTAAATATTTTTTATAAGTATTGTTAATTTTATTTCTCATTTATAGAATATTTTTGCTTTTCCAGTTGAATTTGTTTTTTATGTATGACGTCAAAAGAGTTTTTAATTTATAGAATAAAACACAATTTCTGCTATAATCTTAATTTTTTTTTATGTGCGCAAATTAAACATGATGTTGATTTTGAATTTTACATATAAATGCATTTAAAGCTATCTTTAAAACATCTAGGCACCCGTGTAAAAGTGCCTAGTTATCCTAAATAAAGTATACATTTCATTCCTTTTTTTTTTCATTACAAACAAGATAACACTTATAAACCAATTGAAAATATATTAAATTATATTATACGAGCAGGGAAGACCGAGCTATGCTCGGTCAAAATTAAATTTGAGTTCAAATATCATGACCCATGACCAAAATGACCCACTAATTGAATTTTCTAGAACATGTGACTTAGCCCAACAGTCTTCTCGTGCCCGAAAACAATAGGATGCAAAATTTAGTGTAAATACGCTGAGCCGTTTTTAAGATAAAATAGCTTGACCCATAATGACCCATGACCAAAATGACCCACTAATTGAAATTTCTCGAACATGTGACCTAGCCTAATAGTCTTCTTGTTCCCTAAACCTGTACGGTGCTAAATTTATTTCAAATCCTCTGAACCGTTTTTAAGATAAAATAGCTTGACCCATAATGACGCATGACCAAAATGATCCCCAAATTGAATTTTCTCTAGCATGTAACCTAGCCCAACAGTCTTCTCGTGCTCGAAAACCATTGGATGCAAAATTTACTGTAAATTGAGCCGCTTTTTAGATCTTGACCCACAATGACCCAGAAATGACCCACTAATCGAATTTTCTCGAACATGTGACCTAGCCCAATGACTTTCGCATGCCCGAATATAAATTTAATCAAAATCGTTAGAGCCGTTCTTTTTAGATAAAATTAAGTTGACCCGCTTTGACCCAAAAATGACCCACTAATCGAAAGTTCTCGAACATGTGTCTCAGGCCAATAGTCTTCTTGTGCCCGAAAATAGTCGGATACAAAATTTCGTCAAAATCGTTTGAACCGTTTTTTAGATACAATTAGCTTGACCATGACCCAAAATGACCCAAAATGACCCACTAATTGAATTTTCTCGAACATGTGACCTAGCCCAACAGTCTTCTCGTGCCCGAAAACCATTGGATGCAAAATTTAGTGTAAATTGAGCCGCTTTTTAGATCTTGACCCACAATGACCCAGAAATGACTCACTAATCGAATTTTCTCGGACATGTGACCTAGCCCAATGATTTTATCGTGCTCGAAACTCGTAGGACACAAAATTTCGTCAAAATCGTTAGAGCTGTTTTTAAGATAAAATTTGCATATATATATATATATATATATATATATATATATAACCACACACAAGATTTGCTCGTATTAGAATATATGATATTTGGAATGGTTGACGGTTTATATCATGAACAAAAACATAAAAATCTAAAAGTATCTTTATGCGAGCCCATTTCTTAAAGAATAAATCGTGAAATTTGCTCCAAAAAATCGATAGTAACAACTGTTGTGTGAAAGCATACAGTCATGAATCGGTTCATTATAGCCTAATGAAAATACCTTATTCTCTCTCGTGAATAAAAGGCAATTAAAATCAACGATCGGAGGACATCAAACGTTTCAGCAGAGATATTTCTTATTGATAAAACAAAGAATACTGATTACGGTTTTTTAATTATTAAAATAAAACGGTAATTCTGAAAACAGTAATCAATGATTTGATACAGGGTTTGAAACACTAATTTTGTTTTATGGTTTTTTATTAGATTTTTATTTGTTTAATGTTATAAAATATGTTGGTTTCTATGCATAGAATAACTTGCATGCGAACTAGTTGGATGTAGCAATCCGAAAGCTTTTTTCAATTTCATACGTGTTAATGTTTCTAAGAGCGTATTTTTTCTTTTATTTCTTTTATTGGAAAAATAAAACGCATATGTTTAGCTGTATGAAGCCTCTAATGACAGCTGCAAATAATTTAAAACATGTGATAATGATATAAATATGTATCAAATGATAGGCGAAAATTTTGAATTATTTATTACGCATATATTTAAATAAATTAAACATATGATTTATTTTTTTCTCAGAAACAAGGTAACAGTTATAAATTAATTGAAAATATTAAATTGTATTATAACATTGAAATGGTTGACGGTTTACATCATACACAAAAAATATAAAACCTAAAACTATCTTTATGCAAGTCCATTTCCTAAAGAATAAATCGTGGAATTTGCTACAAAAATCAATAACAACTGTTCTGTGAAAGCATACACTCATGAATCGATTCATTATAGCCTAATGAAAAGACCTTATTCTCTCACGTGAATAAAAGGCAATTAAAGTTAACGATCGGGGGACATTAAACGTTTCAGTAGAAACATGTTTTATTGATAAAAGAAAGGATAATATTTTTTTTAATTATTAAAATAAAGAAAGTATTTCTGAAAACAGTAATCAATGATTTGGTCTAGTATTTGAAACTATATTTGTTTTATGATTTTTCTGAGATTTTTATTTGTTTACTGTTATAAAATATGTTCCTTTCAAAGCACAGAATGACTTGCATGCGAACCAGTCGGAAGTGGCAAAACCAAAGTTTTATTCTATCCCATACATGTTACTGCTTCAATGAGCGTAGTATTTGTTTTATTTCCCTTCGTGTTTTGTCAATAAACCATGGAGGGGAGGGGACAGAAAAAAATCGTAATCAATGGATAATATATCAGAAATTGTGAAAATTTTGCTTATTACAAATATGCAAGTTAAACCTAGAATGGACAATTCGGTTACATTCAGTATTAATTTTTTTCGACAGCTGTCGCACCCATTTTTAAAATCGAACAAAATTCGCTATCACAGCGCCACCTTCAGGCCGATTTTCTCTAAATTTTTTTACAAATCACGACCAATTACAGAACATAAAATTTCGTCCAAAAATAGTAATACCTTCTTAACTTAAACTGCAAAAAATTGAGAAAATCAAAGAAAAATGCCTATCCTATTCGGAGGAATATAACCATTTTCAAGTGAAATCATACGTCCACAATCAAAAACATGTGTATGAAGTGTATCTTTATGTGAGCCTTTCACCTAAAGAATAAATCGTGTATTTTCCTCCAAAAATCGATAATAACAACTATTCTGTGAAAGCATACAGTCATGAATTGGTTCATTATATCCTAATGTAACAGACCTTATTCTATGACGTGAATAAAAGGGCAATTAAAGTTCCCGATTGGAGAACATTAAACGTTTTAGCAGAAACATTTCTTATTGATAAAAGAAAGGATAATGATTTTTTTCAATTAAAATAAAAATATCTTTCTCAAAATAGTAATGGAGGATTTTATACAGATTTTAAAACAATTTGTTATTATGCTTTGTGTTTAATTTTATTAGATTTTTATTTGTGTAACCTGTTGGTTTCTATACTTAGTGTTACTAGTTTGTAAAAAAAAGATTTTCGTAAATTTATCTACACGGAAATTTGAATTATTTTCAGTTACATATTGAAATCGATTTAAACTATACAAACGAATAGAAATACTGTTTTAAATAAAATTTTAACAATTAATTTAAGCGAATATTAATACTAAGCACAGAAAAGATTTGTACTCTTGATTTTTTAATAATAAATTAATTTTAAATGTACAGCTCTGACAAACTGTCCCCTCCTCTAAAGTAAATGTATAATAAATAATAACTGCAAACGCATTAATGAAAGTACTACACAAAATTATATTTTCGAACCAAAATCTTGCATGTCTTACTTTATTAAGCAAATTTAACTATACAATATAAAGCGATGTATTAAAACATAAAACAATGCATGTAGGGAGAAGAACCTAAAGATAAGTATCTGCATGTTTTTAGCTGTATGAAGCTTATGAGTACAGATTCAGTGTAAAATGAGGTAATGAAATAACTATGTATGAAAAAATTAACGCCACTTTAGACATATGTATTATACATGTATTTAAATCAATTATATATTCCATCCATTTTTCATAGCAAACAAAATAATATTTATGCGTAATTGAAAAATTTCTAAAAAAATATTTAATAATCTAGATAGTTTTAATTTCTATTATCAAAAGAAAACGAAAAAGAGAAGTATTTTTATTCGAGTCCATTTTCTAATGAATAAACGGTAGAATTTCCTTAAATAACCGATAATATCTATTGTTTGTAAAATGCATACATTCAAGAATCTGTTCATTATAGCTTAATGAAAAAGACCTTATTCTCTCATGTGATGAAGAGGACAATTAAATTTAACGATTGTAGGACATTAAATATATTAGCTTAAATATGTGTCGTGGATAAAGAAAGGGTAAGTAAGTTTTAAAATTCAAATGGAAATATGGTTTTTAAAACTGTAATTAATGCATTGATTCAGTATGTGAAACTCTTTTTGTTTTATGCTAGCGTGTTTAATTCAACTTAATTAGATTTTTATTTGTTTTATGTTGTGAATTATGTATGTGAATTATTTCTAGTTCGAATAGATTGTGAAATGTGGAATCACATAAATTTATGCATATCATATTTCGTTATACTTCATTATGCTAATTTTACAGTAAAAACGACGGATTAAAACACATACTTTTTTCATGCAGAAAAGAGTATCTAATGATCTGATTATATGCATAGTTTAGCGCCGAATCTTCTAATTACTGAAAACTTACGAAATATATAAAATGGAGTGATGAAATATATATGTGTAAAATAAAAATGTCAATTTAGAATAATTTATTGCGCATATATTTAAATGAATTGTAGATTGTATTTCATTTTTTATCTCAAACAAGATAATATTTACACATAAAGGAGACAAAAAGAATCGTAAATAATTTTATATCATATAAATTATAGAAGGTTTATATTTTCCGCAAAAAATATATCTTTACGCAAGCCCCTTTAATAATGAATAAATGGTTGAATTTCCTCAAAAAATCAACAATAACAACTGTTTGGCGAATGCATGCAGTCAGAAATCGTTTCATTATAACTTAGAGAAAAATTACTGCCACGTGCAAGGGAGTAACACACATCGTAATTTTTACAACGTATTACATCGTAAAAAATTAAATATATTGATAAAAGCATTTCTCATTCATAAACGAAAGAATAATAATTCAGTATGTATATCATTTAAATACGAGGGATTAATACATAATTTTTTCCAGTAACGATAAAAGTATATATCCGCATAAACTTTTTGATTACGGTTTGCAAAAGTGTTTAATTTAAAAAATGCAAAAAACATGTATAAATGGCAATTAGTTATGATGAATATGTTTAAATTATTTATAGATTTCATTTCCTTTTTCTCACAAAGAATATAATACTTACGTGTAAATTAAAAAAATTCGTATTAATGATATATTTTTTAAAGAGTAGATGGTTTGCATTGAGCACTTTCAACAGAATAGAAACCTAAAAATATCATTATGTGATTCCATTCTTTACGGAATATATGGTAAAAATCCGTGAAAAAAATCAATATTTATAATTGCTTGGCTGATGCATATAGTCATGAATCCGTTAATTACAGCTTAATGGCCTTATTCTCTCATATGAATAACAGTGCAATTGTATTTACCAATTCAATGATAAAAGAAAGGCTAATTATTAAGTTCTGTTTGATATTAAAAATATATATATATATTTCTTAAAAGTACAATTAAAAAGTAAATTTAAATTTTTGAAATTGTATTTAATTTTTGCTAGTTTAATGAAATGATAATGCTATAGGATTTATTAAACAATAGAATATTTTTAAACAAAGCAAAATGTTTACCTGTTATATAAAATTTTTATCTTTACAATTGGAACCTAGAGTTGGGGGATCCAGAGACTTCGGCAGAGTAAACTGGGCATGCTACGCATCCTCCGGTCTGAATGGATTTTATATTTTGAAACGAAAAATCGCCGTAGCCCTTCGCGGTGATTATTATTTTAAATATGTCAAAAATCAGTGTTGAATGAATTTATATTTTTTAAAGGAAATCTTTCAAACGAAACTAATGTTGGAGCCCACTGTAGTCACTAGCACATACCCTAAATTTCTTTGATTTTTTATTTCTAAATTTAAATCTATCAAAATAAACGAAGGGACCCTCGTTATATTGATTGCCGATTTAATTTCTGACGTTTAGATACATTAAACTTTCAATTCTAGCCAAACGTATTAAGAAAACCTGAATAATATTAAACGCCTCCGACCACTTCTTTTAAAACTGAAAAAGCTATTGCTCACTAGGGCTGGATTATTTATCAATATATCGGTCAAATACTGATATATTTTTTTAAATATTGCAATAGAGATATTTAAACTCTGACTCAGTCGATATATCCCAGTATTAATAATATTGCTTTACGATCACCACGATTTCAAGCCCTGGAAAACAGTGGCGAATACTCGCTACCAATTTAAGTCCTTCAGCCTTCTTTCATCCTATCCGTCTATTTATTCACTTTCCTGCTTCATTTAAAACAGAAAATCTACTTCCGCTGATTATCTCTTTACCATATCTCAAAGTAAGGAATATCTTAATATATCCGAATACATTCAATATTTGCAAACCACAAATTTTAATGTTAGTTAGAGATAAATACTGAATAACACTTTTGCTACTGAATAGCAGTAATAGTGCGTTCCTTGTTTGGCTTCTGTGATTGGTCCAGACATATTGCGATATCTCTCGGCTTTTGATACCTAATGTCCGATAAGATGTGATTGAATATCCGTTGGTTATTGCATAGTATTGATATGAGAGGTTTCTCGGATTCGGATGGAATTTATAGCTAAGCTTAATATAACTGTCCTAAATTGGGTAGATTCGGTATTTTTTGGTTGCCCCGTTCATAAAAAAGAACTTTAAATACAATGATTTTTACAGTGAATTTCAAAAGGTTATCGAATGTTTAAAATAAAAAGGGTTCCTAACGATAATTAACAAAATATTTCGTTTTGGATTTAACGAGTGGCTAAAAAACATAAATGACGTCCGCATATTCACATTTAAAGCAAAGTAGAGTAAATTAATATCCCTATTTTGCATTATACAAAATACAATTATTTAGTAAATACTATATCAATAACATTGTGCAGAAACATGCAATAATATGAAACTTCTATTGAATTTAAAAACATAAAATAAAATGCTACATGTATTTTCTTAAACTAGTTTTTTATTTTACAAGTTTTCTAGAAAACATGTATCTATAAAAGCAAGAATGAATTTTTTAATAATGTGACTGACCCCAGTATAAAGAAATAAAACAAATATAGTTTATATACAATATGGAGGGTTTTTTATATCTCTTGGAAATTTCTTTTTTACTATTTTGCAGAATAAATTTCCATTTTTTAAAGTTCTCGTAATAATTTCATCTATAAATTTAGTTTTGTTTTCCGTCTTCTAAAGTTTCTCGTTATCAAGCATATTCATTTTTACTCTTTTTTTACTGAAGAAACTTTCTTGGAGATAACATAAATTGTCAAATGTGCTTTCACTTGGAATTCAGCCAAATAACAAAATAATTTATATCATAATCTCAAAACTGTATTTGCTAACTGAAATATGGGAATCATGTTAGGTTATAAAATTTAGATATTAGAAAACCTTGTGTTGAAACAAAAATAGTTCTTTTTTGCTATTATATTTTTACATTATTTAGTTAAAAAGAAATAAATAAAAACAAAGTATATTTTGAAACATTTTAAATCCAGCATTTCAGTGTTTTCATCATAATTTCAAAATTGACACAAAACTTGCAACTTTTGTGATTGTTTTTATTTTTTTTATGATTTTTATAGCTGATAATTATCATATTTAATTGCATAAATTAGTCGAAAAAGTACGGTATTCATATATTTATAATTGATGCTATGTAGAATAATTGGTTCCCTAATATCAACACCATTGTCCCCAAATGCAACAGTTGGCGCCAAATGAGATATTTGAAAAGAAAATTAACATTGTTAATTTAAAATGATCATTTACAAAAACATAACAATTGAAAATTATAAACGTTCAACAGCTATTCTATTAAATCAATACAAATATTAAAAGACAAATAAATACTATACAATAAAATAATAAAATAAGACTCAATTTAGCCTGAAGACATGGGATTTTAAATTTCTCTTATCATTGAAGTAAGCATTTCACTTTTTCATTTAACATATTTCAACATGAACTCTATGAGATAGGTTTGTAAATAATGACGAATAGTGCTACGTTGTCTTTTAATACGTTATTTTCCGATGCCCCATATACAAATAGGGTCTAACCAGTGTTAAAATCAACATAATTATATTTGTGATTTACTGTAAAATCTTTGCAAAGGGCATCTCACAAAATATTTTCAGTATGTATAATTCACTGCCATAAAACAATTTTACTGCACCTTCCTTATCAGGTAACAGACAAATAGAAAAAAATCCTTCTCAAGATCAGTGAAAAATATAACTTAAATCTCAATGAAATATATTTTCAAATCGAGAAATAGAAACTTAAGGTATCCGCATACCTTCGTAGGTGATTTTTTGAAATTTTTGAAATTTTATCTTTATAACAGTTTTTTATGGCATTTAAGTTAAAACTTTGAAAAGTATCTAAACATTCTGGAAATTACATAGAAATATTTTTTAAGTGAAAAATTGTCAAAATTATGTGAAAAATTGGCTATTGTGCCACGTGTATGTATTGTAAAACATGATAACTTAAAATTAAATCGATGAATTCCCATTTTGTAAATTGTATAATAAAGAAAATAACTTTCTCTAGGACATAGACTAGCCGCACTATAATAGCATATCTATCTCAGAATGTATGTCACTTTAAGTGCTAATGTAATGAAAAATCCGTAAAATTTCTTGAAACTTTTTAATTTGTACCAGTGTAAATATAAAACTAAATAATATATCATTATGATTGTAGTCTATTCCCTCAATAAACATTTGTAAAATAAGTACAAAACATTTCAAAACATTTCATGCATACTTTTTTGCTGTAGGATGTTTTGCGTACAGTAAAAATCTGAAAAACTTCATTTTGAGAAAAATAACTTTTAAAGGCAGTTCTAGTTATAAAAATAATTATTATTCTTTAAAGGTTTAATTATATACTCCATGCATTTTCTTGAATATATAATCCAATTTAAATGCTAAATCTCGAAAAAGAAAAATGTAAGCATATATTTCAGCTTACTTCCGGTTTTCAGAACGATATTTCCGGTTGTAAAATTCTTCGGCAAGCTGTAATAGATGTAATTTTAAACGGCTGTAACTCTGGTTCTAATTCAAATACAGACACAATTAAAGCAGAATTCGATAGATTAAAGATCTTATTTTAAAATTATTGCAAAAATGAAAAATCGATATTTCCATCGAAAATGACGTTTATACCTTAATTATTTTGCGTGGTTACGCCGAATTAACAATAACGAATGATTTAAGTTCAATAAGTAGCGAAACTCAATGTTTGGCACGGTTTACAATAAAAATATTTTGCATGGTCAGGGTTGAAATAAGCGACACATTAGCACACATTTTTCCATGATGTGGTATAAAAAAACTAGGCTCTGCCACCAGGCGCCTGAGGGGCACCCGGCGCTTCTTCGACCACCGAACCCAAGACCTGAAGGACTTATAACATGCTCGACCGGATACGGAAAAGTACCGAATAATATGATTTTGCAAATGTGACAATTTCCTAAAATATTTGTTTGCTAACATTTGTAGGAAGATATGAATAGTATGAAATATTCAGTTATTAAAAACAAATAATATGAAACGTAACAAATTATAATTCCATTCTATAGTTCCTTAGGCTTCATGGTTTATTATTTAAGATATTATCTGAAAATGTATATGAATAAAAAAATAAAACTATCAGTTCTTTGAAATTAATATATTTGAAAATAATATTTAAATCGAAAGTAGAATACATTTTGATACACTTGATAAGGTTTCTTATATCATTCCACAGAACAAATTTCAGTTTTAAAAAATGTGCATGAATTAATTGCTACTATAAATTTAATTTTGTTTTATTCTTCTATGATTTCATGTTTTTCATGTTTTTTCTTTGTTTTGCTTTTTTTAACACTGTTGTATTTAGAATATCACGAAACATTAAAATAATTAAACTAAAAATCTGATTAGAGTCTTTAATTGAGAGCATCTACTTGAAGTGTGACAGTTGTATTAGGATATGAAACTTACCTATAAGAAAATATAGCTCTTTTTAACTTTTTTGTGTTTTATTTAGGAACAAAATTACCATAAAAGAAGGAAGATTAATTTAATATAAAAGAAACTAGGGAAGAACATTCGATGACTGCACAAATATGTGATATGTGCTAGCAATGCGATGGCTGAGTGAATTAATTTGTAAACATACATTTTATGTCGTCAAACACACATTCGTAATTTCTGATTTTTAAATGAATATTAATATTCTGTACTAATAATGGAGCAGATTCTCCTATAGTAACCCCTATAGTTTTAAATAATGAAAAAAATCGTGCGTGAAGGTTTCAATTTAACTACTTCAGGCGTAAACTATTCTTTTGTTGTAATGTTGATAACTCATCACATATTAAGAACAAATTTATTTAAAAATAAATAAATAAATAAATGCGCCTTTTAAATATTTTGTTCACCTAAAATCTGAAAGAAATAAAATATTCAAAAATTCTGGTGCAAATTTGATTGAAAGTAAATGGTTTAAATAGTATTCATCACCTTCCAAATGATTAAATTTTTAAGTCTATTACACTTATTATTTGTAATTACTCCTTGAGGACACAATTTGTATAATTTTTTAACGCGACCATGTCAGCCATGTTAGCTATTATTGTACTATATTTGGTGGTCATCGTCCAAACAGTTTAGGAGAAGTAGATCACAAAAAATCCATTGGTGTGGACGCATATAAGCTTTACTGTTCTTTACAAATATGTTGTTTTTACAAATGTAGAATATGCAATGTAATGTAATTAATAATGAACTTACATTTTCATAATACTGCATAGACTATGCTTTTTGTAGAAGAGTTTCCTTTCATTGAATACTCAGTTAAAAAACACATGAATAAAATACTAAAATAATAAAAAAATAATGTAAAAAAAGCTCGATATTTAAAAAATATAATTTAAATGATTTAATAGTTGTTGAACTAGTTCATAATTTCATTATTTCGACACTATTAAGACACTTATTGAAAACAGTAAGGAAATTTCATTATTTTGTCTATAGTGTATATGTTTTGTCCGTAAGGAAAAAATATAGCAATAAGTGTAATAGGAAATAGTCCAAAAAAAACAACAACAAAAAAATATATTATAAATGAGCATTTTGCTCATAACTGAATTTGTAAAAACTCATATAATAGATTAAAATTAATATATTTCTCAGTACTATAAATATTAAATAAATATTATACATATTATAATTTATTTATTATGTTTGTTTTGTTCATTTATAATAAATTATGGATATCAGATGGGCAAATCTATTCATAAAATTGCTTTCTTAATATATGGCATGTCATCTGAAATATATTTTCAGATATTTAAATCTAATAATGTGAGAATGTAAAATAGTACTAGACATTTAAATTTTCAAATAAAACTTTAAGAAAGGATAATGACATGTCAGACGGTGAGTTTTTCAAATCCATTTCCGATTCATTTAAATTTAAAATTAGTGCATTTATAAAGCAAAGAAGATTATTAATGTAGGAAGACTTACAAAATGGTAATCATTCTGAATATGTAATACTACAAAACTTTCTTAAAAGTAATTATCTCATTAAAGTTTAATATTTTAGTAGTATTTTAGTAGGTAACGCTAATAAAATTAAAAATAGATAATAGGACTAATCAGACTATATATAACTAGATGTAGATGCAGAAGTTTGGAATTTTAAACTTAAGAAGTCATATAATACTTCCAGGTATTAGTCGTCTTTGCATAAAAAAAATAATTAAAAACAAGAAAAATATCAGATTTTTCTTCTGTTTCGGAAACTTCTTTTCTTAGAACAGATCTCGCAGACGCATCGGGGTCGGCGCGATTTTTGTCTTGTGTCATTTTGGCGAGAAAATACCGTTTACGGGCACCGTTGTGTCTAGCTTACGAAAACATCATTTTAGTTTTATTTTATTATGAAACAATTTAATTTAATATAAAAACACACAATTTTATAATAAAACACACATTTGTTATACAAACACACACATCTTTTTTATAAACACACAAAAATTATTTTATCACACAATGATTAATTTATTACAAAACTCACAATGTTTAATTTATTATAAAACACAAAATGTTTACTAATTATATATAAAACACATACAATCTGCTCTACCGCGTTGCCGTTCAAATCAAAATCTCGCCAAAATTGCCGGGTTGCCCAGGCATAAAATTGCCATTTTGGCGCAAAAAAGATATCCATGTGCATCTGCGACATTTGTATGATGTAAAAAATTAGAAAATTACTAGCTATATAATAAACCAATAAAGACATACATATTGCGCATTTCCTATATTAATTTTTGCTAATTTTGTGTTGAACAGAATATCTTACTTATTAATTGTTCTTATTGATATTAAATGTTTTCTGACGTTTGATTAAACAACGTTTAATATTTTTTTACAGACGTTTAGTGTTATAGAGGTATCTTTATTCCATAATGTATTCGACACACATTTTTCAAACTGTTTGCTGGCAAAGGCGTTATATGTATATCACATTCATGTCACAACTTTTGAATCCTGTAATTGTTCTTTTCAATTCTCACTTATGAATTGTTCATATTGATATTAAATGCTTGCTAACATTTGATTAAACCACGTTTAATATTTTTACAGACGTTTAGTGTTATAGATTTATCTTTATTCCTTAATGTATTCGACTCTTCTTCTCCAAACTGTTTGCTGGAGAATGCGTTATATTTATACTACATTCACGTCACAACTTTTGAATCCTGTAATTATTCTTTTCAAATGGTTTCAGATAGAGCCTGTTCTTACTTATGAATTGTTCTTATTGATATTAAATGCTTGCTGATGTTTGATTAAACATCGTTTAATATTTTTTTATAGATGTTTAGTGTTATAGATGTATCTTTATTCCATAACGTATTCGACTCTTCTTCTTCAAACTGTTTGCTGGCGAAGGCGCTAACGTATATAACATTCATGTCACAACTTTTGAATACTGTAACTATTCTTTTGAAATGGTTTAAGATAGAGCCTGTTCTTACTTATGAATTGTTCATATTGATATTAAACGCTTGCTGCCGTTTGCTTAAAGAACGTTTAATATTTTTTTTACAGACGTTTATTGTTAGAGATGTATCTTTATTCTATAATGTATTCAACTCTTCTTCTTCAAACATTTTCTGGCGAAAACTTTATATGTATACAACACCCATGTCACAACTTTAGAATCCTGTAATTATTTTTTTCAAATGGTTTCGGATCGAGCATGTTCTTCATAAGCTTCTTCGAAAATCTCTTTTGATTCATTTCTGAATGCTACTCATATAAAATAGAAACTAGCCTTTTTTTTTTTTTTAACAAAAATATAATTTATTCATGAAGTTTTACTTGAATATAGATTATGGTATACATCTAGTTGTTACTTTTCCTCTATTTGTTAAAAATTATTTCTTATAAATATTGCATTGATTGGACGAGCTTATATGTGAATACATTAGACGAATATAATTGCATAAATTGGTTATATGTATTATTTGTATGTAGGTAAAATATATAAATAAAGAATGGATATGTGACACTGAGATAACGAGTACAGTACAAATTATTCAGCAGGAATATAATTTTAAAAATTCTTATTTTTTCTGTTAATATCATTATGGTGCGATAATATATTTTTGATTTTTTATATTATTATTATCATTTATTTCCCTAATAATTGTATATTTACTATTAACTAATTAATGCCGGTTGTTACAAAATCTTGCCATTTAAGTGGCACGAAAGTTTTAAATATTAACACCAGTATCTTAGTAAAAAAAAGTTCATATTATCTAATGAAACTATCAGAGATTTAACCAGTTAAAATAACAGTATGGCAAAACTGGTGTCGACTGGTATCGAAATATTAAAAGAAGTGTAAAATAAGTCGTCGTGAATGGGTTAATAATGATGAAACGAATTTTAAAAAATACCTAATATTTTTTTCATTCCTCATAAAAATTATAATACATTAAAATAATAAATACTTAAATTTATTTATATTAATTTAATTCGATGTGCAAGTCATAAATATTCGAGATGAATGCAATAACCTGCTGTTCCTGAATGTCTATAACAAAAACGTATGGTGAAAGTTATTTATCTATTTTTAAAGTTATTTTCAATCTCCATAAACTGTGATACTTGGTCTTAATATCAACTTTAATTCACTAGAAATTCTCTTAAGAGGATAAGTATGTTTCTAAAGACGAAAAAATACAAGTTTAAAACAAGAAAATTTTATGCTTTTCCTTAAATGTATCCTTAATGAGTTCCAAAAAACTTGTCCCCAAGGATCGATTATTAAAACTAATTAATGAATTCCTTTAGATATACAATAATTTGTTATATGAAAAAGGGGTCGCTATTAATTGAAAAAAGGGCCAAATATATTAACATTTTCACTCATTAAAATTTTAAATAAAATGTTTTTGAATGCATATTGAAATTCTAATTACTAAATATTTAATCATTAGTCATTTAAAGATGTCTTCAAATTTCAAAACGTAGTTTCTGGAATGAAGTGGATAACATATCTTATTGTTTTACTTATTTACTTCTTTTTTTTTAACTTTTATGCAAAAAAGTCACATTTAAAAACATTTTGTGATTTTCCATCTATGAATGCGAACATGCATGTATGTTAATTGATCTAACCTCATTGAATTAATCTACTTCTACAATTCACGTCTATATAAATTTGCCTTAAATTCGTGGACTGCATAAATTATGTGACGTCCTGATAAATTCAATTTGGCAAACATCACACGTAAAAATATAAACCAAACAATGATGTTTTTATAAATTCTTTAAAGGACAACAACAGACAATAAATCAGATATTACGATAAAATTAAATATTAGTAATATTTTGATAAAGAAAAAATAAATTAAATAATATTAATAATTATTTTTTAGAGAGGATATCCACTGCAATATATACAAGTAATAACGTAGAAAAATATTAAATTTCTTATTTTCTACAAATTTATATTGACTGTTTTTAAATTTAAATGTTGAATAAATATTTGGAAAATGTATTATTCAGAAGAAAGTTTATATTTTCTATAATTTATACCTTATAATTTATTTTATGGATAATTATTTGTAAAGATTATACTTTTTTCATAAATTTTGCATTGTCTTATAGCATGTCGTCACTAGCATTTTTCCGTTCCAATAAATGAAAATGTTGAAATTTCTGAAATAAGATAGCCGTATTTATATCTCCCCTTCAAGATTTTCTTAATTTTACTCTTTTTCTTTTTTGGTTTATTTGAAGTCCATAAAATTTTTTTAAAGTCTTTTCTCATACGTTCTTTTTACATGTTCAAACAATATGAGCTGTTTCATAGTGAAATTTGGAATCAAAAATTAATATAAATTAAAATGCCGAACAATATAATAATATACTAAATTATTGTTAATTTACACCTTTTAGCATTTAAAAGAAATATAAAATACCGAAATCAACTCTTTTAAACCCTTCAATGCGCAGCTTTGTACGTAAGCATAGCAAAGTTTGAACTGAATTTCCTGCGTTCTACTTGAAACTTTTCACTATTCAGACTGCCTTGAAACTAGCAAAGTTGCACGTTTAAAGTGGCGAAAGATTTTTTCCAGCAGTCGATGTTATTATCGACAACATCTGGCTTTGTGTGTTTCTGACATAAGACTTGTCAGTTTGCCGCGTAGTGCCGTCTTATGAAGGTTAGACCTGTTTAAAAGTATCTGAATTTCACTGGTATTTATTTCCTGAATTTCACAGAAAATGCACAGAGAATATCATGATATTACCTGAAAACAAATAAACGGATTGAGACGGAAGGTGTAGCGATATTCCGTTACCTGCTGCATATTTATTTTCTGCATGTTTCTGCACAGAAATGAAAAAAACACAACGAAATAATCCTCACTTTTTTTAATGATTTATATCGTGCTGCTGCATTGCAACTGTATTGCTTTTTGTCATCAGGATCACAGACTATATTCTTTGACTGTGACCCGCATGATCTCGTAAAGACAAGTTTGTTGTTTGTTCCCAGTTCACCATAGATTCCATCCAGATCAGAAAAAAGTGTTTGGTTTTTATTTTTTAAATCATACCTTTAAACTATAAGTTTAAAATATAAATGATATACCAACTTTATAACGGAAAGTTATATCTTCTTCAAACAGAGTTTGTCTTTATTTTATCTTCCAAAAGGGAAAATCTACTAACGGAACGGAAAAAATCCGGCAACTTTGCTGCTAGTAATTTTACCTTGGAGTCACGGATTTATTTTTGACAGTGTATTTGTTAAATCCACATTTTGTAATATAAAAAATTCCATTCGTTATCTAGAATATCTAATGAGTGCATCTTCGTATTTAACATACTCTTTTAAAGATTAAAATATAAGTCATACACACTTTCTTTTTTTTTCGTACATGTGCGAGTGCGCAGTATTAGAGCTTGACCATTCATTTGGTATAAGAATACTAAGTACGTGCTTTTTCATTATTTCATTTTTTTTGCTGGTAATATTAAACATTTTTCATGGTGGATTTATTTGAATAATGCGACAAAAGATGACGTAAAGCAATGGCAATTAATAAATGAGACACGCGAGATTATCCATGTGATACTGAAGATGTGTTGCAGTTCAGATGTAGATTCCACAATAAACTACAAGAACATTGAACTGTCAGATAGTGAAAGTGAGCCTGAAACATCTGAACAAACTGCGAATTCAAATAAAAAAGATTCATATATGGCCACAGTTACTATTAGAAGAAGAAAAAAGACGAAGATGAAATTAAAGACGAAATGGGAGTCCAAACAAACCCAATGACTGCATCAGCTATAACATTTGTTGATTTATTGGCTCCACTGGCAAGTGTCCCTGTCATTTGGAATGACATTACTGGGATTGAATTATTAAAACAGACTATGTCTCAGATAACTTAAAAAAATTCACAGAAGTTTCAATTTCAAAATTAATCCCATGCCAACAGACTCTTAAAATCTTGCTCACTATAAACTGTATAAAATTATAATTATTCTGCATTATATGAACCAGAAAAAATTGTGAGTGCCTATGGCTGAACGTTTTTCAATTAAGAAGCAGATGTATACCACTAAGGCAAGGCACCGTACGAAAATATACATGAAGAATAAACCATCATGAGGGAGGGGCGGAAGAAATAAACTTTTGGTGTTACGTGAGGAAATGGTAATTGCTTATAAAATTAGTATTTACAGTGAAACATAATTTGACCTAAAATTTCGATTTGCAATTTGACTGACACCATCGTTATTAAATACTGGACATTGTACCGCAGGATGCGGATTCAAATAGGTCTAATACCAATGAATCAAAAGAAACTCATGACTGAATTGGCCCTAACTTTCATAGAAGTATGTTAGTATAAATAGAAGGAAAACAAGTGTTTACAAACTGTTTTACTCTAGAGACTCGGCGTCGCTGGATTTCTTTGAAGGACCTATGATACCTATAAAGCCATTGAGGACAGGGAGATACTGTGGCTTTTAAAATTTCTTTATTTGAATGTTTGTTTGATTGTTACTTTATAACTTATGAAGTTCCCCTTTTTAATCCTGTGGGAGCATCAATCACCCTTTTCACTGCCACCAACTCCCTATTCTCACTCTTCCAACGCCAGCCACACTCATAGAGGTCTGTATCAACTTTTCTCCAACAGCAGTCGGATTGCAAGCTGTTCAGTGTTCTATTTATCCCATCATGTCCAGCGCACTTCACAGCTGTTCACAGCCTTGTTTTCCTTCTAGTATAATCCAACTTCTTTGCTAACTCTATGCCATTCTGACCTAGAACAGAAGAAACGTGCTAGACTAAGCAATTTCGACCGAATGAAGAGTAATAGATATACACATAAAGGATCTTCTTTGCCTCCAAAGGGTGGATGTATTATTAGATTGATACAGTCACTGACCTGTGTGGAAGGAGAAGATAGCAACATGGAAAGATTCAAACTTCAAAGGTAATACATCTGTAATGTGAGAGTAATGCTGAGTGAAACTTTGTCTGAGTGTACACGCAAACTATTTTCGCCTATTTAATAATGTATAAACTCACTGGGATTCACTCAAATAGCGCTAAAAAATGTTCCATTATTTTAAAATGATTTTTGTTTATTATTATACCTCATAAAATTTGAACGCTTTCATATGTTTTCAATTTAAGTTGTTGTTTTAATGAATGTAACTTGTACGTGCACTTTGGATAAATGCTGGATTGCAGATTATTTGGATAATGAAATTGTTTATTATATTCATAAAATTTGAACTCTTCCATTTGTTTTCAATTAAATTGTTGTTTTAATGAATGTAACTTGTACGTACACTTTGAAAAAATGCAAAAGTTACCAAAAAGTACTTTTATTAAAAAAACTATGGATAACATATATATATATGTTTTAGTATCTTTCTTATATTCTTTTAGCATTCCTATCTACATAAGTAATTGTTAGAATTCAGTAAAAAAATAGTGCATAGAAGGGTAAACATAAATATAAATGCTATCACGGCGTTTAATAAAATGATTGATAACGTGATAAATACAGTATTTCTCGGTAACATTTTGCTGCTTTACCAAGTAGAAAATTACACTGTTTCCTTGAATTCGTTTATTGTTTTCTTTAAAACTTACCGTTATAAATTTAATTCTGATTTTTTTACATAAAACTACGTCATTAAACATAGTTTTTATAGTTTAATATCAAGTCGTCTGTACATAAAAAGAAGTTTTACTTGCACTTTTCTGTTGGGATTGTGCCAAATGTTAAAAATGTAGAAATATAATAACGTAACATGAAATTCCAGATGGTTTAATAAATCTCATATGCATGAAATATCCCTACAAATTCATTTAACAAACTTTATTCCCATATTTAAATAAACAAATGTATTTGGAACTTAAAATTTCAAGTTTTATGTGTAAAATCAATCAGACACATGAACCGAAATAACATTGGAATATACGAATGTTTAGAAAAGTTAATATATTGTTCATTATGATTTTTTTCTCTACAACGTAAGTAAAGGGATACAAAAAAAATGTTTTGTTTGTTAAAAAATAATAAAAAAAAATCTTTAGAAGTTTTTTTTCTAAAAGAAGAGAAATGAGTAATATAAAAACATAGTTCACAAAAAATCAAACGACCAAATCTGCCATTCCAGTAAAGTAAATAAAAATTGCATCCTAATAAAGAGAACATAGAATGTGGTATCGAGGAATATGTTATTAAGGTGTAAAAAAATAGCCTTATTTCAAAATAAAGGTATTTTTGTAAAAATAGAAAAAAATTGTATCATTTTTAAATGTTATTACATGCTAGCACAACATTGCCATTTGAAGTAAATATGTACTTCCATACATTCAATAAAGAAAGATAATATTCTTATTATAAACACGTTGTGTATAAATCAAATAAATTATTAAAGTATGATATAGAAATCCCATCTGTAATCTTGGTATGTTTAACTTCGATAACAATATTTCAGTCGTTATACGATCACAGCACAGAATAAATGTGTCTCAAAGATAAACAACATTTCTAAATTTCAAGTTAGTCAAACTAGGCTCTTTTGCATTAAACGCTTATTTCAACTACCATTAATCATTTCCGAATCGGCCTTGTTTAAAAGTTTTCGCTTGATATAATGGATCTGTGTTACGCGTTGAAGTAACATCATTTCAGTATTTTAAAGATATATTCGAGCTTATATGGATGCAGCCTTTTACTGTCAGATTACACTAAAACTCCAGAAATTAATCATTAAGCACGAATGAACCCCTTTTCGAAATGTAGTGTACAGGAACAATGAAGAGTGAGTATATTACACTTCGTAAGGGAATATTTCTAATAAAGCCAAAACTTTTAGGGAAAGATTCTTTATTTGGAAACTTGGAATGTGACACTTCAAATTATTCAAATAAACTGTGAAGAAATTGGGATTTATTTAAAAAATTACTATTGATCTATCCGCTTTACATTTTATTCAATTGTACTACAAGAGTTTCCATCGCAGTAAAAATAAACTTTTTTAACTTGATAAAAAATAGAGAACACCCAGAAAAAGGAATTAATTAAAACTACAAAACATGTTTTGTTGAATACATTTTGGTTGTTTTAGCAAATTTCAAGTAAAATTGAACCATTTTACTCCAATTAACAAAACATTTTTTGCTGACGATACAATAATTTTGTTTGGAATTGCAAAAAAAAAAAAAAAAAAAAAATTGCACAATATATTGCAAAACAAAACCACAAATATATACAATATATACAAAAATATTGCAAAACAAAACTTTTTGTTTAAATATAGGTCAATGGAAATTTTGTTTGAATCAACAATTTTTTTTTTTTTTGCAATTTCAAAATAAATTTTTGTATCGTCAGCAAAAAATGTTTTGTTAATTCAAGTAAAATGGTTCAATTTTACTTGAATTTTGCTAAAACAACCAAAATGAACTCAACAAAACATTTTTTGTAGTTTTAATCAATTTCTTTTTGTGAGTGAATGAATGTTAAGCTAAGTCAGTAAAAACCTCTATTGAACCTTATACTTGCTCAATCATACATCAAAATATTCTAATAAAGTATGAAAAAATAAGATTTATTCAAAAAGTAACGTATTTTCATTAAAATGGCATCCGTTGCATTATGTTTACTTTTATTGATTTGTACAACAAGACTATGGTTTCCAGAGAAAATGAAATCTTTATTAAATTAATATAGATATATATATTTCTAAATCTTATCCTATTTTGTAAAGCTTTTGAAATAAATAAATATATAAAATTATGTGTAATTTGGAAATCACATCTGATATATTGACATATTTAATTTAGATGGCTATATTTCACTCATTATATGGTAACATTTCAGAATAGATAGGTTACGAAGGTAGAATAAATCTAAAGTTAAAATAAGATTGTTAAACAGTAAACAGTTATTTTAACATTTATTGTTTATTAATTCGTCGAGCGGAACTAGCCTTTTTTAAAAGTTTCATTTACTATAATAGATCCATGTAACTGTATCGTTACTATATTTCAAAGAAATATCCCAGCTAACAAAATCAAAATATTTTGCTGCAGGATTGTACCAGAGTCTCGTGAATTTAAAAATTAAGTACAACTGAAACGCTTTACGAAATGTTGTTCACAAGGAAAATTGTTAAAATTAATGTTAAGCTGCGTCAGGAGAATCCTATATTAAAGTTTACACATTTGAGGGAAAAAAGAAAGATGATTTATGCTGAAGCGCAGATTGTGACAGAGTGTCAGAAGTTATCCTGACATTTGTGCAACAATTTAAAAACCTTCAGCAAAAATATATTTTTGTACAATTTTTTAATATTTATATGATAGTAAATGTATATTTTATGTAATGACCGGATTTCAGATTAAGTATATACGAAAAATGGTGCTAGTTAAAATAGACCGAGTTAAATATGTTTGCACTAAATACTTATTTAAACATTAATAATTAATACGGAATCGTGCAAACTGGACTTCTTATAAAGTTTGTACATCATATAATGTTTCATCGGTACAGTTAAAACGAAATGATTTAGAATTTTAAAAATCAGTTCAAGATATCATATGCAGGCCTTGATATCCGCGGTTGATATTTTGCACATCTTCATCTGCAAACATATGCAAATACCGAAGTTCATGTTTCCGATATTTTTTTTTCTTGCACCAGTTATGACGTCATACTTTTCTTTCGCATTTTTCTCAAAAACTATGGGTCGTAGAAATGTAGTTATTTGGGCAATTTTTACGTGCTCCAAACGAAGAATCTGGCTGTGCAGAGTTTGGGTGATCTTGATGGGACACCCTTACATTTAATATAAACGACCATGTTTCTGTCTTTATACTATCACATTTCACAATAAATATGCTGCGAAAAAAAATCAAAAATAGAAGGCTTATTTGAGTAACTAGCCGGTCGTTCCCGAGTAGGGCCCATATACATAGTGCAACTTATCACTCTGACTTCGCTTGGGGCCCAAAAAGTGCATTTTACATGCAACCAGAAAAATATAAATAAAATACTTTAAATTAAAAATATACGTAAATAACTAATAAGAAAAAAAGCACTTAAATAAAAATTTAGTGACATAAATATTTTTTTATGAGCCCCTGACAAAATACTACTGGTCCGTACCCGTGATTACCTAGGGGTGGGGCCCAAGTAGTACTTTGTATCTGGGCTTCACTCAGAAGCGACTGGCTAGTATATAATAAAAAAATCAGCGATAGTTATCTTTTCCTTCTAATCTTCCACAATCGGGTTCACAGCCTATGTTGCCCATGAACTCGCTAGCTCTAAAATCGCTGAAATATATGATTAACTACTTTTTTTGTAGATTTGTAAAGCGGAGTTTCACATTCTTACTTAAAACTGCTGCTAAGATATGGCATAATTACTTAAAATTTTCCACACACAGTGTGAACCCCATGTGGATTACTATCTAAAATTGCTGAAATACAAATTTAACTATTTTCTAGTACCTTTGTTATCCTAAATTTAACGCTCCTACTTATTACTAAGATATCGCAAAATAACATAAGAAATTCGACCCCCATTTAACCCTCATTAGGAGCTGAATTTCTAAAATCGCGGAAATACATGTTTCACTATTTTTTAGTAGATTTGTTATCCTGACTCTGTGATTTCAAGCTCATAACTAAAAATGCTGCTGAGATATGGCAAACATTCAAAATGCCCTAAAATTTTCGACTCCCATTTAGCCCCCTTAATGGGTGAATTTCTAAAATCGCTGAAATATATATTTAATTATTTTTTATAGCAGATTTGTTATCCTAAATTTCACGCTCTTATCCAAAACTACTGGTGAGATATGGTGAAAAGGTGAAATAACCGAAAATTATCGACCCCCCCCCATTTAACCCCCTTAGTAGTTGAATTTCCAAAATCGCCTAAAATACATGTTTAACTATTCTTTAGTAGATTTGTTATCCCGAAATTCACGCTCCTAACTATAACTTCTACTGAGATATGGCAAAATGGCGTAAAACATTCGACCCCCATTTAGTGTCTGAACTTATAAAATCGCTGAAATACGTGTTTAACTTTATTTTTTGTAGATTTATTATCCTGAGTTTCGTGATTCTACCTATAATTTCTACTGAGATATTGCAATGTAACCTAAAATATTTGACCTCCTATTTAACCCTCCCCTTAGTTGCTGAATTTCTAAAATTGCTGAAATAGATGTGTATCTATATTTTTGTAGATTTGTTATCCTGAATTCCGAGCTCCAACTGAAAATGCTGCTGAGATATAGCGAACAGGCAAAATGACGTAAAACTTTCGTCCCCCATTTAACCCCCTTAATGGATGAATTTCTAAAATCGCTGAAATATGTATTTAATTATTTTTTATTAGATTTGTTATCCTGAATTTCCCGTTCCTATCTAAATCTTTTGCTGATATATAGTGAAAACGCGAAATGACTAAAAACTTTCGACCCCCATATAACCCCCTTAGTGGTTGAATTTTTAAAATCTCTGAAATATGTGTTTAACTAACTTTTAGTACATTTTTTATCTTGATTTTCACGCTTTTAATTAAAACTGTTCTTGAGATATGGAAAAAGGCAAAATCCCCTAAAACTTTAGACACCCCCCCCCCATTTAAACCCCTTAGTGGGTGAATTTCTAAAAACGCTGAAATACGTGTTTAATTATTTTTATAGTAGATTTGTTATCTTGAACTTAACGCACTTACCTAAAACTGCTGATGAGATATGGTGAAAATGTGAAATCGCCGAAAATTTTTGACCCCTTATTTAACCCACTTAGTGGTTGGATTTCTAAAATTGCCTGAAATACATGCTTAACTATTCTTTAGCAGAATCGTTATCCCAAATTTCAAGCTCCTATTTAAAACTCCTGCTGAGATATGTCGAAAAGACGAAATTATCTAAAACGTTCAACCCCCCATTTTCCCCCTTAGACTGTGAATTTTCAAAAATCCATTCTCAGTACGCGCCTACATTGTGTAAAGAACATGTCTTCAAATTTCATTGTTCTAGGACAAACGGTTGAGGCTCGGATGATTATGATAAAATCAAGCTACTATTTTATAGGTATAAATATAAGTCTTCAATCTCGTTTATTATTATTTTAAATTAAATTCTTATTTTAACATTCATTAATCATTAATTCACCATGCATTTCGGCCTTGTTTTAAAAATTTTCAGTTTACATAATGGATGTATCTAACTGTTAAAGAAACATTGTTACTGTTTTTAAATGATAAATTCTAACTACTAAAGTCACAGATGTTTACTCTTTTGTTGTATCAGAACTCAAGAAAATAATAATTATGTAAGAATGAAACACTTTTCGAAAACTATTGCACTCGGATAAAGAAGAAAATGAATTTTACTTTGCGTCTGGCAAAATCTGTATTAAGCATAAACATTTGAGGTAAATACGGTTGAAATAGAAATGCACAATATGTGATAATGTGTTTCAGACGTTTCAATGAACATCGGTGCAACAATTTAAAAACCATAAGAAAAAAATGATTGAATGATTTTTATATCCCCGAAAATAATTATATTTTATGTGACTTCAAGATTTTAGAGTAAATATGTGCACAAAAAGATAGATTATAGAGTTAAATTAGGCAGGATTAAACTTTTCTATATTCAAACCTCTTTTCAACTTCTTTAATAATTACGTAATCTAAAAGTCTGTAATTGATGTAACAGCTCATCGTTATAGTTAAAACAAAGTATTTTTATTTATTTTTGATTAAAGATCAGTTCAAGCTATCTTACTTGCAGTATTGTACTGCGAAATTGTAACACAACTCGAGAAATTAGTCATTGTGTACAAATCAACCACTTGTTAAAAGTAGTGCACAGGAACAATGGGGAAAGAGAATGTTTCGCAGCGTAGAGTAAATCCTCTACTAAACTGCAAACTTTTCAGGAAAATAAGCTTTATTCAAGTGTTCAGAATGTGACAGGGTTTTTTAGAAGTTTACATTGAAATCTGTATATTAAATTAAATATCATAATCCAAGAATTTTTAGTAGCTATTTTACTATATTTATATATATATATATATATATATATATATATATATATATAATGTCTATTTATGTCACAATGGTATGTATTTACGTTTTAATTTTTATTCAAATGTTGTACTGCATTTTGCTTTGATGTAGAAATATTTTTTTAGTAAATTAATAAATACATATATCGCTTTATACTTTAACACACTTAATAATTTATTCTATAACGCAACAAATAAAATTTTATGAAAAACGTTGCGTATGATATAGAAATAATGTTTGATATCCCATTATATTTAATTTGGACGACCACATTACAGTCATTATATCATCACGTTACATAAATGTTTTGCGGAAAAAAATAATTAAAAAGTTAAAGAGAACCGATTTAAAATATTTTACACTAAGCCCTTATTTTAACATTTATTATTCATTGCTCCATCGTGCGAAACGGCATAGTTTAAATTTACACTCTCTATAATGACTCATTTCTACTTTTAAACTAACATAGTAACTGTATTTTAAAGATAAATTCAAACTATCATGGTTAGAACTTTTATTATTGGATTATATCAGAATTATAGAAATGAATAGTTGAAAACGAATTAATGCATTTTTGCACAAGTTCATATACAAGAGCAATAGAAAGAAAAGCTTTGCTGCTTAAGGGAAAACCTACAATTGAAATATTAGAATTAAAAGATAATTTAATTTATCCTGAAGTTTTGAATGTGGCGTTATGATACTCTATTTTAGTAACTGAGTTTATGATCCTTCAGTACCTTCTATTCTAAAAGCGTAAAGACTCGTTACAAGAATATCTCACACACATTGATGCCTTCATTACTTTTTATCGACGCCAAACATGGCTGAAAACCCTGTTACTGAACTTTAATAAACATTCCTTTAAAAAGCCAGAATTCATATATTCTTTATGCTAAAAAATTAATTTTGAATGGAATGTAAAATTTTTATTTTTAAATGAAAACGACGTTTATTTCTGAATACTATCACATTTTCACACTAAAAATATTTATTAATTATTTAAAAATGAGGGATAGCTGTAAATATATTTTTATTTTTCATTCCTATTTTAAGATGTCTCGAAACAAAATTTAGAAAAAAGCTATTATGAGTAAAAGGTATGAATAATGGTGTATTCAAAAAAATTAAATTGAAATTAGAGTTCTAATTTAACCAAAAGAAATTTGGTCTCACTTTTCTCATTCTAATCTATCATTGTAGAATATTTAAAAGGAATTAATTCAGGCTTTTTGATGATTTTTACTTCAGTAAGCTTGAAATCGCTGACCACAGTTGAGAAAATCAGTTATATTTGTCGCAAACAAACCCAGTTTGTCTTCTCTAGTAAAGGTTCATTTAGAAGATAAAAAATATAGTCTAAAAAATTCGAACTGAAAATATTAAATAACTATTCCCAGTGAACGATCTTAAGTTCAAAACTCTCAATTCAAAACTTCATCATGAAAGTTATACTAATTTAAGAAAGTACAAAAGTATGTTATTAAAAAAACAGATTAAAACGCATAAAATTTACACATAAACGAAAAGAAAACGAAAAAAAAAAAACGAAAGTATTTGCATATGATTAGAGCTTTGTTTTTCTGATATCAGCTTTAAAAATGTATAATATCTGATAATGAAATAAATATTTATAAATTAAAAGACGACAATTTTCAATTATTTATTATGCATATAGTTAAATAAATTACACATTTCATTTCTTTTTACGACAAACAAGATAATACTTATAGATCAATGGGAGAAAATATAAAATTATGTTATAACTTTCAAATGGGTGGCGGCTTACATCATGAGCAAAAGTATAAAAACCTAACGTTATCTTTACGGGAGCCCATTTCCTAATGAATAAATGGTGGAATTCCCCCAAAAAGTCGATAATAACAATTGTTCGGTGAAAGCATACAGTCATGAATCGGTTCATTATAGCTTAATGAAAAAAGCCATATTCACTCACGTGAATAAAAGGGTAATTAAATTTAATGATAGGAGGGCATTAAATGTTACAGCAGAAATATTTCTCATTGATAAAATAAAGGATAATGTTTATGGTTTATTTAAGTATTGAAATAACAAGATGGAAATTGTACGTCAAACGTGACAAATGAGGTGCGTTCGTACTATAGATAGTTATATAAATATTCAGATCTTCATGATTTTTAATTCTGTGAAATGAATTATATCGTCTGCAGATTAATTGCTGTAATAAAATAAGTATCTCGGTCGCTTGACGATAAAACCTTGGAAGCTCCTATAAGAAGAAAGCACCGATTTTTCTTTTAAAAAATTCAAATTTCTTAATAGATATTTTAATTAATATCGTTTAAAGTTTTGATTCAATTTTTATAAAATTTGAAATGTCTCGACAAATTTCTGCAAAGATAATATATCTTAAATTTCAATCCATTCTTTTGGGTAGTTTTTGCGTTGTTATATGAGGACGGACGGACAGACAGACGGACGAACCAGACGACGACAATAGGTGCTACGTATTTATATAATTACGAACGCACCTAAAAAAGGATTTCTGAAAAGAGTAATCAATGATATGATTCAGAATTTATTTGAAAATCTTTATGTTTTGTTTTCTTATTAGATTTTTATTTGTTTAATGTTATACAAAATGTTGGTTTCATGGCATAGAATGACTTGTATACGAACCAATCGGATTTGGCAAACCCAAATCTCATACATGTTAGTGCTTCAAGGAGCTTACTTTTTTTCACTTCGTGTTTTGAAAATAAACCACGGGGAGGAGGGTAAAAAAATTCGTAATGAAGACTAATCAACGAGTAACATATCAGAAAATGTGAAAAAAATGCATATTACAAATATGCAAATTAAACCTAGATTGGACAATTCTGTTACATTCAGTATGATTGTTTTTTTCAAGTGTTTCCCCACCCGTTTTGAAAATCGAACAAAATTCGCTATTACAGCACCACCTTCAGACCTATTTTCTCTAAAATTTTATCAAACCACTTGCCTATTACATTACATATAAATATAAAATTTTGTCTAAAATTTCCCATAAATTCTTCTCTTAAACTTACAAAATCCAGAAAATCAAATATAAATCCCTATCACACCGTCCTATACGGGGGAATATAATCATTTTCAATTGAAATGATATGTCTATAGTCAAAAACATATGTAAAAGCTTTGGTTTACTTCTTTTCATAACTTCATACACTTTTCGATGATACAAAAAATAAAATAAAAAGGACCCAAATTTTCTATTAAATTGTCACTTTCAGGGTGATTTTCTCCGAAATTTTAGACAAACCTTGGCCTATGACATTACATATAAATATAACATTTCGTCAAAAATTATTTATAAACTCTTCACTTAAGCTGCAAAAATCGAGAAAATCCCAGAAAATCATTATCACAGCACTTGATGATGAAATTTGTATATGTATGAAATTTAGTTCAATTCTATCTATAATTTCATACGGTTTCCAATGATACAAAAAAACAGAAAATTGATCAAAAACTGCTATAACAGCACCTGATTCCAAGGTAATATCCCCAATTTTAATTGAGACCTGACGGTCACAGTAAGAAACATACATATGAAGTTTGGTTCAATTCTATGCTTACACCCTAACAACGGTATTTTCAAATCTGAGCAAAAAAAGGCGGAAAGGAGCAGAAAGGCACAGCAGCGGTAGAAAGGCGCAGTCCCGTCAGCCCCGCAGCGTTTTCGTCTGCCTTGCTGTTCGGCCCCAAAATTTTCCTTGCTGGTACAACTTAGCTATTTGCAAAAAAATAAAAAAAATAAAAATAAATAAATAAAAATTAATTTCAGTGGTTTTAATTGTCTTCCCTCAAATTCCTATCCCTTTTGCAAGCTAAGCTGAGTACTAAAGATTCGGCACTAAATTGTCCAGCCCCATTCCAACTATCATGACGAGTATGTGACGTGCGGCAACAGATCTCAGAATACTAAAACCTAGGAGTGATCAACCCAGTAAAATCCGAACTTTATTGGTCAGCCGACCTGGGTACTTGTCATTGTGGATCGCCCCATGAGGCGATCAAGCGAATTTCGCCCCACTCTCCAGGCACTCAAACCCGTCAAACTGGGTCAAATCCCGGTAGGTAGGGGCCTGGTCAGCGGTCTCCGAGCAAAAAAATACTCAAATCTGAGTATGTCGCTTAGTGAAAATGGCTCCGAATCAAAATGACTCAAGTTTGAAACATGTATATACTCATTTCTGAAAACATGCACACACTCAAGAATAAAACATCATGTGCTCATATTTCAGTTTGTCCATGTTTCAAAAATGAGTATAAACTGACTTATATGTGCCTCATTTTTGAGTATTTCCATGTTTCAAAAATGAGTTTGAACTGATTCTAAGCATGTTTGAGTATGTCCATGTTTTAAAAATGAGTATGAACTGACCTCTATGTGCTCAGTTTAGAATATGTCCATTTTTCAATATTCTGAGTATTTCGGGTATTTCAGAAATGAAAGTATTGGGTCATCATATTTGAAACAAAAAAATTCATAACAAAATGAAAACATCGATTTACTCAGATTTGAAAGTATAATTTTTCTCAGTGTAACTGCGTATATTTCCCTATTATACAATAAGGAAAATGACACAAAAGTCGCTATCACAATGTCGTCTTCCGACATAATATTTCCAGTTTCAACTTAGACCTGCTGATCATAGCCAAATATATATATATATTATGTTTGGTATACACAACTTCTTACATTTTTACATGATACAAAGAGGACACACGGATACACAGACACACAGACATTTTGTAAAACATTTTTTATAAACGTGTTTTTCGGGATCTTTGTTCCTTAAACGTATAAATCTGTCGAAAGGCAAAAAATATTTCAATTCCAATACTTTCGTCTATTATAGATAGAAGAAAGTAAAAATGGGTTTCTGTAAATTTAATTTGGATTTTTGAAATATCTACAGTTACCATCTCGACGTCCAAGTAAAATTGTTATTAAATTAAACAATTTAAAAAACACAAATATATAGAATTACTTTTATAAAAATAGTTTTCATTGTCCACGATCAAGATAATCAAAAAATAAAATATCTTTACGCGAGTACGGCGAGTACATTTTCTAATGAATAAACGGTGAAATTTCCTGTAGTAACCTGTAATAACTATTGTTTTGCAAATGCATGCTTTCATGAATAAGTTCATTAGAGCTTAATGAAAACCTAAATCTCTCAAGTGAATATGAGGGCAATTAAATTTAACGATCGTAGGGCATTAAACATATTAGCAGAAATATTCGTCGTTGTAACAAAAGGATAATGAGTAATTATTTTTTTTAACTCAAAATAAAAAGTTGTTTTTTTAAATTTATCAATTTGGATTTTTTAAATATCTACAGTTACCATCTGGACCTCCAAGCCGAATTCTTATTAAATTAAACAACTTAAAAACCAAATACATAGAAATACTTTTATAAAACTAGTTTTTATTGTCAACGATCAAGTTAATGAAAAAATAAAATATCTTGACGCGAGTACATTTTCTAATGAATAAACGGTAAAATGTCCTGAAATAACCATTAATAACTATTGTTTTGCAATTGTATACATTCATGAATAAGTTCATTAGAGCTTAATGAAAACCTAAATCTCTCAAGTGAATAAGAGAGCAATTAAATTTAACGATCGTAGGGCATTAAACATATTAGCAGAAATATTCGTCGTTCTAAAGAAAGGATAACTATTAAGTATTTTTTGAAACTCAAATAAAAAACTTGTTTTTAAAACTTTAATTAATGCATTGTTTCAGAATCTGAAACTCTTTTTAACACTTTCCAACCTAGTTGAAAAGTGTTTATGACTTCGGTTTGTCTGGCCGTATAGCCATCTGCCGCCTGTCCGTGCTCTAACTCCCGTAAATATGCTCGGATTGCCTTGCCATTTTTATTTTTTATTGTCGTTATCTATAGCATGTTCCCTATTTTAACTGAAGTGTGTAGCACTTTTAGTTTTTTTACAGGGATACTCAAAAGAATTCCGTTACAGGACGGTCTATGGGGAAAAATCATTTGCTATTTATTATAATGATGTTACACAATTTCAAACACATTGTAATTGATATATATCACGAAAGTACATTACAAGAAGCTTAATATGGAATAGGGTGTGCATAGCACTTATAGTTACTTTACACAGACAGTCAAAAGAATTCCGTTACATTACGTCTATGGAGAAAAATCGTTTGCGGTTTAATTAAATATTATTTCACTATTTTAAACGCATTGAAATTTATATATATCACTATGGTGCATTACTAGAGGCTTACTACAGAATATTGTGTATATAGCAGTCATCGTTCATTTACAGGGACACACAAAAGAATTTTCTACTGTCTGTTAACAATAATTCCTGGAAGTGCATTTTAAGTTGCTGAACGCGATTTTAAATTTAACTCACTTTTTGTCTATTACTTGTTGTGTATAAATTCTGTAGATCATATACAGGGCAGCACAAAAGTTCGCGAACACATTTCCGTTTATTGACAGAAATTCCAGAAGGAGACTTTTAAACTGTGCTACGCGTTTCCTAACTAAACTAAAATTTAGCATCCTATGTAGTATATATACAAATCTATAGATCATATACAGGGATGAATAAAAATATTCGGATATTTTTCCGAATATTGTATATGTTGAAAATACATGTTGGAAATTCCTGAAATTACGTTTTTTAATGTTATGCGTTTTCCAAATTGTTTACTTAGATGTTATATTTCAGCTTATTAAACGGTAATGATTTGTAAAATTATTTTAGTAGCGTTGGAAAGTGTTACATAAACTATGCTTGACGCATGATTTTTCGTTCTTGTTTCATTTATGCTATCTTGTTTATTTGTTCCATCTTGTGAACTATGTTAGTTTCTAGTTTGACTGGATTGTGAAAAATAGAATAGCGTAAATTCATTCATGACATATTTCATTAATCTTCATTATGCAAATTTTACAATTAAAAACGACGGGTTAAAACACATATTTTTTCATGCACAAAGTATCTAATGATCACAGAATATGCATATTTTTTCTGTATGATGTTTCTGTTTACTATAAACTTTACAAAATATATAAAACTATTGTGTATAAAATAAAGTCAAATTATAATTATTTATGATGCATATATTTAAATTAATTGTAAATTTTATTTCTTTTTATCTCAAACAATATAATATGTATAGATAACTGAAAACAATTATCGTAAATAATTTTATCTCTTTAAAATTATAGGGGAATTATATTGTCCGAACACAAGAGAATAAAAACATATAGGTAAATTAACTCGAGCTTCTTTCATAATGAATAAATGGTTGACTTTCATGAAAAAATCGATAGTAAAAATTTTTTGTCATATGCATGCGGTCAAAAATTGGTTCCTTATATCCCTCTCACGTGAAAAACAGCGTAAATAAACTTTACGATCGTAGGACATTAAGTATATTTGTAAAGGCATTTGTCATTGATAGAAAATGAATAGTGATTCAGTATAGAAAGTACACCGTTAAAAAGAGGGATAACATAAACATATAGCTTTTTCAGGCACAACAAAATAACCTAATGATAATATTATATGTTTATATGTATAAACCATTCGATTACAATTACAAAAAATGTGTAAAATGAGATAATGATATAAATATGTATAAACGACAATTTAGATTTAGTTATGACGATATGTTGAAATAAATTATAAATTTCATTTATTTTTTCTAACGAAAAATATTACGCATAAATTGAAAAACAAAATCGTAGTCAATAGTATATTTCTAAATTGATTGATGGTTTGTATTAACCACTTACAAGAGAATATTAAACATAAAAGTGTCATTGTGTGAAACCATTTTTTAATGAATACATAGTGGAATTTTATCAAAAGATTAATAATAACAATTGTTTCGAGGTTGGATACGTTAATAAGTCCGTTTGTTACAGCTGAATGAAAAAGAACATATTCTTTCACATGAATGAGAAGGCAATTAAATTAAACAATTGTGCGACATCAAAACAATTATCAGAAACATTTATCATTGTTAAGAGAAAGGATAATGATTAAGTGTTTTTTTAGATATTCAAAGATTATAATGCTTTTTAAACGTACAATTCATAACTTAAAAATTTGGAAATTGTATTAGATCTTCATTTGTTTTATGAACTAGTAATCTTAGAGAACAATTAGTGCACAGAGAAATTATATAGCTGTTATAAAAAGAATTTATTCATTTCACTCATATAATTGAAATAAATTTTAGTTTATATAATAATTCTTAAGTAAAAAATATCTATGTCCGCAGTTTTGGTGGTGTCTAGTTTATTATACAAACGGTACAAAGTAATATGTTGAATGTAAAGTAATTAGCAAATTTTGTGGAATTTAAGTATTGCAACAAAAATGCAATCGTCTCATAACAAGTTATAAGAAAGAAAATAAAATTACACTTGTTTTACATAACGTTTCCTTCAAGTAACAGCACTCTGATAGGTAAATTCGATTTTTTTCTCCTTAACCATGTTTAGAGCTTCAGCTGACGTACAGCGTCATAAATAATATGAATGGTCTATTTTAGCGAGGGTTTTGAAGAGTGTCCTATTACAGATTTCTTATGATAAAATAAAACTTTCATATGGCTTTTCTCAAAAGAGTGATCGAGGTCTTTTAAAAACTCCCTATTTCAAGACAACTATAATTAGAACACTTTAAACACGTTTTCAATACTCAGTTAAGTAAAGTGTTGAATTAATGCAGTAGCTTTTATGATCATTGAATTTTGAAACGAAATAAAGTATAAGTATTTACGAACACGCATATTTCGTCAACTTCAATTCGACTAAAATTGTTTGCGTAATAATGCGGATCTGTTGCAATATATATATATATATATATATATATATATGCATATATTCTATATATTCCGACGTATAATGCTGTCTTTTGAAACAAGAAAACTGATGAAAAAAATATGATCATATTAATTAAGTTTCTAAATTAATGAACATTTTATTTAAAAAAATTATTTAAAAAAAATTGAAATTAGATCACATGAAAAGAAACAGTTATTATACTTTACAGTATTCTTTACACAGAAAAAACGATTTAGTTGAAAGAACAAAAATATAGTTGTGCCAACCAAATTTTTTGATCACTATAGCTCCATCTAAATGTTTGGTTGGAGGTACCAAATCATTTGGTTAGCTTTATTTAGTTGTCGTAACCAAATAATTTGGTTCTTACAACCAAATCTATTTGGTTAACCACATGAATTTGGTTGAAAGAACCAAATCAATTTTGTTCTTTTAACCAAATCTATTTGGTTAATCGGTATTTAACCAAATGAATTTGGTTGTAAGAACCAAATCAATTTGGTTTTTTTAACCAAATCCATTTGGTTAATAGTTATAATAACCAAATGGATTTGGTTGAAATAACCAAATCAGTTTGGTTCTTGTAACCAAATCCATTTGGTTAATAGTTATAATAACCAAATGGATTTGGTTGAAATAACCAAATCAGTTTGGTTCTTGAAACCAAATCCATTTGGTTACGATAACTGTTAACCAAACCGATTTGGTTCTTGTAACCAAATTATTTGGTTACAACAACAAAATAAAGCTAACCAAATAATTTGGTCTCTCCAACCAAACATTTGGATGGAGCTGTAGTGACAAAAAAATTTGGTTGACACAACTATGTTTTTGTTGTTACAACTAAAGTTTTTTCAGTGTAGGAAAATTTGGAAAAAACTTCATGCTCGAAAAACTTTGCAAGCTGAATGAGGATTTCCATTTCCTAAACAGCGACTATATTAACTATTATTCCAGATAGAATATGGCTACAAAATGAAACAGTGATCATTAATTAAATGAAACAAAATTTATATTTATACTTTATGACATGAAATTAAAGCTTTTAATTGCAAAAAAAAAAAGGACATTAATATTTGCGTGGCATTGTTTTTAAATTATTTTCTTAAGAAAAGATTCCACTTTGTAAGGCCAAAAATGTATGCTTTTTAACAATTTTTTCTCGCCGAAGAATGAAAAAAAAAAAAAAAAAGACAGATATTTCCTTCCAAAATACTCATATTTTGTCTATTTTGTGTTTAAAAAATATAAACTTGTTGTGGTCTTTTCGCGGTGCTGGACTCTGACTTAACTTCATGTACCTGTTTTTATGGATGCTGAAATTTTCATACACAGTTGAAATTTTACCTTCTTTTCACAAGATCAATAGTTGTACATATAGAATTTTTTGTATTTTCACTACTTTAGGTTTTATACATTTTAATAATACAATTTTAGACTTAAACCCATATTCTGAATTATTATTCTTACCAATACATTTATTTTGAAATTAAAAATAAATAAAAAAATTTAATTTCCCTATAAGATTATTTTTTTTGAAAACTATGCAAGTAAATGTATAATTTTTCTTTTATGTTATTACATTCTTATTTATATTAAAGCTAAAACATGCCCCAGTTCAGAATTTGTTTCCAGCTAATATTCCAAAATGAAATTTACACTTCGTCAATAAATAAACGAAACAAAAATTTAAGATATGTATTTCACCCCTTCAGCACCATATTCAATTTAGTGATAGTATCCTGAGAATAGATTTATTAAATTTCATCAATAGTTTATGTCATTTTTAAATACACGTGAAATATTCAATTACATGTAATATGATATAAAGATTTATTTATATAATGCAAACAGAAATAAGGCTTGAAGTTTCAATGTTCATCACAGCGAGAATCTTTTTTTACATGTAACGCCATCTATGCTGTGTGAAAACAATCATTGCTGTAAAGCCCAGGGTTCGTAAATATCATATTTTCAAAAATATAAAAATTATCCGATATTTTCAAAATAGTCAACTTACTGCAGATAACAAATATTTTCAAGCATAATATAGATCAGAAACTAAAATATATTGCGCTTAACATGAAAACAAACAATGTACTAAAAATGCTTTTTTTTTTTCCTTTTCTTTTATTGTTCACTTTGAACAAAATTGAAGATCAACTAATCAACAAAACAGAAACAATTTGCTTTATACACTTATTTATAAAACAAAAAATTAAACCACAAGTTTTTTTTTTTTTATTAAAAAAATTAAACATAAATGTAATTTTTTTTTTAATTCCCTAACATGTTGAACAATTTAAGCTCAACAACACCAAAAAAAGAAAGTGCTTATTTTCTAATGAAGCTGTATAGAACTGATTATTTAAGTTAGACCGTTTGTATTTCTATATCTGTCCTGAATTAGTTATGTGTCATATAATCTACATTTAAAGTAAAAACTTCAAACAAAGCTTGTATAAAATTTTTGTTTTTTTTCTTTAGCTAGGAAAGTCACTGCCAGAGAAAAATGTTCTTTATCTACAGTCAATATCAGTTGATAATTTCATTTACACTTGTTTTGACTTAAAATATCTCACACAGTGATATTTATTTTGAAAAAAAATATCAAATATTGAAAATTACAAACATCTTGATATTTTGAAAATAAATATAAAAATATCGAATATCTTGATATTTTGAAAAAAAATATCGGATATATATATCAACGAACCCTGTGGAAGCCTGTACAAAACAAACCACAATAGCAATTAGTGACGTAAAAAAACAGATGCTTAAAACATTGCAGTCTGGACTTAAAGTGAGGATGTACGCAGGTACATCCTGTTATTTCAAATAGAAGAGTTCATGATGTACGCAGGTACATCATGATGTTTAAAGGGTAATTTAAAAAAGGGCAGTAGCAAGCAGTGAAATCTGTATCTTATTATTTCTGCCAAGCAGGTAATACAAAGGTAATTGCTTTTAATAAATTTCAAAATACACTTTACTTCCCATATATATATATTAAAATACTGTTTCTGCTAGGCTTACTTTAACAACAGGGCTGCCAAAGATAACTTATTTTTATTCGGTATTTTCAAACAACAATAAACTACAATGAAAAATCCTTTGTCAAAAGTAGTAGAAAAAGCAAACAAAAGTCGCCAATGGCAGCCCCGCATTAACTGAATTAAAAATTATAACAGACACAATAAAATATTAACACAATTCAGTTGGTTTGCGGTATATGCCGCTCCATTTATTGAAAGTACAAATGATATATTAGAAGTATATATCAGATTAATATTTATGAATACAATCATATAGCATTTCTCTCAAACAATTTCAGATGGTTGCTGCACACCGTCTGCCCTATTTAAAAAATAGATTCCTTCTTGCACGAATGAGGATCATAAAAAATAAATGCAGAGTTCTCAAGTGCTAGACTTCAGGCTGAATCAAGATTCCAAGTTAGGTAAAATAGAACTGCTCCAAGCATCTGTTCAATTTCTCCACCTGTTTTAATAATGGAAGGGTGAAAATTTTAAGATATAAAATTGTCACACATAACACAGTTTTACTTAAATATTGAGAAATATAATGAACAAAATCAAATTTCACACAACAAAAACAGTCAAAATTATATATAGGATTACCAACAGGTGACAGTGGACAATTTTTTACATTAATAAACTGCTATGAAGCATTTACATAGTAAAAACTGAAAATAAACACTCCACTCCCTATGCTACAAAGGAAGAAAAAGATCTACAGAAACTTCTTACTCTAGTTACAAGAAAGGATTAAAAAGAAGAGAAAAAGAATTTCAATAATTGTTAAGGATGAAATGCATTTTACAGTGCTTATGAAGAGCTAACTTTTTTCCTTGCAGGGATCGATGCAGGTTTTTTTTCTTGGGGCCCATTTTATGAAAAATAAAGGTTATTTTTGTGAAATTTGTTATATTTTTGTGAAAAATAATACTTTGTAACAAAAGTTGAAATCCACTTACTCAAATTCAAAATTTGAAAAAAGCATGATAAAAACTTTTTGCTCAGGTTTTATTTTATTAAAAGGAATTTTGTGAAAGGTGATATTTTATAAAATTTATTTTTGTGAAGGGTCCCATTTAATCAAATTAATTTTAGTGAAGGGACGCATTTTATTAAATTAATTTTTGTGAAGGGTCCGGTTTTATTAAATAGATTTTTGTGAAGGGGAACTAAATCGGCCCCAAACTTTGCCTGAATCGACCGTTGTCGCCTTGTCCTGACAGCACAATTTCAAATCATTTTCTAATCCAAAACCTTTTCATGAATTTTCTTCAGAAATTTTAAATTTCCCTGACTTTCTCATGAATGGTAAATTTCACTGACATTTCCAGTTCTTAAAAATTTTCTTGACTTTTCTAGATTATCCAGGTGGTTAGCAGGGCTGGATGATATCAGAAATTTAATATCGCAATATATCAACGAATTAATATTGATATTGGTGATATATCGCGATAACTACCTTAAAGTGTATGGGAATAGAAAAATTGTTAATTTCCATAGATAAATGATATGGTAGCAGCAATTTAAGTACAAACATGTGTAGAAAGCAACGAATCAATTCTGTATACCTATTTGCTCACACAGCATCCTTTAAATATTATAGTTTCATATTTATACAAAACAGAAATATTTTAGGAAAAAAAATGCGTTGTTCGATATCTATTTGGGCTTATACCATTGATTGGATAGTGTTTTTTTTTAAATAGTATGTTGCCTATTCTTCCTATTTTATGCACTATTTTCACCATTGCCTCTTTATAACTGAGGATATTAAGAAAAAGAAACTAAAATAAAAGTTCTTAAATTTAGGACGTTGCTCATTTTAATATGATTAAAATAAGTAAAAAGCAACAGCAAAAACTGAAATTGGTTTATTACCATATGTAATGCTATTATATTTGTGAATAACAAGCTTTCAATGGATGACAGATGCAGCAGAAATTTTGTTTTTCAATCTTTCTCTAAGGTATCAATGCATTCTTAATAGAATTTCTTAATAGATTTTTTTCTTTTTTAGTTCATTTTAAGCTGAAATAACAATACAACATATATTAAATTCACTGGGATTCATGCTCTCACTACCAATAAAACACAGAGGGAAGCAGGAATGAGTCTCTTGGCCGATATTCAGCGTACGCACTATTAGACGTTAATAGCTAGGAAGCCCCGCTCAAAGATAACCAATCACAGTGAAAAAGTGGCGAGGCTTCCCTTCACGAACGTGGCGAAATGCAAAATTTTATCCGCACTGTGATTGGTTGCTCGCGAACCGAGCTTCCCAGCTGCTAAGCTCTAGTAATATTATCGACTACACAATAACTCGTACATATTTGAACGCTTATTTATTCGTCATGACTTATCAATATGTGTGAACTATTGCAATATGTCTAGTCTAGAGGAAAGCAACGACGGTATTGAAACACAGATGATAGGTTCAGTACGAAACGGAGAGTGGTAAATGCGGTTGGGTGGAAATAAAAAGTAAAGCAAAGAATGTATGGGGATATATTGAGATAACAACGAAAAAGAGATAATCGTTGGAAGGGATAGCCGGCTTTGAATAAATGCGTGGGGAGAAAGGATTATTTAGATATTAGTACAGTAGACTTCCGATTATCCGCCATTCGATCAACCGCCACCTTCGGTTAACCGCCACCCCCCCCCCCCTTTCCATTTTTTTTCAATCTGAAACGAACAACAAAAACACGCATGTTCAGTGAACCCGAGTGAGGCGGCGCTATTCCGAGAAAAATGCTTGTGTGACGTCAGCTAAACTGCAGCCACCGCCCCCTGAATTCTAGAGCTTTTAAGAATATTAACATGAAAGCACTGCCTGTCAATTATTACAGTAAAAAAAGTTCCCGGATGACGCAAGATATTTTTAAGAAGTGTTTTTTTTATATCTTTGTTCCCGGAGTTAAAGCACATTTAAAAAAAAGTAATCCTCAGAAAGCAATCTTGTTGCTTGATAATGCAGGAGCACATCCGGAAAATTTAGAATCTACTGACGGTAACATCAAGTGCTTATTTCTTCCACCTAATACAACATCACTGATACAACCAATGGACCAAAGTGTCTTTGAATCGATGAAAAAACGTTATCGGAAAGCTTTAATTCAAAAGCTGCTACTCGCTGATAATGAATCAAATGTCTTCGTTTTTTGGAAATCATACACTATCAAAGATGCCATATACAACTTGGCTGATGCCTGGAATGATTTATCTGAACAGATTTTCCAGAGAAGCTGGAGAAAATTGTGGCCCAACACTATTGATACACCGGAAGATGCTACCAATACTACCAGCACAGAAGATGTACCTGATGATGATACAGAGATACTGACCTTGGTATCAAACGTACCATGTTTAAAAGATATTTCTGCAGATGAAATGAAAAACTGGCATAATTGTGATAGCAATGATATTGGTTATGAAGAATTTATGGATGACGAAATTATCCAAAATATTTTGAATCCAGGGAAACCTGAAGCGGATGAATCGGAAAATGATGACCCAGGAGTCAGTCATGCAGAAGTGGAGACAATACTCTCGAAGTGCATTAATTGGTTTGAGATGCAAGATGAAGCCGATGCAACTCAAGTACTTTTATTACGTAAAATTCGCAATCTTGCTGCTGTAAAAGGACAAGCAAACTGCAAACAAACATGTAAAACGAATTATTTTCGATGAAAACAGGTAATTTATTTACTGTGTAAAATTTTAAATTACTCTCATAAATTTATTTGTTATTATTAATTGTGTTTTCTATTCATGAAATACACAGCTACTAAAAAAACACGCGTTTAAATATTGTTATTTATAAATGAGCAAATAGAAATGTGATTTTAATAATGGTCTTTCGATTATCCGTCTATTTCGATTATCCGCCACCCGGTCGGTCCCGTGAGTGATGGATAATCGGAAGTTTACTGTACAGGATTTTCGGTGCTTTTTCTAGGATTTCGAGGTTGCGCTGCGGGAAAAAAATGATACTGGCATATATCGGTAGAGTCAGAACTTAGCTATCGTTATTGGGATATATTGTCAAATTCGAAGCTTTGCTATCGTTATTGCGATAATTAAAAAATATCAATATTTGACCGATTTAATGATAAATAATCCAGCCCTAGTGGTTAGACACCCTGTAAGAACTTTGTTAAGAAATAAAACAACACATTTAAAATGCCTTGTGTAAAAGATTTGTACGTTCAACATGTAACCAATGAAGTGTAAAAACAAATGTAGAATTCAGACAATGCTATAGATAACATAGTCGACTCCATAGTAATTAATCTCAACTTAAATAGTAGTGATATTAGTAATGGGCAATTCTGGAAAAATCGAGTATCGATAAACATCTATCTCTATATACCTAAAATAACAGATGTCTGCCTGCCTGCCCGCGGATAGCACCGTAATTATAACACCTATGACTCTGAAATTTTTGTCATGTGTAGATGCGGTCACTAGAAAGTGCACCTCGTAGCAGGATTTTTAAATTTCAATTTAGATTTTTTTTTAAATTATTAAAACGTGCATATGAAATTCCGGGTTTGAGGCTTTTTACAGCTCTCTGCCAATCCGCAGCAAGGAAGCAATAAGTTCGTGCCAACGAAGCAGCCAGCCAATGAGAGCAGCAGTAAATACAGGATATAGCGACAGCATTTCCTTCCTTACCAGAGTTTGGCTAGCACGGAGCTTTTGTAGAAACAAATTGTACAGTTTATTTTATATATTTATTTATTTCTCATTACTATCTGTTATGAATATAGGTTCACGTAAATTATTTTCAAATGTATTTTTTCGTATACGTAGTCGCCCCCATATATTATGAGATATATATATATCTTGCAATTTATTGAAAGTTTTTATAGCGCTAGGCATATCATTTCAAAGCTGAGGCCTACTTCAGTGATGCGAAAATTTTAAGTATTTATTGCTAAAAGATGTATGTTTTATAGATTGCTGTAAGATGCATGTTTTATGAAGAGTTTCATATGAAATTAAAGCATTCAGTAAATAATAATTAAAGTCTTTATTTAAATTCTTGGGTGAATTTTTTATTTACTGAATGTTTTCACTAAATGTCTCTAACTTTTGAGTAATTTTTTATTGTTATTTACAATCTCGCTTCCTATTACTGTTTTTGACTACATATTTAGTCAGTTTGTTTCATAATCGAATGATTTTCTTGAACTTTACTGAATGTTTTCATTTTATAAGAAGTAAATTGCTGAAAGATGCATGTTTTAGGAAGAGTTTCATATGAAATTAAAACATTCAGTAAATAATAAAGTCTTTATTTAAAATCTTGAGTGATTTTTTTATTTACTGAATGTTTCACTAAATTTGAGTAATTTTTTATTGTTATTTACAATCTTGCTTCCTATTACTGTTTTTGACTACATATTTAGTCAGTATGTTTCATAATCAAATGATTTTCTTGAACTTTACTTTCTATAAAATGAAAACATTCAGTAAATTGCTGTAAGATGCATGTTTTATTAAGCGTTTCATATGAAATTAAAGCATTCAGTAAATAATAATTAAAGTCTTTATTTAAATTCTTGGGTGAATTTCTTATTTACTGAATGTTTTCACTAAAATGTCACTAAATTTGAGTAATTATTTATTGTTATTTACAATCTTACTTCCTAGTACTGTTTTTGACTACATTTTTAGTCAGTCTGTTTCATTTAAAAAAGTCTTATTTTTTGTATAAACATACCTAGTCTATTATTCTCAGATCTTAATTCTAGACAAATAATGTAAAAAAGGTATTTATGTAGTTAGCTACATAAGCATGTTGTATATATTTTTTCTGTTAACGTATTTTAAAAATTAAAATAGATCTGAAATTAATATCTGAAGTTTATTCAAAATAATACAAATTAAAATATTTTTATTTAGTTCATAAATTACTTGTTTACTATAACTCATTATATATTTTTTCAAATAAATATTCAGTGACATAAATGTACTTACTGGCTACTAAAAAATTGTTCTCAGTAGCCAGTAACTGGCGAATCAAAAAAACAACCTTGGCTACTAAGCAAAATTCCTTATTTTCATCTCACTTTTTTTCAGTCAGCACTAAAGTAAAATGTGATTATAACTGTAAAAAACTTGTGGTGCACAGGAAGAAAATATATTCCCAAACTCCAAAGAAACATATTTAGAAACAAACTAACTGATCCTTACAATTCACCAAAATTAGGACTTTACATTTTAAAGTCAACCTACATTTGTCATGCAATAGAAAAAATGAATGTCATTTCAAACATTGGATGCGGATTTAAAATTTCAATGCATAGAACCTAGTTCAATCAAAGAAAGTACTGAGGATTCTGGTTTTGGCTTTATTTAGTTTGTATTTTGGTTAAAACAGCTCTGTTCAGAAATTGATATCGACAAAGCCCCACACTAAATATGCATTGCTGATGCAAGTAATTAAAATTGAGTGCACATCAGATTTTGCAAAATTTTCTGATTTTTTTTAAAAAGAGCATAAGTTTCTGAAATTTTTAAAAGTTATAACAGTTGCTCTTGTGCTGCATGTCACAAGGGTACCTTGTGAAAGAAGCTTCGGCTAAGCTTTGGTATTCACCTGCTGTCAGCCTTCTTGTTTTTTAAATCAAAAATTTCAACTTTTATTGTTGTATATAAATAAATTAGCCAATAAATTTAAATTACGTGTTTATAATAAGTACATATGGTTGAAAATTATTTTGGAAATGAGAAACAAAACAAATATGTTTTGATTTAAAATACACTGCGAGTGAACACCAAAGCTGTTCTGAAGCTTCAGTACCGAAATTTGAATACACTCTAAATTCAGACATTCATTTAACAACCCAATTGTTAAGTGTCCATAACATTTGGTGAGAAAAATAGATGTATACATAAAGCTGACTTTCTTCCATTTTTAAAAATAAACATTTTGCATAATTATTCTGAGTTGTCAATGTAAAATTTTTCAATAATATTTTGTCATTATTAATGAAATTCATAAATTGAACATAAAATAATAATGGGGTTTACAGATACTTTTTTCTCCTCCCTCCCAAACATTTCAACTCCCCTCCATTTATAAATGTTGGGAGGGAGACCTCCCTCTTAGGAAAAATTGAATTTCAAGCCCTGTAAATAAAAAACATTTTTTATAACCTACAGTTTTTTTAAGACTGTTTAAAAATTCATCGCCCGGCCAGAAAATTTACTAGCCACCAATGAGTAAAGTGGTGTAATTCCCTGCTCCTGGTAGAGGTCTGAGTACTCAATATATACTTGGTACCTGGCCAATTTGCCAAGTATTCTACATTTGTCCCAAATATGACTATGTACTCGCTTGTCTAATACTGAGTAGTAGTAAAAATAACTTTGTTATAAAATAAGCCTTGTTAGACAAACAGAAAAAAATATACTCAAAATATTGCAAGTACAGTCAACTCCCTCTAATCCGCACAGCTTGGGACCAAACGTTGTGCTGATTATAGAATTTTGCGGATTATAGGTCATTGCTTCGTTTACACTTTTTTCTCCTGTAACTTTACAGTAAATTAATTATTAATGTATAAATTAGTTGGTAAAAAAGAAAGATATTGTAAAAGATTGGATTATTTAATTAAAAATCCCATTATGTTTAAGGAAAAATGTCTTTAAATTTTATTTTACAATTTCTTTTGTTTATTTTTACAATTTTCAAACAAAGTAATAATTGTCATTTGTTTGAGAACTTTTGACTTTTGGTCTAGTATTTTTTCTTGGAGTCTTTGTATAGTCATTGTTTCTTGTTCTGAGACAAAACTCTTTTCTGAAGAAAATCCAGATATTTATAACCCATATCCAAGACCTGCTCAAGAGTTACTTTTTCACCTTCATCATCATACTCTGTGCCAGAATTATCCTATTTTCAGTAGAGTTTCATGTTCAGTAGAGACATAGTAGTATTCATAATGTCATTTGTGAAATTCTCTTTATTGCAGCTTCATCTTAGGAGGATATCCATCCAATTACATTTTCTCCATTCAAGAAATCCAGCACAACACTTAGTGAATTTTTTAGTTTTAGTTCTGTATTAGTGATTTTTTCTGCAGATTTCTGTTTAGCACTAACCAAACTGAGGCCAACTAAGTCAACATCATCACCATTACTGTCTATAACTAAAGATGCTGGCCACAAATTTTGCTTTGAACCTACTAAAGTGTTTTTGTATACAGAGACTCATGCATCAGCCAAGAGAAATATGCAGCCCTTAATTGTAAATTGTCTTCTATACTCCTCCATATTAGCAGATAAATCAGAAGTTATAATTTTGTGCATAAATTCCATTTTGTATTGGCATTTCATGCTACGAATAATTCCCTGATCCATTGGCTGAGTAAGAGAATTTGTATTCGGGGGTAAAAGTAATGTAGATAACATTGCCTTTTTGTAATAATTTTGGATGTCTAACACAATTGTCTAAGAGCAATAATATTTTACAGTTTACAGGTAAACAGACCTTTGTACTACAATGCGTATAGGCTTCATTTACAAAATGATTTTCAAATCATTCTATGAAAATTTGCTGGGTGAAACCACGCTTTTTGATTGTTACAACATGTAATAGGCAAGAAAAAAAGTCTCCTGATTTTTTACTTTTTTTTTCCAATGTGAAAAATAAGTTTAACTTCATTGAAATACAAAAATTTAGGGGGGAGGGGACGGTCTACTGATAATCAATCAAATTGCTGCCATTCCAGAATTTCTCTCGCACAGTTAATTGTAACCAAATTTTCATTGTTTACATCTGAAACAGTGTGCGGATTATAGGCGTTTGCGGATTATAGAGTTGACTGTATACTGTCCACCCAAATGTTTTATAAGAATTTATTCAAACATAAATATTTATATAATATACACAATAACTCACAAAAACTATTACGGGATACATAAATAATAAAATAATAATAATAAAAGCAAAAATTTTACTATTTTGGTATTAATTCTGTTCTCACGGCTTCATAAAAAGGGGCAAAAATTTTATATATTCAGCATTATTAATTGTACAATTTTGGGTCCTGCAAACCCAAAAAACCACATATTGAAATCTAAGAAGAAAACAAAATGGATACTTACTATTTTGGATCCTGCTGACTTGGTAAAGAAAATACAAAAAATTGGAATTTGAGTTATTTTGTGTCCTCTTTCCCCAGATGCAAACAATTCTGATCTAAGGGAAGAAAAATAAAGATAAAAGTATTTTGAAAACAATTCGGGTTCTGCAAAGAAATGGTGAAAATTTTATATTTTCGGCATTAATTTTATAATTTAAGGGGTTTTTTTTGTTTGGGGTGGGGGTGGGGGGGGGGTCAAATCTTTTGAAAATCAAAAAGGGGAAAGGTAACGGAAATTTCACTATTGCATCATTATTTCAGGTACTGTTTGTGTGTATGTTGGGGAGAGGGGAGGGTGGGTGTTCCGTGCACATGAGAAGGAGGGGCAGAAAAGTTACAATTTTGGCATTACTCCTGGTCCAAACAAACTGTTTTTTAATTTTAAAATATTTAATAAATGAGCATTTTTAAAGAACTAGAAGCATATTGCATTTAAATTAAAATGACTAAAAGGAAAATTTTAATTGTAAACAGAAATCGCGTCTTAAAAAATTGCTCCTATGAGCGAAGGCCAAATTCGAAATGACGCTATTAGTAACTAAGTTCTAGGTATTCTAGGACATTCCAAATGATTCTCCTCTTTCCTTCCAATCAAACAGGTGAAAACAGATGGAACAGAGCATGCACGAAAACAGAACACTTGATGATAAATTTTGATTGGACGAAGAGAAATATCAACCGGAGGAAGTACGAGTGTTGCAAGATAAAAAGTGCTGTTGTGCACGCACTAGCAAGGAAAAAAAAAACACGCCATGCAGTGGTAAACACTCCGATTTACACCAAAAGTTTCTTTTTGTTTTAAGCATCATTAAAAAAGACAGAAGAAAATATATATACAGTAGACTCCCTCAAATCTGCAGATGCCAAAAATATACACATTGTTTCAGATGTAAACAATAAAACTTGCAATTAAGATGGGAACAGATCAGGGCTGGGTTTCTGCCATGCCAGTGGCAGAAAGTGGTTATAACCTGCAGAAACTGGCATAAACACATTTCGTGACATAATCTGAGACTATTTTAGTAAAATATTAAATTCGTTAAATACATTTTATTCAGGATAAATAACAAATAAAATACTCTGGGTAGTTTTAATTTAAAATAAATTTGTATTAGAAAAAATGAGTAATGTAACAGATAATCTTTTTTTTATAATATGGATGTGTAATTTTATATGTAAACAATTATTAGAGTATTTAAAATCTGAGTTTAAAATTCAAAATAGAAAACTATATCCAATACTTATTTCAAATTAAACACTGAAAAGAAAAGAAAAATAATCAATACTCACTCAAAATACTTTGTTGTAATTTAACATAATAATTTAATAATAGCTGTAAAAAATCTCTCATAGAGATGTTATACAGCTCCAAATCAAAAAATTAGAATAATTAATTACATTTGTATATTTGGAATTGCATTTAGCTTTATTTCACTGTAGTACAATTGAAAAAGAACAGCGGTGGATGTTTTAACACATTTGCATGTTATTAAAGAAAATTAAAACTGTAAAATATTAAATTTTGAGTGAATATTTTATTTTTGTAAAATTATTTTCATTATTCAAAATATTAGAATAATACTAAAGTAGGTGGTTCAAAAAATTAGAATACTTATGAATTTTCCTGATTGGTTCAATTCACAAGATATCAAATCCGCGTAAATTTATTATTAATCCTCTTAGTATTATCTAAAACTTTTATATTGACAGGTTTTTTATAGGACCAACCGTTATAGCAAAAAAAAAAATTAAAAACAAAAAAAATCCCTGCCGGCTCCGCCTGCAAACAAGTTATTTTTCAAAGTAGGCGGTTCCAACTCCCGCATCTTTTCGAAACTGATACATAAAATCAAGGGACATAAAATGTCGGTCAAGTTCATTAATGGGCAAAATTAAACCAGGGGGGGGGGGCTTTTTGTGAAATCAGAAAAAAACCCCATAATTTCTTAATTATGATACGTATCGAATCCGTTTAAAGTTATTATTACTTCTAGGAACAGGGCCAAAAACTTATGTATGACAGATTTTTGATATAATTAAAAACTAGATGGAACCCGTCAAAATTTGACGGCAAAAAACTTGATAGTACCATAAATATAAAATTCATAGCTGCTTTAAAATGTTTGAAACTTTTGCAGAATAATTCAAATAAATAAAAAACCCACTTAGAATTAAAGCTAGGTTAAGAACAGCAATTGGCTAAGTTTCACTGGCACATGCACTCGCAGAATTTCTTTCATCTGACACATTTAGCGCTGTTGTGCAAGTAAATGGTAAGTGCCCCCTTGGGGAGGGGGAAATGGCGGGATGGACCAAGGAGATGCATAACATGAATAAGCAGTCAAAGACCTTTCAAACGATATGTAACATGAGGGGTGTGTGATAAATTAAAAAAAGTACCCCCTTGGGGGGAGGGGGGTAAAGTAGGGGATGGACACGGAACATGCATAATATGATTAAGTGGTCACAGACCTTTCCAACGATATGTAACATGAGGGTTGTGTGCTAAATTTAGAAAAGTACCTCTTTGGGGGGGGGGCAAAATGGGGAGATGGACATTGGAGATGCATAATATGATTAAGCGGTCACAGACCTTTCCAACAATATATGACATGAGGGGTGTCAACAAAATTTAGAAAATTGACCCTTTGGGGGGGGGGAATTGGAGAGATGGACACCGGAGATGCATAATATGATTAAGCGGTCACAGACCTTTCAAACGATATATGACATGAGGGTTGTCTGCAAAATTTAGAAAAGTACCCCCTTGGGGGAGGGGGGGGCAAAGTGGGAGATGGACATTGGAGATGCATAATATGATTAAGCGGTCACAGATCTTTCCAACAATATATGACATGAGGGGTGTCAACAAAATTTAGAAAAGTGCCCCCCTTAAGGGGGGGAAGTGGCGGGATGGACCCCCCAGATGCATAACATGAATAAGCAGTCAAAGACCTTTCCAACAATATGTAACATGAAGGGTTTGTGCAAAATTTACAAAAGTACCCCCTTGGGGGGGGCAAAGTGGGGGAATGGACACCGAAGATGCATAATATGATTAAACGGTCACAGACCTTTTTAACGATATATAACATGAGCGGTATGTACAAAATTTAGAAAAGTGCCCCAATTGGTGGTGGGGGGGGGCACACAGATGCATAACATGAAAAGGCAGTCGCAGGCCTTTCGAACGATATATCATATGAGTGTTGTCAGCAAAGAAAAGTCTCCGCCCTGTGTGGGCAAAACATACTCCCCCCGCCGCCATAATTACTGATGCGGACTGATTTTTTAAATTCGTTCGCACCCCTCTTCTCCCGCAAAATGTTGTGAATTTTAAAAACTCCCCTTCCAAATTTTTTTATACCAAAAGCGCTTATGTCCATCGTCTGCACGCAGTTTTGTGCTTACAGACGTCAGACACACCAACACACACACAGACAGACGTTTACCGACATTAATAGTATAGATGATACTCAGTGCCTACACATTTCACCCTTTATAATTCAGTCAATGAGTTGACTGTTGTTCATTTCCAGAAACGAAACAATAATTCTTTAGGATGAATTTTGTTTGTTTGATACACCGTGGCAGAATGCCTGCAATACAGCGACAGGCGTCACAAACTTTTTAGGGCACCTGCAGACTAAAAACATATAATCAATCTTCGTGGGAAAAAAATCCTAGATTTCGTCAAATGATCACGGGAAAAACACTAATTTCATCAAAGGATCATGTAAAACGTGAATTTTGTTAAAAGGCCACAGAAAAACTCGATTTATGCAAAAGATGAGCAAATTTTGTCAAAGAATCGCAAAACAGGAAATTTCACCAAAAGATAGCGTTTTCTTGCCAAATTTCATCTAAAAATTGCGGAATAAAATGTATTTTATCAAAAAATCGCTGGAAAACGCAAATTTCGTTAAAGTATCGCGAGAAAATGTGAATTTCTTCAAAGATCTCTGAAAAAACGCGAATTTCATCGAAGGATTGCTGAAAATTCATGAATCTTATCAAAAGGCAGCAGAGAAAATGTGATTATTATCAAAGGATTGCGAAAAAAGAAAATTTCGTCTAAGGATCACAGAAAAACGCAAATTTCGTAAAAGAATCGTGGAAAATAACGCAAATTTCGTGAAAAAAAAAATCGCAGAAAAAACACAAATTTCGTCAAATTATCGCTGAAAAAAAACACTAATTACGTCATAGGATAGCTGAAAAAAATGTGAATCTCGACAAAAAAAAGATACAGAAAAAAATGCGAATTTCATTAAAGAATCACGAAAAAAAATGCGAATTTTGTTAAAGGATTGTGCAAAGAATGTGAATTTTTTGAAAGGTTCATGTGAAAAATGAAACTGTCTTTATTAAAAACAGCACACACACAAACATCTATACAAACCTCAATACACACAAACATATTATAGGCAGGGCTTGAAATTCAATTTTTCCAAGGAGGGGAGTCTCCCTACCAACATTTTTAAATGGAGGGGAGTTGTAATGTTTGGGAGGGAGAAAAAAAAATCTTTAAACCCCACTATTATTTTACGTGCTATTTAAAGAATTACATTAATGCAGACATGACAGAATACCATTGAAAAAATTAAGTCAACTGAGAATGATTATGTAAAATGTTTATTTTTATTATAAAAAAGGGAAGAAAGTTAAGTTTTATATATGCAGTGTATTTTTCAAGTTCCATTAAATGTGTTAGGGACCCTTAACAATTAGGTTGTTAAATAAATTTCTGACTTTAGATTTTACTTTATTGAGATTCACCGATCGATCGTGGAAAAGACGCAAAGTTCATCGATCTGTCGCGGAAAAAACGCTAAGTTCGTCGATCAGTCGGGGGAAAAAAGCAAATTTCGTCGATCGATTGCAGAATAAACACAAAGTTCGTCGATCTGTCTCCAAAAAACGCAAGGTTCGTCGATCAGTCGCTTAAAAAACGCAATGTTCGTCTATCTGTCGCAGAAAAAACGCAAAGTTTGTTGATCAGTCGCGGAAAAAAATGCAACGTTCGTTGATCTGTCACGGAAAAAACGCAAAGTTCGTCGATCAGTTGCAGAAAAAAGCTAATTTCGTCAATCGATTGCGGAATAAATGCAAAGTTCGTCGATCAGTCAGGGAAAAAAAAATTTCGTCGATCGATTGCGGAATAAACGCAAAGTTCGTCGATATGTCCCCAAAAAACGCAAGGTTCGTCGATCAGTCGCTTAAAAAACGCAATGTTCGTCAATCTGTCGCAGAAAAAACGCAAAGTTCGTTGATCTGTCACGGAAAAAACCACAAAGTTCGTCGATCAGTCGCGGAAAAAACACAAAGTTCGTCAATCGGTTGCAGGAAAAAAAAAATCACGAAATTTATCGTTCGGTTGCAGGTAAATTAAATAATGCAAATTTCTCCGAAAATGCTGAAATTTTTTGGGCGGGATTTCAAAATTTTTGGCGCGAATCCCGCCCTGAAAGGTATAGTTTTAATCTGAAATAGTATACTGAACTAACTTTTGAAAAATCGGGTTAACCCAAATCCAACTTGCAGAAATCTACACTCAGTCTGAAATCGACTCGAACCATAAAGACAGTTAACCCAACTTGCAACAAAAATAATTATTGCCGAGAGAGCATTTACCCTCTCTCCCTGTGCTGAAACCTTTCAGAAAATTTTCTGATTTTTCTTTTCTCAGAAATGCTGTAGTCATTTTGTCCCCCAATTTTGCCCTTTACAATTCAGCCAATGAGTGGAGGGGCCAAAGGAGCGTTCCTTATCACAAACGAAAGATGAGATACGTTCGTTTGATGTCGTTGTTGAAAACTTATGGATTTCTATTATTAAAGTAATTTTTTCATTTTACCGTATTTATTTTCTTTTTGTGTTGTATGTATTTTGCTACTTTGAATTTTTTTAAACTAACCCTTTTTTTTTAGAGAGTGAGAGAGAGAGAGATTTAGTAATTTGGTGACACGAAGTTCCTCAAATTCTTAAAAACCACAAATAGTTTCCAATGTAAACAATGGAATTTACAATTAAGCTGCAAGTGCAAAATTTCAGTTTTTTTAAATTTTCATGTCATTCTGTACACATTTTAATATGTCATTCTGATCATTATACTACATATTTAGTTATGCATCATTAATTATTTACTTGACCTTTACTTTTAATATTTTAAATATTTCAAACTTACAGCTGAATGTAACTATTAAAACATTTGAAATACTGCATTCGAAAAATGAAATTTCAGCTTAGAAACGCGGCAATTACTATTAGGTTAAAAAAATTTTAAGTAGAAAAGTACTTATGATATAAAAAGAAGAAAAAAAAATACACCAGAATGTATCTCTATTACAAAAGCGGGAGAAATGATTTTCTGTGCTATACGAAAAGATATCCAAATAACTCAATCATGAACATAGAAATAGATATCGGTTTCTATGTTCATGTGCACTCAATCCAAACTTGAAACTTTTAAAAAGGTCATTGAATGAATGAAATTCATCTTCAACTTTCACCTACAGGGAGAAATCCAGAAAACTTGCTGTGTCGCCAATCATGTTTATATTATATATATATATATATATATATATAAAAATTCAGGCACTTTTCCGTTATACGTACACTATTGTCGCCAAACATACATACATACATTTTGGCATAGTGTCCGTATAACAGAAAAGTACTAAAGTTCATGGTTTAAAATTACAATAAAATATCATGAAATTTATTGATTGATTGTGGGAAAATATCGGGGAAATAATGTGTTTTTCATGAAATTTTTTGTTTTGTTAACAATTTGGTTAGAGAGCTTTTGTAAGACAATTTATTTGTGTTTAATTGTAAGCATTCATTATAATTTTCAGTGCATTATTAAATTCAAATTTTTGTTTTAAATATGTAAACAAAACAGTGCCAACAAAACAGACCAGTATGTAAACAAACCAGAAACCTGCAAATTTCTAAAATCTGCATAAACTCCGGTTTTAAGCTATGCAGATTTAAGGGTATATATATAAATAGATAGATAGATGCATGCATGTAGTACTTTTAATTATTTGGTAAAAATACTGTGATCGTCACTGAGAAAACCTGAATTTAACCTAAAAGTAATTGTCTAGTGTTTAAGCTGAAATTTCATTTTTCGAATGCATAACTAAATATGTATAATGATGAGATTTTTTTTTCTTGAATTATTCAGTGAAACTCGCCTTATAAATGTACGCAAATAATTCACATAAAAATCTTAAAATAACAGTTTTCTTTCGTGTTTAGCTATGCTTAATAACCAAAAAAGCTTGATTAATACAAAAATTATTTGGTAAAAATACTGTGATCGTCGCTGAGAAAACCTGAATTTAATCATCACACAGAATTACATATTAAAATGTGTACAGAAGGACATGAAAAGCTTAAAAATCTGAAATTTTACACTTGCATCTTAATAGTTAGTTTACATCGGAAACGATTCCACTAAATCTCTCTCTCTCTCTCAAAAAAAAGGGTTAGTTATAAAAAATTCATAGTAGTAAAATACATACGACATAAAAAGAAAATAAATACGGTAAAATGAAAAAATACCTTAATAAAAGAAATCCATAAAGTTTCAACACCCACATGGAATTGCAATCCAAATACGCTTTTAGAGAGAGGAAAAAGCCTTCACCTCATTGGCTGAAACATAGCGGAATCGAAATTGTCTCTGGACAGTAAAAGCCTCTAGCTGATTAGCTGAATGCTCGCGCATGCGTATAAAAGGGATTTTTGCATGTTAAACTAAAAAGCAGGTTAGCTTTAAATAGATGGATTGCCTTAAGGGGGGGAGGGAAGGGGGGTTTTAGAAGAAAAAAATTCATAACTTCGTCAATTCTCAAGATTTCAAATCTGCTTAAATTTATTATAAATCTTCTTAATATTATCTAAAACTTATATTGACAAGTTTTTTATAGGACTAACCGTTATAGCAAAAACAAATTAAAAACAAAAAAATCCCTGCCGGCTCCGCCTGCAAACAAGTTATTTTTCGAAGTAGGCGGTTCCAACTCCCGCTTCTTTTCGAAACTGATACATAAAATCAAGTGGCGTAAAATCTTGGTCAAGTTCGTTAATGGGCAAAATCGAACCCGGGGGGGGGGGGGGGGCTTTTTGTGAAAACAGAAAAAAAACCATAATTTCTTAATTATGATACGTATCGAATCCGTTTGAAGTTATTACTTCTAGGAGAAGGGCCGAAAATTTATGTATGACAGATTTTTGATATAATTAAAAATTGCCCCAAGGGGGGAGGGGGGGGGGTTTAGAAGAAAAAAGTTCATAACTTCGTCAATTCCCAAGACTTTAATTTATTATAAATTCTCTTAATATTATCTAAAACTTTTATATTGACAAGTTTTTTATAGGACCAACTCTTAAAGCAAAAAAAAAAAAAAAAAAAAAAAAAAAACCCTGCAAATAAGTTAGGTTTTGAAGTAGGCGGTTCCAACTGCCCCATCATGGCAAAAAGATCATTTCTTCCGCAATTCCCAACAAACAGGCGCCCCATGGTCTGCGTCTTCGAAATCTACCTGTGCCTGTACGCCGAGCCGTCAGGGATTTTTTTTTTTAATATTCCACTTACGGAAATATGTGCCATTCTGTGACGATTTTGAAATGGAAAATGCATTACAATTTAACACACAATACAATATGCAGTTGCTGCATCTTTTTTTTTTAGCATTGATTTAAAATTTACAACATGCGAGTCAGAGTAACAGACTTCTGTTTTCAGAAATCGATGCGATTTCTGGGAGGAAAGGGAGGGGGCAGTAGGAGAAAGAAAAGTCAAATATTTTGAAAAAAAAAAAAAAGACTAAGCAAAGAAGCTATTGGGAAAAAGGGAACGGTGCTTTTACCTGTCTAAAAAGGACAGGGTGCATCGGCAGTTTTAAAGAAAAAAGCAGGGTGCAGTGCCCTTTGAAAAACATCAAATGGGAACACTATGTATGTATGTATGTATGTATATCACTGCCGCCCAGCTAACATAAAAGTAGTTTCTGACATTGGGGTTCGTCAATAAAGAAAATTTAATTTATAGGTTGGTCAGCAGTAGGTGCCAAAAAAGCATCATTAATATTAAAAAAATTTGTAAAAAGACAAAAAGACTGGGATTGGTAAATAATGGGTATACATAACAATAAAATAAAATGTGTAGCATTAATTCAACAAATTTTTAATAATTAGATTAATACCTATGAATGTTTTCGTTTTTCTTTAAAGCATGGGTGTTTTGATTCTGCAACATATTATAGGTGCAGATTCACGGTCGCCAGTCGCCACGTCACGTGGCGACTAAATTTTTTGCTGTGGCCACTAATTTTCGGTGTTTAAGTCGCCATGTGATTTAAAAGTAATCAATTTCTGGTATTCCCAGTCCACATCGTGAAATGTTGATATTTTTTTTAAAGATTAAGACCAAAACACATAACAAACATTATTATTATCTTTTAATAACATTTCAGAATGATCTGTTTAACACAGCAAACTATTAAATATATTCGAATAGCAATGTTATTCGTAACAGTTTGATTCTGATAATTTTACATAGACTGTGATTTAAATATATATATATAAACAAATGTTTGAAGTGTGTTTTGATTTTTATAGTGCAAAATAATCTCACAAATTCAAATTGTCTTTCATATGTACTTTTGTCTGGCAAAATCAAAATAAGAAATATTGTTTTTATGATATTCCCCGCTATCATGATTGCTTAGCCTTTTTTTTTTAGTTTTTTTACCACATATAAACACTGTTGTTTTTATGTGTTTGTTTTACAACTGTGGCCACTGGATTTTTTGGGTTTAGGAGCCAGTTACTCCTTCCAAATTTTGGGAATCTGAACCTATAGAACATATGCATTTTGTTAATCTAATATTTTAAAAATGAATTTTAATAACATTCATAACTTTTAAAAAAGAAGATTTTAGTCAATATTAACATGTATTATGTATGTTTATACAGAATAATTGAACATGTATTATGTATGATTATACATAATGCATGTTAATATTAAACATTCAAATATATCACTTCAATTTTCATGTGCATTGTTTTAAACCAGCAGCATTATTTTAAAAGTTATGAATGTTATTAAAATTATTTTTTTTTAAATATTAGATTAACAAAATGCATATGTTATTTTAAGCATTCCAGATGTGTATAACTTTAGCATATGTGTATGTAAGTAAGTATAATACTTTCTAATCAGTTATACTTATTTTAGCTAAAATGTTTATTTTTAACCCTTTAGCGGGCGGTGGTCACAAAAAAGGACACCTAATTTTAATTCCAAAACTGACAAACGGCACCAAGAATATTTAATTATTTTTTTTCCTTTTATAAAGTATAGGAAATTAAGCAAGTTTTTATTTTGTAATACATTCTTTTGTAAACTCTGGTGTCAGTCCATTATTTCATCATTTTAAAAACAGAATTACTCCGCGCCGGAAAGGGTTAAAGAAGTAAACAGCAAAAGTCAACAGCAAACAGCAAAAGACAATGTTTACATTATGTTATGCTACAAATTAAATAAATTTGTGAAAAAGAAAATCCTCTTAATATAGCAGCCAATACGGAAATTTATAATGTTTCGCTATATCAGAATGAATGTTTTTAACTAAAACCCTTTCGGCACAGCATAAAACACTGAAGATGAAAATATTTTAGCTTTTAATAAGAGTTAGTGGCAGTCGTTAAATAACAAACAAACAGCAAAAAAAGATAGAAAATAGATAGTATATTACACAGTTTGATCAAAATTAACAATTCATTAGTTAAATGATTTAAACAATAATCAGTTTCCTTACCTTGAATATTTCAGTCAGAAAGATAACTGATCGTTGTAGCTGGCGTAAATATGTAATGGCGTACTTCTTCCTTGAGTCGCGAATGTGTTGCGCAGTGCAGCCATTTCCGACTTCTGAGCAGAGTGGAGCGGAGAAAATAGGGATTGAAGCTTCAAGTCAACCAAATAATAGTTGATTGAACAAAATTAAGTTAACCAAACTATTTGGGTGAATCAACTAAACGGTTATACTTGCCGCAACAAAATTTTAGTTCAGACAACTAGTGAAAACTACCAAACACTGTAACCAAAAAAATTTGGTTGTCTCAACCAAATCGTTTTTTTCCGTGTATTTATTTATTTGCTTTGTTTGCTGTGCATATTTTGAAGGTTTCTTTACAATGAAAAAGCCACGCGTTACATGGCAAATATACCTAAAAATAGAAAAAGATATTCTAAAATTCTAGTTGTGCGTTATAGGCCAGAATATATAGTATATCTCACGAAAGGGTAGAATTTCTGTTGCTATCAGGATTATGCACGGGGTTTAAAACTGGTATGTACACGAATTAAAATATTAAACACGGATTTATAAGCACATTAAATGCATTTGAAAAGAAAGTTTAAAACGAAACATATGAATCTCAATTGAAGTATATTTTAAAATAGAGAAAAAAAATTCTGAAACATCATAAGTCAATTTTTATTATTCAGTTTGTTTCATTTTTCCAGTAGTTCAAAGAGAAGGATTTTTTTTCTTTTTTAAGCAACGGCTAATTTTTGCAATATTTCTGTAAAAGCGTACATAAATTGTATATATTTGTCTGAGTATATATAGTGTATACATTTGTCAAGCAATAATTCAAGCCTAATTATTTAATATAAGTTTCTTTCTCGAAAAATGTCAGATTTTTTTAATGACACGCAAATTGACACTTGTGAGAACAAATACAACTTTAGACTTTTAAAAGAGATTGATAAATATTATTTTATTTATAGAATATCTACAATGTTAGGATCAAAATAGTGTTAATTCTAACATGTGTTCCACCTTAAAATTATATGAACCAATTAATATTTCTTTTATTTCTAAAAATATTTTCTGTAAAAGTAACTTAATGCCATGAAGATTTAGTTATTGTAATAAAGTACAATATCTCTAGTAGTGCTGTTTATGTTTCACTAAGCTGTAAAATTGACAATAAATAAATATATATATATGTATATATTTCAAACATTACTAATAAAAATTTATTATTAAAAGGTGCAACTGATAGAAATGCAACAAAATATAATTATTCAAAAGCATGTACTTTAATAGTATTAAGACTTAAGAATAGGTTTATATAACTAACAAACCAACAGTATTAAATAAGTAACTACCAAAAATCTCAAAATATTAAATATAAAAACAATCCAAATATTTAAATACCTAGGTAAAGTGACAAGCTTTTTCTCATCAGCAGGTGGAAAGACCTGAAAAAAATTCAGCAAGTTTCAAAAAACGTGCCAGAATTAAATTCCATTCAAAAAATAAAAACTATAAATACAGTAACACCTCTGAAAAACAGAGTCCTCGGGAGCATGGAATTTGTCCGCCATTCGAAGGTGTCCGTTTTCCAGAACATAAAAATACAAACATGTATGTGTTGGGATCGAAAAACTTTTCGCTATGAAATTTTTTCTGTACTTTCTTGAATTGAAATAGCTATCTCCTGATACGTAAATACACAAAAACGGATTTCCAAGACCTAAAACCAAACTTCAAAACAGTATTATTCAATTGTAAAGCAGATTGTTTATATTTTAATTTTAAAGACATAGAATTCAATGTGGCTACGTTTCCACCTATGCCTGCAAAGAAAGACAATTAAAATATTTGTTTACAAAACTTGAGAATAAGCAATTTTTCATCAACTGAGTGTAACACCCTATATATTATAAAGCGTAAAAACATTCTAATAAAAATTATCTATTTCTCACAGTGGTAATTCACATGCACTGCTATTATGAAGATACAAAAAAAGTCAAAATTTATTAAGTAAATATTTTTAAAAGTGTAAAGAGGTATTTATATTCTTTAGTTAAGAAATTGTGATGTACTTAACATTTAAAAAATGAAAATGATATAAGCATGCCCGGATTCATAATTTTAAATAAAGAAAACAATTGTATTTACAAAAAATCTTCCAATTTCATATATCTATCCATATATCAAAAATAAAATGAAGTGAGGGTGAAAAAGAAAAATATATACCTATTTTGACATTAAAATTTGAATAAATATGTCTACAAAAAAAAAATAATTGAACAAAAATAAAGTAATATACAATAAAACATATCAGGATAATAACATTTACATTATTTTTAACGCATACATGACGAAAATACAAAACGATGCTTTACCCTTTCTGAATTGATATAGAACAAAAAATATATACAGTTATAAAATTAAGTGCGTTTCAAAAGAATAAATGTACATTTGAACTATCATTAATGATTATGACGGTAAAAGAAAATCCATTTAAGAAAAAAAAATAAAACTAAGCAGAAAAGTAATTATTGATCAAAGAGAAATTCACCCGGCCTTGTAAAATTTATTATTATTATATTTAGAAACGGAATAACTATAATTATCATTTAGGTCACTATTTTAATCTGGTCAGAAATTACATGATAAAAATGAGTTGGAACATTTATTTTTGTTCCATCACATAATAATACTTCTGTGTTGGGTGTTTTCTTGTTCTTAGGGAAATAAATGTGGCATCTATTATTTTATTAATGTTTTTACACTAAAATGTTGTGCGGCAAAATTTGTACATATGATAAATTTCGATTATGATAGTTTTGATTTTATGTGTTCCGTGCTTCGAAATTTATAAAGTAGTCATTTTCTATGAAACAAATAAAAAGTGCATATATCTAATAATTTTTAATTAATAAGGACTTTACGTTGCACATATAAATACTCATCAAACATTTGCTTCCAACGTAAAATTCGTTTAATAAATATGAGTTATTTTAAACTACATATATAAATAAACCTCGACGTTTCGGCTAATCTTTATAACCATCATCAGGAGAAAAACTTCAAATATATGAACAGCAAAAAATTAAAATTTGGTACATGATTGAATCCAAAGTTCTAACTGACACGACACAAAAAATAACGGAATTACAACAATATATTCAAAATAAGCCATGTGGCGCCCTCTATGAATCAGCGATGTAACTGGAAACTCATGTTCAACTAAATTAAAGTTCCTTCCAAAATGCATTTCCATATAGCTGGGACAGAAAATGATGAGATATCGTTACAAATTTCATGTTTTCTTAATGAAATTTCAATAGATTCACGGATGTAGGCTTTAAAGGGATTGTTTTGTCTGGAAATAACTTTAACATTGTTAAAATCAATAAACCTAATTCGTCCATTAGCAAAAGTCCTTGATAAGGCAGTTGAAAGTTTATTGTATTTCAAATCACACTTGTGTTCTTTAAGTCTTTGTACGATGCGACGTTTTGTCATACCAATATATGCAGAATTTGTACCATCGATCAATTCAAATGGAATTTCATATACCCCAGAGAAACACCCCAGAGATCAGCCACTTGTTTCTCTGGGGTATATGAAATTCCATTTGAATTGATCGATGGTACAAATTCTGCATATATTGGTATGACAAAACGTCGCATCGTACAAAGACTTAAAGAACACAAGTGTGATTTGAAATACAATAAACTTTAAACTGCCTTATCAAGGACTTTTGCTAATGGACAGATTAGGTTTATTGATTTTAACAACGTTAAAGTTATTTCCAGACAAAACAATCCCTTTAAAGCCTACATCCGTGAATCTATTGAATTTTCATTAAAAAAACATGAAATTTGTAACGATATCTCATCATTTTCTGTCCCAGCTATATGGAAATGCATTTTGGAAGGAACTTTAATTTAGTTGAACATGAGTTTCCAGTTACATCGCTGATTCATAGAGGGCGCCACATGGCTTATTTTGAATATATTGTTGTAATTCCGTTATTTTTTGCGTCGTGTCAGTTAGAACTTTGGAATCAATCATGTAACAAATTTAAATTTTTTGCTGCTCATATTTTTGAAGTTTTTCTCTTGATGATGGTTATAAAGATTAACCGAAACGTCGAGGTTTATTTATATATGTAGTTTAAAATAACTCATATTTATTAAACGAATTTTACGTTGGAAGCAAATGTTTGATGAGTATCTAATAATTTTCGTGAACTTTACCAAAATAATCCAAGTTGAAATCTATAATGTAACATATTTTATCTTGTGATTCTTTAACTGATCGTGTATGAAAAATTGTTTTAATATGTAGACATGTATGAGCTAATGTAGCAGGAAGCGATGGCACATTAATGTTCCCAATAATGTTCCATTTTGTCTAGTATGCTAAATGCAACAAAACAACAAGAACAACAGATGTAGTATTTCGTCGGGAAATCAAATAGAGCTACTAGTAGGGCCTACTCAGCCAGCACTCTAAAAACGACATTTTCAAAACTAAGCAAAAAATACTCAAATCTGAGTATGTCGCATTGTCAAAATGTCTCCGAATCAAAATTACTTAAGTTTGAAACATGTATATACTTAATTGTGAAATTATGCACACACTCAAGAATAAAACATCATGTGCTCATATTTGAGTATGTCCATGTATCAAAAATACGTTCCAGCTGATTCTAATCATGTTTGAGTATGTCCATGTTTCAAAAATGCATTTCAACTGATTCTAATCATGTTTGAGTATGTCCATGTTTCAAAAATGAGTATTAAGTAACCTCTATGTGCTCCGTTTTGAGTATGTCCATGTTTCAATATTATGAGTATTTCTGGTATTTCAGAATTGAAAGCATTCGCTCGTCATATTTGAAACAAAAAGTTTCATAACAAAATGAAAACATCGATTTACTCAGATTTGAAAGAGTCATTTTTTTCAGTGATTAACGTTGGCCACAAAATCAGAAGTGTGAGGCGATGTTCTAGGTTCGGATCGAGGATAACGAAAAATACAGGCTACCGCGGTGCATTCCACTAATATTTTTTTACAGTCCGTTAGAGTGATGGTGTTGTTCTTTTCGTACACGTTCATTGGTGCATTCGAGCATCACGTGACTCCGGCGGTTTGTAAACAATGATACGCGTAAAGCACCACGGTAGCATTTTTTATCGTTAGCCTCGGTTCGCATATTAACGAAATGATAATGCAAAATGTTTAGGGTTTTCTCTTCATAAATACGATAATTCAGATCTCTCTTCCATCAAACATCCTGTCTGACTGGATTTATTTTACAGAAATATTGCAAAAACTGGCCGTTGCTTAAAAAAGTACTTCCCTTTGAACTACTGGCAAAATGAAACAAACTGAATAAAATAAAATCTCTCTTGTAATGTTTCAGAATTTTACGAATCTAAGCTCACACAAATTAATATCTATGTTTTCGGATGTTATCAATTATCAAGTAAACATTTTCATCTACAACGAACATGTTTTTCAGACAAACATGATAAATTACATTAATTAACATTAATTAACATTAATATTAAATTGACATTATTTTGTTACTATTGAATGAGTAATTTAAATTACACAACTGAAAATGTTTAATAAAAAGTTAAAAGTTCAGTGCAAATTCACCTTGTTTAATAATTAAAATTCATAAAGATACAAATAAATGTAAATATATAGCTTGAAGGTGCGTAAAAACATATATAAAAACATTTAAAAGCACATTAAAGTCTTTTTAAAAATCAAAACGTTTTCAACCGAACTTATTCGGTCATCATCAGTGAAAAAATAAAAATGGAAATAATATCTAAAAAAGAAATAGTTTGTAATGATGTATTATTATATGATATCCACGCAGTCTGGAATGAATTAATACATGATTGATTAACCTGTACTTGTTTTTTAAATGTTGAATGACCTTTCCCATCCCACCTTATATTCCACGCCCTTGAAGTAAAATGGATTGTTCCGTGCAAGCTAGAAGACGCGAGGACACAACAACTTAACCTAACTAATAGTTTTTCACTGATGATGATCGAGTAAGTTCGGTTGAAAACGTTTTGACTTTAAAATGTCTTTAATGTGCTTTTAAATGTTTTTATGTATGTTTTTACGCCCCTTCGAGCAATATATTTACATTTATTTGTATCTTTATGAAATTAAAATGTTTAATTGAAATTTGATAGTATCTGAAAAATTGATATTCTAGGTTGATAAAACTCATTAATATACTATATAAACTACTGGTAAATGTTTCCGAAAATGAGTGCGGCAAAAAGTACTGTTTTTATAAATGATTATTTAAATCTCGAAAATGTATTAGTTTATGGGTTTTCTAAAGATAAAGAACGCTTTTAGGTATCGTGGGTAACACGGAAGAGGTTTTTGCATATTTTCGTTCGTTGTTATAGTATATTTTTAAAGATAGAGATTTTTTTTTTTTTTTTTACAATTTATGGGTAAGGAGGTTTTACAGGTTTAGAAATAAGTTAGAGCAAGGTATAGAATCGTATCTGTTGTGTTGGTCGAAAAGTTACTTTATGATCCTGGATAATTTATCATAAATATCAAATTTCACTGAATTGTAATATTTTAGGTGTCTTTATTATCATGGACAGTTTTCACATTACCTTGAAATATTAAATAAAATTTGTAATGTGTTATACATTACTGTAAAGCCGAAACACTTTTCAGATTTGTATACGAAACCTTTACTGACAAGAAAGTCTTTTTTATATGAGAATGTACTTCTCATATGACTATATAAATGGACTATGAAAAGCGATCTTTTCTTTTATGGATGTAACAAATTACATCGATTTTAAAATCATGGATATTTGAGACGTTTTCCTTTAAAATAAAGATTTGAAAATTTTTGCTTTATTTGGTTTCTTTTGATCGGATTACACGTTCTGATACATTATATAAAATATGAATATACTTAACTTATGAATAAGTAAGCAGAAAGTGTATATGAATGCTATATCAACTTACGGTACTACTTTTTTTTTACTTCACGTGCTTCGGCTGTGTATGAATGTACAATGCGTCAAAGAACAAAACAAAATATCGGAACAATTGACAAATCCCCATTTAAAAATCTCGCAGAATAAAGTGATTTGCTTAATTCCTTGTTTAAGAGATTTTTACTTTCCCGTGATAGTGATATTTTCTTGAATACCTTATACATTTTTATTTCTATACGACATTCAAAAATCTGAATACAAACCTATATTTATCTATATTTATTTATTTCAATCGATTTCTTACACAGCGAGTGCCCCAAACATAAGTTTTTTAATCACTCGCTCTTGAAAATGAGCGACATATGAAGTGAAATGTTTTAGGGGTTAGTGTCAGTATTGAGATACCCAATTTTAACGTTGAGTAATATTGTGACTAAAGGTGCTAAAATGAGATTATAAAATTAATTTGTTAACGAGATTAACAGTAACCAGCAGAAAATCCATAGTTATGTAGTTTACTCGCTATGTTTATCGTCCATGAAAAATCAGGAAAGCGATTTTCAAAGTTAATGTTAAATATGGTCACTTAAAGGTTTGATTTCAGATATTTGATGGCAACTGGAAAACTAAAGATTGAAAATGAACGAAACTTTATAGCGGGGTTTCTCAACAATGCGGTTTCTAACGAGGATTTAAAAAAATATATGTGTATATTTATACTAATTTAATAAACGCATTATTAATTAATAATATTAACATTTCGAAACAAACATATCCAAAATAAGAATCTGCATTATGCGCAGAATTTTACAAAGTATAATATGAAAAGTATGTAACGGAATACAGAAATAATTACACATTATTATAAGCATATTTACTAGGCTAATCCGATTTTTTTTATTCGTTATTCCGCGGAAAATTTGCCTCTAGGGTAGCTTAGTAAAATTCAAAAACAAAGTAAATAAAATTTTGCATTTGGCTGTAGCAAATCGGCCCTAAAATTTGAAAAAGTATAGGATTTTTATCATTTTTCTAGCGAGGAGGGCGAAAAAAAATTTGATACTACGAGACACTTACCTCGAGGTTAACTTAGTAAAATTCAAAAACAAAGTAAATAAAATGTTACGTCTGGCTGTAGCAAATCAGCCCTAAAATTTGAAAAAAATATAGGACACTTACCTCGAGGTTAACTTAGTAAAATTCAAAAACAAAGTAAATAAAATGTTACGTCTGGCTGTAGCAAATCAGCCCTAAAATTTGAAAAAAATATAGGACACTTACCTCGAGGTTAACTTAGTAAAATTCAAAAACAAAGTAAATAAAATGTTACGTCTGGCTGTAGCAAATCAGCCCTAAAATTTGAAAAAAATATAGGACACTTACCTCGAGGTTAACTTAGTAAAATTCAAAAACAAAGTAAATAAAATGTTACGTCTGGCTGTAGCAAATCAGCCCTAAAATTTGAAAAAAATATAGGATTTTTATCATTTTTAAAGCGAGTAGGGGGGAATTTTTTTTTTTTTTTTTTTGTTTTTTGATGCCACGAGACACTTGCCTCGAGGGTAAATTAGTAAAATTCAAAAACAAAAAATGAATAAATTTTTGCGTATCAACGCTAAAATTTGAGAAAATATACGATTTTTATCATTTTCCTAATAAATGGAAATATATCAAATAACTTCTGTTGTGTATATAGATTTTAGTATTACAGAGTATAGGAAAGAAAAATAAATGAAAAACAAGGGGGAAAAATTCTACCTTACGACAAAATATAGATTGGCCACCTACGGCTTTTATCGTTGAGATTTTTTCAGCCAAGTCTAACTCGTCAAAAAAAAAAAAAAAAAAATGTTAGCATAAGCCAGCTTTTCCACTTTAGAATTTAGTTAGCGTTCTAAGATTTTGTGTGAGGCTGGTGGAACATATTAGGCACGAACACACCAAGTTTTAAAAAGATTCGGTGACTAGAAGTATTTTTAATAAATATGATAGTAAAACGATGTGGCTCCAATGGGCTGAGACATGGCGAGGTAGTTGTTGTTTACAAATGTGCTGGCTTAATGACACCCTTTAAACTGTTTTTAATGGTTCAAGGCATTTTAGCACTTAATAGATAACCTAAAAAAGGTAATGAAAAGTTCTATGATAGCAGCTTTTATGATGGATATAGCTAAGAGAAGTTGTTTAACAAATGATGAGTTAGCATTAATTGACGGAATCATGGAAAGCGGGGGGGGGAGGGGGGAGCTATACAAAACACAAGTGCTCTACGAGACCCGATTTAAAATGAATCCTCACTTGCAACTGAGAGATGGAACTTTAAAAGGGATCCCCTTTTCGCCTCTCTGACGCCCCCCCCTAAGAGAGATACGTAAAAACCGAGGGCGCCAAAAGAAACGGGGGAGGGGGATAACCTTTAGGCAGTTTACAGCTAATTTTGGTGAAATTTTGGAGCTGTCCGGCCCATAGGAACAGAGAAAAATGGAAAAAACTAAAATAAATATGAGAAATTGAAAAAAATAAATAAGAAAAGTGCTCCTTACAGGAGACGAGACAGAAGGAGGGGTAGAGTAGAACAAGACAAAAGTGCTTGATGAGATCAAACTTTTGATATGGTACATGACGGGGTTTGAAAACATTGAATGTCTCCCCCGTGGGGGGTAACTCCGGTCCTATGGGAGATAGGGCCTCGGGACCCTCTTAGAAATGTCGGCCTCGACGATTTTAACTTCGTTGGATCCTTTAGAAGAGGCCTACGTCTGCTGTGGGGCTTAAAGGGGCTGAGAAAGATGGGAAAAACTAAAATTTAAAAAAAGTTTAAACAGAGAACTATGTTTCTGAAGGTAGGGGGAGTGAGAGGCGGAGAGTAGGACCAGACCATAGTGCTTGACGAGACCTATCGATTGATATGTTACATGAAGAGGTTTACATGGGGTTTATATTTGCGGGGAGCACCAAAAAGGTCTTACTGAACCTTTCCCATGATTATGCCAAGGTTGGAGTTATGATTTCGCCAAGATTATCGCAAAGCTTATATTGGCATCCTATATACGCATATATATATTCCAAACACTCCTATATGTTTCATATACGTCATTATACACATATTATTTATGTTTTATATGGCGTATATACATCATATATGGCTATAACTTGGCCACATACGTACAGAAATGTTATATATATATATATATATGTATATATATATATATATATATATATATATTATTATTATTATAATGACATACATGCTTTATAATTTGGCGATAAATCTTGGCCGCTTGGCAGTTCATCCTTGGAAGCCGCTATAACACGAAAGTACCAAATTTACAATATATTAATGAAAACAGAAACAAAAATATTTCATACTTTGTGGCTGCTATAATACGAAAGTACCAAATTTCTTTTTTATTTTTCATATCTGATAATTTGCATCTATCCTTTTTTGTAATTTTAACATTTTTGTAACGATTTTATGCATTTCTATTGCTTATTCAAAGAAAAAGTCTTAAAATAGTAAAATGCGATTAAAACAGTAAAATGCGAACATCGTTTGGTCCATTCTCGACCAAAAGCAACAACCGTTATTATTATCTTTTTACGCGTGAAGGTTTCGTTATGGTACTTCATTGTGAAGTTTGGTAATTTTTGAAATTCATTATTTGGAAAACGGCATAATCATTCGATTTGAAATTTAAATCAAGAAAAAAACATTTTTTTTCCTTTCTAACGCAGTTTGTCTAACGATTTTGTGACAAATACTTCTTGAGTTATTAATTTTTTCAGTAACTTCAAATGTTTCATTTTCCGAGATTAACCTGGGGCAACGATGGATTGCTGTGACTTTTCATAAACATGAAAAATGATAGAGATTGAAAGAATAAGCCTCCCTGTGGGTGGCTAAAAATAATACATTTTACAATTTATTAGTAGCGTATTATGTTTAGCTGAAATAATTTGAGAAAAATTATTAAATAGATACCATAGGAAATATTGCGAAACAACATATGGAAAGAAACAAAATAAATTCCACAATTTCCAGTGTAACTTTTTGGGCAATTATACGCTACATCAGAACACCATTGCATATACGCTTCGACTTGTAATTCATGATTTGATCTAAAACGTGCATGCTTTGCATAACAGATCCAACAGTACTAACAAGGAATGTCTCCTTAAAGCGCATATTCAGAAAATTTTGAAAAAAAAATGCTAATGAAGCTACTCATGTATGTAAAAAAGGAACAGTGAAATTTAGCTGTGGAATCCCAGTAGAAAATCTGCAAAAAAATTAAATGCTTTCGAGTATTTAATTCGAGTATTTAATAGAAAAAGACACAATTTGACTAGTAACGTTTTTTTCCTCGCCAAACGCAAACGATTTTAATGCATTTCGAAATCTCTTGTAAAATGATTATTTGAATGCGCAATACTAAATAAATTTAAACTTAAACGATGAAAGTTTGTTATGTTTTGTATAATTTTGTATTTTAAACAATGTTTATTTTTTTTAATTTCCAAATATGTCTATGAGATTTTTGTAAAATTTGAAAGCGATAAATTGTCATTAGATTAAAAGAAATATCCAAATGGGTTAATTATAGCGCTCATGATACCATACTCTCTTGTTCAGAATTGTTTGCATTTTGCGTTCAACATTTTCAACTATGTGTACGTTTGCAGTAATATTAATTAAACATATTTTTTAAATCAGATTAAATAAAACATTCACGTTTTTTGTCTCTATTTATTACCAATTGAATGAAATTTTACTATTGTTTTATCTTCCTTTCCACGATTCTTTCTAATTTAAACGGCTTCACATGTTATATAAGTAATTTTGAAATGTATTTTAAAAAGAAAAGCTCTATGACAAACACATTTGTTATATATTTCCATATCGAAGAAATCTTTGTTTCAAATGCTCGTTATTTTAATTCTAGCGTTTTATTCGGAACCTCAAATGGTGGTTACTTTAATATGTTATTCCAAAAATTTCAACTGGAGCTTTTACTCTAAAATAGGAGTGACAATCAAACGATTTAATGGATGTTTTGTTTAAGTGTCTACAAAAATGGCATCATTGAATAACATACACTCACTTTTTATCACTTATATGGGAAAAGTGTTGCTAAAATGTTGAAATGACTCAATGCAATGTCACCAGAATGTATGAACAGATTCATTTGAAAATAAATCCTTTTCACCAAGTACTACATTATAAAAGCAAAATTTCATCTCAAAATTCTGAGAACCATTTAATATTTCAACACAAAAATTAATTGATATATATATAATGTACTTATTCACCTTTGAATAAGTTAAATTCAAAAGATCCTCTTTTTAGGTGCGTCCGTAAATATATAAATACGTAGCACCTATTGTCGTCGCTTGGTCCGTCCGTCTGTCTGTCCGTCCGTCCGCATATAACAACGCAAAATCTATCCAACCGAATGGTTTGAAATTTAAGATGTACTATCTTTGCAGAATTTTGTCGAGTCATTTAAAATTTTATAAAAATCGAATCAAAACTTTAGAAAATATTAATAAAAACATTTATTAATAAATTTGATTAAAAAAAAATCGGTGCTTTCTTGTTATAGGAGCTTCCGATGTTTAATCGTCAAGCGACCGAGATACTTATTTTATTACAGAAATTAATCTGCAGACGATATTACTCATTTCACAGAATTAAAAATCACCATGATCTGAATATTTATATAACTATCTATAACACGAACGTACCTCATTTGTCACGTTTGACGTGCAATTTCCAACTTGTTAGTAGTATAATGGCAAAGGTTGTAACGAGATTTGCGCCTGAATCCTAAATTCACATTTTAGTCTACAATCTGAGAAAAAAAATCCTATGACAAAACTAATTGACATTTTAAAAGAACTTTTCTCCTTTCGAATAAATCCAGTATATCGATTTGATATCGTGTATATTTCAGAGTCAGTTTTTGAAAGTTAAGGCGTGAAATAATTGATATTTTATGCGAATTCTTTCATTTCACTAGAATAGGAATTAAATTAGGCTCATAAACAATATACAGAGTACGTCAAAATGATTGCCCTGATTACAAATGACAATAATTTCGTTGCAAACAATGATAGGTAGAAACACACTAAACACGTTAAAGAAAGAAGCTCAAACTTTTGTGTGCTAACTTCATAACTGTTTCATTTGCTTATTTAAGTCATATATAAAAATCCAACCAATCAATCAATCCATTTTGCACCAGATATTGTGAAAAATGTTTGTATAGACACTCATGTCAAGTCAATGCATTTTCTAAGTACATTTTCAGTTGGGTCACATTTATAGGCAAAAAAGGGATATCTCCATAAACAAGAGTCATGTACAATGCACTCACAGTGTCCGGTGGAAAAAAGGACTGTTACTTTGATATTTTCTGTGTGACTAGAAAACGTCACATAGAACAGCTATGTAGTGCGCAAACAAAACGTTGTCCTTTTTCTGTAATATACTTAAGGCGTTTCTTCCAAATATTTGTCACATTTAAATTATTATCATATGTAATCAGGTCAATAATTTGACTTACCCTTTATTTATAATAATGATATCAAGATAATTGTTTTTAAAAATGAATTAATCATTTGTATACCACCCGGTGTTGGTGTTATAAATAACATACCACTGCCATTTCAAAGTGTTAAAAGTAAAAAAAAAATCTTTCTTTTAGTTTTATATTCGGAAAGGTTGTACGGAGATTTGCGCCTGAATCCTAAATTCACATTTGAATACAATCAGAGAAAAAAATCCTATGACAAAATAAATGGACTTTTTAAAAGAACTTTTCTCCTTTTGAATAAATCAAGTATATCGATTTGATATCGTAGATATTTCAGAGTCGAGTCAGTCTTTGAAAGTTAGAACGTGAAATGCTTGATATTTTATCGTGAATTCTTCTTTCATTTCCTCAGAATATAAAGTAAAGTATATTCAGTAACTCTTAATATATTTATTATAAAAATATCAAGACAATTATGTACAAGTAAATGAACTTTTACATTGAATGAATAAATATGTATTGCGCTGCACATTTATTATTATTATTATTAATTTATTTTAAATAATGTAAGTATTATTACATATATATGATACGAGATTTATTAAATATATTTTGGCTTTTCTATGTAGCTATTTTTTTCATGTTGAGTTTCTGTAAGTGTAAATAGTCAAAATTACTTCAAATTGAAAGTATGTCCTTTGCAAATTCATATATTATTTTCCAAACTTACTAATATGTGACAACTACATTGTTTAAACATTTAATGACATTTATTAAGAGATAGTGTAAAATTCTAGTGCAAGAAAATGAATTAAGTGAATTATTTTTTTTAAATTTATTGATAGCCAATTAAAAATTTGCAGGGAATGTATTTTCTAATAAAAATGTTAAATAGAAATATATTTTACTGCCATTTGCTCTGGCGCAAAGCTTAATTCATTATAAATTTGAGTAACCTTTTTTTTTAGTATTATTAAACACTTCTTTTGCGAAATATCTGACATAAAAAGATAAAAAATAATTGTCTCTTTGAAATATAGAAAAAGAAAAATGAATTGGAAAAAAGAAAAATAACAGTAACGAAAATCAACTTTCTTTTTTAAAAAAATGTCAAGACAATAAAGTAAACTTAAAAATACTTTAAGTTAGAGACATTAAGGTAATTTGTATCTGTCAGAATAAGGAACGTAATTTAGTTTATAAACAAAAAATAATGCAAAATTGAGTTTTAGCATGTATATTTTTATAACCTTTACGGGGATTCTGTTATAGATAAAAGTAAAATTATTTACGCCTAATTTTTAGTCAAAAATTTCTATTAATTCTGTATAACAGTAGTTAAATTTTGAAATTTTACAGAACTAATATTCAAATTGAATATAATGTAGCTTAAAACTTTCCGGTGTTATAATGTTTCTGTATGTAAAGTTTCAAAAACATTCATTCAACCGTTTTAGCGTCATTGCAATATAAATATAGAAACAATTTTTTAATTTATTATACTATGAGAATAAAATATTATTTAAGTAATAATAATTTAAATAATAGAAACTTAATAATAGAAATTTAACAATATAATAATAATTTAAGTTTAATAACGAATATTAAATGTAATAATAACAATAATATAAATGGATTCGGTATAAAAATTAACAATGATTTATTTCTATATATTTTTTATTTTTATGCAAATATTTTTGTCAATAGAAAAAAGCTGTTATTTCTTTCAGGTATAGGGGATATAGGGGATGAATGGGACAAGGGATGGATGGAACGTTCTCAATATTTCAGGTTATAAACTTTTTTTTAGTTGCTTCCTATCCGCATAGTGTGCTTCAGAACCAAAAGCAAGAGCATATGGATGTTTACAATTTTCTTCAAATTTGCATTTCCTGAAAAATTCTGCTTAAAAGTATTTTCTTTTTACATTTGAAGTTACTTAAATATCTTATGCAATATAAACAATTAAGATATGTTGTAGTTTTTTATTTCAAGGCTCAATATTGGTAATTAAAATGAATGCATATTAACCATTGTGACAAAATAATTTTTGAGACAAAATGGCTGACAATTGAATATATGCATCATGGGGATGATTGGGACATTTCAAATGGGATGAATAGAACTCTCTCATTCATCCCTAGAGGAGGCTGAAAAATATATTTATGAACTAAATAATATTATATAGGTTGATAAATGTTTTATAGTAATTATTCTTTTAACATTTCAGTTTCATTGTAGCCATCGTCTTCAACCATTGAATTTTTCCGTTTATGGGCCTTTTAAGGAAAAGCTGAGATGAGTCCAATATGATTGGCTAACAAATAATCCATCCTGGAGATCATATTACAAATTATAATCTCTCAGCTTTTGCCAAGCAGGCATTTTCGTCAGCTTTTAGTCCTTAACATTGAATACGGGGAGGAAAATGTTTGTGTCCCATTCATCCCTGCTGTTGGGATGATTGAGACATAGAAGAACTTTTTTTTTAATTTCATTTATATTTCTGTATAATAATAATCTTGAAAAAATATTGTGCATAAGATGTAGTCAAACACCTAATGTATGACATGTGATATATAATATTGATAATAACTTCAATAAAATATTTAAAATAAATATTTTTGTGAAAATGTCCCATTCATCCCCCATCTCCCCTATTTGTCTTCTAAAGTGTATAATAAAATATATTATTTCGTTACGTGATTAGAAAAACAATAAAATTTCATGATTTGGGAACCTTAATCAAAATTTGTAAAAACATTTTTATTGATATAAAAAAAATATTTTGACTAAGTCTATTTTGATATCCTAATAAATAGTCACATACATATTTAAACATATAATTCATAAATTACTTTGAAGGGTCATAAAAATATGTTTGTAATAAATAAAAATAAAATAAAAATAAAAGATTCAGATAATCATAAAACATACAATAGTAAATCCAAATTAATTCTGTCACACTCTAATAAGAACCATTAATATCCTAAAAGTCCGAAACATGTAATAAAAATTCCAGGTGCCAAACTAATATATGAAAACAATATTTTAAAATTTTTATCATTATCTAGCCATGTATTACAGATTTATAAATTACACAAAATAAGTAAATGAAGTAAGACTGTATACTATAATAATTTGCGTTAAAGTTAATAATTTGCGACTGAGAATGCCTTTGTTTTAATTATAGTTTAAATATTCATTTTATAATAAAAAAATATACATACGCGAAAATATATTTTTATGTAAATACAGAGTGTGTTCACACATTTTTGTACCGAATTTGGAAAAAAGAAATATATAAACAAAGATAAGAGTTTTATTTTCTGATATGTTTAGACTGATATCGCGTTTGCTGATCTATCATATTACATCTTTATTTCCAATATAAAAGAAAATTTCCCTAAATATGAAGTTTAACTTGTTCCAGTCTTCAACCACAATATTTCAGTCCAATGTTTTTGGATGGAACATATAAAGAGCTTATTTTAGAAGTCAAAATGAATGTTAATCTATAAGAGAGACCACAGGAGGACTTATGTGGAAGAATGTAAACGGAATATTCATTTCTTATGTGTTTTTGAAAAATATAGTAGTAGATTGGGATGTATGGCTGGTAGACTTATCTTTATGGAACTTAACACATTGAAGACTGTTTGGATAAAATGATGGAATTTTTTCTTTGAAAACAGGTGTTAAAACATATTTCTTATAGTAGACCGAGTTATTTTTGACATATTTTCTATTTTCCTTATTTAAAAATTTCCGATATCCAGCAATAACCATAAAATCATTAGCAAAACTTTTCTTGTTTTCTCTGATCTAACATTGTAAGTATTTTTTTTCTCTTTTCCGGTAGTAAATCGATCTTTTTCTACTGAAATCAGATAATTATATTTAAACCTCATGAATTGCAACTACATATTTCCATTTTTAACAAGCCAAATAATTTCCATACAACAATCTGCACATAGTTTTAAACATAGTTAACAAACGCCCTATGAATTCACATTACAAAAATATTCACTTTAGCGAATTTCATATTAACGATTTTTTTTCAAATTAACGAATTTATTGAAAGCTTAAGAAGAATAGTTATTTCAGTTTTATGAATGTTGAGTTGAGAAAAAAAAAATATCTCTATTGGAAAACTAGAATTTGTAAGAAAATTTTCGTCGGAAACCCAATGAAGGGGAGTCAGACGACAGTGAAATGAAGCTGATGGTTATTGTCCATCAAGTACCAAAGATTGTGTTGTACGATCAAAAGGGGCTCTATATAACATTGAAACTCTTTAAAAATAATTGTCCCAGCAAAATAATGTTCCGAAAATATTTTATTAATAAATAATCTGAATTTTTGTAGGGAAATAAAGTTACATTAACATCAGATATCTGTGGGGTTTTTAATCCGTCAAATATCCGCCATATATATATATATATATATATATATATATATATATATATATATATATATATATATATATATATATTAATAGTTACGATTAAAATCAGGAAATTTAATAAACTTAATACAGTAGGAACTCGATTATCCGAAGTAATTGGGACCGAACTATAACATGGAGCAGTAGATGTTTATTTACCTTGGCGTCAGTGCTTATTAGTATAACGGAGCAGTAAACAGGGTCAAGTAGAGATGAAAAATATGTAGCAAATCCAGTAGAAAGAAGGATCACATAGTTAGATGCAATATAGATTTATTTTTTACGATGAGGCAATATCGATAGTTATATAAGCAAAGGGGAGGTACCTACACAAAGAATGACAAGTTTTGTACCGCTTTCCTGGTCAAGACAAACGGCCGAAGTGAAGTTCTTCTAAAAGTTACATGTACGGGTGTTGGCGCGGAAAGCATGATAAAATCGCCAGTACTTGGCGAGGGAGTTTTTGGAGACAACGGTCGGACGCGTATGGGAAAAAACGATAACTGCTAGATTCTGTCTATGATAATGCATTCATTTGAGGATGGGGGGAAGGGTTGTAAAGATTCTTTTATGGAGACAGAAAAGGAAAAAGAAAGAAAGTAATTTTGGGATCGGCGTTTGATTTTGCTAAAAGACAGCTGCAATTAACGGTTACATATGACACGAATCTAATAACAGGGTGTGAAGGATATGAGCTTGCATATTATAGTTTACATGTGGGCGCGAGATATTTTAATTAATTCTTTTGAGAGCGGATGAGAAGTGCAAATGCTTGCATAAAGAATATCGGTTATACGTTACATTATTTTAATATGTAGAGCACAGCTGCATATATATTCTGTCTAACTTTTAAGACAGATGCACTTTTGATTTCATGAGAAGGAAACGGTTGAATTAGAAATATGTGAACATTAGTAACTTATTTTTAGCATAACCGCAAAGTAAGGACAGAGAGGTTTCTGATATATGAGAGTGACTTGCATTTTAGAATGAAGAAAGTAGATTCGTTATCTAAATTAAATCAGAAATAGATTTTAGTTAACATATTGAATTTTGGGGGGGGGGGGGATTACAGACATTTAAAAACTGTAAACTATAATTGTTTATTTTAATTATTTATTTATTTGGGGGGAATGAATAAATCTTTATGAATTTTTTTTTTTTTAATTCTATTTTGGGGGGGGGGGAGGAGAAGCATGCAATCAATACATGTATGCTAGATGTTGGAAGAGGAATGGAAAAGCTTATGTTAACTTGTTAAAATTTTGAGGGGGGGGGGGGGTTTGAACTGAAAGTAAGATATATGACAAACGTCTTTGTCATATATATCACCCCATTGACCAGAAAAGCTGTACTGTTTACAGTACAGTTTAAAAAAAATATATACAATACAATTATACTCTCCCCAAGCTTAAAATAATACATACATAATATAAAACAAAATACTTGTAAAATTATATGAGTTGCAACAGTATAAAGGATTTTGTTACCTCAATAGTCTGTAACATCAGGCCATAGAATATAAAACATAGTGCACTACCTTCGAAGATTTTTTTTTTAAAACTTCGTCCTTTTTATTTTCTGTTTTGATCTTTTTCGTTCTGTCTTTCTGTCTTTCTGTCTGGTACCAGCTTTAAAAAGTTACTATTTAACTAGACATGTCTAATGATAACTGAACACAAAACAGTACTCATTTTCTCAATTTGTTGCACTTAAATACCATAATTACTACTTAAGTATAATATGAAACACAAATGAAAACAATTAAAAAATAAACACAAATAACACATAACATAAACATATATCCTTAAAAATTAACTTGACTTATATGAAAAAGTGAAAATGGATTAACTCAAGTGTAGTGTACTGAAAAGTTGTTTGAAAAAAAAGTTTTTAAAATTCGTGCAAGCACAGGACGGTAAAAAAAAGAGGTGCATGTGGCACGCCCATAAAAAGGGACCGCCCTTAATCTTGTCAATGCATGACAAGTGTGATGTCTCAGGCTTAGGGCCTTACGACCTAGGTGAGGAGGGCAGTGATGAGAGTCCACATCATTACAACATGAACTCCCTGCTCCCCAATGAAGATCGCACTGATCTCCAAACAGGAGCACGATTCGGGAACACATATACTTTTGGGAAAAGGGAATATTGTGAATTAGTAAACTAAATCACAATTGTCTCTCTAAACACAATCTGGTGAGGGGTGGTAACCTAAGGGCAAAAATTTAGAACGGTACCACTAGCCTGAAGGGGAAGAATTAGTCAAAAAAATAAAAAAAATAGATACAAGTGTATCTCATGTAAATCCTAATGTATTGACAGTCCTAGAGTGTTGAGAGACCTAAAATATGTCATAATCGGGTGTGATGAAGTGAAACTGTACAAGTCATGTAAGTAAATGCTTTAAGTTTGTTTACGAGAACTTTTTTTTTTTTTTTTTTTTGTATTTATTTGAAAGATCTTATTTATTTAAAATATTTGCAATGTTGTATTCAGTATGAATGAAAGTTTAAAGTGTGAGAGAAAAAGAATGTGACAAGATTATATTTATCTACTGTTTATAAAATTGAATGAAAAATTAAAAGAATGGTGTGACCTGATACAAAATATTGTGTAAAAGTGGTCTTCACAAGAAGACATGGACCAGCCGTGAAGTCAGGTGAAGACAAGTTATGCACAGTATACGTAGAATCCTGGCCAGGGATAAAACACTTAGTATCAGATAATATTAAAAATTTAAAAGTTTTTTTTTTTTTTTAAAGTTTATTATTATTATTATTATTTTTAAAATTTTTTACAAATTATCTTTTTCTTAAATTGTAGCGAGGGGCGAGAATGGTGTTAGAAGAATTATTATTTGTAACATGACTTGCAGGATCACATAAATGTCCATATCGAGGTGGTGCTAGAAGAAGTCTATCAATATGTACCCTAAATGCAGTATCATCATGATCATATAATCTTTTAATTGAAAATGAAACAGGAGAGTGTTTAAATGTTACAATATATGGACCGGTATATTTAGGTTTAAATTTGTCGACTGATTTTAAATAAACAATATCTTTTAAACATATATTTCTTAATTTAGCTTTTCGACTGTGAATTTTGTAACGTCTATCTTGAGCAGTTTTAATGTTGTTATATGCTTTGTCATATATTTTGTTTAAGTCATCTAGTAATTTATAAACTTCAACATGTTTATCTAGAAATGCTTGGTTGGTACTATGATCATATGTGTCAAAAATTAATGAAAGTTCACGACCAAAATGAAGTAAGTTAGGTGAAAATAGTGTAGAAGAGTGTGTCGAACCATTATAAAGTGACTTATGAATAAACAGAGCATTTTCAAAAGAGTGTCCTTCTTGTAGTAATGTGGTAACAGAATATTTAATAGACTTGTTAATTCGCTCGGCAATACTGTTAGATTGTGGGTGCGAGACCGAACTGTGATGTATTTTTATGCCAAGAGCATCATTAAATGCATTATAGATATGAGAAGTATATTGTGGGCCTAAGTCTGACAAAATACAGACGGGTCTCCCATAGGTAGTTATGTAACTAAATAAGCATTTTACAACTTTGGGTGCAGAAGTATCAGTGAGAGGATAGAGTTCAATGTGTCTTGAGAAGTGATCGGTTACAGTTAAGACATGTTTATTATTTGAGAAAGGACCAAGTAAATCAGTACTGACTGTATGACCAGGATATCTTGGTGTGTATGTAGGTTGAAGAGGTGCGGGTGGAGTGTTATGGTGTTTGGCCTGTAAACATTTGACACATGAAGCTACAAAGTTGAGTGTATCTACATAGATGCCTTTCCAAAAATATTTGGATGTAAGAAATTCATAAGTTTTGGCCATACCAAAGTGTGACAGATGGGATATAGTTAAAACTTTACTTTTAAGTGAATCAGGAACTACAATGTGATATGAGAAAGTATTATTTATGATATCTTCCTTTTTCAACATTAATATTTTAGAATCAGGATGTATGAAGTAATTCGGGAATTTTGAAGAAGGTCCATTTTGTAATATATGATCATAAATACTAGCTAAGGTAGGGTCTTTTTGTTGTTCAGTGCAAAAAGTTTGATTTGATATCTCCAATAATGGGTCTCGTTTTGTTCGTTCACCTGAGATGAGAAAACTAACATGACAATTGTTGTTATTAACAGATTTACAAACATCAGGTGTTTCATGATCGACTATTGGAAGTGGTTGAGGATCATGGATAAGGTTAGGATTGGTTAATAAATTTTCTTGGTTGTTGTCAAAATTACAGCGAGAGAAATAATCTGCTAAAACATTTGAAGATCCAGGAATGTGTTCAAAATCATATGAGTATTCTGAAAGGTCAATTAGCCAACGGGTGGTTATGTCTGCTGGGTTTGTAGTTTTTTTGTATTTTTTTAGAGGTTTGCTATCTGATAAGATTAGGAATTTTCTGTTGTATAAGTAATATTTGAATGCAATAACAGATTTGTAAATTGCCATGAGTTCTAGTTTTAAAGCAGGATATTTTTTCTCAGAGGAATTTAAGGATTTAGAAAAGTATGCTACTGGTAGAAGATTTCCATTATGTTCTTGCATTAAAACGCCAGAGATGGCAATGTTAGATGCATCTGTATTCAAATAAAAATTCTTATTCCAATCTGGTAACCTAACCATGGGTGAACCGAAGAAAATTTTCTGTATTGTTTTAAGTATGTCCTGATGTTTTTCTGTCCAGATGAATTTAGTTTTAGGAGTAGTTAAATCAATAAGTGGTTGCACTAGTTTGTTAAATGTTGGAATTAATGATTTATAGAAAGTTATCAAACCAATAAGCCTTTTCAGTTGTCTTTTTGTAGTTGGTGTAGGAAATGAAGTTATTTTTACAATGTTAGAATGGATTGGTGAAATACAATGATTTTCTATTTGAAAACCTAAGTAGTTGACTTTTGTTTGATGAAAGTTGCATTTATTAGGTGAAAGAGTGAGATTGTACTTGGAAAGGAGGTTAAAGATTTTGTCGAGTTTAGAACACATTTCATCAAAAGAATTCGCACCTATAATAAAGTCATCTTGATACGTATACACACCTTGTAGGTGTAGTTCGTCAATTAAAAAGTCCATTAGAGCTTGAAAGATTGAGGCACTTGTCTTTAAACCAAAGACAAGTCTGCGGTAGGAAAAAGATCCAAACATGGTGGTAAAAGTTAGTTGATTGTGAAATTTTTCTGGTAAGTTAATTTGGTGGTATGCTTGATGAAAGTCGAGTGTTGTAAAGAATGTGTAAGAAGAGAGATTAGCGATGATGTTTTGAATTTTTGGTAGTGGGTAAGATGATCCTTGTATTACAGTGTTTAACATTCGCAGGTCAAGTGCGAGGCGAAATTTTTGTTTACCAGTACCATCTGGTTTTTTTCTAACAAGTAACATAGGACAAGACCATTCGGAGCAATGTCTTTGTATAATTCCAGCTTCAAGTAATTGATTAATTTGATCTAATGCATCATTTTGTAATGCCTGAGGTATTGGAAAAGGAAGTGTTTTTATAGGATAGTCATTAATGAATTTCAAATCTGGAATAATTTTATCTGTATGCCCAAGTGTATTTAGAGATTTTGAAAATACAGGGTAATATTTGAGTAACATTTCTTTTAGAATTTCAGCCTCATTGGATGGTAAGTGTTCAAGATTGAAATCAGTTGCAGATAAGTCTTCTTTTCTTTTTTTGAGAATGTCTTTAGAAGCTTGAATGAGATTTAAAAATTGTTGATCTGAGTTATCTTGACTAATTTTATCTGGGGAGTACTCAATTATTTCCTCGACCTCAAAAAGTTGACCTATTTTAGCTTTTTTTTGAATGTGAATGGGATTATCAGAATTGTTTTTAACCGAAATCAGGAAAAATGTATATTGTTGTGGAATTTTTCTTTTTCGCTTTGGATTTTTTGATTTTATTATAGCATCAAATCCTAATAAGTTGTCAACGGGTGAATTGTATTGAAATAAATAATCTTTGTCTGTGCTAATAGAATCTGTGAAAACTGAAATCCATTTTTGTTCCTGAGGGTTTAAGGAAATTCTACGAGTCAAAGCTACAGTTTGATTTTTGAAGGAGTTGGGTTGTGTACTACATTGGTTTATTTCAGAAGATGAAGTAGTTTGTTTGTTTACCAAAGGAATCGATAAAGTGTTGTCAATATGGATAATGTTTTTGACGGTGTTTACAACAATATTGAATCGTTTGATGAAATCATAGCCGATAATACCTTGAAAACTAGATGAATCTGGTATGTCTACGATATAAAAGTGGTGATTAAAGTTTTTGTGTTGTAATTTAATGGAGGTTCTAATACATGCGGAAAAATCTACATCAGAATTGACTGTTTTGATGACAACACCAGTTGATAATCTCTTATATTTTAAAATTGTTTTTAATTCATCAAATAAAGACTGTGATAGTAACGAAATAGTACTTCCTGTATCGCAAAGTAGAGTAATATCTTTTTTTGCAATTGAGGCCTTTACAAGGGGAAGTGATGTTGAGTCTTTAATGACATTGTAAATAATTTTTGTAGTAGTGTCATCGTATTGTTCTGTGTTTGTTTGTGTCGTTTCATGCTTAGAAATTTTTACACTATCACATGTTTGTGTGCTTACAGAGTTTACTAGTCTATTAAGTGAAATTTTTGGTAAGGACGGATCTGGGAAAAAACTGGCTGATGTGTAATCAGTAGGGGGGTGAGGTGCAAAGCCATCAGCAAAATTACACCTCTGACTTAGTTTTCCTGTTGTCGATTGTTGTTGTTGTGAAATTGTCCTCGTCTTTGTGTATTTAAGCGTTTCCACTTAAAACAAGCTTGCGCTTCGTGACCACTTTTGAAACATAGCTGGCAAGTAGTGCGGTGAAATCTGTAAGACTTATGTGGAGAGGGGCGTTTGTTAAAATTGCGATTTTGAAATTTCCGTTTGTTGTGTATGCCAGCAAATTTAGTTTTGTAAGTTGCCGCGTCACCTTTAATTTCTGGTTGTGTTTGGGTATTTACAGAAAGGGCGTTTATTTTCTCGGTTAGCTGTTTCAGCTGGTCGGCAAATATTGAATCAGTTGGGGAAGGGGTGGGGTAAGCATGCAAAATTTTTTCTCCGTACAAAATATCTTGTAGCGCCTGGGCTCTTAAAACTGCGGGTTGGTACTCTGTAATCCCTTCCTCTTGGATTTTAATTCGTAGATTGGATGGAATGGTTTCCAGGAATTTCATGTATTTAATTTTGTCACGCGCATTGGCGTCCTGAATGTCCGAATAAACTGTTGCAGCCAGAACATTAAGCCTATGGGCAAAGTTTTTAATGGTTTCTGCGGGTAAGAGCGTTAAGTTTGCAAGTTCGACTGCTACCTGTGATTTGCTAGGAGGGGAAAAAAAATTGGAAAATTCTTTTTCGATTACATTTATGTCATTTGAGATTAGTAAATCAGGGTTCTGTGTTAAATATTTTAATGCAGGACCAGATAATTTACTTTTTAGTAGAGCAATTGTTGCTTGCGGGCTGTATTTATTTATTTGACTAACAGACCGTACTTGGTCGAAAAAGAATTTGAGTGATTCATGATCACCGTCAAAAGTAGGCAAGTTAATTGGTATTTGCCGAGAAGCCATGGTGGCCAAAAAATACTATTAACTAATCTATGAAATTCAAGGAAACACTGCATGCACAATAAAATAACTAAAAAAAATATCAATATACACTAGCAGATAATAAATATAACATGAAAGAAAAATGTAAACCGGATTTATATCATAATAAATAATAATGACTGATCACTGTTTCTTTTTAGCGTATAGATCCCTAACGCTCATTTTTTAAATTCATTTTTAAAAAGAAACAGCGATGAATGAGAGAAAAATAGAGGAGAAAAAAAATATATATCCTTTTTTTTTTATAACTTTAAAATCAATTTGTATAGCATGAAATACAAGCAAAGATCTTACCTGGGATCAATCAATACAAGTATAAAAAGTAAAAAAATTCATGCAAACTATTTAAATTGTTAAGAATGGAACGTAGCATTTCTTTTCTTCATTTAAAAAAAAAAATGAAACCAATATTGCAAGACAATTTAAGTTATTTTTTTTTGTTTTATATATTTTTTTTTTTTAAACTGGTTTACTAAAAATTAAAAACTCAAATTAATATTTGTATCCAAAACACCTTAAAAAAAAAACAATCTTGCCTTAAATATTCATAAAAATATCATATTTTACAACTAAAAAAAAAATGCAGGATAAAATAATCATATTTATATGATTTGATGAGAAAGTTCAAAAATTAAATTAACTTAATTTCAACCTGAATATTTAATTAAGAAGGTTTTGGTAAAAGGCAAACACAAAAAGAACATAACTAAAACTCTGTTATTAAATGTATTCTTTTAAAAAAGAAATGCAATAATTTAACCAAATAAAATTCACTACTGACTGGTAGAGGAAAAAAAAATTAATTATATTACAAGAGAAGTATGAAGGTTGAAATATGCACTTGTAATCAACGCCTATGATTATTGAAACCCAGCCGCGTTAAAAAAGAATCATAAGCTCATAGCACTGATCTTCCGGAAAGTATACTATTTGCGTACTTGACACACACTGGAAAATTACGATCACCACAGTAGTTTTTTTTTTTTAATAAATGGCACTTTTCTGAAGCACAAATGTTGAAGAAATTTCTTTGGATGAAACTCACACGGATTAGTTTCAGTAACACTGTTAGAAATATATCATTGTAAATTTACTTTTGGACCACTATTTTGAAACACATACAGAATACACGTAACACATTCACCGGCATTGAAGCACTTGAAGGCACAAATAATTTAGTAGCATTATGAGTCGCAAAACGGATGAAATTTGTAGGGTGATATCATTTTGATAAAATAAATAAAAATCGCATACCATAGATCACACACGCAGATGGAGGGAAGAGGAGGATCCTTGATTTTATGGAACTTAACACTTATAATGCAACGAAACACTTGTGGTTTTCAACGAACCACACTTTTTTTTTTTAAACACTACTTTTCACACAACACAGACACTTTTGGATGAGGGGAAAGCACTGGGGGAACATCACAATCTTGCATTCATGTTAGAAAAGATGAGGATCGGCGAGAGAGTTTCAGATACACAGATAACAGACCGACTGTCTTGAATCCGGCGGAGGGGGTGCGGGGGTAGCACTTCCAGAAAGAGCAGGAATTCAGCAGAGATGAGGGGGTAAAGAAAGACTCCTGGTAGAGAAACGATCCAGCATGGCAGGTGGGAGGGCTGTGATGACGAGTTCCGGAGTCAGGTACATCGTGCTGCGAAGAGATGGGGGGGTGACGCGCCGTCTAGAATCAGCGAAGCGGAGCGGATGCAGAGTTACACTTAGAATGGCAGTTCAGAGAAGTTGTATTTAAAGTTCCACATAGTTGCAGATGAAAGGAAATATGCCTCATATAATTATTGTACCTCGGTACCTCCCCTTATTGGAAGAAAAAAATGAATCGCTAAGTTCAAGCGAAACCGGCGAAAGCACCAGAGTTTGTAACATGGAGCAGTAGATGTTTATTTACCTTGGCGTCAGTGCTTATTAGTATAACGGAGCAGTAAACAGGGTCAAGTAGAGATGAAAAATATGTAGCAAATCCAGTAGAAAGAAGGATCACATAGTTAGATGCAATATAGATTTATTTTTTACGATGAGGCAATATCGATAGTTATATAAGCAAAGGGGAGGTACCTACACAAAGAATGACAAGTTTTGTACCGCTTTCCTGGTCAAGACAAACGGCCGAAGTGAAGTTCTTCTAAAAGTTACATGTACGGGTGTTGGCGCGGAAAGCATGATAAAATCGCCAGTACTTGGCGAGGGAGTTTTTGGAGACAACGGTCGGACGCGTATGGGAAAAAACGATAACTGCTAGATTCTGTCTATGATAATGCATTCATTTGAGGATGGGGGGAAGGGTTGTAAAGATTCTTTTATGGAGACAGAAAAGGAAAAAGAAAGAAAGTAATTTTGGGATCGGCGTTTGATTTTGCTAAAAGACAGCTGCAATTAACGGTTACATATGACACGAATCTAATAACAGGGTGTGAAGGATATGAGTTTGCATATTATAGTTTACATGTGGGCGCGAGATATTTTAATTAATTCTTTTGAGAGCGGATGAGAAGTGCAAATGCTTGCATAAAGAATATCGGTTATACGTTACATTATTTTAATATGTAGAGCACAGCTGCATATATATTTTGTCTAACTTTTAAGACAGATGCACTTTTGATTTCATGAGAAGGAAACGGTTGAATTAGAAATATGTGAACATTAGTAACTTATTTTTAGCATAACCGCAAAGTAAGGACAGAGAGGTTTCTGATATATGAGAGTGACTTGCATTTTAGAATGAAGAAAGTAGATTCGTTATCTAAATTAAATCAGAAATAGATTTTAGTTAACATATTGAATTTTGGGGGGGGGGATTACAGACATTTAAAAACTGTAAACTATAATTGTTTATTTTAATTATTTATTTATTTGGGGGGAATGAATAAATCTTTATGAATTTTTTTTTTTAATTCTATTTTGGGGGGGGGGGGGGGGAGGAGAAGCATGCAATCAATACATGTATGCTAGATGTTGGAAGAGGAATGGAAAAGCTTATGTTAACTTGTTAAAATTTTGAGGGGGGGGGGTTTGAACTGAAAGTAAGATATATGACAAACGTCTTTGTCATACGAACCTACTTCGGATAATCGAGAATTCATCAATAATCATCTAGTTTAATATCTAGTATCGTCATTGAACTGTTATTATGACTTATTTTAACTATTAAATAAATTAAAATTATAAATGAAAATAATTTTTTTTCTGAAACAAAAACTTACAATAGTTTAAATGCAAGCTTCATCTGGTGTAAATTGGCCATCCTTTACCGTGCAGCTCTATTCCGAAGTTTTCTTAAAAGCACGAGTTCAGAGGAATCACACTGTTCCTGTTGCTCCAACCAAACAAGGCCTTTTGAGAAACACTCAAAAGCATCATAGTTACTGATCTTATTTACTCCGGAATCATTCTCATCTTCATCATCATCTTCTTCTTCTGGAGAATTTCAGACTTTTGCTATTAATTCCGCATCATTGAGCAACTAGAAGCCTGCATCTTCCACGTCACAATTCAACCAATCTACACATTTCTTTATCCCCGCAATTTTCAAAACGTTTCATTGCGCTGAAAGGCTTGAAAACTCAGTAGTAACACTATCTTTCACAATGTCTGTAGCATTTTCATCTGCGACAGCTGAAAAATTCGGCAAAAGTTTTCGGCAACTTCGTCCTAGTGTCGATTGTGGCATAGATTTCCACGCGTCACTGATCATATAAATGCAGTCTTTGTTGTTGGCAGTTTGCCAAAACTCAATTATTAAAACTGCACCAGATTCAGAATCTCCTTCAAAAAGTAATTTTCTGGTTAATTGATTTCGGTAACGCCGTTTAAAAGACTCCAAGACGCCCTGATCCATAGGTTGCAGCAGAGACGTTGTATTCGGGGACAAAAATATATACCGGTTGTTTCCAGATTTTAGAGAGTTATCTTCAGAATGAGCCGGACAGTTGTCGAATAACAAAAGCGCTGTATTCAAATGCTCTTTTTCTTGCCAAGATTTTACTGCAGGGACAAAAATATCAAAAAACCACTTCGAAAACAAATTGGAATCCATCCAAGCATTTTTTTATTTAAATAGTGTACAAGAAGAGCAGATTTGTTTACATTCTTAAGACATCTCGGATTCTTACTTTTCCCAACCACAGCTAGTTCAAGCTTGTGGGAACCCGATGCGTTGGAACAGGGTAATACAGTGACCCTATCTTTCATTCTTTTCCTTCCGGGAGCAGAAGTTTCATTTACCGCAGCTAAAGTTTTTTCAGGAAGCGCCTTCCAATATAGTCTGGTTTCGTCGCAATTGTAAACTTGATCTGGGGTTAAATTCACATCTTTCATCAATTTTTCGATTTTTGCCACAAATGAATCAACTGCTGCGACATTTCCTGACATTTTTTCACCTTCGATATTGAGTTGTCTTATACCATGGCGAATTTTGAATTTTTCTAGCCAGCCACTACTGGCTTTAAAGTCATCAGAACCACCAAGCTTCGAGTTGAGAATCAAAGCTTTTTCTTGAATCATTGGCCCAGATAGAGTTATTCCTTCACATCTTTTCTGCACAAACCATTTGTACAAAGCCGCATCTAAATCTGTATGATTAGCTAATTTCTTTGTTTTTCAGAATTTTGCGCCTTTCCCGACATCAAATTCAGCAAAATACTTCTCAATTTTTTTCGAGTTCCTTTTCATCTCACTGACAGTTGACACGGCAACGTGAAACTCCTTTGCAAGTTTTGTCACAGCTTCTCCCGATTCTAGTCGCGTAATAATATCATATTTTTCCTGTATGGTTAATACGATTCTTTTGCTCTTAGTGGAAGCCATGATAAAAAAGAAAACTTGAGTATAAAAAAATAAGAAAGACAATGCGTAAGCTCTATCAGATCCCCCGACAGGTCACAACTGCCAACTTCACTGATAGAACTCAAGAAAATTCTAATCGGAAGTGTAACAGCAGAAAAAGAGAACAAACAGGAATTCTAGCCAGCTGCCAAAAGTGACCATACCTAAAAGATCGTCCTAGTAGGGGTAGAAAGAGAATAGCCAACGGGTTTTTCCTTCCTTTCTTCCTTTTCCCTTTTCGGGAATAGAATTGTCCACAAAGGATAAGGGACACAAAGTGACTCTTCTTCCTTTTCAAATTCTGCTGCAATGAAAATTTCTCTGTTCTTGAGATGACAAAAGAGGTTAGGTTCTTTGCACTTGCTTACAATCAGACGGTGCAATAACATTCGATTGTTCTGGGACTCGGCCGTATGACCTTCCAAATTTCGAAATGGGGTGTGTTTTTGTTTAGAACAGGGGCGTTTGAAAGTGGGGAAGAGTACACTCATACCGAGAATTGAGCTTGAGAGAAGGAATTCTAAAAAAGGGAATTCCAAAATATTTATCTGCACTCGTAGTTTGGAAAGGTCGGCTTGCATACAAAAGGAATGTGGGAAAAAAGTACTTTAAAAATGCATGTTTGTTAAGAGAAAATTTTGGAAGGTAGTAGAAAGTGAAAAGCAAAAGTGCAGAAGAAACCGACTTCGGTTAACGGAGAGGTTCGGTTAATCGAGGTACGGATAATCGATGTCCTACTGTAATTATCTTATTTTTAACTAATAAGTTTACAAGTTATTAGTACATATTTATAATATTATTTACATACATGTTTGGATGTTAGCTGAAATTTAATATAAGTGTAGTAATAAAATATATTTTTATTCAATGTGAATGAAAATTTTCTTTTTCAAAAAATGCCATATTGAAATTTCAAATTAACAAATTTTTGAGTATAAGGAATTTAATCGGTGGTCTCCAGAAATTCGTTATAACGAGATGTTACTGTATTTCTCTTTGTAAAGCGCAAATACATGGCCTTCGATACATTGTTTATTTTCCAGAGACATTTTTAAGCAAAGAATATTTTTAATCATGCAGGAGATAAATTAAATCTTATTACGAAATCATGCCATCTAAGTTTTTTTTTCTTTTAAATTCAAATCATAGAGAAAGTCAAAATCGTTACAAAAATGCATGAATGATGGGCTGTATTTGCACCGTACTTAAAAGGATAAATATCTGAGAGTGTCATTTTTTTTCTATTCGTATATAAATCTATTTCAAAGTGATTAAATATTAGAATTTCTTCAAAAAATCGATAATAACAATTGTTTTGCGGATAAATTCTGTCATAAATCGGCAAATTAAATCTGACAGATAAAAGCCACATTTCTTCGCGTGAATAGGAGGGCATATAAATTTAACTATCGGGAAAAATTAAACATATTACAAAAAAAAATGCTATCCAGAAAAGGGAGATTGATAATTTAGTATTTTTCTAGTAAACTAAGAATATATTAGAATTTATATAGATTAAATAAAATATGTATTTATTAAGTATCTATTCTTCAAAGATATTTTTAATGAATAACATATATACAAGAATTGGAAAAAGTTATACTTTATGGTCGGTTTAGTGTATATTTTGGTATAATTTGGCACCTATTACATTTATGACTGTATAAATAATACATTTTTCTAGAATGATCAGTTAAATTGCATATTTTAACAGCTCGAGATTTACTAGTTTTCGAAACGGTGAAATATTTTTGAAGGGATAGTTATGTGTCACATGTTCAAATTTATATTAAGGATAAGGCGTGTGTAGCCCCTGTGCTCAAGAAAGAATAGACATAATTTTTTGCGCTAGGGTTCGTGACGTTAAATTTACAAGGAAACATCCTCCACTCGTGACGTCACTTTACTAGGGAAATGGCCGCCGTTTCGTGATGCCACTAACCCTAGCGAAAAGGCGTTGATATCTAGAGGTATGGTATAGCTCAGCATGACGAACTGGTTCAACTAACATATATTGTTAGGACTATGCAACTGGTTAATAAAACGAATATGTAAAAATGTGTCTATTAGACTTGTAAGGCCAATAAAGTAACATGAATATAAATAAGAAGAAAGTTTTAAAAGTACTTTATACAATTTGAATATATATATATATATATATATATATATATATATATATATATATATATATATATATTTGTATGTTTTAGAGAATATGTGACCAATGTATTGACATTAGAATTGTGTGAATGATGGGATGTATTTACAGCGTACAAAAGAATAAATATCTGGGAGTGTGTCATTTTTTTTCTATTCGTATATCAATCTATTTCAAAGTGATTAAATGGTGGAATATCAAAACAACATATTAAAAAAATAAATCATAGTATTCCAATTCTGAAGGCATACACTTCTTTTATTAGATGAAATCCAGCGATCACTAATAGAAATCAGTTTGTGGACTAAAAGAAGCACTCTATATTATCGAGTCAATGAATTTTAAAGAGAGTCCCCTTAAAGTAACAGCCATGGTCTTAAGTGAGAACAGCTTTATTAAACTAGCTCAGATGACAACTGACAAAAACTGAGATACTCTAATATCTTTAACAATATGCAAAATAAATTTTTACATCAGCAGGCAGTTTCAATAAAAATTAATTACATTCTAATCTGTTTAACTTATTAGTAATGTAGTGCACAAAATTTGTGATTCCAATAACCAAAGAAGCTATTTGCCGAAGAACAAGATGAACTCATATAACCTTTCTGGCCAACAAAACTAGCGACAATCCGAACTTTGAGACCGTGCATTTTGTGTTCTATAAAAATGAGCACATGAATGCAATGCAAAGTTTAAAACAAGATTGAACTGGATTTCCATTCTGTCGTCAAACCCAAAAGCGTTTAATACCAGCGTATCAAAAAAAGGACGTAAATGGGCATGAAAAAAGCGAGAATGTTTTTGGAAAATTGAAAATAGTTGTATTCAAAATTGCACTCTCCCAGAATACAGTTTATAAGCAAGAAATACATTATGACGTTAGTTTGCCTAACACTGCTTTATTCCCAAGAATAATTTCCTTTTGAACATATACTAGAACATCATCTCAAACTGGCAATTTGAAGCTGTAATTTAAACATCTAGTGAGTGGGCTCTTAATGAACCTCTCAGTAAAAATATACAACAATAAAAATAGCAATATATACTAAAATTACAACACTCTAAATTAACCATAATAAAAACAGTAAATTATAGATAATACATCAATAACAATACTAAATAATGATTTAATAAAAATAGTAAATATTAATAAAAAATAAACAACACTAAGTTAGTCTTTTTATGTCATAATAACAATTTCGTAATTTCATTGTATTGTCCACATAAGGATTGGTCTATAGATAGATGCATTTGTAGTAATAAGTATTGTACATTGTTATTAAGTAGCTACTTAAAAAGAATGGTACAGGTTAAGTTAGGTACCATGGTCTCTTTTTTGTATATACTTTAATATCACTCTTTTACCCAGCTAGAAAAAGTTTGCAAAAAAAGTGCAAAAAAAAAGTGCACAAAATCCGAGCGTATTTGGCACCTCTACTTGTGTATAAAAAGTGCAAACTGAATTCTGCAAAAAAAGTGCAAACTGAATTCTGCACAAAAAGTGCATAATCAGAGGTGCCAAATACGCTCAGATTTTGTGCACTTTTTCTGAATACGAAATAATCCCTAAATTTTGCAGTTTTTATGCACAATCAGAGCTGCCAAATACGCTCAGATTTTGTGCACTTTTTCTGCATACGAAATAATCCCTGAATTTTGCAGTTTTTATGCACAATCAGAGGTGCCAAATACGCTCAGATTTTGTGCACTTTTTATTTTACACATTTTTTGCATACCAAATAATTCCTAAATTGTGCATTTTTTATGCATAATCAGAGACTGATTATGCATAAAAAATGCACAATTTAGGATATTTTTGGCATGCAAAAAATGTGTAAAATATAAAGTGCACAAAATCTGAGCGTATATGGCACCTCAGATTTAGTGCATTTCTTCAAGTAGATTTTTTGCATACCGAACATTTTAAGCATATATTTAAATCAAGATTCAGCTTACTATGAAATTTACAGCTATCAATGTATAATAAACCCAGTTTTGGAAAGATGCATAATTATACATAGGATTATGAACAATAATTTTATCAGACATGGTACAAGTTCACCAACATGCGGAAAAAGATAATAAGCTTAAATTTAAATATATAAATTTTATAATTAAATATAACACTGCATACAGTAAAAAACATGTCCAATATTGTTAAAACCCAATAAGAGAAAATTATTACACTTACTTGAAAAGAGCTGCACTAAATTCTAGTTATTAGTTGAAAATGTTTTAACTAATGTATTTGAACTTAGAAAAAGGCATTAAAAAAAAAAAAATCAACTTTACTTATTTTTGTTTATTTACACAAGTGCGATCAGCTTTTTCTCATCATTTCACTTCCAATCCAGTCATTGAAAATTTTGATTGTTGCAACTGGATGCAATCATTTTTCTGATTGCAAAGAGCTTTGATAGACGACTGCTAAAATCTAGCTGCTGTTGGGAAAATGTGAAAGAAACCACAGCACACACAAAAAAATGACCATTGCAGTACAGCTGCTGCATTTATTTGAAATCACAACATAAATAATAAACTAATGGTACTCTGTTCCGGTAATGTAATGTATACAGTAAATGTTCCGGACTTAAATTTTCTTGCTTTTAGATTTAAACAAAATAAATTCTGACAGTCTGACAGTCACATTGTGGAGGTGTATCTTTGGATGATTTACTTTTATCACACCAATTTCAAGTATCCTGTTTGTTTCCTGTGTAAAAAAAAAAAAATAAATAAATAAATAAATAAATCATGCAAAAATATGCAAACTGAACTACTTTACAGACATTACATAAATATAAGAATTCAATATTAGATTTTATTAAGTAGTTTGTTTTTCTACAGGAAAAAATTATAGTTAAAATTCACTTATTTTCATGTGTAATATATGGACAAACTGGAAAATGTTGTTCATATAAACAATTTCTCAAATCTCAAACTTGAAAGTTACTATCTATACTATTAAAAATGCATGTGTGTAACTATGTATCTATATTAACCTCAAAGGCTCAGACTGTTGGGTGCAGAGCTGAGAAATTTTTAATAAAGTTGCATAATAGAAAGGACCATAAAAAAAAAAAAAAATCCAAAATTTTAATTAGATTTTTTTTTTATGTGATGTGAATTTTGTTTATGTTTTGTGATTTTTGCTCAGCCAATTTATATTCAGAGTCGCTAGAGGAAAGGGGGGGAAGGGAAGAAGTATATAAAATTTAGGAAGCTTGAACAGTATTTTTTTTAAAAAAATGTTTGTGTGTGAATGTGAACGAAAAATTTGATTTTCAATTAATTTTTAAATAAAAGATCATTTTTACATAGTGTTCTCATTTGATGTTTTTCAAAGGGTGCTGCACCCTGCTCTTTTCCTTTAAACCTGCCGATGCACCCTGTCCGTTTTAGATAATGATATTGTAAAAGCGCCCGGCTCGTTTTCCCCCAGTAGCTTCTTTTTGTATCTTCTACATATTTTTTAATATTTGGCTTTTTCCTCTCATATCTCCCCCCCCCCCCGCCCCCATAAAAAAAAAAACAGATGCAACAACTGCATATTGTATTTCTTTTAAATGCTAAGATGTAAATTAACAACATAATACAAATATAACTTTTATTAGGTTGTTCGACATGTTTTGACTCACTCCGGGTCATTTTCAAAAACATTTTGAACATTTTCCAAATCTCAAACTAGAAATTTACTCTAGATTAATTTTAACACAATTATTCAAATTCTTGGCCCGGACATTTTTTGTCCAGTTGGAAAATTACAACTAGTGATGCACAGAATATTTGGTATGTATTTGGCCATACTACAAATATTTAATTAGGCTGAAAATAGGTCGCACTCGGCCTAACCAAATATCAAACTATTCAGTTTTGCTGAATATCTTTATATATGGCCCAACCACCAGGGTTGGCAAAAACCCGGGTTTTTTCAGAAAAAACCCAACCCAGTGGGTTTTTGGGTTTTTTTCAGGGGTTTTTCGGGTTTTCGGGAGTTTTTCAGGGTTTTTTCAGGGTTTTGAGGATTTTTCTTCTTGCCGTTCTTTCTTTGTTTGTTTTGTAACAACTATATAATTAATGGGATGAAATTTTAAAAAATAAATGTTAATACTTTAATAATTTTTATTTAATATATTATTTAATTATAATTATTTAGAATTTTTATTTAATATATTATTTAATTATAATTATTTAGAATTTTTATTTAATATATTATTTAATTATAATTATTTAGAATTTTTATTTAATATATTATTTAATTATAATTATTTAGAATTTTTATTCAATATTAAAAATAGTTTAAAAATTTGTAATGATTTTAAAGACATTTTATGACTGAATTGAAAGAAATTTTTTAAAGACATTTTATGACTGAATTGAAAGAAATTTTTTAAAGTCAAAATAATTAAATTAATAGTCTAAAATTTTGTTTATTTCTCTTTTATAGATAAAAATTAGATTTAAACAGTGAATCATTTACTTTTGTTTTATTAAAATTTTCTTATGTAGTAGAATTTTATCAAATGTTTGAAATTATTGTCCTACTAGGGGGGGGGGATGAATTCACTTTTAAACCATCTAAATTGTAAGCTTAAATTCCTAAATCTTCCAGAGATCTTGATGTATGGGAGGGGGGAAAGGGGGGGGTTGCATCTCAATAGCACAGAATAGCTGCATGTTGTGTCATAGTCTGCGATCGCCCATCCTTCTGCTTTTGGCGAAATTAGATAAGGAGGGGGGGGGGAGGTATAAACAATAGAACTATCTCAAGAATAAGAAATCATTATTTTTAAAGAATTATTTAACAAAGAACTTTATATTACATTATATTTTAAATACTATATTTACGTAAGAATATTTTATAATTGAATTTGTTTGGATCATCAATACTTTAATTGGAAAATGAAAAAAATACACTCCAGTGTATCTTACTTTTGTTTTATTGATGGATTTTTATCAGGTCAATTTTCTTTTCCCCAGCTGGCTGCTGATGACTGAGATTTAATTAAAGTTTTAAACTGCAAATATAAATAATAATAATTAAACCAAGAACTAAACGATACTTTTTTCTTTTCCTTACTTATTTAAAAAAAAAAAAAATAAAACTTTTAACTATCCGATTGTGTTTAAATTTTCAGCAAATTCAAATAATAATAAATTAGGCAGCTTACCAAATTTCTATTAAAATACAATAAGTTTTCAGAAAATTAGAATCCCCCCCCCCCCAAAAAAAAAAAAAAAAAAAAAAAAAAACTACTATCACTATCTTAATCTTGCATCTGATAATGAATGTTCTTAGCTATGCAGAAGAGATTCATTATTATGGTGGGTTGTGCTGCACTATAATACTATTTCACTAAAGAAAGTGAAATGAATCAATGATCTACCCTTTATGTTTTGTTCAACTTAATTTAGTTTTATGCTTAATATATTTTGAATCATACTAAAATACCTGTGCCTCTAATTTTTAAGAATTGATTGAACCCCCCACTGTTTTCGTCATATTGACAAATAATCCTGATTTTTAATTGTTTATATAATTTTACATGTATTTTTTTTAAGATAATTATTTTCTCTGTGAATTTTCCAAGTTTGTTTCAGATACAGCAATTATGCCCATTTAGAATTTTCTGAAAACTATATCTGTGACACATAAAATGTATATTATGTTTGGTTTAAATTGATATATTTATTATTAGTTAGATAAGTGGAATTTTAAATAAAGATTTTGATAAAACCCACTTGGGTTTTTTTCAAGGGTTTTTTCAAGTGGGTTTTTTCGGGTTGGGCAAAATCAAGCCAACCCTGAACCAAACAGGCTTTTAAAAATATTTTCAAAAAATTTAGTTAAATTTTATTTTTAACTGTTAATAAATAAAGATATCCCGGAAAATTAAGAAGTAGAATTATATTCAAATAAGAGAGATTACTTGTACATTTATGTATTTCCTGTTTGAAAAGTAACAACTAAGAAAATTAACTGTTAATGATGACATTCATAAGAACTAATAATGCATAAATGTAAGATCGTGAACATTGTTTTCTTTTTCAAAACTGAGTGTTTCTAAACAAACATAATGGAAGATAATGTGCAGCTTTCAGGGTAAAGGTGAAAATAAGCACTCGCCAGTCGCCATTCATCGATTAAACTTTAAAAACTGGCCAAATGCAGGATTTCCTGATTGCCCTTTTTCCCTAAATTTTGCGATTTTTCAGCATCCATTCGACGAAATTCGTAATTTTTATGTACCCGTTCGAAGAAATTCATGGCTTTTATGTGCCCGTTCCAAGAAATTTACGATTTTCTGTGCATAATCAACAAAATTCATGATTTTTTACACAGCAATCGATCAAATTCATGATTTTTACGCATTCGATCGATGAAATTCATGATTTTTAGACGTTCGATCGATAAAATACATGATTTTTACATGCTCAGTTGATAAAATTATTTTTTTTTACATGCCTGGTCAACAAATTTCATTATTTTTATGCGTTCGGTCGATAAAATACATGATTTTTACACGCTCGGTTGATAAAATTAATTATTTTTACACGCTCGGTCAATGAATTTCATTATTTTTACATGCTTGGTCAATAAAAATTCCTGATTTTTACATGCTCGGTCGATAAAATTCATAATTTTTACATGCTCGGCCGATAAAAATCATGATTTTTTCACGCTCGGTCGATAAAATTCATGATTTTTTTCACACTCGGTCGATAAAATTCATGATTTTGTCACACTCAGTTGATAAAATTCATGATTTTTTCACACTCGGTCGATAAAATTAATTATTTTTACATGCCCGGTCAACGAATTTCATTATTTTTACATGCTTGGTCAATAAAAATTCCTGATTTTTACATGCTCGGTCGATAAAATTCATAATTTTTACATGCTCGGTTGATAAAATTCATGATTTTTACACGCTTGGTCGATAAAATTCATGATTTTTTCACACTCGGTCGATAAAATTCATGATTTTTTCACGCTCAGTCGATAAAATTAATTATTTTTACACGCCCGGTCAACGAATTTCATTATTTTTACTCGTTCGGTCGATAAAATACATGATTTTTACATGCTCGGTTGATAAAATTAATTATTTTTACACGCCCGGTCAACGAATTTCATTATTTTTACTCGTTCGGTCGATAAAATACATGATTTTTACATGCTCGGTTAATAAAATTAATTATTTTTACATGCCCGGTCAAGGAATTTCATTATTTTTACGCGTTCGATCAATGAAATTCATGATTTTTACAAGTTCAATCTACAAAATTAAGGATTTTTACGCGTTCGATCTACGAAATTAAGGATTTTTACGCGGTCGATCTACGAAATTCAGGATTTTTACGCGGTCGATCGACGAAATTCAGGATTTTTACGCGGTCGATCGACGAAATTCAGGATTTTTTAGAGTGTCAACAATACTCCAGATTGTAAAACATGCAATGGGGAGTTATGAGATGAAAAAAAAAAAGCAAAATATTAATTGGTTATTTTTTTAAACCAAAAACATTGGGAAGGAGGTGTCCATTAATGGCATATCTACATAGCTGCAACCTTGGCATAATCGTAATTGTGAGGGCCGCAAGATAACAAAATTCCTAAACAGCGTAATTAAACTGGACACTGTAATAAAATATAATGTAATAAGATTTATTAAATTATAAAATAATACTTACATGAGATGTATCAACAAGTCTCTGTTCAACCACATTTTACTAGCAGCTAAGCTTCCACTCTGGAAGAGAAGAAAATCAATAACAACCCAATACAAAATGGCTTATAACTGAATATAAGAACATTTTATAAATTTATTTTAATTCACAGAAGAAGCTACAAAGTTTAATTAATCAAAGTTTAACTAAATTAATTAAAAAAGTTTTAAGACTATACTCTTTTTAAGTTATAACTCAAAGCTAAAGCACAGTTTGTTTTTTTCTGTAAAGGCTTCTTGTAAAAAGGTCTGGTTCATAAAATGGCAGTATCTGTGTTAAATATTATGTAAAATTGTTTTATAATTTAACTTTTAATACTTTAGTCTGAAATATAAAAATATTAGGCCAACCGAATATTCGGTATACTTGTGGGCTGAATATTCAGTATTTGGCCAAAATCGCTATTCAGTGCATCCTTACTTTATAGTAATTTAAATTTACTTTATAAGCTTTTAAAATTTTCGTAATTACATTTTAAAAGTTACAGATTACTAACTAATATGCTAAAACATATGTATCAACAATTATACATCCCAAGAAGGAAATCCATATACTGCGATATTTTTTAATATTCCTTTAGATTCCGGTTTCAGAGGTTTTATCAAATAAATACTTGACAAAGTTGATTACATAGTTAAATATTATGTACTTTATGATTAAAATAAGTTGGCTATTATTTACTTTGTGGAGGAGGAAGAGGGGAAGGGGATCAAAAAGTATGTTTACCTCCTGTGAACAAAAACAGCATTTTGGCCTTGAATGAGGGTTCCTGCAGTGGAGTTCCCCCCCCCCCCCCAACAAATTTTGACAAACAAAATCAAAGCATATTTTTATATATTTTAAATAATTTTTTAGTTTACTTTCAATTAATAACTCCAAAATAATATTCATCCACATTTACTTATTATAAACACATTATTTAATTTTATTGAATAATTTATTTATATTTACTAATAGAAGTTAAAATGTTTTGATTTAACTTGGTTATTAGGGTGGGTCGAAAAAACCGAAATTTATATAATCGAAACGTAATAGTGCGGAAAAGTTGCCATTGGTAATAAGGAATAAATTCACAAAATATTACACCAAATGGTTAATATCTTTTAAATATCTTTTACCGCTGCAAAGAGGGCAAAGTTTAAAAAAAACACATTTTTTTTTTTTTTTAAATTAAATTATCCAACTATACCAATACAATTTCTAATAGAATGCAAAAGCTACATCAAGATGTTAGTAATGTTCCAATAAAATGTCATTATGGTGAAATTATTTCTATTACCGCCGCAGGGGCAGCCAAAATTTTTTAAAAAAACGGCAAAAATTTCAATTTTCCGTTTTTTACTTTTTTTCAAATTCATATTATATGTCTACTATTAAAAAAATTTACATTATATCTAGTAATACCTAATAAATGTCTAGTAATTTTGATGATCGGGATTGCCAACCAAGGGCGAGAGGGGCCCGCCCCTCTTAAATTTTGGAAAAAAGGGCTTTTTGAAGAAATTTTTGCGATTTTATGGTAAATTTAAGGATTTTTTTAGTAGGAAGAAATCTTACATAAATTCACCCTCAATTTTCACTTTTTCTCCCCCCTCCCAACAAAAAATCTCTAAAACGTTCCGGAAAATCACTTCCAAAGACCCCTTTCTCTCAAATTTAAGGGGGGACGGGGGGACGGGCCTCTCTCGCCCCTGGTTCGCAATGCTCATGATCAAAATTACTACACATTTATAAGTTATTACAAGCTATAATGTAAATTTATCTAATTCTAGACATATAATAAAAATTAAAAACTTTAAAAACGAAAAATTGAAATTTTTTCCGTTTTTTTTTAAAAAAATTTTGACTGCCCCTGCAGCGGTAATAGAAATGATTTCGACCCGATTGATTATGTCAGAAACTAAACAAATGTTTTGATTTATCACTCAAGGTCAGAAATCTCATTTTTTAAATCAAAATATTTTTACTTTCATTATTAAATATAAATAAATTAGTCAATAAAATTAAGGGGGGGGAGGCTTCAAAAAGTATGTTTACCTCTTGTAAACCAAAAAAAAAGAGCTAGTTTTGGAATTGAATGAGGGTTCCTGCAGTAGAGTTCCTCCCCCCCCCCCCAACAAATTTTGACAAACAAAATCAAAGCATATTTTATATATTTTAAATAATTTTTTAGTTTACTTTCAATTAATAATTCCAAAATAATATTCATCCACATTTACTTATTATAAACACATTATTTAATTTTATTGAATCATTTATTTATATTTAATAATAGAAGTTAAAATGTTTTGATTTAACTTGGTTATTAGGGTGGGTCGAAAAAACCGAAATTTATATAATCGAAACGTAATAGTGCGGAAAAGTTGCCATTGGTAATAAGGAATAAATTCACAAAATATTACACCAAATGGTTAATATCTTTTAAATATCTTTTACCGCCGCAAAGAGGGAAAAGTTTAAAAAAATCGCTTTTTTTTTTTTTTTTTTTTTTTTTTTTTTTAAATTAAATTATCCAACCATACCAATACAATTTCTAATAGAATGCAAAAGCTACATCAAGATGTTAGTAATGTTCCAATAAAATGTCATTATGGTGAAATTATTTCTATTACCGCCGCAGGGGCAGCCAAAATTTTTTTTAAAAACGGCAAAAACTTCAATTTTCCGTTTTTTACTTTTTTTCAAATTCATATTATATGTCTACTATTAAAAAAATTTACATTATATCTAGTAATACCTAATAAATGTCTAGTAATTTTGATGATCGGGATTGCCAACCAAGGGCGAGAGGGGCCCGCCCCTCTTAAATTTTGGAAAAAAGGGCTTTTTGAAGAAATTTTTGCGATTTTATGGTAAATTTAAGGATTTTTTTTAGTGGGGGCGACCTCTTACATAAATTCCCCCTCAATTTTCACTTTTTCTCCCCCCTCCCAACAAAAAATCTCTAAAACGTTCCGGAAAATCACTTCAAAAAACCCCTTTCTCTCAAATTTAGGGGGGGGGGACGGGCCTCTCTCGCCCCTGGTTCGCAATGCTCATGATCAAAATTACTACACATTTATAAGTTATTACAAGCTATAATGTAAATTTATTTAATTCTAGACATATAATAAAAATTAAAAACTTTAAAAACGAAAAATTGAAATTTTTGCCGTTTTTTTTTCAAAATTTTGACTGCCCCTGCAGCGGTAATAGAAATGATTTCGACCCGATTGATTATGTCAGAAACTAAACAAATGTTTTGATTTATCACTCAAGGTCAGAAATCTCATTTTTTAAATCAAAATATTTTTACTTTCATTATTAAATATAAATAAATTAGTCAATAAAATTAAGGGGGGGGGGGGCTTCAAAAAGTATGTTTACCTCCTCAGAACCAAAAAAAAAGAGCTAGTTTTGGAATTGAATGAGGTTTCCTGCAGTAGAGTTCCTCCCCCCCCCCCCAACAAATTTTGACAAACAAAATCAAAGCATATTTTATATATTTTAAATAATTTTTTAGTTTACTTTCAATTAATAATTCCAAAATAATATTCATCCACATTTACTTATTATAAACACATTATTTAATTTTATTGAATCATTTATTTATATTTAATAATAGAAGTTAAAATGTTTTGATTTAACTTGGTTATTAGGGTGGGTCGAAAAAACCGAAATTTATATAATCGAAACGTAATAGTGCGGAAAAGTTGCCATTGGTAATAAGGAATAAATTCACAAAATATTACACCAAATGGTTAATATCTTTTAAATATCTTTTACCGCCGCAAAGAGGGCAAAGTTTAAAAAAAAACACTTTTTTTTTTAAAATTAAATTATCCAACTATACCAATACAATTTCTAATAGAATGCAAAAGCTACATCAAGATGTTAGTAATGTTCCAATAAAATGTCATTATGGTGAAATTATTTCTATTACCGCCACAGAGGCAGCCAAAATTTTGAAAAAAAACGGCAAAAATTTCAATTTTCCGTTTTTTACTTTTTTTCAAATTCATATTATATGTCTACTATTAAAAAAATTTACATTATGTCTAGTAATAACTAATAAATGTCTAGTAATTTTGATGATGGGGATTGCCAACCAAGGGCGAGAGGGGCCCGCCCTCTTAAATTTTGGAAAAAAGGGCTTTTTGAAGAAATTTTTGCGATTTTATGGTAAATTTAAGGATTTTTTTAGTAGGAAGAAATCTTACATAAATTCCCCCTCAATTTTCACTTTTTCTCCCCCCTCCCAACAAAAAATCTCTAAAACGTTCCGGAAAATCACTTCAAAAGACCCCTTTCTCTCAAATTTAAGGGGGGACGGGGGGACGGGCCTCTCTCGCTCCTGGTTCGCAATGCTCATGATCAAAATTACTACACATTTATAAGTTATTACAAGCTATAATGTAAATTTATCTAATTCTAGACATATAATAAAAATTAAAAACTTTAAAAACGAAAAATTGATATTTTTTCCGTTTTTTTTTTTTCAAAATTTTGACTGCCCCTGCAGCGGTAATAGAAATGATTTCGACCCGATTGATTATGTCAGAAACTAAACAAATGTTTTGATTTATCACTCAAGGTCAGAAATCTCATTTTTTAAATCAAAATATTTTTACTTTCATTATTAAATATAAATAAATTAGTCAATAAAATTAAGGGGGGGGGGGCTTCAAAAAGTATGTTTACCTCTTGGGAACCAAAAAAAAAAGAGCTAGTTTTGGAATTGAATTAGGGTTCCTGCAGTAGAGTTCCTCCCCCCCCCCCCAACAAATTTTGACAAACAAAATCAAAGCATATTTTATATATTTTAAATAATTTTTTAGTTTACTTTCAATTAATAATTCCAAAATAATATTCATCCACATTTACTTATTATAAACACATTATTTAATTTTATTGAATCATTTATTTATATTTAATAATAGAAGTTAAAATGTTTTGATTTAACTTGGTTATTAGGGTGGGTCGAAAAAACCGAAATTTATATAATCGAAACGTAATAGTGCGGAAAAGTTGCCATTGGTAATAAGGAATAAATTCACAAAATATTACACCAAATGGTTAATATCTTTTAAATATCTTTTACCGCCGCAAAGAGGGCAAAGTTTAAAAAAATCGCTTTTTTTTTTTTTTTTTTTTTTTTTTTTTAATTAAATTATCCAACCATACCAATACATTTTCTAATAGAATGCAAAAGCTACATCAAGATGTTAGTAATGTTCCAATAAAATGTCATTATGGTGAAATTATTTCTATTATCGCCACAGAGGCAGCCAAAATTTTGAAAAAAAACGGCAAAAATTTCAATTTTCCGTTTTTTACTTTTTTTTTAATTCATATTATATGTCTACTATTAAAAAAATTTACATTATGTCTAGTAATAACTAATAAATGTCTAGTAATTTTGATGATGGGGATTGCCAACCAAGGGCAAGAGGGGCCCGCCCCTCTTAAATTTTGGGAAAAAGGGGTTTTTGAAGAAATTTTTGCGATTTTATGGTAAATTTAAGGATTTTTTTAGTAGGAAGAAATCTTACATAAATTCCCACTCAATTTTCACTTTTTCTCCCCCCTCCCAACAAAAAATCTCTAAAACGTTCCGGAAAATCACTTCAAAAAATCCCTTTCTCTCAAATTTAGGGGGAGACGGGGGACGGACCTCTCTCGCCCCTGGTTCGCAATGCTCATGATCAAAATTACTACACATTTATAAGTTATTACAAGCTATAATGTAAATTTATTTAATTCTAGACATATAATAAAAGTTAAAAACTCTAGAAAAAACGAAAAATTGAAATTTTTGCCGTTTTTTTTTAAAATTTTGACTGCCTCTGCAGCGGTAATAGAAATGATTTCGACCCACCCTATTGATTATGTCAGAAACTAAACAAATGTTTTGATTTATCGTTCAAGGTCAGAAATCTCATTTTTTAAATCAAAACATTTTAACTTATATTATTAAATATAAATAAATTAGCCAATAAAATTAAATAATGTGTTTATAATAAGTAAATATGGATGAAAGGAAATGAGAAACAAAACAAATATGTCTTGATTTAAAAAACAAGATGGCACACAGCAGGTTAATCACAAAGCTGTTCCTTTATTACTTTATGCAGTTTAACCCTTAATTGCTGTCACAAAAACTGTTGCATACATACTGTGAGTGGTTTTGGTTTCCAAGACCGCTTGATTGAAAGATTAATAAAAAGCTCGAATAACTAATAAGATACTGCTTCTGTTCTAAACTTTATGTAGGGGAGACCGGTACACAGTGGACCACTTTTCCAGTTAACATTTTTTTTTCTCTTTAACAGACTGACCGATCTGTATGAAAATATTTTTGAATATTCCTTAAACCTTCTTACATCCATCATAATTTTCTCACAACATAGTTTTCAATACATTTTTCAAAAAAAAAAAAAAAAATTATATACACTTGTGAAGTGGACCAGTGTACCCCGGAAGCGGGGTACAGTGGTCCACCCACCGTGGTACAGTGGCCACTATTAGGTATTATCTAAAATACAATATAAATCTATTTTTCATTAATCTAATTATTTTTTGTTGCCCCTTCACCCACAAAATAACATAGTAATATAAATTTTGAAGCAAAAACAAAAAAATTATATTTTGAAAATAATAACAGATTAATACAGGAACAATTGCAATTTAGTTGAAGTTTTTACTTAAGTACAAAAAAATCCGCTCACATTAAAATTTGCAAATTAAATTCTTAAGTACTTATGAGTAAGATTGAGCCTGGAATTTTCAAGAAATAATTTTGGGTCTGAGAGCAACATTATGAAATCATTGACATCAACAGCAGATTCATCTACAGTTTCAGAAGAAATAAACTGATTTCCATTCAATTTGCGTCTCATAAATCTTACTTGAATAAAATCATCTACAATTAGACTACAGTTATATTTATCAAAGGCAGTAAATACAAAACAAAATATTTCTTACTATGTTAAATAAATTGTTATTTTTATTTGTTTACTTTATTTTACAGTTAAATCTACTTTAAAACAATCTTTCTTTATAGAAAATAAGCAATTATTAAATATTTTGAACATTCTGCATTACAGGAGCAGAGTGGATTGTGGACCACTGTGCCCCAGGAGTGGGTGGTCCACTGTACCCCATGTTGAAGTTCAATAAATAATCATATTAATATTGTTCATAGCTTTCTTTTAAACATATTAACTTTAAAGTAAAATAAAAACAAGTATCTTAGCTTTAGTCATATATTACAGATACAGAGGACAGTCAATTCTCAAATACTCATCATACATCACATGCAGATAGATTTTAAAAACCAAATTTTGAAGGGAAAACTTACGGGTATGTACAAACAAAACAAAAACACAATTTGATTATTTTTTTTTCTTAGAAGGACAGTAATTACTTGAACTTCATTTTTATAAACATGGGAAGACTTATTTTACTTTCTTTAATCATTGTTGAACGCTAAATTATACTTTGTGATAATTTAAGAGGTATTTTGTTTTGTTTATTTAAGGAGTTTAAGTATCTCCTTGGAAACTTTTTAATTTCTATGGAGTTTCTAAGTAGTGTAAGGCGTCTGTATGACCCCTGCTATAGTTAAACTGAAAATCACAAGTTACTGTGAAAATTGATAAAAGCACTACCGCTAAAAGCAGCTAAAAGATTTTTTTTTTTAACCCAAAAGCCGTAGCATTTAAGCCTAACATTTATAACTAGGATTAGGGTGGTTTTATTCCAAACAAACGTTCATTTACAATGTTTTTTAGAGAACATTACAACATAAAATTGAATAATTTACCTTTTTTTCTGTAAAATAGACAACATCAGGCGAGAAAAATTGGGTTAGAATCTTGTATATACAATTCTTGTTTACGCTTGCCTCATGTATCTCGACAACAGAAGGAAAGGCACCGCGCACGCGCAGATGGAAACTAATATATCCTCCACTCCTGTCGGCCTGTCACACTGTTCAAAAAATTAGCAGTTGGAATTTTATTTAATTAGTTTTAGAATATATGCTTTATGTAATTTAGATCATTATCACTGTCTCTGGGAGATGTAGAATACCCCAACTGTGCATTTGAGAGGTGTAAAATTATAAAATTTCAAATCTTAAAAATTTAAATAAAAAAAAAAAAAATTAAAATTTTTGAAAATTTACCGAGAAGAAAATTTTGAGATATTCCTCATTTAAGTTTGTAATTTTTAAAAACTTAAAATTTTAACAAAAGTTTTTTTTTTTTTTTTTTTTTTTTTTTTTGAAAAAAAATTATTAAAAAAAAATAATGTACAGTAAAATATGTGTTTTAAAGCTGTATTTTTCTTTATAATATCTATATAATATATACATATGTACATACGTCCAATTCAATGAGGGGGTTACCCCCCCCCCCCCCCATTGAATTATTATTAAAAAATTTTGAAAAAGAATTTAATCTTATATTATTAGTCAAATTGCAGGTCATAGAAGAACAGAAAGTGTGAAATATGTTTTATCCCCCCCCCAGCCCCACCTTCACATCCCTCGAGGGGGTGAGGGAGGAAAATATTGCTGGAAGGGGGGCACGAATCTGTGACGTTGAAGTGTTTCTTTTTAGGTAATATTGTATTCTCATAGGAAATACATGCACTTTTGAAAAAATTTACAGATTTGAATTGGCACCATTATGCATAGAAATAATCAAAACTTGGAATATAGAAATTTTTACATCTATAAAAAGTAAAGACTTTTGTGCATAAAAAATGCACACTTTTTGCGAACACGGAACAGGCAGTTATTTTATGCAAAAAATTTGCACAGTTTTTGAAAACAAAAAATATGCACTTTTTTGTATGCATAAAAAATGCATATAATGTGCACACAAAGTGTACACTTTTTGAAATATTCAAAAATATTCACTTTTTTTGCACAAATTGTACACAATTGAAACTTTTTTGCAAAAAAAGTGCAAACATTTTCTAGCTGGGTATTGTTCTATATTTTATCTTATTTTGTCATTATATTTCATAAATACTATGAGTTTTTCACTAATCACTTATAATTCAATATTATAATAACAATAATAATAACTTAGATTTTTGCATTAATTTCGGTTTTTATTAGAAATTTTACAATCAAATGTAGTCAAGTCCAAATAAAATGTAAAACTTTTAGGAACTACATCTAAGTGGTTTTAGCAAAATCTTTTAATAGTAATTCACATTGAATCTCCCATATTTAATAAAATGGAGTATCCTGTTTAATTAGTAAGTGACTAAATAATTTATGTAATTCAAGGTATGCACATTTAATTTAACTGATTAATAAAATTGTACTTCAACAACATTACGAGGTTACAATTGTACTTCAACTTTACGACGAGTTAACCTTAACTACGCCAGTATGAAAAAGGTAACCTCACAAATAAACATTTTTAACAAGAAGACATCCCAGTTGTTCACTAGAAAATAATTTTGTAATGTTAAAATACAATGTTATTGTGACTATTATATATAGCCAATAAGGTTTTAATTAATTTTCTATCTACAATTAATTTTGAAAACATATGAAGTTTGAAAATAATTTTTGAAACATTTAGGAATTGTAACCTGTAAAATTTCCAACTGTACAGTATTTGAAAAAAGACGGCGAAACTCTCCTACTAAATCCTCTACTGACGCAAATCCTCATATAAAACATGTTTGGTTCTAACTCATTAGTTGTTACAGTCAACTAATTACTACTATGGTAAATTTTATGATTCTAAGATCGTATACATATTGAAATTTTCACACAATTGAAATTTGTCAATACTAACTTTATTTAATGTTCTAACCCTAAGAAGGAGAAAAAATGTTTGTTGCCAGATTGGCGTTTAGAGATTAAATTCATATTTGAATCATTAATCAGAGAAATACTTTTTTTTCCTATGACGAAAAAAACTTTACGAGATCTTTTCTGCTTTTGAATAAATCAATTAGTTTGAATCGAATGTCGTGGATATCGCAGTAATTCTCTCAAAGTTAAGCTATAAAATGTATGATACCTGCGGAAAAAAAAGACAACATAATGGTGTAAAGTTAAAAGTTGTTTAAAAGGTCAACAATCGAGTACCCAACTTCAATTTGCATACTAAAATATCTAAAATATGCTCAATTTTAAAATAATTTATTTCTCTAAAACTAATCGTAGGAATTTCATAAAATTTATATCTAGACATAGTTTGAATAGGAAATTTAAAATATCTTGTCAAAATTGGGGCTTGCTATTGAAAAAAAAAATTGGGTTTGACAATATTATGTTTGACAGTATTATGTTTGACAACATAATGTGTGACTATGTTGATTATTAAAGATAAAAATATAAAGATAATTTACACGATATTGAAATTTATAGATTAAATTCCAATTTAATATAAATATTAATTGAAGATTATATAATATAAATGCGAAATCAGTAAAATTTGAGGCAACCCAAAAATTTTTCCCGTTACAGTATTAAGAAAAAATTTTACTCTTTCTAAAAAAGAAAAGAAAAAAAAAAGATATTTTGGCTATAGGCATTTATGTGTAGATAAAAACTAAATTCATAAAAAAGTTAATCTATAGGTTTAAAATTTTATCAGCATCAAACTTCTGGATTATTTTAATAACTATGTTACAATTTATAAAATCGAGAGAATTTTAAAGCTTCAGATATTTGAATGTAAATTATTAATTTAAATGTCTTAAACAATTTATGCACTTTTCATTTGTACGTATTGTAAAAGATACGAAATCGGACTGCATATATTTAAAAAAAAACTAAGTTCTGTAACTATAAAAATATTTAATATTCTTTGGGAAGATATCGGATTGTATGAAAATTGTATAATAATATTAAAAAAGTGAAAATGACAATTGCATTTGTTAGATAGGGGTGAAATTGAATATGTTTTAAGATATATATAAAATTTATTCATATAATTTCATGAAGCTGAATTGGAATAAAAGTTATTTTTAAAATGATTAATTAATAAAATTCTTGAAGACAATGTTTAGAAAACTATGAAAACATAGTTCAAATTTTAAATTCGAAACCTGCAAAAATTAAAATCAAATTATAATTAAATTGAAATATTTAAGAAATATTTCAAAAGTTTCCTATTAATTCTATTTTCTTTTAAATAGTCAAAATAGTAATGTCATTTTAAAAATACCTATTTTATATAACCATGAGTGTTTTTAGTGTCCGTCAGAATAAGAAAAGTATTTTAGTGTATTAGTGAATAACAAAGAATAGTATATTTTTATTGTGTGTATACATATTGTGTGTATACTTGGTTAATCTAATAACAAAAATGATTTGTCCATAAAACTGCATTATTCAATTTAAAAGCAAGTATCTTTTTACAACGTTCCTACAAAAATACAATCATAAAATTACGTATGTAGTTTTTATTATCAATTATATTATTAGATAGTGTATGCTATTATTAATTAGTAAAACATGCAGAAATTTCTTTTGTATTAAGGAGTTATAGCCATTTTTATTTAAAAATTTGAATAACGATGCTTGAAATATAATTCGAATATTTAAACTGAAATTTGAAAAAAAAATTGTTACATTGGTAAATTTATTTTATAGTTATGTGCTTACATGAGGCGAGTTAATCAGTAAATCGTGTCATTAACATTCTGTGAATAATCACCATCATTGGATTCCAGGGGCCATTTAAGTATTTTAGCAATATAACCAGTGCAAAAATAAATTATATTTCATATAATAATATTAAAACGTAGTTTGGACCTTCCTACGGTTTAATAATTTTGAAATATTTAGCTTGAGAATAATTAGTTTTAACGAAAAGAAGTTGAAATAGCAGTAATGGTTAAATTGTGAATGAAAAAAATGTATGAGAGATCCTGGGACGTCAAGATATTGGATACGGTTTTGCACACATTAATAAAATTGGCAGGGGTTTCGTAGTAATCAACAATTATTACAATTAGAAATATATATTATTAAAAAATATCAAAACGATGATATTAGTGCATAAAAATTCATACTATCATGTTTAAATAACGATAAAAAAATCACTTTGCAAATTTTATCAAAAAACATTGATTCAAAACATGTGATTAAAAATTTGACACACTAAAAGCATTACTGTGGTAGGGTTGCTTTACCACAGATAGTGTATGCTATTAGTGCTATGCTATTGTAGCACGCTGCTATACTTCATCAGAGTATAACTTGCTATAGGGTTGCTTTACCATCTGCCGTATCACAAGAGAATATGCTTATACCTGTATGTATCATTACAGCTTCATAAAATATATATCGAAGGTAAATAATATAGATTTACACAAAAAAGAAAAAAAAAACTAGTAAAGTAAAATAATTTATTCTGTACATATTTTAATAATTTGCATATTTCGTTTCATTTCGTCACATATAAAGAAATACATGCACGTCAATGAAAATCTTTTTTGTAAATCATATAATTTCTCAATATACAGACTGGTTACAATTGTCACGAAAGTTAAAATAAAAATTTAAGATTAGTTTTACACGGACTCATTTCCTAATGAGTAAAAGGTGGAATTTACTCAAAAATCGATAATAACAATTGTTTGGGGAATGTATTCAGTAATGAATCGGTTCGTTAAAGCGTAGTAAAAAGGGCTTTCTTCTCTCACGTGAATAGAAAGGCAATTGCATGTAACGATCGAAGGACATTAAACATATTAGCAGAAACATTTATCATTGAGAATATAAAGGCTAATGATTAAGTTTTATGACATATTCAAATAATATTTTCTAAACAGGATGAAAAATGAATTCCTTTTTTTCTGAATATGGAATTTTTTTAAATGTCTTTCAGTTTCTAATTTTGATAATATTTATTTGATTAATGAAGAAACAATGTATTAGATTAATTATTAAATAAAAAAAAAACGTTACAAACTAAAATAATTTATTTGAAATTATTTTCAAAGACTAATACATATAGGGTAAGATCACCAAGGATGGCCCATATACCAGTGATGGCCCATATACCAGTGATGGCCCGTTTAATAGTCCAACGACGCGACGCTAAAGGTCAAACGCTTTACATTCGAACTGATCGCCTATAATGACTGATAAAATAGCCCTTCGATTGTCACATGAACCTTTCTCCCAGCAAATCATAGCACGTCACTTGAGTGGGCACTGCTCTTACCGAAGCTTGTCTTTTACTCCTCTTTCCATGATTTGCTTTCAGCGATTTGCTAGAAATACTTTGAATAAACAAAGTTTTTTTTTTTTCAGGTAGTGTACGAAAGATTCAGGAAAATAAACTAAGAAAGGTGAGTTGCAATTAATTCAACAAAGTGTAAGGAACATGTAAACATATTGGTTTTATCAAAATAAGCTTATTAAGATAGTTAGTGTGGGGGGGGGGCATAACTGGTGTTGTTCTTCCAGAAGAGCAGCAATAATGGTATACACTTATTTTTATGCTTTATTGCTACGTGTTGTTATGAAGTACTGTTATTGAGTACATCTATTTCTTTTGTACATTTGAACCAGATTATTTGTGTACACGTTCATATTAACTTATAACTCTTGTTTTTGTTCACATTACGACGTTCCTTTCGAAACCAATGACATAGTCTCTTATTCATTTACACTAGCGTTTAAACCCCGACTGTCGAATTTCGGCATTGCAAATACCATCTACATCAAGCACTGAAAATTTAAAATACAGCTATACGTTTTCTCTATTGAGTACAAAGTGGGTCTATGATATGAGGTTTGTTTCCGGTGCTTTAGACAAGGGTTCGTTTGTAGGCAGTAAAAAGCTTGAAAAATAAGAAAGTTTTTATTTTTCAATATATTTAATTGAGTTACTCAATTATTTGAAACAATATTAAATTTAATTAATTTTTTAAATGTTATACCTATACTAATATTAGCGAGCACCGTCGGGCATTATAAAAGCCAGTGGAAACGTCAGCGAAAGAGACATTCGTACATTTTTCAAGACATCACTGAATTGCTGAAAGAAGAAAACGTTTTCGGAGCTTTACTGGATCCAAACAGTCTTTAACGCTGACGATACAAACTTCAAAATTTGTCCTGTGAAATGCAGGGTGGACAGAGAAGTGTACCAAAGATGACTCTGAAATCGACCAAGTTGACTCCAAATTTTATTGTCATGTGTGCATTTTTGGCCTATGGGACATGTTTTAAGTAATTCCGGCACAAGTGATTCACAGCTTTCCTCGATCATTGGGCATCGGTAGGAGTAGCAACGGTTTGATTACTGCGCTAAAGTTTTATAAATGGATAGGAAATTTCTTCAGAAATGAAGAAAATTTACTATTGAAAAATGATGTTCAGCTGTCGCTAAATGTGTTTGTAGGTGGGCACAAATCTCACCTTATGCGTGTAACCATCGAACTTTGCAAATCTCTATAGTTTTGATAGATTTATACCAAAACACTATCTATATTCTGCACTCTGTGACGTTTCTGCTCTGTTTAACAAGTACTTTCTTCATTGGGGCAATAACCATCGACATGAAGCTATAACTAAAGTGAACATATCTCCGATTTTGAAAATCGTGCTAGAAAACGATATGATGGGATGATGGCAATAAAAACATTTTCAGGGTAACAGGATTTTATCCACTCAAAGTGCAATGGTCACGACATGAACAGTATTTCAACTGGTACAGCTTATAATTAGGCTTCGGACGCTGCAGTGGCAAATCTATAGCTTAAGGATTTCCGTCAAGTCGTGAATATAATGAAGAAATTTGGAAATATTCAATAACCGTCATGTGTAAAAATGAAAGTTTTTTTGCTATTTGTTTAAAATTCGGTAGAAAAATATCAAACATTCAAACCAGACCTACGGAAACTCAGCCACAGTGGATATCATGACAACAAAACAAAGTACGGGCTCCAGTAAGAGTAATAACTTCGAAAGAATTCCTGTGAATCTGAGAATTGTGCAGTAGGAGCCGAAAACGTGGAAGTTTCAACCAAGTCGACCGACGAAGAGCGTTTCCTAGAGTTGGATAATTCAGACACTTCATCTTCCACAACAAAAGCCCCTTTTTTATGTTTTAAACGAAATCCTTGAATGTCCACATAGTCCTAAAAGCAAAGGAAATAAGAGATTCGAAAGAAGTCCTTTCGTCCTGACATCGAAAAGATGGCAAAATACCAAGGAGCGAAAGATAGAAGAATCCCAACAAAAATAAGTAAAACAGAGAGAAAGAACGGTAAAACGAGCAACAAAAGAATTTGAGTAGGCCAACGAAGAAGCTTAGTAGGCCAATCAAAGACCTTGGACCAAAGCCGGCCAAAATGTTTACAAAAAAGGAGGATTGACATGTGTGGGCCATCACTAGTGCACCTATGGATCATCACTGGTGCAATGTGGGCCATCACTAATGTCTATAGACTTTTTTGTAAAACAAATTATGCCAAGTAATAAATTTTTATTTTCTTGATTTACTTGACTCTAAAATATTCTTCTATCCTTTCTTTGGTCACCGTCATAACAAAAATACATGCGGTGTAGGAATTATTGGCTATAAACCAAAACTACGTTCTTAACCTAGCCATCACTGTGGTTTTATCCTATATAGCCAATTACAGTTTTATTTATGCATTTTTTTTTTAAATTTGTTAAATCTAAAATTGTGTTTTCATTATTTTCTAGTATAGACTTTTTTACTAATAGTAATGATACATTTGCATTAAAAATAGTACTTAAACGTTATTTAAAATTGAAATATTATAAAAAAAATATTTTTCTTGCAACAGGTTATAAAAAAATAATAATAATATTGTTTACACAATAATATTGTGTACACAATTCGACTACATTCCGGATACAATATTATGTAAGTGTCCCAAACAAGGAAATTTAATATTATATATAAAAATATATAGCTGGGAATGGTGCAATTTATGGTGAATAGCACGGACTACATAAATAGTAAGTGGAATTTGTGGATGTTTAAATTTCAACTAATATTTTTTAAATAAAAAAAATAACATATAGAAGAAGACAATTTAAAACGTGTCACTTTCAATCTCAACTAAGTGTATAAATATTTTAATACGGAAATTCGAAATCAGTACAGTTGTTCTTGAATGACGTCAACAACGATGTCTATGTTTTTAAAAAATATACATTTTTGTTTTCTAAATATAGCCATTACTACAAACGTTAACAATGTTTTTTTTTTTAATTTAGAAATTATCCAAAATTAACAATTTTTCTTAATTTATTAGCAACCTTCAGGTGATAAATAAAGAATATCTTGAAATCTGTAAGTTTTTTCACATGAAAAAAATAATTTTTTTTTAATTTTTTTGCAAAGGAAATTTTCAAATTGTTTGTTCTAATTTATAATAATTTTTATAATTGCTATAGTTGTTAATTATTAATTTGTGAATAAGATATATTGTTTTTCTAGAATATAATAAATGTAAAATATTTGTCATAAATGAATGTATATATAAAGTGATTATTTTTCAATTATTGTAATTAAATTCAAATTCACAATAAGTGAATTTTCTTTTACCGAAATTGAAAAAAAAACACTGTTATTGCAAAAGTATATTTTGAAATAAAAAATATGTCCATGGGTATTTTTACGTACTTTGTTTATGCATATGCATAGTGATAACAAATAAAAATTTAAACGTAATAAATTCCACAAGCTGTTGAGGAATATCTATTTAATTCATACTTATTAATTTTAATCAGATGGCTATTTATTTTTTTTTTAAAGATGAATGATTTTAAATATAAAGATTTTAAAGATAAAGTTTTTTTTTATTCTATCTGTATAGCTTTAACACAAAAATTTCATAAAGTTATTAACGAAGATATTAGTGAAGGAGAAATAATTTAATATTCCACTGACGTTACTTCTTTAAACATTGTGATAGATATTCTTTTATAATTTGAAAAAATACGTCTTTCACTAGCCACTTAAGGTAGGTATTACTGTGTGTTATAGCCCTGTTTCTGATATGGCCATCCCCTATTATACATTAGCTAACCAAAAAATTCGCTAAATGGCATGATCATACTGTAAAGTAGCCTGCTAGTGTATGATGTGACCACTTGTCATTCAGCTAGGTTGTGGAATTTTATGCCAATTTCCTATTTTATATTTTTTGTATAATCTCTTCTTGTTTTTATCTGATAAGTATCTTTTTTTATAAATGTTTTTAAAAGATTTTTTATGAATATCATCGTACTCTGTTCAGTTTCTAACGCTCTATCAATTGGTACTGTCATTAATGGTGTATATTTTACGAGTTCTTCAAAACCAAATAATTTTCGTGAAAGCTGACCTGCTCCTAATATGCATCCAGGTGGCCATATCATGGGCACCATACTAGGATAAAGACTTTTTATTTGTTCCAACTACGATAAGTAATTTGTTTTAACAAATTTTTTAAACTTTAAAGGGATTTCACATTTCTTTCTAAATAAAAACGTAAATTGTAATGTCAATTTTTAAAACAACTTCATTTTTTATGAAAAATCCTGTTTCAAATCCACTTTTGAATAACAAAAATAATTATTGAGTGTCATGTTTATGTATTTCACACCAAAATTAATAAATTTAGCAGAACAGCATTTTTAAATTGAAGAAAATCCCGATTTGTGAAATATGCAACAAGTGTCGCCATATCATTTACACACGTTTCGGATATCGTGACTTGGTAGACTTTTGGAATTCCGTGTTTTTGGACTAGTAAAAATATTTTCATGGGGAATGCAATATATATATATATCTTTTTTTTTTTTTTATGAAAGTTCATTAAACTGAGAACGTTAAAAAAATATAACTGTTTTGATTTTTCAGAATGATGGTAAGGAAAATTCTTAAGCTTTAGCATGGCCATATCAGGTAACTCACCTTACATATTTATAAATACTTTTTCACTTTTTTTTAAATGCGCAGGTGTTTAGTTAGGTAAGAGTATACATATTTAAGTACGTTGAAGATACAGTTTTATTTATGTAAAATTAACTATGATACATTAGACAGACTTAAATTACATTAAAAACATTTAAATTAAAATAAATGCATAAAACATTAAAAATAAATAAATAAAGAAGACGTTTCTCCATGACGTTGCATAGCCTCATCGTCATCAGTACTAACATCAGATTACAAAACAAAACATCGAACAAAATGGATTCAGTTAAAGTTCAGGTTATTATTTGTGAAACAGTGAATATTCCATGAGATTTGAACCTGATTCATTCAAGGTGTTCGGGTATAACCCAGTAAATCAACTTTTCCTAAATATTTCAACATTTGCTACAACTAATTCAAAACAAATACCGTCGAGGTTCATTCTTTTAACATGTGCAATATAAAACTAGAATAAAGATTTTAGTTTTGAAATAGTGGTAGGAAAGATAGAAAATTTTAGGAATACTGGAGGCCCTGTATATATAATTAATACCTATTTTAATTATATTTTCTTGATTTATAATTATATTTTCAACTCACTTTTTTAGATAAAGTTTGTCATGTGTTTCCATTTGTTTTTGTTTAAATTCGTGCACATATACGGCCTTTTAATTTCATAGAGATTGAAAATAATTATAAGAAAAATTGTAACGCATATAAATATTGATGATAATAATAGTAGAAGTTGCCATTGTTTTAAAGTTTCCCTTACATGAAACAAGAAAATATTACTTCCATTATATTAAACTAACTGCATATTTCATTCAACAGCATTCATATCGAAACTTTTCATAAGGCGGCGTGAAACAAATTTGAAAGCATATTAAGTAGAATGAACAAAAGCAAAGCAGAGAGAATAATGTATCAGAGAGACTGGTAAGTTCCATTATCGAATGCACGATAATAAAGGTTGAATTTGAAACGGAAAGATTTCTGTTTAGAAATTATAGTGTATGGCAGAATGTTTTGATCAAAAGTTTTGCCTATACCATTAAGATATGCTTCTATGTACAATTAAGTTAAAATTGGAATATTCGTAGAGTAATTTCAAAAAGCTATAAAATTACATTACCCATGCGATTTATTTAAAGCTTGAATGCTGTTCATAAAATTGAGTTTATGTATAAAATATGTATTTATATATTTTAACATTTTTTAAATATATAATAAATAAAGTAAAAAAAAAAAAAAAAACATAATATATCCCGGGTGTCCCAAAAATGACTGATTGATTTTAAAATACAATAACTTGCAAAAGGTGACAGATATTAAAAAAATCTTGCAGGATGAATATATATGATGTCAGAAGTTTTTGTACTGTGATTCTTGATTTTAGTTCAAATTTCAAACAATAGATGGCGCTGACAGAGATTGGCGCTCAGTAGAGCCCGAAACTGACGCTACTCATCATTTATGCACCCCTCCATGAATACTAGGCCTACGCGTTGATAATAATGGTGGCTGTCGCATTCGGATTTTTTTTCAGCGTTTGAACGGTCCCTCGAACTTCAACATCAATAATTTCTAAAAGTTTTTTTTTTTTTTTTTTGCCTAGTTTTTCTGAGATCAAATAAGTCAAAGAAAACTTTTAGATATTATTGGTGTTAAAGTTCGAGGGGCCGTACAAACGCTGAAAAAAAAAATCCGCCTGCGACAGCCGCCATTTTTTTCAGCTCGCAGGTCTAGTATTCTGTGGGCTGTGTATCAATACTGAGATGCGTATGTTTCGGCTTCGACTGAGCGCCAATCGTTGTCAGCGTCATCTATTGTTGGAAATTCGAACTAAAATCAAGAATCACAGTAAGAAAACTCCTGACATCATACATAACCCTCCTGCATTTTTTTTTAAATATTTGTCCCCATTTGCAAGATATTGAATTTTAAAATCCATCCGTCATTTTGGGGACACCCGGTATATATATATTTAATTTTATCGTTAGAGAAATTAAATACTTTCATAAGAAAGTTGCGATATGCGTGAAATCATTCAATTGCTGTTTCTTATACATATTTCTAATTCTCGTATGGCTGCGTAACATTAACAATTATTTTATCAGCTTAACCATCGGAGCGTCTTAGCGCATTCCTGCAATTTTATAAAATGCTCATATAATTCAAATTAAGTTAAATTATCGTTCGAAGACATTTGATAAAATTATTTGCACAATTGTGCATCTTTTAAAATTTTGTTAACAATACCTTTTTTTACAGTTGATTTAAGTTATTTTCAGGAAACGACGAAATGCGAGGAAACCGCTTAGAGGGTTAATATAAAAATAGTAAAAAAGTAAAATGGAAAAATATTCTATGTACTTCAGGACTTAATTAATAAATAATTTTAGAAGAAAGAAAAGTTTTTGAAAATCTTTTTCTTTTGGCTGTTTGTAAATGTTTTATGTGTATGATATTACATAAAAGTTAATCTGGATACGTGATTCTAACACACACATTCAAAACTATTTAAAAATAATTAAAGAACAATCTTAAAGGTTCCATTATTTGGGAAACACATGCCAGGATAATGAGTTGAAACCTTTTACTACAAATGTAAAATTTCAAGCTAGCATAATTAAAAAAAATAATAATAGATAGTATGAAAGTTTTAGGAGTTTATTAGATATTGAAACTTCTTTAAAACATAAAAAATAAATTTTTACATTTTTATGCATTACTTTATTTCAGACATAATTGTGAGATTTGTGCACGAACCCAAAACTGACAGCTAAATCTTTCATACGAAAATGTACCTTTTCGATAACTATATAAATGGACTTCCAAAGAGATCCTTTCATTTCTGAAAGAAAAAGCTGTATCGATCAGATTATCGTAGGTACTTCACAGTTTTCCTTTCAAAATAAAGAGTTCGAGACTTTGTGCTTTATTCGAATTCTTTCGATCAGATGTCACATTTTGATATACGATCGGAAATGTGAAAATATTAAGGCTTGGTCGGAGTATATGAAAGTTGCATTTTCTTTAGATGCTGTTCTTTGAATTTATAAAGAGTCATTGAAGTCACAAAGAGTTGATTGATTATTTTATTTATTTGATTTGTTACGGTTACATAATATATTATTTAAAAAGTATATACAATTTGTTTATTTTTTTTATTTTTTTTTTTTACAAAATAATTTATTTTTAATAATACAATAAAATCACTTGTTAACTTTACATAAAGTGTAATTACTGCTTAAAGGGATAAAAACGTAAAACAAACGCCTTAAAAATGCCTTAATATATAGATGACATATGTTTCATGTGCTCAAACGGTGACTACTTCAAAATCAAAATGATAAATAAACTATTTTCGCAGAGTTTTTGAAAATGATAAATACAAGTCACGTGATCACATGTCTAACGATCCTTTTTGAATACCAATATTTCCTAAGAAATTTTTTCCTTGTAGATTTCTAATATTTGCAATACAAATTACCTTTGAGGTGGATTTCTACAACATTTCCAATAAAAATAACCTTTAAAAAAGATTTCTAGAAAATTTGAAAAGAAAATCTGAAAAGAATATTTTTACATGAGAAAAAAAATACAAAAAACGTACCATTTGGAAGCCCTGGACTGGAAATATATGCACTGAAATCATAGTGCTGCTTATAAATATTTCTTACAATTTCTCCCATCATAAAAATTTCATATTTAAAAAAATAACTGTTCACATTTGAAACACACCATGTTTGACACAACTGTATGTTTTAGATAGTAAGTTATAAGAACATTTTAAAAAGGCAACAACATCATGTGAGAACAGACATCATAAACAATATGACGAACTACTGTCCAAGGCACATGCCCCACCCCAGTAGTGCACCAAGCCTCTCAAATAGCTCGCAAAAAAGTTGCATCGACCAATTTTGATAACAACCATTAGGAATAGACTGATCGCCTAGGGTGGATTCACATAAACAGTTTGCTGAAATAAAGAAACCAAACGAATAAAGTGATCACAGCCTCGAACTAATAACTGATAGAAGTAAAGATCACTTCAAGACAAAAACCCAGCGAAATATCGCAATATGACAATCACAAACTGTGACAGAAACCCAGCGAAAAATCGCAACATGAAAAACACCACTATGACAAAAAACCAACATCCAGTGTCAATATCATAATAGAGTAAAATTACTTCAAAAAGTATCCCACGATAGAATCAAAATAACCTAACTCGAAAGAGTAAGAAATTAAAGATTCTGTTAGCGGGAAACCAAAAGAAACTCCCACTACAGAGTCTACATAACTAATAAGATATCAACATCGATAGAGGCAGAACCCAAAAAAGAAGGAACAGAACCTATGCAAAAAAAGCGCCACTGGGTTTTTTATCATCATGAGTTTAGTGTGACGCAAGCGCTTAAACATATGATTGAGTGTTCTGTTAGATATACATAAAAAGTAAAAAGAAGGAGAAATGTTGTGAAACACAGCTTCCACATCCAATGCAGCAAAGATAGCGATGGCCTAGTTGGCAAAGTATTGGACTCGTAGCCGATAGTTCGCGGGCTCGAGATTCGCCGCCAGCGAAAAATTCACTATATGCGCTAATGGCGGTTGGTGCATGTAAAACCCGTCGTGGGTGCAAAGTCCTCCAAGTTCCCTATAAATTATACTCTGGGGGTGTCTAGAATGGTGAAGGTCTCGTCACCTGATCAAGGTTTTAAATTACGAGACCTGCATGATGTATAGGTGTGTGATGCAGCATGAAATTATACAAGCAAATCCACTTTAAGGAACCAAAACAGAGCTGACATTAAGATGGCATTAGTCCAGCTGACCACCGCCATGTGATGATCAGGCGATTTCGTCCCTTTTCTAGGCACTCAAACACATAAAAATGGGTCATAGCCCGGTAGGTTAGTGCCCTGGTCAGCGGTTAGAAATAAATGAGAACATTTAAAGAAACTGTTTCTAATAAAAAGAAGGGTGTATTTTATTCAAACGACTTGTTATTGATTAATATTGGTCGTAACATTAAAATTTACCAAATAGTAAAAAAAAAAACCCATCAAATTCATTGCGATATGAACCGTAAACAATAGAAAAACATAAATTAAAGAGTATGAGAAATTCAGAAATAAATATCAAAAAGTAATTAAACCAGATTTACTTAACCTTCTAAGTAAGATTTCGAAATATTATTGATTTATTATTATATATCTTTGGAAATTATAATTCTGACTGCAATACACTGTAACATATACTATTTCCGTTTCATGTGCGTTTTACTTTTCTGTGTCAACTTTCTTCAGTTCCAACCAAGAAGAAGTTACTTTTATTTATTTTATGTGACTGAAGTAACTTCTGTAATAAATTTAATCTTATTTCTTTTTCTTGAATTCATGTTATCATGTTATTTTTCTAAACAAAAAAATTAAGGATAATCGAAATTTAAGATACTTCTTTCAGTTGGAACTAAGCCAACTTACAAAATATAAAAACAAATCTCTTTTTTTTTTTTTTTTTTATAGCAACATCTTGGTGCTTGTCATTTATCTCGAAAAATAAACTTATAAACGGAAAGTAATATATTTTATTTTTATTAAAATCAGTTTAATATTGCACAGTATATCAAACCAACATGAATAAGAACTCATTAAAAAATTAAATAAAACTTAAATAAAATTAAATAAATTGTTTTTATACAAATTTAAATGCATATATTGTTTTATTTCAAATGCATCATGTATATACGCCTGTATTAAAAACAGCTGCATAAAAATTATACACTTTTTTCAGCAGAACATACGAAATTATATAATACACAAATTTTAAATCTTGATCATTGACACAGATTAAAAACAATTTATAAATATTTATATTTACGTCCATACGTATAAATATACTAGTTGGAAAATTAAAAATAAGCAATTTTTTAACAAAACATTGCACGAGTGAATGCAAGAGTGTTTTTTAATCGACGAAGGGCTTGTATTTGTACAGAAGCATATAGCTTATTCTTATTAATTAAATTTTTAATTTACAATTGGATTCCACTCAAATATGAGTGCATGATGTTTTATTCTTGAATGTGTGCATGTTTTCTGAAATGATTATATACATGTTTAAAATTTAAGTAATTTTGATTCGGAGCCATTTTGACGCTGCGACATTCTCAGATTTGAGTATTTTTTGCTCACTTTTGAAAATGTAGATTTTAGAGTGCATTATTTATTTTTAAAAAGAAATATAAAGAAATATTTAAAAAAATCTCAATAAAGCATATAATTAACTTTATTCGTACCCACGTTTATGAAAAAAATTAACGTCATTGTTACTTTTTTGCTCAAGGTTAACCACAGGTTGATTTTTTTTAATGTAATCATTATATGTATAGTTCTAAAAATCTGGAACCGAACTACATACTGGGGGATCCAAAAGTAAATAAAGGTCTAAAATTCGAATAATTCGAAATGTATAGACAGTATGCACGATGCGTTTTTCAAAGAAATGCATAGAAACAAATGGGTTGATTTCAATAGTGAAATAGTTTTTTACTAAAGGTGTTATATTTCTCATTGACAATTAGTGCTGTAGTAATTGAAGAGATTCTGCCTTTACTAGACCGTAATTACAGCAGAAATCCTCTTCGATGCAGAACAGAGTGTTGTGCTATGCCTGGCGGCAAATCGTATTTGTTGGCAAATTTTTGTAATCATATTAATAATAGCTGGCGAATCCAATATTCATGACTAACTGTACTGTGCTATTGTAGAAACTACTGATGTTACTCAAGTTCTACGTGTTTGTTTTAAATATAAATAATCTGGCAGTAAACCTTTTGTAATGAAAAATCCCAAACTTTTTGTATAAATACTGGTAAAAGATTCCCCCAATAATTCTGTCGAAAACTATCTTATTGAAATATTACTGGTACGAACAAATACGTCTGCTATTACCTATTAGTTACCAATTAGAACTTATAAAGCGTCCACGTAAAAAAAAAAAAAAAAAAAAAAAAAAATTACATTGATTTTATTTTTTATATTCCAAAATGTATAGACAGAATGCACGAAATGTATAGACAGTATGCTCGATGCGTATTTTTACTAAATGTGTTACTTTCTCATTGACAACTAGTGCTGTATTAATTGAAGAGGTTCTGCCTTTACTTGACCGTAATTACAGCAGAAATCCTCTTGGATGCTGAGCAGAGTGTCGTACTACGCCTGACGGCAAATCGTATTTCTTGGCAATTTTTTAATGATATTAATAATAGCCGACGAATCCAATATTCATGACTAACTATACTGCGCTATTGTAGAAACTACTGATATTACTGAAGTTCTACGTGTTGGTTTTAAATATAAATAATCTGACAGTAAACCTTTTGTAATGAAAAATCCCAAACTTTTTTGTATAAATACTGGAGAAAAGATTCCCGCACTAATTATGTCGAAAACCATCTTATTGAAATATTACTGGTACGAACAAATACGTCTTCTATTACCTATTAGTTACCGATTAGAACTTATAAAGCGTCCCCGTAAAAAAAAAAAAAAAAAAAAAAAAAAAAATTACATCGATTTTATTTTTTATATTCCAAAATGTATAGACAGAATGCACGAAATGTAAGACAGTATGCTCCATGAGTATTTTTACTAAATGTGTTACTTTCTCATTGACAACTAGTGCTGTATTAATTGAAGAGGTTCTGCCTTTACTTGACCGTAATTACAGCAGAAATCCTCTTGGATGCTGAGCAGAGTGTCGTACTACGTCTGACGGCAAATCGTATTTCTTGGCAATTTTTTAATGATATTAATAATAGCTGACGAATCCAAGATTCATGACTAACTATACTGCGCTATTGCAGAAACTACTGATATTACTGAAGTTCTACGTGTTGGTTTTAAATATAAATAATTTGACAGTAAACCTTTTGTAATGAAAAATCCCAAACTTTTTTGTATAAATACTGGAAAAAAGATTCCCCCACTAATTCTGTCGAAAACTATCTTATTGAAATATTACTGGTACGACGAAATACGTCTGCTATTACCTATTAGTTACCGATTAGAATTTTAAAAGCGTCTACGTAAAAAAAAAAAAAAAAAAAAAAAAAAAAAAAAAAAATTACATCGACTTTATTTTTTATATTCCAAAATTCCCATTTAAGACTATATTTCAATTTCATGGACTATATCAGTCCATAAAAGTATATAATTCATATATTGTTCCTTAAATTTTCATACAATTATAATGTGTTAGGGGTTTAATATAAATTTGTAAAAATAAATTTCGAATTTTACAGGACGACCTTTAAATGTTTACCTCTTCTATCCCTACGAAATTATATAAATATACGCAGAAACTAAATACTTTTCGCAGCTGATATTATGGATGAAATTTAAATGCAATGTGGAAAATGGATGTTACCATTTGAAAAAGATATTTGGTGCAGTTTTAAATATGTTAAGGAAATCAAAATCCCAAACTATGCATAGCAAAAAATAGTAAACATTATTACCCATCGATCAGAACATCATATATTCTATTACGAGCAAATCTTGTGTGTGTGTGGTTATATATATATATATATGTGTGTGTGTGTGTGTGTGTGTGTGTGTAAATTGTAGCTTAAAAACGGATCAAACGATTTTGACGAAATTTTGTATCCTATCGTTTTGGAGAAACAGAAAACCATTGGGCTAGGTGACATGTTCGAGAAAAGTCGATTAGTGGGTCATTTTGGATCATTTTGGGTCAGAAACAAGCTAATTGTACCTGAAAAACGGTTCAAACGATTTTGACAAAATTTTGTATCCTACCATTTTTGGGCACGAGAAGATTATTGGGCTGGGTCACATGTTTGAGAACTTTCGATTAGTGGGTCATTTTTGGGACAACGCAGGTCAAGTTAATTTTATCTAAAAAACGGCTCTGACGATTTTGATTAAATTTTGTACCCTACGAGTTTCGGGCACGGGAAAATCATTGGGCTAGGTCACATGTCCAAGAAAATTCAATTGGTGGGTCATTTTTGGGCCACTGTGGGTTAAACTAATTTGGTACTTCTCTATTATCCCTTTGACCACTTTTCATAGCAAAAAACTATCGCCAAGCTGTAACGCCAAATAAACGGGAAAACGTTGCCATTGGTGTATCAAAATAAATAAAATATAATAATTTAAGGACACAATTGTTGTTTTAATTAATGAAATAACTAAAAAATCAGTAAAACATAATGAAAAATACACGCAAATGTTGAATTAAAAACCACTTGATGACATAACAAACATGTATAATGCTTCTAACATCAAGTAACTGAGACTGCATTTTTGGCGTTTAATCTTACAGTTTGGCGATAGTTTTTTGTTATGAAAAGTGGCCGACGGGATAACAGAAAAGTACCGCTAATTTTATCTGAAAAACGGTTCAGACTAATTAGAATAAATTTTGTATCCTATGGTTTTCGTGCACGAGAAGACTGTTGGGCTAGGTCACATGTTCGATAAAAATCGATTAGTGGGTCATTTTCGTCATGGATCATTATGGATCAAGCTATTTTTATCTTAAAATCGACTCAGAGGGCTTGAACTAAATTTAGTATCCTACAGTTTTCGGGCACGAGAAGACTGCTGGGCTACGTCACATGTTTGAGAAAATTCGATTAGTGGGTCATTTTGGTCATGGGTCGTTATGGATCAAGCTATTTTTATCTTAAAAACGGCCGAGACAATTTGTACTAAATTTGATATCCTGCGGTTTACGAACACGAAAAAATCATTGGGCTAGGTCACATGTTCGAAAAATTTCGATTAGTGGGTCATTTTGGTCATGGGTCATTATAGTTCAAGCTATGTTTATCTTAAAAACGGCTAGACAATTTGAACTAAATTTTATATCCTACGGTTTTCGAGCAAGAGAAAATCACTGGGCTAGGTCACATGTTCGAGAAAATTCGATTAGTGAGTCATTTTCGTTATGGGCCATTATGGGTCAAACAATTTTTATTTTTAAAAAGGCTCAGAGGATATGAACTAAATTTAGTATCCTACAGATTTAGGGAACGAAAAGTCTATTGGGCTAGGACACATCTTCGAGAAATTTCGATTAGTGTGTCATTTTGGTCATGGGTCATTCAGGGTCAAGCTATTTTTATCTTAAAAATGGCTCAGAGGATTTGAACTAAATATAGTATACTACAGCTTTAGAGAACGAAAAGACTACGTCAAATGTTTCGACAGAAATTTCGATTAGTGGGTCAGTTTGGTCATGGGTCATTATGGGTCAAGCTATTTTTATTTTAAGAACTTCTCAGACGATTTGAACTAAATCTTGTATCCTACGGCTTTTGGGCACAAGATAATGATTGGGCTAGGTTACATGCTCGAGGAAATTCGATTAGTGGGATATTTTGGTCATGGGTAATTATGGGTTAAGCTATTTTTATCTTTAAAATTTTGGCGACATTTGGCGGGAAAATTGACTTTTAAGATCATCAATGCCAAAACGCTTGGCGCCAAATGAAAAAAATATTGTCAAATTTGGCGAGATTTGGTGAAGAAATTGGCTTTTAGAATCTGAAGGAATTTTCTAGAAAATCCAAATAGGAGCCGAAATATATGATTAAAAAAATCAGAGTCCATAGAGTGTTCTCGAAAACAGAATTGAACCAATCAGGGTGCATAGAACTTTCTCAACGCATGTTAGGCGCTAAATGAAAGAATGTCGCCAAACTTGGCGACCTTTTGGCGACATTTGGATTAAACGTTGGCTTTTAGAATCTTAAGGAATTATCTAGAAATTCCCAATAGGTACCGAGATACATGATTCAAACATTCAGAGTCCGTAGAACGTTCTCGAAAAAAGAATTCAACCAATCAGGGTACATATGATAGGGAAAATTGACTTTTAAGATTATCAATGCCAAAAGACTTTTATGCGTCAAATTTATGCGATGATTTCCTGCATCATTACTTGGAGATGATTTTTTATATATATTTTTTAATATTTACTTTATATATATATATTTTTATTTAATATCATTTTTTTTCTCACGTCTCTCCATTTCTGTAAATAGCATGTCGTGCAAATTTTTATATTTTTGTGATTATATAATTTTTACTTTTAAGTTATTTTGGATTTTCGTTGAAAATATGAAGATATCAATGTTAAATTTTGTTATCAAGTTTTATGTATAAAACATTAAAATTGATCCATGTTTTTCGACAGACATAAAAATGTTTTTTAAAGTCTATAAAATAATTAATTTTCCGTAAAAAATGTAATAATGTTATTTTTTATAAATATGCATTTTATCTTTTAGATAATATTTAAATATTCTTTATATTCTTGTTAACTTTATGATCATAGATTTTACATATTTCCCGGAAATGTGCACAAAATAAATACTTTCATTTGTTCATGTAAAACAAAAAAAAAGCTATCTATGTATTTTGAGGCTTTGATTTTCTCTTTTTCTGTATATTTATTTTAGAAATACTTTGAATAGACAATATTATATACATAAAAATCTTACTGATTCTTGTTTTACGAAGTATATCTGTTGAAGTGTATTTTCTCAACGAAATAAAATCCTTTCAATGTTTGCTCAACACTTTGGAAATATCATTTTTTAAATTACATTCATACAAGATTTTTATGTTACATAATATTTTTTACTATGCTTCAAGATATGTTAATGGATATTATTTGAGTAAAAATTTTACTATAATTTTATTACATTTATATTTTTACATATTATATTTACGACTTTGCTAAAGACATATCGTGGAATGAACTTTTTATATCACATTCAGAACTAAATACAACTGTATTATTTCTTTTTCCTGGTGCATAATTGTGTAACATGGCATGTATACGTCAACATACTTTCAGAAAAAATTCACAATTTAGAAAAAAAAAATGTGTACTTGTGATACTATTATGACGACTTTTTAATTACATTACCTTCTTTAATCTAATTTCAAAAGGGGAAAATGATATAAATATTTAGATAAGTATTTTCTAAGTACATGTGTAATTAATATTTTTTTCCATATTTTCAAAATTTAAATTTAATACATTGTGATTCAAAATGCAACCCTTCTTCAATTCCCTTTTACTTTTACTGCCCGAGAAGGAGTGCTAAGACTAGGAAGCAAGTCTGTAGAGCATAATGTCTCTTCCGGCCCCCTTTATTAAGGTTAAAAAAATTTCAAAATCCCGCCGGTAAACGCGATAGAATACGGGTTAATGAACGATAGATATGAATATGAGACTATAACGAAAATAATATTTGCGAAAACATAAAAATACAAAATGATAACACTGCCGAAGGATACAAAGTTCCGATCCGACAACGGAATAGAATTCCATTCCACTATTGTATGAGTGAAACAAATTTATCTCTCCGTCAGGGGCACCTCCGGACTCTCGGGTTTGTACGCAATGAGCCTGAAAGGGACAGTATCAGAAAATCTTTAACAATTAAGAAAAAAATAAATTAAAGTCATTCAATTTCTCTTTTTGAATTAACATTATGCAAGCGATTCAGTTATGAAATTATCCAATTAATTTATACCGATTCTGGATACACAGCATATGTTATATTATAGAAAATATAAAAGCTTGATATATTTAAGTTAATAACTGAATATTACGATAAAAGGTATTTGATGTATATGTTACAGAAAGTCTTTTTGCAGATTTGATTGAATGAAAACAGGACTATAAATATAATAGTGAAATTTTGCTTAAATGTATATCTGAAAGAGTAGTATATGAATTTCACAGCCTGTAAATATATATTCACACAATATTACCATGCATTATAAAACTATGAACAAAATCCGTCAATAGGCCAAAAAATTATATTTTTACAGCTGTAGTTTTTTTAATAGCTCCACAAAAGAAGTATAATCTAAAATTGAATTAAGTGCTAATAATTGTTACATAAAATTATTTAAATCTTCGAACTAAAAATAAAATGTCATATTTTTAAACAATGTAAAATTTAAGTTAATTATAGTTTTTATTATAAACTTTGTGACTAAATAATAGTGGATATTTTAAAAGACATTTTTTTCCTTTTGAATGAATGTAGTCTATCGACTAAAAATTTATGGATCTTTCAAAAATATTCTTTGATATTGGAGATTTGAAAATATTGATTTATCATTCGAACTATTTCTCCATTTTTTTTTTCTAAAATAGACATGAATATGTAAAGATTCACTTACGGGATATTGCATTTTTACTACATTTTCTTTTATAATTTAAGTTAAGGCATTTTTTTATGTTTTTAATACATTATAATAACTTGCTTCTAGAATTCAAGATTAGTATTAAATATCTGGTAAGTCAAAAAATAATTTGGTTATATTAACTAATTATTTTGGTGGACATCAATTACTTGTTGAGAGTAAAAGTGTTGGTTGTCTCTATTAAAATTTCATTAAGAAATTAGATGTGATTAGTTCATTACGTGTATTTAAAAATCTAGAGAATTATGCTCAATCACATTCATGAATGTTTAATGTGAATATTGCTTAAAAAACTGTTATTCTTTACGTAAAACAGAACTGTTAAAAAAAGTATTTATTATATAGCAAGAAAATAGTAAATTCATTCTTTAAAGTAGTATAAATGTGAAAGTTAATTCTTAACAAACATTTAGGAAATATTTTATTTAAGAAGATTTTATTCTTTGAATTTGAAAAAAGAAATATTTTAAGGTATTGCTAAATATTAAAAGTAGTAATAAACGTAATTATAACCGTGCATAAATTTAGAATTTATTGCAACATGTAAATTTTCATTCAGGGATACTTATGTGCCAAATATATATATATGTATTTAAAAGATGTATTTAAAAGAAAGATAACTTTTAACGTTGCCATTGAAAAGTAATAAAAGAAAAATTATTCATAAAATGTTATACTTGAAAGATGAAGTAAAATTACAACTAAACTAAATCAAGCAAATATTTATTAACTAAAAGTTTTAATAAATATAAATTAATTTTCATATTCTCCTGTCACGAAAACACTAAAACAATTTTAAGGATTAAAAGAATGGGTACTTTTCGGTTAGCCGGGCGCCACTGATATGTATATATCTATATATACATATATATGTATACATACACACATATATGTATGTGTATATATATGTATATATATATATATATATATATATATATATATATATATATATACATGCATATATAAATATGTGTATGTATAGATATATGTATATATATGTATATATAGATATATAAATTTCACTGGCGCCCGGCTAACCGAAAAGTACCAAAGAATGTCTAATAAAAAAAAATCTAGTTTCTTATAAAAATTGTTCACATCAAACTCATTCTTTAAATCGACATTAAGATAATTTATAAATTTCAGAATAAGTAAAGAAACTTAGTATTTCAATGAAAATTTCAATGATTTTTATTTTATACATCAACTATAAATTTTATATGCAATAAAAGTTTTTCATAGTAATATTAAATACGTCATTCTTCGTAAAATCATCAAATTTCTTGCAGAAGTAAAATGTATGTTCGTAGATAGAACCATTCTTGGGAAGCGATTACCAGCATAAAGATTATGGAAATGCAAAATAAACTGAAAATAATATTATTTGTATTAACGCAAGTGTTTAAATAGGACTGCTAAGAAAAATATTGGTTTCACAATCCTTGTCTTAATATATGAAGTTGATTTACATTAGTGACACAATGAAACATATATAACGACTTGAGTTTTGACGTAATTGCATTTAAACCATATCTTATTATATCGAACTTAAGTATAATAAAAGACCTTAACTTAAGATAAAAAATGCCACTTGTAAAAAAGAAAACGAAATTATATTTAATTAAATTAATTCTATATAATATTAAAGACAAACATATAAAGAAAGATTTGAAAGTTATTATCGTTTATCGAGTACACAATTTATATATTTTTGTTCTTTTTAAATACCAAAAAAGGACATCCATATAAATGAATTTTTTAATCAAATATTAGGGTGATTATTTAACGTTGTGGTTATATTTTACACAAAGATAATAAAAACTTAAAATTGATATTTTATATTTTTGTGCAAATCCATTTCCTAATGAATGAACAGTGGAATTCGTTTGGAAAAATCGATAATAACAGTTATTTAGCTAATGTAATCAGTCATAAAGCAGTTCATTAAAGTTAGATAAAAAGACCATATTCTTTCACGTGAAAAAGTATAATTAAATTTAACGATCAGAGAACATTAAACATATTGGCAGAAACACTTATCACCGAGAACAAAAATCATAATGATTATGTTTTATTGGATATTCAAATAAAATTTTGTTTCTGAAAAAGTGTAATTCTCGAAATACTTTGTCACAAATACGGAATATTTTCAATTATTATTTTGCTTAATGAATATATTTTACACTTGAATAATTAATTTATTTCATAGAACAAACATTCAATTTCTAATAGTATAAATAAAAACTGTTAAGTTGTTTTATTTTTAATGTATGTTTTGCAATCGTTTATATTTTAATCATTATATTTGATGTTTTTAATTATTCGTTTAAATTTTAATTGTGAAAAAGCATATTTCTAATTTAGCAGTAAAAAACAAATTCAATACTTTAAAATATTCAATAATTTCATTTGAAATATCTAAACAAACAGCATTGTGGAAATCTGTTTCTCCTTCATTTTGAAAAATCTTCTTTTGTATAGTTTTAATTTGAGGTGAAGTATGTAATTGATAAGTATATGTGTATTTTAAAATTGAAATTTATTCCAGAACAACACGGGTTAACCGAGAAACGAAACATACTTCCAGTTATACAGAACATAGATGAATAGCCTGATAGGTTAATATATTTTTTACATATATAATTTTTTTCTGTTCTCACTATTTACAAAAAGAAAAACCTAACACATCAGATAATATAAAACATAATGTATCTAGTAAGATTATATATATACTATCTCAGTAGAAATATCCTCAAATCCATGAATGCGATTATGTTATTTTACTTTTTTCTTTAAGAAAAAAAAACAAAAGTCCACTGCGTTCTACCTTAAAAAATTTCGAATCTAATACTTTCAAACAATAGGGAGCAACATGTCCTAAAACTTTTTTTTATTTTTATGGCATCACTCGAATTTGTACATTTTCGTTTCATTGTTGTGGTTCCGCTATTATAAATAATAGCGACTGATGAGAAAACTGAAATACTGTAAAAAAAAATAATGCAATGATTTTCTGTGTATATATTGTAAATGCTTTTAAAAATATCTTAAAATATAAAATTAATTATCACAGAATAATTCGAATATACAAATATACAAATCTTACTCATTCATATTCGAGATGCTATACTGACCAATACTAATCATTTTCTGTACCTGGGAAACGCATTACATTATAAAACAAAGTTTCAATGTTTTATAAAATATGTGATAATTTTTATAAAAAATATGTGACAACGTTTATAAAAATATGTGACAATGTTTATAAAAAATATGTGAATTATGAATGTAATAAAATATCTAATAAACTAGTGTGATACGATTAAAGCATACGAATATCTTAATAAAACCATAAAATAAGGAATGCGCTACCCAGGTAGTACATAATGGTAGACCCAATGTTGACAAATTGTGAAGTCCCACGGTTTGCCAATGGTAACAAATGTCGGCTTTCCCGCACCATTAGTCAACGAATCATCTGCCAACAAAGACACAAAGTTCTATTTCTACAGTGGCCCAACGATCTATTTTTTCGGAGAACCAACGATCTATTTTTACAAAGGCCCAATAGTCTGTTCCTACAAAGACCCTACAATTTATTTTTATAAAGGTCCAGCAGTCTATTTCTAAAAAGGCCTCCAAAAAGTAACTCAAAAATTACCTTACAAATTCGGATGATACCGTTAAACTAGGAAACATTTCAGGACTGTTACTCTTCGTCGTTTGAATGTGTAAAAATCTGAAATTTTTGGGATAGAATTAACCATTCCCCCAAGTAATGTTTTTATTAAAAAGAAAAATAAGATATTCAGATCAGATAATACATAAAATAATGTATCTAGTGAGCTTTTATATATACTATCCTCCGAAGCAAAGTTGTCTAGTTCATTATCATATATGAACTACATAACTTTGCTACAGAGCTTAATTTATCCAACCACGAATAATCACAATAACACCTATTTCTTCCTTGTTATTCTTCGTTGGAACTGTAACTCCCTTAGACACAAAATTAATGAACTCCGTTCCTTTATTTCATCCAACCCTCAATTTGATATCCTCTTCATCCAAGAAATTTACAACCCTACCTGCAGCATTAACATCTTTCGCTATAAGCTTTATTGCACACCACGCACTAACTCTAATTTCGGCGGCACTGCTATCTATAGTAAAATCACTTCCCTCCCTACACCACTCACAATACTCCTCTTAATGGCGTTGATTATACTGGAATTGTCCTTGACCTTCCACACATCAAAGTTAATATAACTTCGTTCTATGCCAGACATAGTCGACATTTCTCTGTCAACGACCCCATATATATCATTACACCACACCACTGGTGACCATTACACTGGTGACTACAATGCACACAATAGACGTTGGAACTGTCACGCCATATCTCCTAGTGGTACATCATTACACAACTTTATTACTCATAACAAATCAGTCTGCACGCCCCTGACACTCCCACTCACATACTACTCGCTATCAACCCTCTATTATCGACTTTACTATCTAAAAAACCTCATCTATCCCATTACTACTTCTGTTATTAATGCTCTTAGTTCCGATCATCTGTCTCTTTTAAAATTGATTTAATCAATCCTATCATTCCTCCCCCCTCTGTAGCAATTTATTGAATAAATTCAAAAATTATCTCAATAACCCCGATCTAACCTATCCTAACATCAAAGATACTACTGACATTGATAATGCGGTATCTCATCTTAATAACCTCATCCATGCTGCCCAAAGACATGCCACCTATTACAAATTAAAAAATAATAACTCCTTTTTTCTCCCCACTCATGTTCGTAAAGTTTGTAACCAACGCAATATCCTCCGGCAACTCTTTCAACCTACCACAGACCCTGCACTCAAAACTGCTATCAACAGACTCAATAATAAATTTAAAAATCTTATTCAAAAAGAAAAACAAAAAAGCTGATCTAACTTCCTCGAAAATCTCTCTACATACGATAATTATCTCTAGCGCATTACAAAAAAGATAAAAAAATAACTACACGCCGATTCCTCCTTTAATTGTCATTAATACCACTGCCAATACTCATAATAAAGCTAACTGTCTAGCTAAATCTTACGAAAATCAATTTTCTCCGAACCTATTCATCGGTAACCAATAACACTTTAATGACGTCAACGATACCGTAAGCAACTTTCTTACCAAATCCCCCGAAACACTCCCCGATATTCAACCCGTATCTATTGATAATATTATTTAAATACTTAAAAACCGTAAAGCTCCAGGGTATGATAATATTTCTATCTAAATCCTTAAACAACTTCCTATTAATTGTATTATTTATATAACACACCTGACTAACTCGATTCTTAAATTCTGCTACTTTGCAAAGACTTGGAAAACTTCCATTATTTCTCCCATCCCTAAACCTGCCAGTAATCTAAAAGAAAAGATTAACTTTCGCCCTATCAGCCTTCTCTGATGTCTCTCCAAAATTATTGAACGTGCCATCCTCACTAAACACAACGATTTTTAACCAAAAACAATACTCTCATTCCCGAACAGTTTGGCTTCCGGGCAAAACATTCTACATTACACAAACTTCTTCGTGTTGTGGAATTTCTTACTGAAAACTTCTATGTGAAGAAACCTACTGCCGCTATATTTCTAGACATCGCCAAAGCTTTCGATAAAGTCTGGCATGAGGGCCTTATATACAGACTAATTTGGCTCAATATCCCATCCACACTTATATACTACATAGACTCCTATCTTGGCGATCGTAATTTTTTCGTTCGCATAAATTTCACATTGTCTCATTTACACTTCATTAAATGCGGAATTATCCAAGGTAGCCTCATTGGTCCTACCCTTTCTTCGATCTATTATAACAAATATTCCTTCCTCTTTTAGCGCATGCAAATATGCCTAGTCTGGTAATGAGAGAGGAGAATTTTAACTGGCTTACCAGTTGAACCTGGATAGTTCTGGTCCATCTCCAATCACTTTTTACAACTTAAAAATGTAAGTGCATGCTTGCTACACTGCGTGCAATATTTTCAAAGAAAAAAACACTCAAATAAAAGGAAACATGTTATTTCGAGAATAGGAAGTAAAATTTTTCATCTTTAGCTCTAAGATAACTAAAAGAAAATGCTTGTCGCTACAACAGAAATCAAAAATCTTTAATAAAGAAGTCGACAAAGGATTCTGTAAGGAATATATATATATATATATATATATATGTATATATATATATATTATTTCTTTTTAAATGATTTTCTTGTGCGGAATTTTAACGCAATAAATGGTTGATAATCATAAAAAAACTGATATTTTAAATCAAAGTAACCATACTTTTGGGCATTTTAAATCTCCTGAAATAATAATTGTATTAACTAAATTTAAATTATATTTTACGAAATTCTGAAAAAAAAATTCACACCGTTAATTGTATGAAAAACAGTACAGAATGAATTTTCTATGTACAAAATGCCTTCACAGGATTCCAAAAGATCGCTAAATAGAGACATAATTGTAAATTATTTTATTTATTACAATAAAAAAATAAAATAGTTTTGTTACAGAAACGGAATATATTGACAGTTTCTTTTTCTCATATTTAACTAGATAAAATTGTAGATTAGAAAATCGCATATTTTAATTATTAAAAGCTAAAAAAAATTTCTTGTCATTTTAAACAATACTTTCATTTAGGAAATTGAAAATCAAAATACCTTTATGTTATCTTAAGGTGGTTCTCAAATGACCTGCTCAACAACACAAAATTTTCAGACTCATTTTTAAATGCAAAGGCATAAAATTTGGCAGGATTAAAGTAATTTGGATTCAAAATGAGTTTACGATTTCTTTCATAAATAAATTTCAAATCGGGTTATAAGTGATTCGTGTCACGTGAACACACATTTTACCATTTTCTCATGCTGCCACGTTTAGAATTCGGTTCAAAACGCCGACTTTGACAGTATTTTCTGAAAGATCTTCTGCCTTTACCAAAAACTGTAAAACTTCTTTCGATTACATAGTTTCTGAAAAACACCACCTGTCAATTTCATGCACTTGCGAACAAAAATGAATTTTAAAAAAATGTGTCAGAAAGTAACTTTTGTGGATTCAGAACAGTTGTAAATAATTATTGATACGCTTTAATTCAAGTTATGAATTTAAAAATGCATTGAATATATATCAAAGATTATGAACATTAATATGTAATAATAGTTACAGAAATTCTGCTATACGAAGTACAATAAATATGCATATTTCTATTTAAAGATTTTCATAAGAGGGGAAAGAAATACATGAATACCTTATAAACGGCTCTGGTGCAACGGCTTGTAGCCTGATTAATAGAGCGTGTCTCTAGTGTTCGTAAGTGCCCAGGTTCAAATCCGGATGCCGGAAAGAAGATAAGAAAATTGATTTCGTAAGCGTCCATAAATTTTATTTTGGTTCCTATTGCGTGATTAATAAATGTAATTATATATGAATCCTTTAAATTAATTATTATTTATATTTTTAAAAGATAATGTGCATATTTATCTCTAAAATAAAAATAAATAAATACTTTTTATATCAGCCGAAATATCATAACGTCGAATGAACACCCTGAAGATGAACCTGAAGAAGGACCTGGAGAGTTTCACCGATGCTATAAGGCGGACATTTATTGTACCTGAGGACATCCTGATAACATTTTTCTGCATCCTTCAGAAAGACTGGGGGATAATAGTGTTTTACTTTGTATCTTCCTGGGGATGTCCTGGGGAAGCAAATGTGCTATATGGTATTCCGTAAAGTGTTCTTTATCTTTAGAAACCTCAGACACCAAAACATTTTTCAGGTTTCAAGACAAATGTATAAAACAATGTTTTATTTTCCGCAACTGATTTTCGGAAACGTTTCCGAGCAGTTTTTGTAATATATAAATTAGTTTTCTGAACCTCGAATATAGGTTTTTCTGATGATATTAATTATCAAGTAAACATTTTTATGATTAATAAAGCAAGCATTACAGCAAATATGATAAATTAACAGCATTAATATTCATATATTTTATATTATTTTGTTACCTACATTCCGGTTTGCGAAGCTGATTAATACACTATACATACTCTTCGGAAACGTTTACGAAAATAAGTGATAGCAAAAGAAACATGGTTTTTATAAATACTCCTTTAAATCTTCAAAATATATTGTTTTCTGGGGTTTCTAAAGAGAAAGATCATTTTTCCAAATCTCAGGGAAGTTGAAGAAGTTATTGAAAAGTTTCGTAAGTGATTATATTATAACTTTGTAGATTAAGAAGCATTCATCTTTTTTTACAGTTCACAGGGTTATAAGATAATGAAACCGTCAAAATGAACCTTTAATATAAATGATCGATGTGGCTATCGATCGTTACTCTGGAAATGACCCATGTGTAAATACGTTCTTGCACTGTATTTGTAAGCCTGGTCACGTCGATAAAACCGAGTGCAGTGATGATTTGACATTTGAATTCAAGTTGGGATTTCGAAAGCAGTACACTGTAATAGGGATCTTAACAAAAGTTAGGCCTCATTTCCGATTTTCAGTTAACCCATAAACTGTTATCTAGTGATGAAAGGACTGATAATCGCGGTGGTCATTGAATAACATATCAGTGGCCAATGTAATCTGGGACTTCAGTAGTTAGGTAAGATGCATATCGTCAATATATTAGTACTAATGTATAGTTGCACTGGTACACTTTTAAATGGTACACAATTAACAATTTGCAAATCATTCATTTATGAAATTGCATAACATGTCTGTTCCCACCCAAGATATATAGTAGGGGAACTGGGGGATGAATGGGACAAAGGGTGGATGAGACATTCTCAATATTTCTGGTAATAAACATTTTTTTAGTTGTTTCCTATCCTCGTAGATGACACTATCATATAACCATTCAGAACCAAAAGCAAGACCACATGGCTGGTTTTAATTTTCTTCAAAGTTGTATTTCCTGAAAACTTTGCTTAAAAGTATTTTTTTTAATATTTGAAGTTGTTTACATATTTTATGAAGTACAAACAATTAAGATATGTTATACTTATTTTAAGGCTCAATATTGGTAATTAAAATTAATGAATATTAACCATTGTGACAAAATAATTTCTGAGACATCATGGTTGACAATTGAATATATGCATCATGGGGATGATTGGGACATTTCAAATGGGGATGAATGGGACTGCTTCATTCATCCCTAGAGGATACTGAATTTTTTTCTTTTTAACTAAATAATATTATATAAGTTAATTAATTAATAATTTATGTTAATTATTCTTTTAACATTTCCTTCTCATTGTAGCCACCGTCGTCTTCAGCCATTGGATGTTTCTGTTTATGAACCTTTAAAGGCAAAGCTGAGATCAGTCCAAGATGATTGGCAGACAAATAATCTTGGAGAGCATATTACAATTTATAATCTCTCAGCTTTTGCCAAGGTGGCATTTTTAACAGCTTTTAGTACTAGCAACATAAACATAACCAGTGGTTTTAGGCTGCCATTTTCCTTTTTAACAGCAATACATTCACTGAAACTGATTTTATACCAGCTTATGCGAGTGACGGACCACATTTAGAACATTTTAGGCAGACCACATTTATTGCGTCACTGATATTTGCACATCCGTGCAACTTTAACTTTTTAATTTGTTAAAATTTCAGTTAAAATATATAATATAAATTACAGTTTTTTAATGCATAATTAACTGTGTTTTCACTTCTTAGATTACTAACATTGATATATAACAGCCATATAAGATCATATATTACAAATATAATTACATATAAGTTTATAATTATAAATTTTAATTTGGTATCATTGAATACAGAGAGGAAAATATTTGTGTCCCATCCATCCCTGCTGTGGGGATGATTGGGACAGAGAGGAACCTTTTTTAAATTTAATAATATATTGCTGTATAATAATAGTCTTGAATAAATATTGTGCATAAGATGTAGACAAACACCTAATGTATGAAATGCGATATACAATATTAATAATAACTTAAATATTTAAAATAAATATTTTTGTGGAAATGTCCCATTTATCCCTTACCTCCCCTATAAAATAACTTACCGCAAATTACAAAACCCGATATTTTCCAATTAATAACTGAAAATTTAGATACGATTATATATATATATTTACATGTATGTGTGTGTGTATGTGTTATAGAAATTATCTTATCAAATTAATTTCGTAAAAGCTGTACAATATGTGTAATAGTGGCCATTAATATAGTGACGTTTTGGAAAAAGTTAAACTAAAATAGTACAGTTTAATGTTCACAGCAAGTAAATATAATTTTAAAACATATTGCCATTTATGTCATGTATTTTAAAATTATGAGAAACGGTCTGTAAATATGCCTAAAATGTAACGATAATTTTACAGTTGCCATTTGTGAAACATTTCATTTGATATGACACCACATAAAATGATAATCTAAAATTTAAGTTATAACTGTCACATAAAACCACTTAAATCTCCTAAACTAAAAATAAAATTTTACTTTTTTAAAAAGTGTAAAATAACATTTAAGCATAGATTTTAGTGGAAACTTTACATTCTCTCTTAAAAATGTATTTTTTCCATTACTAATAAATGTATATTTTTAAAGACTTTATTTTATTTCCTTTTGATTAAATGCAGTTTTTCAACTATAATTTTATCGCTCTTTCAAAGATATTCTTCGATTTTCGAAACTTGAAAACTTTCATTTATCATTCGAACTCTTTCTGTAGATTTAGTTTTCTTCAAAATAGGCATTATTTTGTGACGACATTACCTACGTAATATCGTAGTTGTACTTAAATTTCTCTTTTCACGTTAAGATATTTAATTATGCTTTGAATACTTTGTTGTAGTATGCTTCTATATTTTAAGTCAATTTGATAAGTTACATATAGATAATTATTTTTTTACATTAATTCTTTCTTTTGACGGATATTTTTGTAATTAGTTGCCGAAAGTAAAAATATTGATTGCCTCTTTTAAAATTGCATTTAAAAATTAGCTGTTCTAATTTTTATTTTAAAATATGATGTAAAATTTCATATTAAAGATCATTGATGAAAGTTTAATGTGAATAACGCTTAAAAATCTTTTATTTTATACTTATAGCCAAATTCATTAAAAAGTTTTTAATGGAAATGTTAATTAAGCGCTGATGTAGATTATAAAAGGACAATAGTAAATTCATTTTTGTATTTTTCATAAATGAATAAAGTTTATTTTTTTACAAACTTTAAAAAAATATTGCATTCAATAAAGATATAATTCTTGGAATTTTGAAAACGAAATATCTTAAGGTTCTGTGAAATACAGAAAACAAGTGATAATTATTTGCGTACGTAAAGTTAGAGTAATTTGTAGCATATGTATGAAAATATTCTTCGAGGGATATTTACGTGGTAAAAGAATTTCGTTTTTTTCAATTAATAACAGCTTCCAGCATTGCCAGTGAAATGTAACAAAAGGAACATAATTCATAATACATTATACTCGAATTTTGAATCATGAAATACAAAAAACACTCACAGAATAAATAGTTCTTAAATAAAATTGTAATAAATAAAAACAAATTTAACATTCTGTCATGGAAATAAAAAAGCAAAAAAGCAAACAAAAAAAAAAAAAAAAAAAAAAAAAAGAATTAAATGTACAAAAGAAAAAAAAAACCTTGTTTCTAATTAAAAAAAAAAAAACCACTCTAGTCATTAATGCCATCGTGAAAATCCGTTTTTTATATCCACATTACGATCATTTATAACTGTCAGAATAACTAAAGAAACTTAGTATTTCATTGCAAATGAAATACCAATTTATTCTTTGGAGTAAGTATCATTTTTATGTTGATTAAATGTTTTTTACAGAAATATTAACCTCGTTACTTGTCATGAAAAAAAAAAATTACAGTAATGAAATTTATGTCCTTAGATTTTACAGAAAGTGTTCAAATAAAACTGGTAACAAAGTTTCTCGTTTTACATGAATTGTTTTTCCATATGCAATTGAGTTACAACATAATATACTACTAAAACGTGACGATTTAAATTTCAATATCATGACATTGAATAAATGCGTTGAAAATTTCAGTAACGATTGTAATTATCTGTATATTACAAAATTGATACAATATGCTGAGAAAATATAAGAAAAGACAAAGTGAAAATGAAAAAAAGGAATTTATGTTCATGTAAATTACATTTCCATACTGTAATATAACATAATATAAACATACAAAGAAACAATATTAAATTTACGATTATTTTTGGTGGACACATTGAAATAATTTATAGATTTGTGTCATTGTTCAAAACAATAAGAAATGCATAGGCATAAGTGGATTTTTTATTGAAATAATTGTATAAATTCTAAACGTTGTGGTTATATTTTACTAAAACATATATTAAAAACTGGAAAACTTAGGTTTTATATATATTTTTTTTCAAACACATTTCCTATTAAATGAACGGTGGGATTTTCTGTAAAAATCAATCATAACAATTGTTTAGCGAATATATTCAATGAGGAATCACTTCATTAAAACTTAGATGAAAAGTCCGTATTATCTCACGTGAAAATAAATAAATTTAACGACTGGAGAAGATTTAACAAATTAGAAGAAAAAAATTAACTCAGAGAAAAGGACTGATAATGATCGAGGCTGTTCACAAATCCAAACTGGCTAATTTCTGCAGCAGGATTGCAAGTTTATTTGCTACTTAAGGCACATTTAAACTTTAATTTTGAAAACCAGTACTTTCGTATGGAAAATTGCCCCTTATCGAATCTCAAATTTTGAGCAATTAAATAAGTCAAAATGTCAACATGAACAAACTGCCGTCAACTGACGTCTAAGAATTAAAAGAAGCGTAAAAGATAACCGTTGTTAATGATTTACATGAATACATTTAATCTTTAATGAATATATTTTCCATTTGAATACTTAATTCATCTCACCTCGATTTCTTATAAAATAAATAAAAATTGCTACAATGTATCCATTTGAATGGAAATTTAAAAATTACTCATATTTAGACGTGTCAATTATTCAATTTCATGTTTTTTCTTTAACTTTTAACCTGTAAACGCCTATTTTTTTTTAAAGAAAATTTCTTATTTAGCAATAAAAAGCAAATTCAATAATTAAAAATATTATGTAATGTTTATTTAAATTTAAACAAAAGACGCTGTAGAAAAGCGTCATTCATTTTCATTAAAATTTCTTATCAATCGGTTTCTTATGTGGTGAACACTTTATTTAACTTCTTGAATTTATTTTAGAACAATTCAGAATATTCGAGTTAATAAACATACTCTTAGATGTGCAGATCATAGATGAAGATTGTTTTTAGATGAATATGATATTATATTTTTTACATTCAAGGTAAATTTTTAGTTTACTCAGTAACTACAATAAGTTAATTTTCCTATAAAATCTATTATGAAATCAAATAATAAAATTATCCATTAACTGTTATATGTTTAAATGAAATAAGCAGCCTGTGTATTAATCTTGGTTATTCTTTTTCTTATACAGATATTTTAAGTAATTACTTCAATAATTTTTCCCAGTTATGAACAGTGATGTTCCTTTTCTGGTTTTGTCAGAAAAGGAAAAGTGAGTTTTCGCCAAGTATGACAATAAGTTGTTATTTGTGGTGATGAAGCCTCTTGTTAGTTTTGCTTATTTATTTATATTACTGCAAATGTTACTTTACAAATTTCTACTAAACAATGTTCATTTTAAAATTATACTTTAAAATATCATGCATGAAAATCATTTAATTTTTGTATAAAAATCCGAAAATATAATTAAAGTTCCCCACCCCCCAAAGTACATTAAATGTTCTATTCAAGAGTGTAGTCAAGATTTTGAGACATTGATATCATTTATGAAATGAAAAATTAAAATCATAAGTGAAAAACAATTTATGATAAAAGTAAACTCTGACATGAATAACAAATTAAAATATCATATCCAATGTCATTTGTCATTTTATACTTCTTGACTTCTCCCAATCTTATTAAATATTTTTATTATAAGGATGTTTAGTTCCATAAATTTTTATTATCTTTATACTGAAGCTTCTTATACATAAAAGAAAAAAAACTGATATCTGAGATGGAACAATGCCAAATTCTGAAATAAATTAAATATAAATCTGCCAAAAGATATTCTGACTACTGTTTTTCGTTTCGTAATTCGTATCGACACATTTCTTAAAGTTTTACCACAGAAATTGCATAAAACTATAGTTTCTTAAAAGTAATATTTTCAAACGTTTTCCATTCTTTTTATTATAAATGTTCCCATTCTTCATTAATTAATTAATGACGAAGCAAATAAATACGTTTGTAGATGCCAAATGTTGAACTATATCAAACAGAAATATTTTCAGATATGCTCTATAGCCATATTAGTTTTTTGAATTTTATATTAAATTTTAGTGCCTGATTTAGTAATTAGGTATTTTTATGGAAAATGCTGGTAAATAAAAATAAAATCGTAAGACAAAAATCATAGTTCTCAAAATCAAATGAATGAGTGTGCTTTAAAATATTTGTAACAATTTATTTTCTTAAAAATAATTACATAATGTTACATTATTTGATGCTTTATTGTTATTGTAAAATATCTTTATATCCATTCATTACAAAGTATTTGATTAATGTTAAAAAAAAAAAGTACATTTTTTTTTTTTTTGAAATTTTGAAATTTAATAAATAATTGATTAATGAGTTCATTTGTTAGAAAATTCGGAAAAAATACATAAATTAATATATATGTAATAATGAAAAGCTTAAATTATATAATTTATAGCTTCACGTAGTTAAAGAATAACAAAACAATTTTCATCGTCATTTTCCTGTTATAGTGACATTTAATTCATTACGTTTTATCAGTTTCAATTCTATTAACTGTTTCGCACTGGGCTCCAAAACTTCAGAAGTTGTATTATGACGCTCACTTTTAAAAGAAAGTAAATACATACACTGTAAAAAAAAAATTGCAGTAAAATTACGGGCAGAGGCCGGCAGCAGAGATTCCAGTCATACCCCGTAAAAAAAAAAAAAAAAAAAAAAAAAAAAAAAAAAAAAAAAAAAAAATCCATGCCCATCATTTTGTGCAGCCCGTAAATTTACGGTGCAAAGTAATATAGCATTATAATGCACAGGATATAATGCACTTTAAAACACAATAAAACTTTGTTTACTGTTCCGTAGCACGTAGCAAGTTAGATAATCATCACAGAGTCGCTGTTTTGGCGGGTTAAAATTTTTGAAACACGAGTAAAATGAAGGGTTACACCCTAGCGGAGGACAATGTATGGGGTCGTACCGTATTTTTGCTAACATATGGGCTTGAATTGTAAGAATATGGGGATTGCTCTTAATTTTCTAAGTATCTAAGGGATAAGGCCGCTTATTTAGTGGATCAGAATGTTTTTCATCAAATAAGGCTGTTGCCCGTAAAAATGGAAGTCAAACGTTCATAAATTTACAGTTTTTTCTCAGAGTGTATATCAAATATGGTTTATATGAAGGATGTTAAGTAACATTATTTATATCAAATAAGCAATAATATCCAGATTAAACAACATAAATTAATACTTTTACAAGCGCCAGAGAAAATTGTGATAACCTATTTTTGAATGAAAATGCATATTGATCATAAGCTAATGGATATTTCATAATTTTACATTTAAATATACAGAGGTTAAATATATGACATTTCTTAAGAAATCCTTTGGCCAAATTTTCCTTTATAATATATAGCTGAAAATGTGATAATATTAAGATTTCATGACGAGAACAACAGTGAATAAATGAAAATTAAGTTTATTTAAACGAAACTACTATTTAAACTTCTAAAATGTAACTAAAATATATCTGACATACTATTTTAAAATCACAAATATTTAATAATTTAGTTTATAAATATTAGACAGTTTCTTACCGAATATCAGACATTACTTTGAACAGAAATCATCATAAGATTTGTATATGAACCCTATTCTGAAAACTAAATCTTCTATACGAAAATGTTCCCTTTCTGTGACTATATAAATGGACTTCTTAAGAGATCTTTACATTTTTTATTTGAAAGAACTGTATCGATCAGAAACTCCTAGATATTTCAAACATTTTCTTTAAATATAAAGAGGTGAAAACTTTGATGCATTATTCGAAATCTTTCGACGGGATTTCGCTCTGGGAATGTAATGACATTAAGACTTCATATAGGTAAGAACTATGAATATATGAAAGTTATGTCAATTTAAAACGAAACTGATGTCTACTTTTCTGGTCATTTAAAACTTTAATAATATTTATATTATACGCTGCGAATGGGTTTGTTGGTATATGAGAATTGTGTATTTGAAAACAATATTGAAAAGAATTGTGCATTTGAAAACAATATTGAAAACAATTATTTAGAAATATTTTTAAGAAACATATTTATAAAACCTCTACTACAAATAACAGATAAAATAATTCTATAAATGCATCCTTATAAAATTCTGTTTATAAATACAGTGAAACTTCCATTTAACGAAGTCTCATCGTTACACTTAAAAACTTCGTTATGAAGAAAATTCGTTAAATAGAAATCAACTTAAATTTATGAAATTTTTCCTTCAGATATGGCAAACAGGTATTGGATTCAGGAGCATTTGATTCAGTTTCAATTATGAAACCGTCTTTTACAAAACAGTTGTGTACGGTCGATTAAATCACGTCACATTTACAAGATTTGGCTCAAGCTTTCATGAGTTCTGCTTCATAGATTCTCAAACTAATGCTTTCACTACATTGTTTTCCTTCTGTCTTTTCCGATAATGTACTTCAAGATTTTTTATTATTACTTAGACTAAAAGCTGAAATTTAGAATTTGTATTAGCAGGAATTAAAATAGCTTTGATGTTGCTCGATTTACATTTTAAAGCACATTCTTGTGAATGCACAAAGCAATTGTGTATTAGCAATGGAAGGTCAGAATGGTAACTGTCTGACTCTAATTGCTATTTTTTGCTTCAATGCACCTGACGCCATTAGGTCACTGCTTCTTCTATATCATTGAATATAAAAAAGGAATCTTAACTTCCCGCAACTGTCAGCGCTGGAGTGTCGGTATGAGAGAGTAATTATAACGAGTGTTTTTCTTAGTGTGAAAAAAAAAATGTTTTATTTAGCACGAAGCAGAATGAAAATTATTTAAATGTGTTCATTTTCGTAAATAGAAATCAACTTAAATCCCCTGAAATAAATTCGCATATCCATCGCAATAGCAATCTCTTAGTTTGAATTCGTTATATAGAATATATTTTTCGCAATATGGAGATTAATTTACATGCCAATGGTTTTGAAAGTCAAAGTTCTGCAGAAAATTTCGTTAAGTAGAAAATTTCGCTGAATAGGGACTTCGTTAAAGGCAAGTTCTACTGTAATAATAAACTACGCATATAAAAAAACTGTTATTGGTGTTACATATGGGCTGTACAATGAAACAAGATAAGCAGATTTTTTGTATTAGTCCAGTCTGGATTTGCAATTTGATTATACAGCAGCGCCTTCTTTGTATGGGGATGATTCATTTCACAATTAGAGTATTTTTCAAACAACATGAAAATAAAACCCGAAGCAAACATATTGTTTGCCCAACGTTGAATAATCCGTACATCGTTGGAAGAAGTACTAGAAATAACTGTTGGCCCAGTATAAATATTTTATTATTTTTCAAAAATAGCATTCTTATTCCAGCAAACATAAACACTGTTGATCCATACGCAATTTAAGACGAAATCAACCAAAACCATCAGCTAAACAATTAGCCAACCGTTGGCTTATATGCAATTTATACGTCAGCCAACCGTTGAAAGCTCAGTTCAGCCTCTGTGCGTCTCTTTGAACAATCTAAACGTTGGTTCTGACGGAATTTAAACAGTTGGTGCAATTAACAGCGATTTCCTAGACCGACATAAAAAAAATATGTCCAAACTATCCGTTGACCAACGAAGACTTAGAAAACTGTGGACTAACGGTATGCCAACAAGTATATGATTCTTGGGGTAGCATTATGTTTGTTGGCTGGTTTATTTGATATGGAATCATATGAAATGGGTGTGTGCATATGTGTATGCGAATGCTATTTATTTCTATTTCAATTACTGTATGTATTATGCTGCTTCAAATTACAGAAAAAATAAAATAAGTTAGACTCAGTAACAATAGGAATTCTACGCCTTTCACATAACCAAACTTTAGAAAAGCATTTTCTATCCAAAAGCATTGAAAGGACAGTCCATGGTTAGCGGTTACTTCCAACAGAAGAAACATAACGCCTCCTAGTAAATACAGATCGTAACATATACACGTCATCTACACTGCCAACAATTTTTACTGATGGATCTCGAACAGCAACCGGTGTGGCATCGGTTTACTGTGTCACGGAAGGTGCCTTTATCATCCAGCAGTGGGCCTACAGACTGGACGACAACAATACGCTTTACCATGCCGAGCTATATACCATCCTCCAAGCACTCGAATGGATCTACTCCACACACAAACAGGCGCAACCATGCACTTGATACATAGCAATAGTCTGTCTAGTCTGCAGGCAGTTAATTCCCACAGAACGAAACACCCACTATTTTTTTATATCAAGAAAAGCCTACTAACTATTGTAAACCACGCTTGAATTGGTCATGTATCCACTCACAAGGGCGTATTTGGCAACGAGTTGGCGTATACTCTAGCAAAAGAAGCCACAGAAGAACCTAACATTGATCACCACCTTTCACACCCAACAAGCTACATCAAATGATCATTAAAAAGAAATATTCTAAAATACTGGCAAGTACATTGGACCACTTCAACAAAAAAGCCGACATACTCATACACTAATTCTCAAGGTCTCCTACACACTATTTTACCTCACCCCTCACCCTTCAGCTTTTCTTACTGGTCATGCATCCCTTCCGCCAGAAACTACACAAATTTAAATGTGCATATTCAGACCGATGCGAGTGCGGTGAACATGGTACAGTATCACACTCATATTTCACTTCACATTGACAAGCCACTGTCATCTCAGGTACACCCAAAACCCTCCTAAAAATTGACTCACAAATATCCTCACACGCCCACTTCTTAAAAGGAAACTAAAAAACATGTATGACTGCCTATATTACCTCTCAAATTTAACTTAGGTAGACCGTCTGTAAGTTCTGTCGTGCGTAGAGCTCTGACAGAGAATCACGCGCTTGTCGCGAGGGCGTTTCTCCGTCGCGGTCAAAAGCTTCTATCTTCCACAACCTACTGATGCCCCTTCGCTGCACAGTGTCGCAAGGAAAATTCTTTTTTCCGACAGTGATGGACCACTCCTGTAAAAGCCTCGATCAGTCTCTGTTACATGCTCGCTATTGCAGTACTACTGGTCTGGCTGGCCTTAGGCCGATTTTCTTTCATACTTATATTTATGGAATCGCCGCCGCCCATTGTGGCGTTTTCCGGAGGCTTTAGTTGTGAATTAACACTGTATTTTTTCAGACCGTAATAAAGAGACCTTGGGGGATACTATGCTCTACAGTCTTGGTTTCCTATACTGAGCAGTCCCTCTTAGGCAATCTAATCATATAGAAATATTCTTGCGTCTATTGATAAAATCCAGTGCTCAAAAAGATGTTTATGTAAATGAAAATATAGTGCAAACTTTTTTTAGAAATTTCATTTAGAAGTAAGTTTTTGCCACTGTTACCTGTAATTTTCATTCAATAAGTAAAGTGATACTCTTATTTACACTGCTCAAAACAATTAAGGGATATTTGAAGTTTTATATAAAATAAAGATATAAACGAAATTTTTTTTGCCGAAAATAGAAGAAGAGAATCACAAATGCAAATTTTTCTGGTTTTCAAACTGTAGAGTATGCAAATTTTGAGTTCGACGTCAAAAACGTCGCTTCAGCGGCAGCGAATGAAATTTGACTTTCAACTGGATAAAAGAGAATGAAGACAAGGATGATCGGCATTCAGTGATTGCTTTGTTTCGATGAGTACGATGTCTCAGCGAAGTCATTTGACAGATTCAGAAGCTTGGAGAATTGTTGGTAGGTTAGAAGGGGGCCAAACTCAAGCCGAAGTAGCGCAAGCCATTGGAGTGTCACAAAGTGTCATTTCCAGGATCTGGAACCGTTTTTTGGAGAGTGGATGTGCAGGCCGAAGACCAGGGCAAGGTCATAGACGGGCAACAACGCCCAATGAAGATCGGTATTTAGCGTTAACAGCTCGGAGACACCGAAACATGAACGCTACTCTTCTCCAACAACACCTTCGCTCGGCTACAGGCACCACGATTTCAACTCAGACTGTCCGAAACCGGCTCCATGCTGTAGGTCTGTATGCTCGCCGATCGATGGTATGTGTTAGATTAACATCAAGGCATCGTCGCGACCGCAGGGAGTGGGCAACCGAGCATGTCAACTGGAGGAGAAATGAATTGAGCAATATTCGGTTTTCTGACGAGTCCCGTTTTTCTGTGCATCCGGATAATAGGCGTATTTTCATCTGGAGGGACCGTGGCAGTAGGAATAATCCTGCGTTCGTGCACGAAAGTGTCAGATTTGGCGGTGGAGGAGTGTTGGTGTATGGTGGCATCTCCATTGACGGGCGCACTGACCTCTACATCATTCGAGATGGAGCTCTGACTGGTCGCAGATATAGGGATGAGATCCTCAGACCTATTGTAGTCCCTTACGCTGCAGCAATCGGAGATAACTTCATTTTAATGGACGATAACTGCAGGCCACATCGTGCAAACCTGGTGGAGGATTTCCTTTTCGAGGAAGGAATCGTTCGAATGGAATGGCCAGCGTGTTCTCCAGACATGAATCTAATCGAGCACGTTTGGGACGCTCTAGGAAGACGAGTTTCTGGCCGCCAACAACCCCTACAAACTCTCCAAGAACTGGAAAGAGCTCTTCTGGAAGAGTGGGGCAGAATATCCCAACTCGTCATTAATAGCCTCATTGAGTCCATGCCTCAAAGGTGTTCAACGTTGCTGGCCGCCCGTGGAAACCATACCCCCTACTGAAAATGATTTTCTTTGAAGAAAACACCTTTTCTTATTCTTTTTTTCTCATATGCACAAATTGTGTTTTTTTCCTTTTGTACACAAATGCGCAATAAAATGCATTTTTTTCTGCCAAACATGTGTAATTTATTCTCATATAACCTACTATGTCAGTCGACCATGTATCAATCAGCTAAAAAGTTTCCCAGATACAAAATCCACCTAAAACTGCAATATCCTTTAATTGTTTTGAGCAGTGTATTTTCATCGGAAATAAAGACAGTTATCTAATTACTAGTGGCATAATGATTATATAGAAAAATCTCCATTTGTTTGTGCTTACTATTTTAGTTTTTATTAAAACTAGAAACAATTAAATGTAACGTAACTATAATATTAGCTCTAGAATATCCTGCTTTATGCACAAAGTATGATGTAAAGTTATAGATATGTAAAGCTATATCTGTAATGGAACAAAACTTATGGGGACGTTAAATGTCAAAATCGGACTGGCTCGAATATATATCTCTGACATACATATGAACATAATAAATTTAAAAACAAGTTCTATACTTTTCTTCGAGAAAATTTGCAAAACTATAGATACAATGCCATTCCAGTTCAGTTCAATAAACGACTTTTAGAACAAAGAGGGAAAGCTATACTTCACAGAATTACTTTGGTTAAATTTATGTAACAAGTTAGCAACATATGCATATTAAAATGTGAATGGTCAATAGACTTTTCTATGAAAATACAATTAGGATAAAAAGTTCATGTGCTCAATCTGGACTTGAGGAGAAATGAAATTGTTTATAATGGCATATATGCACATGTGAGATGTGATGAGGCAGAATTACTCTTTAGCCCATTCGGGACCATGGGTACATATATGCACCCTAAAAAAGAACATACAGAATTTTTTTTAGGCACCAGTAAAAAATAAAAGTAATATTTGCTTTCTCTAATTAGAGAATTTTTGTGATAGTTTAAGTAAAGGTAGCTTTTTTAAAAAAAGTGGTGCCAACCGAATAAAATTTGTGTAAAAGCCACCGGTCTCGAAGGGGTTAAAGCCAGTTTTCTCCAAACAATGAGTTATAGTAAACTGTAGTCAGTTTTCTTTCTTTGAAAGTAGAGTTGACATTTGAACAATGACGTGCAAATATGATATTTTACCAGCGGATGAAGAAATCATCTGTATAGTAACCTGTATATCCGGTAGAAAAGATAATCTCCGATCTTTTCATTATAGTAGTAGACAACAAGAATTTACTATTATATACCTGCTAGTTTTGCCTCTTATTTGTATAACATGTCTAAGTATACTCGTCCAAGCGAATATGAATAAACCATACCCGATAGAAAAACCTATATCCGACCTTTTCATTCTAGTGGTAGACAACGAGAATTTATCATTATTACCTGCTAGCTTTGTCTGTTATTTGTATAACATTTTTAAGTATACACGTCCAAGCGAATATGAATAAACCATATCCGATAGAAAAGCCGATCTCCAACCTCTTCATTCTAGTAGTAGATAACGAGAATTTACTATTATATACCTGTTAGTTTTGTCTGTTATTTGTATAACTCATTTAAGTGTACACGTCCAAGTGAATATGAATACATCATACCCGATCGAAAAGTCAATCTCCGACCTTTTCATTATAGTAGTAGACAACGAGAATTTACTATTATATACCAGCTAGTTTTGTCTGTTATTTGTATAACATGTTTAAGTATACACGTCCAACCGAATATGAATAAACCATATCCCATGGAAAACCCAATCTCCGACCTTTTCATTCTAATAATAGACAACGAGAATTTACTATTATGTACCTGGTAGTTTTGTCTGTTATTTGTATAACGTGTTTAAGTATACACGTCCAAGCGAATATGAATACACAATACCCGATCGAAAAGCTCATCTCCGACCTTTTCATTATAGTAGTAGACAACGAGAATTTACTATTATATACCTGCTAGTTTTGTCTGTTATTTGTATAACATGTCTAAGTATACTCGCCCAAGCGAATATAAATAAACCATACCTGATAGGATATCCAGTTTCCGACCTTTTCATTCTAATAGTATACAACGAGAATTTGTTATTATATATCTGCTAGTTTTACCTGTTATTTGTATAACATGTCTAAGTATACCCGTCCAAGCGAGTATAACAAAGTACTTTTAACGGGGAAAAAGTCTAATCTCAGCATGCATCATCTGAGTATATATCTACTGTCTTGAAAAATTTCTCTACTGAGAATCTACTCATGTATATGCTACATGCGCTTGGCCTCGATGGAGTGATAACCGAATAATACAGGTGAAATTGTAAATTCAAAATTTTATTAGTATAATGTTTTTGAATTTACAATTGAATTTACAATGCTAAGTAAATGGGATCTATGCCGAGATTAAAAAAAAATGTGTAAAATGTTCTAACACAAAATAAAGAATGTTGAACATGAATATAGAAAAGAATATTTTCTATGCAAAACAGAGTAAAATCACATTTCATTTAAATTATTATTATTACTGTTATTTCTACTGGTAAATGTAAAATACTTCATTTTTTAGCATTTCAAAGCATCCCATTTAATCTGTAGCACGGTTTGATTATAGTTTGAGTTTTTGTTTCTTCAAAAATTTCAGTCATATGCTAAAACTAAATATTCCCTATCACTGTAAAACATTGGTTGAATGAAAGATATCAAATAGTAACATTCTATTCCATTAATAAGTTTCTATTTACAAAGTTAAAATAATAGATTAATTAAAAAAATATTATTTTATGTATCTACGTCAGCAAAATTATAAATTTTTAATTCTAGTACGGCTAAAATTTATTTTCAAATATTTGTAAAATAAAAAAAAAGGCTAAAATGTACTTAAAATATATAATTGTTGAACAGTAATAAAAGAAATAGTTTTGTTTACATAAACAAAATTATCATGTTGGATCTTTTTATGTGTTTTAAATTGTATTTTACGTTTAGATAAAAATTTCACGAGGTCTGATAAATAAATACACATATCGCAGATACCTTTATTTGTTTTTGTAAAATTATGTCGTATTTGAGATTCTGATTTTTTTTTATATATTTTTTATTTCACTTGGATGTCCTTTTAAGATCATTTTCAATACAAAAGCTTATCCGTATAAAAATCTTCCTCACTCCTGTTCTACGAAAGATTTCTTTTCAAGAATATTTTCTCCGTGAAATAAAATCCTTTTAAAGTTTACTCAGCACTCGGAAATATCATTTTCGAAATGACATTTATACTTTCTCATTTCATAGCATGAATTCTTCTATGCTGGAAGAAATTTAAGACATTTACTTACGTCTTTTTTTTTTCAGTTCAGAATTTTATATGAATAAAAATATTTAGTTTTAACTTATGAGAACCGCAGTTAACTAATGTGTTAGATTTAATTTATTATTGAATTATGATTATATTAAATAAATAGTGTTTTGAGATGCTCATACACAAAAAAACATTACTTTTAAAGGTTATACTTATTATATTATTATAATTATTTTAATTAATAAAATTGACGATGCATAATGTATGTATAACAACAGTATTTTAGTTTTTTGAAATGATAAACAGTGGTCTCTATGACGTCTGACATATTTGCTCAATTTATAGTAAAAAAATATATAATAAACGATATTGCACAATAAAAATTTAAACATACATTAAAAATATGCGTTCGGAGTTGAGCTGCAGATATTTTACAGTCCACGGTGTAGCTGCAAAAGCACTTATCTTGTTCTGTAAAATTTGCAATTTTCAGTAAACTTGAAATAGACAATTAAAATTTGAAATGAGCGGAAAAAACGAGATCTTTGATTTATACAACTAATAGCAGAGGAATGTGTAATAAATCATGATGCGACTAGCAGCTTCCATTCTGACTTTAAATAGATGTAAATCAACAACATGAACAACCGGAACAAAATAAAATAAAATAATAAAATAAAATAAATAAAAATATAAAAATTTTTATTGTGAGTTTTCTTCTTGAAATGTAAGATAGTATTATTATAATTTACTAGACCTACTATATCATCTTTATATTTTCGTAATGAATAGTAAAAAATATAAACTTTTATCAATACTTATACTTAACGAAAGTAACAAATGATATTTGCATGACCGCGTAGATACTCCGGTATGAGCTTCCTTAAATGATACACTGTTAAAAATTTGCAGCAAACTGTCCAGTCATTTGACCGTTTTTGTAGAAAACAATTACATAACGGTAATTTAACTCTATTCTGACCGTATTATTGCTCAATTTATTGCCAGAATATAGTTAAATTACGGTTATGTAACCGTTTTCTACAAAAACGGTCAAATGACTGGACATTTTGTTGCAAATTTTAACTGTGTACGTTAAAAAATAATTTAACTTACTGAAAGTTTTTCATTATGATATTATTCGTTTGACAAAAAGATTCGTAGTGACATAAAAACATAATAATTGAAAATATGACTAATGACAGAGGAATAGTTTGAAGCTCAGAGAATACATTAGTGTCGTTTTAAACATTACGCACTTTCAAGAAAATTTTATTGTAAAAAAAAATAAATATCTGTCAAAATAAGAAACAAAACTAAGAGTTTCGAATTATTACATTTATTTATTTATTTTTTATTTTTATATTCAGAATTAACATTCTCACATTCATTTTATGTTTGTTTTTTCTCTCAATGAAAAGAAATATTGTTTCAAAATGCCTGTTTTAATGTAAACGAGCAGGGAAGACCGAGCAATGCTCGGTCAAAATTAAATTTGAGTTCAAATATCATGACCCATGACCGAAATGACCCACTAATTGAATTTTCTCGAACATGTGACTTAGCCCAACAGTCTTCTCGTGCCGGAAAACCATAGGATGCAAAATTTAGTGTAAATTGAGCCGCTTTTTAGATATCGACCCACAATGACCCAGAAATGACCCACTAATCGAATTTTCTCGAACATGTGACCTAGTCTAATGATTTTCGCGTGCCCGAAACTCGTAAAATACAAAATTTAATCAAAATCGTTAGAGCCGTTTTTTAGATAAAATTAATTTGACCCGCTTTGACCCAAAAATGACGCCCTAATCGAAAGTTCTCGAACATGTGACCCAGCCCAATAGTCTTCTCGTGCCCGAAAATAGTCGGATACAAAATTTCGACAAAATCGTTTGGACCGTTTTTTAGATACAATTAGCTTGACCATGACCCAAAATGACCCAAAATGACCCACTAATTGAATTTTCTTGAACATGTGACCTAGCCCAACAGTCTTCTCGTGCCCGGAAACCATTGAATGCAAAATTTAGTGTAAATTGAGCCGCTTTTTAGATCTTGACCCACAATGACCCAGAAATGACCCACTAATCGAATTTTCTCGGACATGCGACCTAGCCCAATACTTTTATCGTGCTCGAAACTCGTAGGACACAAAATTTAATCAAAATCGTTAGAGTCGTTTTTTAGATAAAATTAATTTGACCCGCGTTGACCCAAAAATGACCCACTAATCGAAAGTTCTCGAACATGTGACCCAGCCCAATTGACTTCTCATGCCCGAAAATGGTCGGATACAAAATTTCGTCAAAATCGTTTGAACCGTTTTTTAGATACAATTAGCTTGACCATGACCCAAAATGACCCACTAATTGAATTTTCTCGAACATGTGACCTAGCCCAACAGTCTTCTCGTGCCCGAAAACCATTGGATGCAAAATTTAGTGTAAATTGAGCCGCTTTTTAGATCTTGACCCACATTGACCCAGAAATGACCCACTAATCGAATTTTCTCGGACATACAACCTAGCCCAATGCTTTTATCGTGCTCGAAACTCGTAGGACACAAAATTTAATCAAAATCGTTAGAGCCGTTTTTTAGATAAAATTAATTTGACCCACGTTGACCCAAAAATGACCCACTAATCGAAAGTTCTCGAACGTGTGACTCAGCCCAATTGACTTCTCATGCCCGAGAATGGTCGGATACAAAATTTCGTCAAAATAGTTTGAACCGATTTTTAGATACAATTAGCTAGACCATGACCCAAAATGACCCAAAATGACCCACTAATCGAATTTTCTCGAGCATGTGACCTAGCCCTATGGTTTTCTGGTGCCCCAAAACGGTAGGATACGAAATTTCGTCAAAATCGTTAGAGCCGTTTTTAAGATAATTTTTGCATATATATATGCAATATATATATGCATATTTATATATATATATATATATATATATAACCACCCACAAGATTTGCTCGTATTAGAATATATGATATATATACTATGTGTATACTTTTTTAACAGTAAAGTGTTATTCTAAAAGTGAAGTTTCACTTTAATTTACATAGAACCATTAAAATTTATTCAATTCACTTTTCATTGTTATAAATCGAATAATATAATATTAAGACGACAAAGAGACAAAATAACACTCTGGCACCGCTATATTTGAATTTAGACGTTATATAATTTCTATTCGTTATTCTTTTTTTCCATAACTTCTGAAATATTGAATGATAAAAATTTAAATCCCTCAATATATTTTTACTTATAGACAATTTCACTTTAAACTGAGAAAACGATTATTTGTTTCTCCTTTTTATATAAAGGAGATATACGACTCTTACAATGTCGAAAAGCGACAAAAATGTACCATTTTTGTAATTTCATATCTTGAAAGTATACTTTACAAAAGCACATTTTTAAAGGCTGTAACAGATACATCTTTCTTCTTTCACTTCTTATTTTATTCATATCAGAATTATAGGAGTCTTTAAATTTTTAGGCATTTGTCAAGCAGAAAAGTCTTGCGCGCATGATTACAGATATTTTTTGCATATAATACAAAAATTTGGTATCTATTTATATTTGAATGTTTTGTGCTTAGACTGAACTTAAAATTTTTTATTTATAGCATTTTTATTTTTTTGAAAACGGAACTGCATCGTGCTTTAAAAAGTTTCAAAATTTTAGCAATATAACACCAAGAAAAAATACCTTATAAACAAACAAAAATGTAAATTTAGTTTCATTTTATACTATATATCCTGAAAATATCCTGAAAAGAAATTGAAAAGTTTCTTAAGCACTGTGCTGTCCTCTAAAAAAATAAAAAACATTTTTTTGAAATTTTCTCTATATAAAGTCAAATAAAGAATTAAAAGAAATTAACATGGCTCAATTTTTATAGCTTGTTCTGACTAAGATTTTAATCTTGATCATTTTCCATTTTATCGCTTTATTGCAAAATGGCAACCAATTAAGCAAGAGTTTAAAAATAACCCCACTTTTTCAAAACATAACCTATGTCACCTTAAAAAAACCTACACCTGACATAATCAGCTGCAAATAAAGCTTTTTAATTACATATTAAAGGTTCAACATAAGAAATATATAAATTTATGTAGATCAATCTAAGATTCTATTATAACAAGAAAATCTGTAAAAATGAAGCTCATGTTTTGCTAGAATTCTGGAATTATTAGTTTAAATTATTTTAAAACTAAATAAGCACAGCTTAGGTATTTAAAACTATTTTATTATTTTAATAGTGCATAAAAACAGAACAAAAGAAACAAATTGACTTTAGTGAAATATTTTATGCAGTGTAGGGTGGGGTTTTTTTTAGAAGACAGCACAATACCTGGTGCGCAATGCCCCAACATCACAAGTTTAAATTTTTTTTTGAAAATTCTCTCTTTGGAAGAGTTCCTTTGGTAAATGTAGGATTTCTTCATGCAGTTTCGTTTAAAAGTGTTAATCACTATTTAATGAGATCGCTCTTTATTTATTTATTTATTTTTAATGAAATTTTTGAAGGTTTAAGAGTGCTAAGTCATATTAATTTTAATGAGGGTTTATATTAGAATTTTCACGAATTTGATCCTATAAGAAATTTTCAAAAATTATTTTTTCAAGTCAACTTTTAAATTTGCATACAAATAGTTTAAATCTAATATGTACCACATTGATAAAGACAAGAATTGTGACATTAGTAATCATGAATAAAAAATGAAAATATACTAAACGAGTTAAAACACATAATTACTGTAGGGAAAAAAATATAATTCACGATATTTCACAAAACATAGAGTAGTTTTAAGGAATGAAACTTTAAATTTTTCTTTATTTACAGACCAAAGGATGGCTAAGTGAATTTAGATTGTTTTAAAAATGGAACTAATAAAAATATTGAGAAATCAAGAAACATTAATATTGAAGCTTTTGAGACAAATAAGATTTGAGTTACGAATAATTTCGTAAAGTAAAATAAACAGAAAATTTTACAAATAGCTCATTTAATTAAAAAAATATTTAACAGGTATTATTGTAATTCGTAAACTTGAAATGTTAAAGGAAAATATTTGTAATTTTCCTTCGTAACATTTTGCGATACTATTTGCAGAACTTTCAATACAAAATACTAATTTCATCTCTACTTTTCCTTCATATATATATATATTTTTTGGTAGTAGCATGTCCTGTCCGTACTGAATTCACATTTTTAACAGAAATGTTATTTTCATTAGAATGCAAACTTTTATCCTTAAAACTTAATGTAAACCACATGATATCAGTTCCTGATCAAATTCATCATAATTCAAAATCTCATTCTCTATATTTATGATGGTATTATCTAAATCCATAATAATTTCCTATTTATCATTTAATTATCAATCAGCCACTCAAAATATTCTATATAGTTTTCTGTATTATTTATTTACTTATTAATTTGTTTGAAAAATTTATGTAAAAAATTGCAATGCATATCGCGCAAATTTCTGTACTTTTTCTAATTAATTTTTAAACAATGTTATAATGAGAAAAAAGTACCTAACCATCTTCATGTCGAAGCGAAAATTAATTTCTTCATATTGCGATATATATTTTCCATTCGAAGGTATAAATAGATAAGATAAGAGAAACGGCGACATTTACTAAAAAATCAAAATTAATAAATTACTAAAAAATCTCTCTCTGATTATTTAAAAAAATATAAAAGAATTCATTTTTCAGATAGGCAAAACGAAGCACTTATAGTTTCTTATGAAATCTCATTATAACTATTTTAAGCAAATAATAATTATTCGCTGAATTATAACTTTTTCCAAATATCTATTTAAAAAATTACGTTGGTTTTCCATTATTATTTCGCTGATGTGTAACCCATATGTATGCACATATATGTGTAAAATAATGTAGGCATTTTATGCATCCTGATGGAAATTATGTGAACTATTTCAAGTCATTATATTAAATTAATATATAAAAAAAGAGAATATGAATTACTAGTTTTAAACGTAACAGTCTAAATTTAATTGGCAATTATTATCTTAATTTTTACTGATACATAAAATATGTTGTCATCTCCATCCAGATGAGTTTCAGCATGTTTTTGCAGTGTTAGTTCCTGGACCTCACACAGCGCAATTTTCCACTATAATAGATGCAACAGACACTGTCTTTGAATAAACACTCCCTTAAGGTATCTGTGGACAGGATGATTACAATAACACAGCGGTGGCGGCTTTTTCTAAAAAAATTGCTGAAATGATTCTGGATGGAAATTCCTTTATAGAATAACGAAGTATCTTGGTATTTAAAATATTAGAGTTAACTTTATGATAACCATTGCTACGACAATTAAGTTCTTAAATTACATATATTTGCGAAAATTAATTTCATTTTGAAAACTTAGGAATAATAACTATTGAGTCCCTCAAATCCCTTTAAAACACGTTGTGGAAATATCTACACAATACCATCCAACACCCGCAAGTAAACTTATATATAGTACATTTCTATTTCATAGGTTGCATTGTACTATTTTCACTAACAAATTTGGTTTAAAAAACTAATTTCAACAAAAAGTACGTGATATCAAGTAAGTAACACTCAAATTCAAGATCACATCATAGCAATAAAAATGAATGATGCATTATAAATCTTACAAATATCTATTCAACATTTAGTTAATATTAACATTTAGGCAAAATAAAAGATAGATATGATTCTTACTGCGCTTTTGACATTTTTATACCCGAAAAGAAGACTAACTCAAGTCTTTGCAAGTTTTAAAGAGGTACAAAATTTTGGATGGTTATACTATCATATCAGAAAATCCGGGAAATATATGAATTTTCCTTATTATTAGGCAAGTTATTCTAATAGATCCAAATAAAAAATGCCACGTTACATATTATCTTAAAATCTAAGTCAAGAGTCCTTTCAAAGGCATTCCACCTGGAGATGACATTTAGCATTTACAGATTAATGAAAAAAAAAAATCACAATCCATTAACTTTAAACGCATTTTTCTCCAGCATTATCATATTTCTAAAAAAAAAAAAAATAAATAAATAACATACATGTACAGTATTTTTTTATATATATGTAATACTATGTCTAGCACGCTTTCTAGTAGTAACGAACGTTTTTAATTATAATATTTTCCAGCTTCTTTGTATAATTTTCAGATCAATTGACTTGGGAAAGAATGCTCAGTTGGCTTAAACGTTCTAACCCTAAGATTATATTGCCAGCACCGAGTTGAGATTGAAAACCTTGATTAGGCATTTGAGAAATAGAGGGAAATAGATGTGGAAGGATTAAACTTGGAGAGTACTAATGTATAAAAACCAAGACATACTTAATTCGATGAACTAATTAGTGTAAGCTTATGTGATTTTCATAAAGATGGCTTTAATCGTTGACTATAAAAAGAAAAATAACATTTTATTCCTTTTTTTTTATCGCGACAATTTTTATATCACAAATTAAATAAAATATTTTTATAGAAATTCTCCACATAGTATTTATTAAGTGATGTTCTTGCAATCTTTGCAGTTGAAAAATTACATAAAAATATCGTGTTTAATTATTGGAAAGTTACATAAAACTGTTTAGTTTAGTAATTATATAATCGCAAATTTTTGTTAAAAGAATTTTGGTGTAATAATTGATTTACGAAAATCTGAAATATTAGTGTGTTTAATTATATTTAATTAATATTAATAGGATGTTCTATTAAATACTTAATACAAAAGAACAAAAACAAAATATGTAATTAATATGCAATTATTATTTTCAAAGAAGTATCAAATCAAATAATATTACTTGACAAACAAAAAATTCATAGAAAAGAGCAGAATTTTTAAAAAGAATATAATAGAAAAAAATATTTAAAAACAAAAAAATAAATTAAATAATAATAATAATAATAATAATAATAATAATAATAAAACAGGATTATTAAAATGAAAATTATAGAAAGAAGTAATTAAACTAATTTGAATTAATTATATGTTGAAGTAGAGATACGTTAATAGAAACACAACTAAACCATTCTCATTAAAAATATTGTTGAGTTTTAGTCTGTGAAAAATACTATTTTTTAATACTAAAATTAAAATGCAGGAATAATTTTGACAGTTTAATTTTTTATTCTTCGTACTGTTAGAAAATTGTATTTTTAAACTCAGGATTGAAAAAAAAGCATTATATAATTTTAGCTGTTACATTTATTTTTATTTACGCTTTTAGAGTTTTGTTGAGATCAGTTTTCATTTCCATATGTACAGTTGCCAAAAAAAAAAAAAAAAAAAAAAAAAAAAAAAAAAAAAGGAATAGAGAACACACATACATTTTAATCACCAAACTGTGTTTAAAAAATGTGGAAAGCCATTAAAAAACAACATTTGGAGATGGTCTGTATGTTTAAATTGTATCAAACTCTGATATTTGCAATACCAACATATAGTTTTGACATCATATATTGGCTTAAATACAATGGATGTGAATTATCACTTTACTAAACAGAATACAACCAACAGAGTGATAAAATGTCCCGACAGGAAATATTCGGAACAGTACGTAATGTAAAATTTATCTCTAACCATTTATGATAACGGAGTAATAAAAATTATATCATTTATAATACATTAATATTACAAATAAAATTATAATAAATAATAGGATTATGCTTTGTAAAAAGATATATATATAATAATTCAATGCCTTATAATTTTAATTTGTTACGAAATTGCATATTTTAATGCAGTTTCTTAAATAAGAAAATAAAAAATTAACTTAGTAAAAGTATTATCCCGTAACATATAATTTGCGCTATTTATGTAAGCTTAATGATCATTTATACTTTAAAATCAAAATCACAAAACAATGCTATTAACCAAGAATAATATATCTTTGTTTTAAGAAATAAGACACGTTAACAGTAATATTTACTTCTTTACTTTGCAAAAAACGGATTTGTAGATATGTATTTTACAAATCAATTCTCTCCTCAGATAGAAAACATTTCCATTCTGTTTGCTTTGGAAGTATAAATTATTTCCTGTTGAATTTATCTTTTCCATAATTCTTTATGTTTCAAGTGCATTTTATAAACAATATCTATGACAAATTCGACAATATTCGTTTTCAGTGAGCACATTTTCTCAAATATATATATGTTTTTAAATTTATTTCTATGTTTAAGAAAATCTCCAAAGATGTTACTTTCAAAATAATGTTGTGTGCTTTCTCTTATGTTAACAAATCTCTGTTTAAGATTATTTGTAGCAGACTTGTAGTTTTTGTACGGATTGTGAAGAATAATTTGTTTTGTTTCTTTTGTAACTGATGTCCTATTTCTAATATGAATAAGTGAATACTCAAATACAAATATAGTTTAGAAATTTGCAAGGTATATGTATATGTATATGTATATTACATTAAATAACCATTAATCAAATATATTAAAGTATTGAATAAACTAGTGTGATACTATAAAAACATAAAAAAGTCTTAATAATACCATAAAGTAAGGAATGCGCAAAGCTTCTCGAAAGAATATAAAATTATCTTTAATGCCAATAGCCCCTCAGAATTGAACTTTCTTGAAACTGTAGCTATTTATCTTAATCGTGATTTTATCTTTAATGAAAAATGTGATTCCACCAGGATTTTTGCAGCTTGGAAAAACTTGTTCAGCTCAACCAGGTGGTTTTTGTTTGCATTTTGAATTTTTTCCATTTTTTATGCATTTTATTTTATTCATTTATTTTTATTTACTTATTTATTTATTTACTTATTTATTTATTTACTTATTTATTTATTTACTTATTTTATTTTATTTTATTTTATTTTATTTTATTTTATTTTATTTTATTTTATTTATTTATTTATTTATTTTTATTTATTTATTTTTCTCTCTGTTTTTTTTTCCAATTTTCTTCATAATTTCCCCTTTTTTCTGCGTTCTAGGTAATTGTCTTGTGATTGGCTGTTGCCTTTCTGCTTTCCTATTGGTTGATGCTTTCTGCTTTACCATTGGCTGTTCCCTTAACTTGTGACTATTTCCTTACATATGATATAGTAACCATGACTATTTCCCTAGCATTTCCTTTCAGTCTTACTCCTGCCTTCAAAGTGGTTGCCGGTCTTTTTTGCGCCTTATGAAGAAAGACAAAGTTATTTCGAAAGGTCTTGCACATTCCTTATTTTATGTTGTTATTAAGAAATTTTGGCTATGATGTCTTTCACTCACGCACCGTTGAATCGGTTATAAAAAGGAGAAAAGTCACCAAACTTTAAGGATTTTTTCTTTAATGGTAGTCAGGATATTATGCTTGTATTTAAGTTATTGGATGGGTGCCGGCATAGAATGTGCGCCAATCAAAAAGTCACCAAACACCGATGACGAGTGTAACGCATCTGTTCGGAGGTTTTTTATGATTTTACATTAATCAAATAGTCTAATTTAAATTACAATATCAAGTCATATTTTGAAAGACAATTTAGTTGATTCAAAATTCATCTTCAACTCGCGTCAATAATTATACACAACGAAAACAAAGAACCCCAACCTCTAACTCCAGCGCGTTTTTTTTTTTCACCAAAGATTCTTCCTTTCCTATTAATTTTTTCAATGTAATTAAAGATGATTCGAAAAGAGTTTCACGAGTATAGATAAAGTGGACTATATATTTCGTTTACAGGGACGCACAAACGAATTCTTTTAAATTACGATTTATGATACAAAATTGTTTGCGGTGCATTTTAATAAAGTTATGATACTTCAAATATCACGAAATCACTGAAATGCACTGCATGTTTTCTATAGATTATACAATGCATAGCATTTATAGTTCATTTACAGAGACATACCAAAAATAGTTTAATGGACTGATTAGGATCTATAATGGCTGGAAGGGTGTTTTCCTATTTTTAAACTCATCTGAATTTGAGAGTGTTAGGTGTTGTGTATAAATTATGTAAATTGCATACAGGGCTACACGAAAGACTAAGCACACATTATTGGATATGCAGAGCAATTGCTGATAACGGATTTTTACTTAAACGTGTGTTATTTTAAGCTGGTTATTAAAATATTTATGTCATTCTAGAAAACAAAAATTCTTAATAATATCCTGGTAGTGTCAGAAAGTGTTTCGTAATCTATTCTGATCGTGATTTTTCGTTCTGGTTTTAATATAAAATAGTGCAATTATTTTTACTTTAAAATACTTGACTTTAAATAATATTTCTAGTACAAATTTCCCTTTTCATTCTCTCTGTGTGTACGATCCTATTTTTCGTTTTCCTTTGTAATCTTGGTCCAAATGAATTGCCTGTGGAGAAATGTTCATTTAGATTACAAGTTCTAACCCACAGATTATATTGTCAGCTTCTTGTTGCAATTGAAAACCTTGATTAGAGGCTTGAGCAGTAATGAGAATTGGAGAAAGAAGGAATGAAAGATGGATAGTGTTAATGAGTATAAAATATGTCGAATTTTGTTTTTTATTAAAAAATAAATTAAGTTGAAATTTTATTGACAATAAAGTTTTCATCAGTTGGATTGAAAAATAATACTTATGGTATATTTTACCTTTTGTTAAAGTTATGGATCAATTAGTCTTGAAACATTATTGAATACATGAAAATTTTAAGTACGAATATAAATTTATAAATTAATATATTTATTAAATTTTCATAAAATATTGATAACCATATAATAATATAAATATATGTTAATGATATAATAGTATTATTGTTATAAATTCAACAAGACTGTTGTTAAAATGATGCGGAATACTTTTAAAAATGGAAACAATTGTATTGAATTACATGCATAAACATTTAATGTTACTCGTGTCCTTAGAAAATAGAAAAAAAACAATAATAATAATCTATAGTAATAACAATAATATAGTGTAATTACTACAGAGTTGTTGGGAAAAAAAATGTAATAAAATGGAAATAAACATAAGAAAATATTATACAGTGCGATCCAAGTTCATAGATCCAGACCAAAATTTTAAGATTTCGATTGAATTATTATATAAGAATATCCAATAATGTATTGTTCAAATTATAAAACTCTCAACCCTCTGAGCGTTTTGAAAAAGGGTAAAATTGTAATGTTGTTTTCTCTGCATTTTGTAAATGCTAAAAAAATATGATTCTTCCAGCATTATAAATAAAACTTAATTACAAATATGAATGTAACCCTTGAGAGTATTAATCATTCTTCAATGTTTTGAAAATTCATTAAATCTATAGAATTATATTATCTTAAACATTGCATATATTGCAGTGAAACCTGGAGCTTAGTGAACGGAATATTACGTTCAAACCGCTTAGAGGGTTAAAGAAAATTATCATGAACGAATTAGTATAGTAAATATATTTACAAAAATGAAAGTAATGTATAAAATATGAGTATTGCAAAACGATAGCTCCACCAATGAAATATAGTTATAAAATTTGTTTTATTAGAATATTTTCCATCATTATTTTAGAATAACTTCATAAAAACGTTTTTGGAATTCAACTAGTGAGTTTCTGAAAGGGATGCGTTGTTGAAACAAAATCGCTTGTTTTAGTTCAATTGTGAATTGTATTGTTCTCTCCCAACATATGCAGCTCTTGATGATGGTCCCCATAGGTTTTCTACGGCAGATTAAAGCGAGAATTAAAGCAGACTAGCCAATAATATGCACATAATTTGATAGAAAACAGTCTACAATAGCATTTGCAGAGTAAATCTGGTCAGTATCTTATTCAAATATAAAATTTTACCCTACAATTTCTTCAGAAACTGATAACAAGCGGTTATACATCTATTGTTATTTTATAGCATTTATATGCATATTCAATATTACAATAAATGTTTCACTTGCCATATTAAGCTTGCCCAAACCATGGAACCAGCTCCCGCTTGCTGTTTGGAAAAACAAAAAACTTCTCTCTCAAGTTAAAAGTTGTCAACCACCTGACACATCTAAATTAAACATTTTTTCATAAAAAAATACTCTTTTTATGCTTCTTTCGGTGAAAAAAAGTTTATTTTATATGGGTTTTATGATTGTCAATTTTACCAGCATGACTTGCGAAGACAAGATTTTCTTTTCCAAACAGTAATGTGAATGTTTTTTTCATATTGGTTTGGATAGGGTGTGTGTTTTAAAGAAAACACATGTATAGTATTTTTCATAATTACATGAACGCCATGATCACCATGACATGACATGCTTACCAAAAAGTACTTAATAACATATTTTTACAAATTTCTGATGAAATTGGAGGACCATTGGTTATGTTCAAATAGGACAGAAGTCATGACTCGAGAACATAAATTTAGTATCTGTCATCATAAGGTTAACAATAAGAGAGAGAATAGTTAAAACAACATGTGTAAAATATTTACAAAGAAATATTTAATACAGTAATATAAGTTCGAAAAAAATTAGAAGGAAGGCAACAAGCCAAAGCAAGTTATGAAGTAGCCAAGACCAAAGTTTGTTTCGAGTGTTTCGGTAAACTGTTTTAATTAAATTAATAAATAAGCCTTTTAAAATTTCAATACATTATATTGCGTGCATTTGCGTCTTACAATTATATAAATATCCTGGAAAAATGGCAGTTCTCGCATTATACACAATTTTAACAGTATTTTCAAACCTATAAATAAAATGATCTTTTCTTCTACTAAATCTGTTACTCTACTGGACCATAAATCTGGGGTTTATAAATTTACAATAATTGTGAATTATCATACATCGAATAAACTAAGCGTACATTATTTAATAGAATAACTGAACAAAGAAATTACGTTTAAAAATATGCAAATCTGCTGTAGCAAGACATTTGTTGTAAAAAGACAATATCTTTAATTTTTCCGATACTATAAATTGTCCATAGTGCGTGGAATATTAATGAACTGAAATTTTTAGAAAGTTTATCTATTTAATTTAATTTATAAAAAATCGTTAATGAAAAACTTTAGGCAAATTCTTTCTGAACTGCTTGTTCAAAAGTATTATTAGTTAAGTATTACTATTAAATATGATTAGTTCGTTTCAGCTCCACTGAAAAATTAATTAGTGTATTATCAATTTTTCAATCAAATAATAATAATAATTATAATTTTAAATTTATTTTGTTTTAGTTTTATCACCTTACCTCCTAAAACTGTTTAGTACTCTAAAAATGTAGACTAAAATTTTCTATATGCTTATTGTAAGGCTATATTTAATATGTAACATGTAATTTTAAATATATAATGAAATTATATATATATATATATATATATATATTTGACACTTTTTTAAAATCTATAAAATATTTAAGCAATATTTCAAAGACGTTATTTTTGTAGGTTATAAATAAGACACAAAACCCTCAAATAGCAATTTAGTTTATGAAATGTAATAGACCTATTCTCTCTAAAATTATTTAATGATTCTATAAATTCTCTAATTCAGCTTTTCTTTAAATCTTAATTACCAAGGAGTACGTTTTGCATTTTCTGTGCTTATACGAACTCCCAATATTTATGAATGCAATTATTTATTATGCATGGAATACACACTGTTAAAGCTATACAATAAAACCTATAAAATCGGAGACTGTCTATAACAAGAAAAAAAATTATGGCCTAAATTGTACCTGCTAAGACGAAAAAATGTGTATAACTGATTTTTTCAAGTGGCTAGTGATTCTGTTTTGACATGTTTTACTTCATAGAATAATAATTCTGTATAATTTAACAGTATTTTTTATTTTTTTAAAAATGTTACTTGCAAACGATTTCTGAGGTTTCTGATAAGTAAATAAAAAATGCATTTAACCATTTGTGACTCAAGAACTCTGATTTGAAAAATATTTACTCAAAAGATATAATACATCTACTTAAGCATGTAAAAAATAATTAAAAACATTACAACAAAAAAAACAAAAGTATATTGACGAAAGAGTTTTTTTTTTCGCATCTACAAGAAATAGAAAATTACACATTTTACATAAATATGGTATATTTTCTAATACAAAATTGTAAAGTATACAAAATTACCTTCATAAAAAATCTATTTTCGGATGTCTCTAGTCTTTTTTTTTAAATTGATAAAATTTACGAAGATCATTTTAGCAATAACGGTGCGAAACTGTTCAAATGATTAAAAGAAAAAAATGGCATAAAAAAGTAACTCATTGTCGCAGACTGTTGATAATTTCTATGAACAATTTATATTATGTGCTATGTTGGAATATAGCAGCAATAAATCAAATTGTCGTTTAAAGCCCAGTGCATAAGTAACATTGACTTTTGCGTTTGTTGCAGATATGCACACTCTAAAAACGATATTTTCAAAACTGAGCAAAAAATACTCAAATCTGAGTAGGTCGCATAGTCAAAGTGGCTCCGAATCAAAATTACTTAAGTTTGAAACACGTATATACTCATTCCTGAAAACATGCACACACTCAAGAATAAAAATCATGTGCCCATACTTGAGTATGTCCATGTTTCAAAAATGAGTATCAACTGATTCTAATAATTTTCGAGTATGTCCATATTTCAAAAATGAGTATGAACTGACGTCTATGTGTTCACTTTTGAGTATGTCCATGTTTCAATATTCTGAGTATTTCTGGTACTTCAGAATTGAAAGTATTGGGTCGCCATATTTGAAACAAAAAGTATCATAACAAAATGAAAACATCGATTTACTCGAATTTGAATGTATAATTTTTCTCAGTGTGTGTTGCAGATATGCAACGCAGTGATACAAGGGTTAACATGACGTCTTTATTGGCCTTAGTTTAAAATCCACTTATCTAATGCATATTCAAAAATACAGGAATAATGTGCTTTGTAAGACAAAATTTTTGTTAATTCATAATTTGCTAAATAGCGATTTAAAATCTATATTTTCTATTAAATGGAACGACAAAAATTGTACTTTTTATAGATTTTAATAATATCTTCAAAGTTTTATTTGAATCCCTTATTGGAAATCGTATGATTCCTATCACAATATAAATGGGCTTTTTAGACGAGATTTTTACTTTTTGAATAAAACAAGAATATTTTCTCTGATCTCATGGATTTCTCCAAGCTATTATACTGAAATAAAGCGGTAAAATTTTTGCTATTCCATGCGAATTCTTTCGCTAGGATTTCGAAAGTTATTATTTAAAATATAACCTCGAGTTGTTGCGGTTTAATGGATCTAAAGGCTATATTTTTTCCTCTAACAAAGTGTCAAACTAGGAAAGTATCAATTTAATTTTATTCCAGGAGTTTTTCTCGGGATTATATTTCTTCTTTTTATGTGCAAGATTAATTTAATACTGTATATATTAAATTTGGATTAAACAAAAAATGGTTTTGTCATAAACACTTTTGAATCATTGTTTCTTTATACTATTGTATTAATAAGGCACGAATGAATAGGTTATATGTAAATTTTGGGTGAGTGTGTTTATATTTCTGAATTGCATTTGTAAATCTTTAATGAAATTACTAATTCCCTGATGTAATTTTTATGGATATAATTACATATAATTTCCTTAATAATTATGTTTGTGATATTTTCTACAAAATTCTCTAAAATATAAATTAATGTTTTTAAATATATTTCTGTTTTTTAGTATATTTTATTGTACGTTGAAACATGAAATAGTTTGATGTTCATGTAAATGTCTAGCATGCATTATAAGTGAAATTTATTAAAATTAAAATTCTCTTTTTCTTCTTGCTTGAGTCGGAGATCAAGTTAGAATAAAAAAACAAAAAATGACACTAATGTTGAAAGATTTAATTTTCTTGAATCCAATTGTTTTGATAATTTGCCATAAAACTATTATCATTAACAAATGAATTATACAAAAAATATAAGAAGAGAATAAAAAACTGAATTTTTATTGTTTTTCTGAAAAAGAAACACACACACAATTTGTTTTTTATATTTATAATACATATATTTTATATTTCGTACATAAATTTGTTAAATATTGAAAACTTAACAAAAGAATAAAAAATATTAATACGTAAAAATACACATTCATTTTTATGAATAATTATACAAATAAACATTCTGAATGCTTTTGATCTGAATGTGTTTTAATTTCTTGATTACCATTGTTTACAAAACTATATATTAATTTTTTAGCTGTTACTTAAATAAAAATTTTATTATTTCACAAATACATTTTTAAATTGCAAACTTGATTTTTAATGAGTTTGTGTTAGAGATAGAGGATTAATCTCTTGACATAAATAATACTAAATATTAACTCTTCTAATATAAGTTTATTAAATATGCAATATTTTAGATTACAAACAAAAAAATAATAATGTTCAAAATATGGCACTTATACATTCAGGATTAAGTAAGCAAATCATTTTATCTTTTGTTTATTTTATCTAAAAGATAAAAATTCTAATTATGTTTTAGGGATTAAATTATTCATTTGGATAAAATATTTTGCCATTTTCTTTCTTTTTTGCTGTAAAATATTGCTTTGTAAAAATATATTTGTATACTTCTTGGTATTAGATGTGCATTTTATAAGCATTAGACTATCTGCAATAAACACATCAATACTTCTTTTTCCTTGAGAAAAAATTAAATGTGTATTTTTGGAAGACATACATTTCATTCGGAAATTTTAGATCCCTTTAGAAATATCACTTTCAGATTGTACGTTGCGGAGACGGTTAGAAGATACATCATTGCACAAATTTGTACCTCTATGGCTTTCACAGACAATGATATATTTTTATACACCAATCACACCAGTCGCTTAAGAAGAATATTAAAAGAGTCATTAATATACCTAGTCTTTAAAAAACTAATGAATCACTACCCATGGTTAAAATACAAAAATAATAAATACAAATTGAACAGTGTATAGTGAAAAACTAAAATAAATGAATACAAATAGTTTCTTACAGAAATGAGAAGAAAGTGAAGCCCAACAGGAATGATAAAATAGTTTAAAATCTTCCACACTTTTCAAAATCTACTCTACAGGGTGTTTGGCTTAGGGCCGGTTAGACATATATATATAGGTGATCAAAAATAAGCTCACATTTACCAAAGATATGAGAGGGGTGATCTTTTTACAAAAGACGTATTAAATTCAAATCACTTAGATCAAAGCAAAATAGATTCACTAAAAATCACTTTAATTCACTATAAAATGTTACTGAAAATGTTTTAATAGCATTATAAAAGGAACCCCGTGGAAACTAACAATCATTTTATTCGTAAACATAAAACAGAATTTATTTCCCTGTTGAATAAACTTACAGCCGCCGATTCTATCTGAAGCTGCTAATGAGAAAACGTAGCTTGGAGAGGAAACGAAAAACTTTACTTTCACAATCCAGAACTAGATTACCTTTCGGCAATTTGCGTTCAAGACCTTACTACTACCGTACTATATATATAAACTACTCCACTTCAGATAGTTTATTAACGTATCGCAGGAAGATAAACATGTAGAGAATCAGATTTCTGGAGATTCAGACAAACCTTACGAAACTTAAAGAAATCACAGGATAGATAGCTGATTCATGCATATATGTTAAAATTCTGGACGCGATGAACGCACACAAAATCACAAACTCACTGCGAAACAAAGTACCTTTATAGTTAGGCAATAGCTACGACCTTCCCCAGAATTTGAAAAAAAAAATTTGCTTAAACATGCTCGAGATATTTTTAAATATGTTCAAAACCATAAAAAATCTAATAGAACTTTGATGCGCAACAACATTGCTGAAAATATACGTTCAGATTCTAAAATTGTTACAATTTTTGACTAAAATTCTCCCAAATATCTAAGTGTCATTTATTGCTTTTATTATTGCCTTCATAGTGGTTAACTTAGGCAGCCAATATATTAATTCGTGATCTTAGGGATTCATGCGGGACGTATAATTGTAAACAAAGATTTAAAAAAAAATACTCAAAACTTAATAATAATTTGTAGTACAATAATACGCGTTGTGGGACTTCGAAAATAATCATAGTTTATCAATCGTTGAATTGATAATTATCAATTAAATCTTGTCAACCCAAAAGCTGAGCTAAACTAATTAACAAAATTAAGACGTCAACAGTATTTGTAACAAACATTTAACACTTAATTAAAATAAACACTTATTTACAGTTATTACATATCTACAGAAAAATTAAGAATAAAACATTAAAATCAATTATCTATTTCAGAGAGTAAATATAGGATCGATAAAACCATACATTCAATGGAATGTTTAAATTCCCTATTAGAATCATTTGCATACAACTTCTGCATTATTAAAGTGATATATAGAAATAATCAAATATCAAATCTTCGTTGCAATAATTATACAATTCACAATTCTCATTACTAAAATATAATACATTTTTTAAAAAAATACTTAATTTAATATTCCTGCTCCACATTTTATACGATGCCCTCGGTTTACACATGCAATACATTGACTAATAAAAATTTTAACTAATTATTGAAACATCATACAGGAAAACATCATACAGGATTAACTGTAAAAAATTTGCAGCAAAGTATCCGGTCATTTGGCCGTTTTTATAGAAAACGGTTACATAACCGTAATTTAACAGTATTCCGACCATAATATAAGTAAAAATATGGTCAGAATAGCGTTAAATAACAGTTATGTAGCCGTTTTCTATAAAAAAGGTCGAATAACTGAATATTTTGCTGCAAATGTTTTACAGTGTAGTTAGCGAAGACAGTATATCCAGGGTTTTAGACATTTACATTGCTGCATGTATAAACAAAAATCATTTAGCTGCTAGATTTTACATCTAGCAAACATCAAAATTTACTAATTTCTACTAGAGTAAATAACACCAATAATTTTATAGATCATAAAATACTGGAACAATCATCATTAATGCCGTCTCGCACTGCCTTATTTATTAAAAGCGAACATCAGTCTACGCCATGAAAAAGAAAAGATTATTCAAAAACTCTTTGATAAGTTTGTTACAAACATCCGAATCTGAAGTCTGAATGCAAGACAGAGTGAAGAGCTAGTGTACAACCACAAGTAATGTAATAGTGAGTGATACTGAAGTAAGGGATCGTTAACGCTAAAAGTCACTACATTTTATTCTGACGTAATTGAGCATTAGCAACCCATAATTGCATATCCCCTCTTCGCAGAGGACCGCATTGGCTGACCCAATAACTGCCTAATAGCAAATCCGACAGAACCAACGCAGTACCTAGTAGAAGGTGGAGTTTCTACATTCAGGTCATCCTTTCTCGCCCACCTGATCCTCCGTCCCTGAACCACATGTAACCTGTGGCCCGATCATAAATCTGCAGACCACGAATCTCTCTCATCCATTCATCTTATAATATAATTTGCAGTCTATGGGCTGCAATTGCTGAAATAATTATTCTTACAATATTGTTTTCCAATAGGAAACAAAACAAAATGCCAAATTCATAGATGTTATTAATCAAATTTAATACAAATTAAATACAATATGTAATTTACTGTGTACATTAACATTATATAAATTTCGTGTATATACATAGTTCCGTTCTAGAGAAACTAATATCTGAATATCGCATTTCGCTAACTTTAGGCTGACGCAAAAATAATTTTGAGTAGGGAAGTCACGATGTGATTTTTATGACAGCAAACATCTAAAATTTTTGTACAAATTCAGTTTTTACTTTTATCATATTTTACTCATCAATAATGCTTTTCCTAGAAATGCAATTTAAAATTTACTTTCTTACTAAATTACACTCCTAGATTCATTAATTTACCTCATCATGTGTTGCAGCTGCGGAAAAGTGAACTCTATGAAACTCTACATAACTTCAAAAAAAAATTCTCCGAAAGTCAAATATCGATGAAAATATTCCTCAGACTAGCAAGCTGAATAATTCTCACTTTTACTATAACTGAAAAAATCTATGTCGTTGGTTTTTCATTCCACGTGCAGACTCGAACTGAATTAATCGCAAGTTACTTCTGCCTAAATTAGAACTTTAATTTGACTGCTCTCTACATGAGACACAAACTGACTTTAGCTTTTGCTGCATAATTAAACGTCTAGAAATAAATTTAAAATTAAAATTTCAACATCATATTTTACACAAGACAAAAAAATCTTCTTCTGTATCAATCTGAAATATGTTAAACATCATCACAATCGATACTAATATTATAAAGGAGTAAAGATTGTTTGTTTGTTTTTTTGTTTGTTTGTAGGGAGTAATCTCTCGAACTACCGAACCGATTTCAAACGCGATGATGGAAGGAGCTAGAAATTTGAAATTTGGTATTGTAGCTACTTATAAGATGTAAATTCTCTCTAAGAACAAATAAAAAAAATGAAATTTAAAAGGGTGAAATGAGCGTAAAGCGTTCTAAAAGCATTCTAAATTACAATTTCTGTAGAATCTCCGGAACTATAGAACCGATTTCAAAAGTGATGGTGGCAAACCCTGCTCCCACATAGGCTATATTTTATGTCGGTGCCACCAACCCCAGGGTGGTACAGGAACGAAAAACGTTCTAAAATTGCGATTTTTTGTATACTGAAGGAGCTAGAAATTTAAAATTTGGCATTGTAGCTACTTATAAGATGTAAATAATCTCTAAGAACAAATAAAAAAATATGAAATTTAAAAGGGTGAAGTGAGTGTAAAGCGTTCTAAAAACATTCTAAATTACAATTTCTGTAGAATCTCCGGAACTATAGAACCGATTTCAAAAGTGATGGTGGCAAATTGATGGTGACAACCCCTGCTCCAACATAGGCTATATTTTATGTCGGTGCCACTAACCCCAGGGGGGTGCAGGAGCGAAAAAAGTTCTAAATTGCGATTTTTTTTTATACTGAAGGAGCCAGAAATTTGAAATTTGGTATTGTAGATAGCTACTTATAAGATGTAAATGCTCTCTAAGAACAAATTTAAAAAAAATTAAATTTAAAAGGGTGAAATGAGCGAAAGCGTTCTAAAAACATTCTAAATTACAATTTCTGTGGAATCTCTGGAACTATAGAACCGATTTCAAAAGTGATGGTGGCAAATTGATGGTGACGACTCCTGCTCCAACGTAGGCTATATTTTATGTCGGTGCTACTAACCCCAAGAGGGGGTGCAAGAGCGAAAAACGTTCTAAATTGCGATTTTTTTTATACTGAAGGAGCTAGACATTTGAAATTTGGCATTGTAGCTACTTATAAAATGTAAATGCTCTCTAAGAACAAATAAAAAAAATGAAATTTAAAAGGTTGAAATGAGTGAAAAGCGTTCTAAAAACATTCTAAATTACAATTTCTGTGGAATCTCTGGATCTATAAAACCGATTTCAAAAGTGATGGTGACAAATTGATGGTGACAAACCCTGCTCCAACATAGTCTATATTTTATGTCGGTGCCACTAACCCCACTTGGGGGGGTGGGTGGTCCAGGAGCGAAAAACGTTCTAAATTGCGATTTTTATACTGAAGGAGCTAGAAATTTGAAATTTGGCATTGTAGTTACTTATAAGATGTAAATGCTCTCTAAAAATAAATTAAAAAAAAATTGAAATTTAAAAGGGTGAAATGAGCGAAAATAGTTCTAAAATCATTCTAAATAACAATTTCTAAGGAATCTCTGGAACTACAGAACCGATTTCAAAATTGATGGTGGCAAATTGATGTTGACAATCCCTGCTCCAACAGCCTCTTTAATAAAAAGCTATGCGTTGCTGACGACTGGGTTTTTCGCTAATTGTTGCCACAGATTAATCTCGGAAAATGAAACATTTCAAGTTACTGAAAAAAAAATAATAGCTCGGAAATTATTTGTCAGAAAATTGTTAGACAAACTGCGTTTGAAAGGTAAAAAAATTTATTTTTCTTGATATAAATTTCAAATCTAATGATTATGCCCTTTTTTCAAATATTGAATTTCAAAAATTACGAAATTTGACAATGGAGTGCCATAGCGAAACCTTCGTGCGTAAAAAGATAATGATAAGGTTGACGTGTCCTGACGTGTATATTGGCTATAGCACGAGTCACAAATTATAATAGCCTTATTATTCTGTTAAAATATAAAACTGAATTATGAAATTTCAATATTTTGTTTGATTAAATGTTTGTTAAGAGAAATTGACCAGCATAGCGGGTGTAGCTTGCTAGTAAAGTTTAAAAAGTGTTGCTTACCTTGAACTGAATCTCCTTAATACATAAATGCACGTCTTTCCAGATATTTTAGGAAAACTCTTTAGTATTCAATTGTAACACCTTTTCTCGGATAAAGCGAAAACTTCCCAAAACAATGACTTTCGAAAGACGTAAGCAACCGCCGACAAGTTAAGTTTATTATTGTTAATATGATATTAGAAGTGTACATAAGACATTTTAAACATACATAATACATTTAATACACTTTTGAAATACATTTTAACATCTTTATACTATACACCAAACAAAAATCCAGAAAAAATAAAACAGATTAGACAAAACTAATGCAAAATAACATCATTTCTAATAATTTTCAAATTTCTGATTTCTTTAAACAAGTACTTTTATTATTTTTTCTACCCAAGAAAAATTTGCCAGGAGTTTTAGCCGTATATATTTGTGCACACTAGTTAAAAAAAAAATGGATATTTTACATCGTTTTAATACAATTATTTATAAATCTCATTTTTGTTTATATGAAATAATTCAGTTATTTATAAAAGTTAAAACATCATCACACAGCATTTGATTAGAAACATTTTATTACATCTTTCTCCAATGATAAATTAAAAAGAATCAGAACTTTTACTTCTTTAGTAAATCTATTTTTACGTGATCGGATTACGGTGTAAAGTGAAACTGGGTGTACACGTTTGTAATCTACTATTATTTTGTCAATTCTTTGAGGATAATTGAAGAAATTTATTAGATATTTTTTTCTGAGACGAATGAAGACAAGAATGTTTAAAAGATACTTCATAAAATATACAAAATATACTCCAACATAGACTTTCTTTGTTTTTATTACAAAAATATTCACTGGATATCGTTTAAGCAATGGATAATAATTTTTTTTTAAGTATTGGTGACTACATACATTTGAGTAAGTAAGGTTACACATTTCACTTTATCAGTTAGCCTTTTACATAAATAAATGGATATATTATAATCAATAAATTTATGTTTTCAAAATTTAACTGATATACTGCGAAGAAAGTACAAGGTGATCATTATTGAACTTCAGTACTTGGCGTGTTCTGTAGCTCTATTTAATTGCGAGAATACAGTCAAATTTTGAAGGATGATTAAAGAAGACGAAGGACGAAGGATTCCATGAAAAATAGTTCCACAAGTCACCGCTAGGGGAAATGTGGCGTTGTTTATTTCGCGGAATCCTTCGTCCCCCGTCTTGTTTAATCATCCCAGAAAATTTGGTTTCATTCTCTCAATTGGATTGCGCTACAGAACAAGTTAAATACTGACAGTTTAATTATGTCAGTTTGGAATTATTTTCACAGAATCCTTCTTCTCACTTCTTGTTTAATCAGCATACAAAATTTGGTTCCAATCTCGCAATTAAATTGCTCTACAGAACACGCTGAGTACTGTCAGTTTAATTATGACTACTTTGTACATAGAACATAGTTTTTTTTTTTATTATTGAAACAGTCAATTGAAAGTAACCTCGTTTGAAATTTATGCTTAAAATATTTGTGTGACAGTGTTTATTATTGACATATATCATTTCATTGATGCACTGAATGTATTGAATAAATACACTTTATGTGCTATAGAAAAATATTCTTATAAACTATTAACTTGTTTATGATATAAATTTAACTATCTACACATCAACAGAAAAAAAAACTTTTTTGTCATAACTTTGTTTAGATCCAAGAGCAAAGTTTATTTTACGCACAATAGAAATAATTTTGTCAAATGCACATTGTCCAACATACTATAAAAAAAGAATGTGTCTCTGTATATTATCATATTTTTACTTCACAAGCATAACTGGTTGGTTAATTACGGACTCAGCGGTCATATTTTGCGCACAATGGATAAAGAAACCGGAATCTCCATATAAAGTAAAATCTACTAGAAACATCCATGCCTGAGCTGTGTGCGAACACGACACACCATGCATGTGTTGTGTGCGAAGACAACCCACCATGCCTGTGTTGTGTGAGAACTCATTCCCGGTACCAAGCACACTAAAAAGTGGTCAGGCAAGAAGAATGACATAATTTCATATGAGGATTATGTGATTAATAAATAAATTAAAAATTACCGTATTTTTGTGAGGGTTGTTTTTCAATTCAACCTCGTATAATGTTGCATAGATTAAGAGCGTACATTAGCAATACTAAGACAGGCGCGGGATAATCTCAAACCACCGTGAGTTCTCTTTTAAAATTTGTCGTTTATATGTTATTATTTTTAAATGTTTTCTTTTATCATAGGATATTTGATTTTCATTTCTAACCGCTAACTTTCGTACTTCTTCATTTTCGTTTCATTTTTAGGTAAATTTCAATACAAAATTTACCTATTGCAGCCGTTCGGTGGAAAGTAATACCAAAAAAATTTGGTATATTTTCACTGATCATGACCCACAGACCCCCAAATCGCCCTCCGTTCAAATGTTGATTTATATATATATATATATATATATATATATATATATATATATATATATATATATATATATATATATATATATATCCGGCATATTCCATGCCGCAACTCTCTTATTTATTAACCGATTTGGATGTAACTGAGCATGTGTATAGGACATAGTAAGGTCTCGACCGAGTTCGTTGATCAGCTTCATCCACCATCTTGTTTCAAAATGGCGGACAGTGAATTTTTTTTATTTTTTTTAATTAAAAAACATGTACAAAAAATTTATAAATTGATAAAAAATGTTTCTGTTAGGTGTTATAGAACGTGATTCAAGGATTCTTGAACAATTTCTTGTTTGGGATATATCTTAAAAAATGGCTGAGATATAGCTGTTTGAAATTCTAGGGTGGCTGAGATTTTGAAACAATCTGATATTTGTTATGCTGTAACTCTCGTATTTATGAACCGATATGAATGTGACTGATCATGTGTACAGAACATACCAAGGTATCCATCGAGTTCGTTGGCCAGCTTCATCCGCCATCTTGATTTCAAAATAGCGACCAGTGATTTTTTTTAAAGTTCAAATACATGTACAAAAAATTTATAAATTGAAAAAAAAAAATGTTTCTGTTTGTTAGTACGTGATACAAGGATTCAGGAACAATTTTTTGTTTTTTGCTATATCGTAAAAAATGGCAAAGATATGGCAGATTGAAATTCTAAGTTGGCTGACATTTTAAAACAATTTGATTTTTGTTATGCTGTAACTCTCATGCAGAAATGCGCATTCAAATTCAGTATTAACGAAAACAGGGATTGAATCTTCTATAGTCGGTTTCCAAGCAATTTAACTTAGGGTGTTCTCATCTGCACTGCAATCGACAATACTTTATTTGTTTGGAAAAACAATATTATAAGTATAGTTTTATTGATAAAAAAATCTTTCAATGATTATTGAAAGTTTTCTAAATAACAATTTAAAAATAATATGCTGATACTTCAAAGGGTATTAAATTTTACATTATGTAACTCTGATAAAGATAGCTGTAATTAATAAATTACATATTTCTAAAATAATAAATTTATTTTGTGAAATTTCAAACATTATTAGAATATTGAAAAAATAAATATATTGTTCAGTCTGTCTCTGATGATAAATTAAAAATAATCAGAACTTATTCTTCTACAGTAAATCTCTTCTTGCGTGATCGGATTACGACGTAAGGTAAAACTGAGATTACACGTTTGTAAGCTAAGATTATTTGGTCAGTTTCGTGACGATAATTGAAGAAACTGAATAGAGGTTTTAGCTCAGAAAAGTGAAGTTAAGATATTAAAATTGCTTAAAAGAGACATCAAACAATTTAGTCTCACCATGTTTCTATTTCCAAAAAATTATTCTGAATTGTGAAAAATAGAAATAGTATCATTGACTGCATCCATTTGATTAAATACATGTAACGAGTTCGCGTTACTTAGCATTTTACAAAAATAAATAAAGTATTACAACGCAAAAACAGTTGGTATAACCTGCAGTTTTACCCAATTTTGCGTAAAATTAAAATGTATTTTCGACATAACAAAATTATTTGAAATATTCGCCGTTATTAATATTCGTGTTATAAATTTATCATATCTGTAAATAAGTAGGTCAAAATCATTCCAAAACGTAATCTTGAAACGAAAATAAAATTTTATCTTATAAAATTCTAATACGGGAACGTCAATATATATTTATTTACTGTTCAATGGATGCACTATACAGTGTAAGATAAAATGCATATATTTTTTTCTGAAAAATCATTTCATTTTTACATAAAACAATTTCAATTTTCTTTCCATTGAATATATAAATAATTTTGTTGTGAATATTTTTTCTCAAATAATCACATTTCATAAATTTATTTCTTTTAAAATATCTGCATTGTAATCGACAATATTTCATTACATTCAAAAAGCGCTTTTCTAAATAGACTTATTGACCTACGATTATTTCAACATGAGTTAACTTTGTGCTAATATCACTTCAAAAATTAAACTACGAGATTACAAATATATTAGCAACACTCTATTGTAGTTTATTTTTATCTAAGTACATGGAGAAATTTTTATCTAAGTAAAATTCTCGATTTCGTTTATTAAAAGAGTATTTTTTCTGCCTTTTAAGGCGGTATTAAAAAAAATATATATATATATTTTTTTTCCCCGCTCAACAACTCAAAATTTTGAGACACATTTTCAGACACATTTTTAAAAGTAACAACATGAAACTTGGCGGCCTGATTTATGAAGAGATTTACAAGGGCCCCGTGTTTTTATTTTTCGTTCAATTAATTAGAAATTGAATTACAGACAATTATTTTCAGAGTACGATCATTTTTTTTTTTTGTTTCCAGAGCTTCGGAAAATTCGGTTCAAAATGTCCACTTTGACAGCATTTTTGAAATATATTCTGCCTTTATCAAAAAATCGAGACAATACGGACAATATAAAGTTTCTGAATAAGAGAACCTACCAATTGGATGCATTTTAGAGAAAAATGAATTTATCAAAGTGTCTCAAAATAAACAATTTGGATTTGAATACACCCTTAATGTATAGAATTTCGATTAGTCTAGATGTTTTCATCGTGCTGCAAATATTATATTTATTTTATTATAAAGGAAATTGCTCTAATTTTTTTAACTTCACATAATCTTATTAAATAATACAAATATAGTTTTCTGAATTCTACTATTTAAAAAAAAATCACTTTTCTTAATTAATATCATTAAATAATTTATATCATTATCATCCAATATATCTCAGCTGGAAGAAAGCGTACTCTATTGATGTATCTATTAATCGTTTTTGTCTATCTAAATTTCTGATTTTGTTATGTCAGATTTTCACAGAATAGAAAATTTAACTGATATTTTCAACTTTGCATAAAATTATGAAAATTTCCAGTTACTTCACTCTGTAAAATAACCCATTTATACATGGAAGCTTTACGTATCTGCTGAATTTAATTTCAAATCCAGGTAACATATAATCTTATAGAATCATGAAAATGAAAATCGTTTGTGAAATACGGCATGCTGCTTTCCATTGCACCAGAATGATAGAATTTGACTCACATATGATTCTTTCACACCTAATTTATTAGAGCAGGGGATAATTTCTGTTATTTTTTCTTAATTTTAATTTTCGCCTTATTTGTGACAGAATTTCTGCGTTTAATTAGAACAATGATTACTTTTTAGAAGCAATGGTGTAAATTTATCCCTTTGGTAATCAAGCTTTGGAAGCTTTTAATAATGCTTTCCCTGATTTAAAAAGTAAAATTGGGTTTAAAACAATTATAATATTGTCGAATTCATTCAATTTACATTTTCCTCACAATTTACTTCTTCATTTTAATTTAACAAGTTTTTTTATTATAAAAATATAATATTAATAATCCATAAATAATAATTAAGATATTAATAATTTTATTATTAAAATAATTAAAATAAAAATTAACAATTATCGCACTGCAAAGAAAAGAACAAAAATAGTAAATCTTATTAAATTAAAACATGCATGTAAATTCTACACGCATGGCAATTTTATTAAATTTAAACCTGCTTTATCTACTGTTTGTTTCGCCTACTGCACTGTTAAAAATTTGCAGCAAACTGTCCAGTCATTTGACTATAGAAAAATGTTACATAACCGTAATTTAACTCTATTATGGCCATAATATGGGCAATAATAATCAATGAGAATAGAGTTAAATTACGGTTATGTAACCGTTTTCAATAAAAACGGTCAAATGACTGGACAGTTTGCTGCAAATTTTTAACAGTGTGCGGTTACTTGACAAATACAACTAAACTCGGTTTCATTGTTGAAAGCATAAAAGGACAAAGTTTGATAAACCGTATTTTTTCGCCCAATGATTTAATAAAAACTAAATGGTCACCTACACTGTAAAAAAAAATTCCTGAAAAAAAAAAAACCCGGCAAATTGTACTGGCAATCGAGACGGCAGTACTATTTCCGTATTTCAACGGAAAAAAATCCGTAAATTCCTGGAAATTTTAGGTGATTTCTGAAATATCCGTTTTTAAATTTCCGTTTTATAACAGATATCTTCCGTATTTTTTAGAAATTTTTATAATGTTAAAATAAACATTATAGGACCAAAAAAAAGAAAAAATCATTTCTCAAGAACAACCTTATAAAGGACAGATATGCTTTTCTTTTCTTCATTTCTGCGTAACCCTTGCCTCAATGAGAATCGAACCCGCAAACTCTCGCTTTCGGAACCGGACGTCTGGACCGCTACGCCAAGACTTGACATGCAAGTTTCTCAAGTGTTGCTACTTATTTCAGTCGATTTTTATAATGCAAAAACTTGAAGGTTCCATGGATTCTTTTCAAGAGTTCCGATGTTTTTAATATTTTCTTTTCTTAATTTTCAATAATTTTCTTTATTTAATGCCTTATAACAGATAAACAAGATAAATTTTAACTTATTATGTATTATATGCCTAAAACATTGTTTTAAGAGTCATTTTATGATTGCATCCTTTTGTAATATTACAACATTTTCTTTTTTGAATATATACTTTTTAAAATTATTTGTCAGACGATTTATTTATCAATTCCAATAAAAACGATAATTATCTGATGGAGACGTATTTATTACATGCTATTAAAATAACTTTTCGTTATCTCTTTTTTTTAAAAAAAACTTACGTAAATAAACAATTTTAAAATTATTATATTTGAGCTTTTCTGAGAACTTTTGTGTACGGTTCTGTCAAACTGAATAGTTTTAATAATATTAAAACAAAAAATTGATTTTTAAAGACAATTTCGAAATTAATGATCTTGTGATAAGTAAGTTTAAATTCGGACTTACTGATTTAGTTTAAATTAATTTAGTTTAATTTATAAAATTATAAGCTAAAGAAATAAATTATAAAGTTAATAAGATTATAAACTTCATTTTTTTTTTTTAAATAAAGAAAAAAAATATTAACTATTTTTATAAATTTAAGGAAAAAATTATAAACGTTGTAAAATTATAATTTATAAAATTATAAATTTTAGTTTAATTCACAAATTTATAAGCCAAATCATTTTAGTTTAATACAATTTACATAGCGATAACTTGCAGAGATATTATGTTATGAAACCTTTAAATAGCCCAATATTGCCTCACGTTAGAAAAGTTAAAATAAAATAAAATAAAAAAAATTTGTGAAAATAAAAAGTCTTAATTTTGAAGCACTATCAATAAAAATAAAACATAGATTTAAAAAAAAATATATTTTTCTGTAACTCATAAAAACAATCAATTTCTAAATATTACTATTATTTTCGCAAAATAATTACTGTCCAGACATGGCCCCGGGTTAGAATGGGCCAGCATTTCGAGCCGGGTCCGGCCTGGATCCTTGAAGAACTCTAGTAAATACAACAATCTTAATTCACATTTCAAACAAGGTGATTTCTGTACGCAAACCTCTAAAAGTTATTTACGGAAATTGCACTGTTTTCGAAGAAATACGGACATTGTACTGTTTTGAAAGAAATACGGACAAAATATATTAAATTTACGGAAATCTCCTTTAAGGAACGAATGCCATTTACGGAAATTGTACTGTTGTTTTGGAAAAATGAAACTTCTTCGTGAAATTTTACGGAAAATCTCTTGTATTTTCACGGATTTTTTTTTAGAGTGTAGTGATGATTCGAGACCACAATCTTTTTCAGCTAAAATCTCAAAGTATCCACTTTGAATTAAAAAAAATAATAATAATTCATATTAAAATACTTACTGATCTATACGTGGACTAGTTTTAAAGCAATAAAGAAACATTAGCTAGGTGATAATTGATAATGATTATCTAAATATGGTGTTAATCACTAATAATTAAAAATCTATCACTAAATGTTACTTTTTTTTAACCGTAGAATATTACATAAATATTCCAAAAAAATTAGTTTTGTGGAATATAAGTCGGTAAAGTAAGTTGTAAAAATAACCGACTTAATTAAACGTGATTATATATATTTTTTTTCACTTTTCGACATGCTATTGTAGATTTATCACCTATTTCCGATAGGGAGATTCTATGAACCAAAATAACACATATGAGGGGGTTAGAATGACAGTGGAGTAAGTCAATGTGTAATATGGGAAATGAAGGGTTTTGTGAAACTTGTCGTATTTCCGTTGCATTAAGTCGTTCAACATGTTTTGTACTCTAGCGGCTCCCTAAGTGAACTATGACTTATTTGACTGTCACACTGAGCAGGAAATAATATACGTTCAGATAAAATATGGTTATCTAGATTGTTTTTAATTTTTGACTTACTCTACTGTCATTCTAACCCCCTCATATCACATTTCCCTGCAAATTATGTATGCCTTTAAATAAGCTCAAAATTGTTTTGGTTCATCGATTTTGGTTCTTTAATTCGATATAAAGCGAAATATTTGTGCTAGTGTCAATTATGTACACGTCAGTTCACATTTAGATGGAGAACTTTCGTTATCAGAGTAGTAAGGTACGAATTGTAAAATGTTATTGGAAAACACAATTCGAGAGGCTCACACTACACTTGTTGATGAACTAAATCTATATATCGGTTACATAATTACAATTTTATTATCTCCAACACATTTGCGGCTAGAGCCTTGGTTTTTATGTCTCACTTTGTTCACCGCTATTGTTTCACTGACTCCAAATTGAGTATAGGTGACGCGGTATGTGCCCCCACGGAACAACCATATTTGGAGAACCATGATCAATTATCACCAAGCTAATGTTTTTTTTTTTATTCCTCTAAAACAAGTCCACGGGAGACCGCCTTTAGTAAGTATTTAGTGTACTTTAGTAAGTATTTTAATACGGATTATTATTTTTTATTATTATTTAAAGGGGATACTTTGAGATTTTAGCTGCTAAGGTTCTGGTCTCGAATGATCTTTTATTTTACTTAATCCTACAAAACATACAAAATTTTGCACAAATTTCTTCCTTTTAAAGCCATTAATACTTAATTTATTTCTTCATATACATTGTTCCATACACAAAGTGACAACCTTGTTACAAATGATCCACAGGACGACGCAATTAAATATCCACAGTATGTGTATGCAAGGAAAACACGGGTGTTGAACCCGGTACTGCCACTGTGAAAGATGAACGCCTATGCGTTCTCGGGTACGGGGAGGCCAATGATGCTAGTTTGGGCAAAACGGAGAACATGAACAGGTGTTTTGGACATATGTCGCGACTCTCATAAATAATGTAATACAACAATGTAAAAATCAGGAATTAAAGCAAATAAATCATCGCAAGAATTGCAGGTTGTGGTGGTCGTAACCGTGTTGCGATATTTAGGTTATGGGTGACATTTTTGAAATAAAATAAAAAGCTTAGCCGGGAATGTGCACAAGCAAAAGACTGAAAAAAGATGGTCTGATTTGTTAGATTAAAGTTACTTAAATGCTTAGTTAAAAGTTATTTTTTAAATTATTTAGTATTAAATAGTTTATTACGAAGTTAAGATGAAATACAAAACTAACAAAATCAAGAATATTTAGTAAAACGAAATCATTTACCAAAATTAAAAGTTTAATTTCAAATTATTTATTTTTTATACAAATAAAAATATTTTTACAAATAAGTATGTTTTTAATATTTGTCAATCTTATTCAATAGAAATAAAGCCATTTGCCCTGACCGATGGACGAATAAAGGTTTTTACCTAACTTTCTCTTTTCTTAAACTAACCTATTTTATAAATATTGCGTATAAAAATTTATTACAATTTAAAAAATAGATTAAATGAAATAAAAGAGATAATCTAAAATTTTAAAATTCAACTTTTCTGTATAAGATTAAATATATCCTGATCAATATTGGTTTGCCACGGATGCACTATAAAGTGTCAACAAACCAGTTCAATCTTTAGGTAAACTTCATTAAATTGCCTTTCCTTTGCATACCTAATTAATATTGGTGAAGATATTTCCATTCCGAATCTAAAATTTTAAAATTCAACTTTTCTGTATAAGATTAAATATATCCTGATCAATATTGGTTTGCCACGGATGCACTATAAAGTGTCAACAAACCAGTTCAATCTTTAGGTAAACTTCATTAAATTGCCTTTCCTTTGCATACCTAATTAATATTGGTGAAGATATTTCCATTCCGAATAACTATTTTTCTCAAATATATCTTTAATAAAATGTCTCATTTACATTGAAATCGACAATATTTCATTTCTTTCAAGAAGCACTTTTAAAAATATAGTTTTATTGACATTTGATTATTTGAATGTATAGTGAATATGTTGCAAATAACACATACAAAATGACACTTTATGATTTAAAAAGATATTAACGATACTCTATTAAAGCTCTTCCTTTAAATGATAAAACGTTTAAGATAAAACGGGTATCAGAGTTAAATGACTTCAGATAAAATGTTTAAATTATTCTATTGTTTGTAAAAAGTCTTGAGACAATAATTAAAAAAAAGAGTTGTCATATCTTGTAACAGTACCACATTTAATAACTTTAGCATATGCATTAAATTGCCATCGTAGAGTAAATCTTGCTTTCCAGCTAACATTTGTTTAATCATGATTGGGTTATATGTACAGTCGCCCGACTAAACAAAAAAAAAAAAAAAAAAAAAAAAAAAAAAAAAGAGAGAGAGAGAGGGAGTAACACGCTCCTGGCACTAATCGATTTGTAATATGGTCTACTAATTAAAGCTATACTTAAATTACGTTTCAGGTGTCGTCTAAATAAAAAAAAATATATATAACAAACATTAATACTTTTAAGGCTAACGCATAAATTTGACATCATATTCGGATTCTTCAGTAATTTTTACTTTCGCATACCAAACAGGTAGTTGTTCGGCCGAGTAGTTTAAATATTAGGATTGTTTAAAAATTTTAAATCCTAATCCCAAATTCATTTTTAATCATTGCATAATAACCAATTTTAGAGTTTTTTTTAAAGTTAAGAACTATATTGTAAATAGCCGATTTCAATAAATATAGGAAAATATACTGTAAAAAGAGATTTTTTTTTAAATCTAGGAAAATAAAATTTAACCACGAAAGAAAATATACAATAACCCCTTCCGATATATACGATTTTAAAAAGTGTTATTTATCTATATAAACCACATAAACCAATATGTTTTCGAAATTTAAAGACTCTTTTATAAAAAAGAAAGTTGCTTTCGCTGCTGCTAATTTTTGGAAACGTTTTTGAATACTTTTTATAATGTATTAATCTGCTTTTTAAACTCAAATATAGTTTTTTTTTTATGATACTAGCAATTTTTAATTAAACATTTTCAGCTGCATCACTTAATTTATCATGCAAGAGTAACAAAATAATTTTAGTTTTAATGTTAATTCCATTAACTTAATATATTTGTCTGTAAAAAAATGTTTGGTAAATAGAGTTTAATTGACAATTGACAGATTAACCTATGTTGATTTGACAAAACTGATTAATACACTATAAAACATACTCAGAAACATTTCCAAAAATCAGTAGCACAGGAAAAATAAAAATCTTTGCTTTTATAAATGATTGGTTAAATAAAAAATATATAAAAGTTTGTGTGGTTTCTAAACATACAGAACGTGAGTAACTCAGAAGAAGTTTATTGTATATTTTTGTTCGTGATTATATATTTCCATAGATTAAGAAACATTTATCTTTTATTACAGTGCAGATAGTCTGTATTTAGAAGATGAAATATGACTCAAAAATCAAGAAACTCGAAGCCGCAAGGATCTTTTGATAGCCTCAGGGTCACGAGCCCAACCCTACCCGCTTTTCGGTATCTTTAATTTGTTCTTTTTTCGTTTTAAATTTGTCTGGTTTCAATTTTCAGATTTTTTCCCCCTCTTCCTGGCTTCCGCTAGTGTCTCGACATAAGGGGCGTAGTAAGGACCGCGGGAAATGCGCGCTCCACGAATTCTGTGGCGGTCTCCCAGTCACTCACCTCTGACCGCCCACCGCCCAAGCTCGAAGCCGCAACGATCTTTCGATAGCTTCAGGGCCCCGAGTCCAACCCTTACTCTTTTCGGTGTCTTTAATTTGTTTATTTTTCCTTTTAAATTTGTCCAGCTTCAATTTTCATATTTTTTTTTCCCCGCTCTTCTTGGCTTTCGCTAGTGTCTCGGCTTAAGGGACGTAGTATGGACTGAAGAAAACTCTGAGCTCCGCGAATTCTGCGGCCGTCTCCCAGCCGTTAAGTTTTGTTAAAGAGGATGGGTGCGATATACAAATGTTCTGCGATGCTGATTAGAAACCTGTTTTCTATTTCAAATGCAAAAAATTTCGAAATAATAGTATATTAAAACAATATTCCATTCAATGCAAAAATAGCACATGGTAATAAGTACCTACGCGTGAAATACTACAGAAAATTCATTCAAATTTGGATATTTAATGATACTTTTCGAATTTGTAATCATGTATATCAAGCAAGTCATTTAAACTTATTAAAGCATTAAAAACGTTAGTACGTAATTTATTAAGTGAAAATTTATCAAACTTTCAAACGTAAAAAAAAAGTCCAAATTATTGTATATAATAAAGACCCATTGCATTATTAAACCTTTTTAAAAAAAATCAGTAAGGAACAATAGTATTTTATAAAGTTATGCAAGGACATTTAATAGAACATGTATTGTTATCCTGTAAATCGTAAATAAATAACAATAATAATGAAAATTATAACGTCGAAAACGCATCCTTTGATATACTGCTGAGAGAAGTGAATTTTACCGTTTTTATTGTAATTATCAAAATTAAATACTTACATAAGCTATTTTTTTAAATATTAGATTATAAATCGACTTAATCATTTTCATTTTATATTAGTTTACATTCAGCATTTTTTTTTCATTCGCCAGGATAAATATGTTATTTTTAAGCAACTACTTAAATTGCACATTTTAATGTAAAGTGCACAGCTGATATTTTTTATATACTATAGTGTTCCGTCAATGATAATATGAAACGAAATGAAGAAATAAATAATTATTTCGAAAACATATCCTATGTTAAATATTTTACATGTGCAATAAAAAACAGTTAATTTTTCCAGTTCTATTTTAAAAATTAAGCAAAATTATATGATTAAAAAAAACAGAGCTTTTTCAATGATTAATTATAAATTCAAACAATATGTTGACTTTATTTTGAATTTATATTCAGTATTTTCTTGATTTGCCAGGAAAAAACGTGTGTTTCAAGGACAATTACTTTATAAAAGTAATGTATAATACCGATATATTTTATTTATTTTATTGTTTCTTTAATAATAAAATGAAACCAAATAGAGAACTAAACAATAAGTTCAAAAATTGCAGTTGCACCAGCTTTGATAACTCTTTTATATGTACAAGAAAAGTTATATTTAATAAATTAGGAAAGATTTCCTTCTCTCTAATTATCTTGTATTGATATAAAGAAAAAAACTTCGTTATTGCTAAGAATTAATTTCCCTTCTACACATTGTTAATCTTAGATAAATATTGTCGAACAAAATTAATCAATTTTCTTATAAGTAATTGGAAAGGAAAATTTTTAGTTAGAGAGTATTTATTGACATTATGTATGACTGTATTTAAGTGTCTCGATCATGTTTTAGGTAAATTTGAAAACAATATTGTAATATTCTTTGTACAATACTCATGTAAATATTCAAAGTAAGAGATATAAATTTGATAATATCGACGTCTTGTATGGATTGCACGTGAAAATATTTTGCTGATTCTTGTCTTCCAAACTTTGTTAAGAAGAAAAAAAATATTTTAAGAAAATGTTATATCAAAGTGTTGCAGTTCGAAAGATAACAAAATATCGCTTGTTAAACAATGTATTTCTTAATTTTCTCAAATAAAATATTTGATATTTTATTTTGCCTAAAACACGATTTATTTCTATAAGTATTTTCATAAAAAAGTTCACATAATATAAAAAATATCCTTTTATATCTCCCTACAATTTTCTAAACAACATATCAGAAATATGAATAATATAGAACCTGATTCAAACAACATTCCCTTTTATACAGTGCAAAACATTTTAGCATTTACAGAAGATACTAGACATTTGGACAATGAGTTCAAACAACTTAAAGCTTGTTTCCATATTAAAAACATAATTTTTAATGTATATAACAATGAATCTCGTTATACACACTTCTGCTCTCACAGTTCACTGGATATACAGGGTGTCCCTAAACTCATGGTACATACGCTAGGGGGTGATAGAACACATCAAGACGAGTAATAGTAAATCGGAAACCAAGGATCCCAAACGTCTTCCGAAGGAGATAGGCGCCATTAAACTTTAAGGTCCAAAATTTCAAATAATTAAAAAAACGGAAAAATTGGTCGATTCATTTGCGGTTTTCGCTAAAACTATTCTTTATGTCAGTATTTTCTTAAAAATAAATTTTAAAGAAAAAGTTAAAAAAATGTGCACAGAGGGTGCTTTAGACTTTGGAGTAACGAACAACTATTTTTTTACCATTATTTTTTGTATCCGATTAAATGTTTTCAAAAGCTTAGATTTAAACTTAAATTTTGATCTCTATATCTGAATCGTTGGAAGTGGTTAAAGAGTGCAAACTGAACTGCGTTCAGGAGTTGAAATTTGAACCCCCCACAACACAGTTCAGTTATTCCCGATCTTGGTGTCGCAGACCAGGCAGACCCCCTACACGTAAAATAAACGATAGAGGAATGACAAAATTAAATAAAAAAAAATAAAAATAAAATAAATTTTAAAGATAAAGTTCAAAAATGCCGATAGAGCGCGCTTTAGAATTTGGAGTGATGAACAACTATTTTTTACCGTCGACTCCGACGAGGACCTGGTTGCGAGGATTGCCGTCGTAGCAAGCAATATCCGTGAGATTCTCGGGGTATTCACTAATGTTCTCAACTCCCTCCGCCGGCAGCGTGAGGCCTGCATCGTTGCTGGTGGGCACTCTTTCGAGCAGTTTTTGTGGCATCATGCGTGTAACATTTTCTACGTGTCAACCTTCATTCATATTGCGCACTACATGCATACATCAAATTGTTTCTTTTTATTTTGGGCGAAGAAATTGCTCATATCTGTTATGAATAAATTTTCTGTTTAATTTTGTCATTACTCTATCGTTTATTTTACGTGTAGGAGGTAGTAGTTTCTGCCTGGATTAATTTTAACACAATTATTCAAATTGGTAAAGAAATCATATGAGTTGTAATTTTCCAACTGCACGAAAAATGTCCGGGCCAGGATTCGAATCTGCGATCTCTTGGCTGAAGCTGCCATGCTCTACCAACTGAGCTATCCCGGCATGAACTGGATGAATTATGCCCTCCAGATTCAACCGGGATAGCTCAGTTGGTAGAGCATTGCACCTTCAAGAGATCCCAGGCTCGAATCATAGCCCGGATATTTTTCGTCCAGTTGGAAAATTACAACTCATATTGTTTCCGCCTGGTCTGCTACACCAAGATCGGGAATAACTGAACTGTGTTCAGGAGTGGGTGGGGGGGATGGAGGTGTTTCAAATTTCAACTCCTGATCGCAGTTCAGCTTGCGCTACTTAATCACTCCCAACGATTCAGATTTTGAGCTCAAAATTTAAGTTTAATTCTAAGCTTTTGAAAGCATTTAATGAAATGCAAAAAATAACGGTAAAAAATAGTTTTTCGTTACTCCAAAGACTAAAGCGCCCTCTATCGGCATTGTTCGAACTTTATCTTTAAAATTTATTTTTAAGAAAATACTGACATAAAGAATAGCTTTAGCGAAAACCGCAAACGAATCGACCAATTTTTCCGTTTTTTTATAATTATTTGAAAATTTGGACCCTAAACTTTAATGACGCCTATCTCCTTCGGAAGACGTTTGGACCCTTAGTTTCCTATTTAATATTGTTTGTCTTGATGTGTTCTATCACCCCCTAGCGTATGTACCATGAGTTTAGGGACACCCTGTATACTGGTTAAGCTTGTTAGAAACATACAGATTACGCTGTAATATATGTATTTTCTGCAGATGAATTGTATAAAGTTGTGTTGTGCCAATCAAAAGTCGGTTAAACAAGTTATATAAAGAAAACACATTCTAAACATATAATTAAGAAAAGGTATATTTCGGATAGAAAAAGGTGTTTTAGCAGTACTGTGTAATATATGTATATATATACAAGGTGTTTCAAAAATTATGGTGCAAATTGTAAAGGGAGATAGTACAAACCAAACAAACATAAGGACACACAAGTGATTTTTGATTTTATTTATGCATGATTGTTTAGTCAATTCGAATGCTAACTTGGTTGAATTTATTTAAAAGTAACTCCCAAAAATATATGTTAAACTTCTGACACTATTTTTGAGATGAAAATGATACGAACTGCAATTATGTGTAAGATTCATTAATTAAAGACAGTATGTTAGACAATCCTGTAAACGGGTCCGTTAATTAATACTAAATAAAGTTTTGTTGTTATGACTTTCGGTTTTTCATTGCTAATAACAACACATAAACCAAGTTTTAGCAATGATTTGATAGAAATTATTGTGTATTGCTACAATGAATAAGCGCTCGCTAGCGCTCCACCGCGTGAAATATGATCGTGAATTGCAATTTGATAAGTTATTGTTTAAAGGATGTTTTATCTCTCATTAAATCTTGTACCATGTATATTTGAGATATTGCGGTTATTAGGGATGAACTCGACAAAATATGATGTTTTTTTTGTATCATTACATGAAAACTAATAACCTAATTTCATACAAGAGTCGCGTACACCTTTCGATATTTGGAAGTAAAACAAAATTAATGAGGGGGAGTGATTAAAAAAAGATTCAATTTTAACAACATAACTATGAAGACTATAAAATCAGTGATAATTACAACAGAAGGAATGTACTTAAATTATATATCTTTAAATCAAATAGATTCTTTCGATAGAGCCTCTCAAACATTTGAATGTCAGAAAATCGCATACAATTTGCACCTATATATATGCTATTAACTCCTAAAGGGAATGGCACAATATCTGTAACTTCATATTTTCCATATTTATAAATAATAGATATAGTAAAATGACATATAATAACAAATTTCAGAAATATGAAGGCCCAAAAGTTTTTTTTAGTGTTTGATTTGATATGAAAATATATACGTTTTTTTTTTTTTTTTTTTTTTTTTTTTTTAAATAGAATTATTTAACTTTAAAAGATTCATTCATTTATTGCTTACTATTTGAAAATTTGTATCTTCTTCCAAATTAGATGACGTCACCGATGAATGGAATTGAATGTTTGTTTGTTTTTTCCCGTAATGTAAGCTAAGATATTCAATGCTGGGGATCTTTTTTTCTTTTTTCTTTCTTGGAAAATTAAAAAAAAGCCTAGATATTTATAACAGACAGAAATACATCCTTGAGATAAATATATATTTTTTAAAGTTCATAATGAATGTAGTATTTTTAACACTTGATTCCAAATATGATCCAATTTATGATCACATATGATACAATATGATCAAAGTCTGTATTAGAATAGATTGGTTTGAAATTGCTTTATAGCAGTCTAATTTTTGCACATTAAATGGATTGGGAAATTTTAAATTTTCAGAAAATTTAAATATTATGGATTGGAAAACAAATTATATTAAACCATCGAATAATTTATGTACAACTTTGGAATAAATTTTATTGAAAAGAATGTTTAGCATACTATATTTGTTATACAAATTGAATTTAGATGACATTTTGTACCATTACACCATCCTAAAACAACACGAAAGCGTAAAACATAAAGAAAAAAATATTTTTTAGCAAATATGACAATCAGGCTTTGAAGTGTACACGGAAATATCTAAACCCTTATAGAAAATAAATCTCAATTATACACGTGGTAAATTCTGAACACCACACACAAATATGTACAGACAAACACAAACTCTTTCTTTTGCTTCTTTACATATTTTGTAAATTGTGTAGAATACTTTATTTAATTATCACACTTATGAAAATGTAGTTGTTTTAATTATACAAAAAAATATATCAATAAAGGCTTATTGATTATTGACACAATTTTGGGGATTTTTATTATATATCTGTGATAAAGATAGTCATTAGATTTTTTGTGAAATAAATAATTTATTTTCTGAAATTCTAACCATTTTTGGAATATTTTTAACAGAAATATTTTGTTCTATCTTTTTCTAAATATAAATTGCAAAGAAAAAAATCTTTTACTTTTATACTAAATTTCTTCTTACGTAATCGGATTACGAAATAAAGTGAAACTGAGATTACACGTTTGTAATATAAGATTATTTTGTCAGTTTCTTGAGGATAATTGAAGAAACTGATTTGAGGTTTCATCTGAGAAGAGTGAAGACAAGATGTGTTTAGAATACTTAAGAGATACTTCAAATAATTTAGTCTCACTCTGTTCTTGTTTTAAAAATTATAGTATATTGTAGAACAAGAAAGATAGTATCACTGACGACATTCATTTCATTAAATTATATTTAAAAAGTTCGCCTAATTAATAAGCCTTTTACAAAATAAATAAAAGAAAAATAAAAGAAAAAAAATCATAAAAAAGAAAAAGTTCTATAAATTGAGCATTTCTATCCATGTTTATGAAAAATTAAAATGCATTTTGAACATAATAAAATTTCTTGAAATCTACGACGCTATAAATCTTCGTATATAAATTTATCAAATATTTAAATATGTAAATCAGAAACATTAAAAAATATAATCTTAAAAAAATAATAAAAGTTTTCAATATAGACTACAATTATGTCAACACAATATTTATTTGTTTACTTTTCAATAGATGAACAATACATTTTAAGAGAAAATAGTACATATCTATTTTCTGCAAAACCATATCTTTAGATAAAGCAATTTCCATTTCCTTTTTTTCTTTTGAATATATAAATATTTTTCTGTGAATATTTTGTTTATAGATAACTTATATGTTATAGATTTCCCAAATGCATTTCATTTAAAATATCTCATCTGCATTGTAATCGATAATATTCATTTCTTTCAAAAATCGCTTTTCAAAATATAGTTTTATTGACATACAATTCTAGCAAATTCAGTGAACGGAGTGTAAATATTACTTTATATATGAAAGTTTGTTATTTCAAATGTATTAGCAATACTCTATTAAAGTTAATTTTTTCAATAAATAATGTCAAATATTTAAACTCTTGCTTTCATTTGTTTAAAGAATTGGTTGAAGAAATTGTAACAAAATAGTTGAATAATATTTCAAATTTTTCTTAAAAACTTTCGTACCTGAACACCATTATGTCTGATATTTTACAAGAATAGTTGGTTTTTATGTATAACTTAAATATCTCTTTAAAAACGCTCCGTATTTTTAAAAATTTTTATTTAAAAAGAAAATAAATCAGAACTGTTTAGCACGGGTTTGTATTTTTAGCAAAGATAAAATTTTGAAGTTATAAAAATTAATATTGTTTTTACTGGTTTGACAGTGTCCGGTGACATTTGACCATTTATTATATCTAAATGAAGTGTTATGCTTTAAAAGTTATTATTTTATATTTAAAAATAATTCATGGTTGTGGTATTTTTCATATATGTATTTCAACCCATTTTAAAACATCTAACATTTAATAAAAAAAGCAAAATGTAAAAGGAGGAATATAAATAATTGTATGTGTGTTATACCTGTAACTGTATAATATACTAGGAGGCTCCGCTCTCTACGAGCTACTCTCGCCAACCCCCGTTCTGACACCGCAAACTTTAAAAATACTCTCATTTGATTTCTAAAACGATTACCGAAGATTGGATTATAATTAAACGACCAGTGACTATCTGCTGTAATCGGGTTTCCATTTTTTTTTTTTTTTTTTTTTTTGACTGAGGGATTTTAATGCCGAATTAACTGCTGTCGAAACAACTAACAACTCTTTTCGTGATTAATAAAATAAGATTAATTAAACCTTTGAAAATCAACTTGTGCAAAATGGTTAAGTAAGCAATGTCGCTGCATCGGGAAATTTTATAACGATGCTATAGAAAATTGGGTACTTCTCCATTATCCCGTCTACTACTTTCTATAAAAGAAAAGAACTGTCGCCAAAATATAGGATTTAAAGCCAAAAGTGCATATCTGTGGAGTAGCATTCAATTGACATTAGATGCGTTACGCGTGTTAATTACGTCATCGAGTGATCTTTAATTAACGTTTATCTGTATTTTTAACTATATTTTACCAATTTATTCGTTATTTCGTTGATTTAAACGTAATTATTAAACGTAAAAAATAGTTTTTAATTGAAGGGAAATATTCTTAATTACGCTGTTTTAAAATTTGCAATAATAGGTAAAATATTTTGTCGAAATACATTAATCTTACCCTACTTAATGCTTTGAAAACGCGTAATAATTTAATAATTTATCTTTTTAATATTAACGCGCAAGTATATTTTTATTACGTAATTTTCTACATTTACTGCTTTTAACACGTGATCATTTAATTATTATTTTAAGTTTTATTTCTGTTTTCAATAGTCACGATAGTCACATGTAAATACATTTGTTAATTGAAAAGGAATATTATTATGTGCACTATTTTACAAATTGGCAACAATTCAAATAATGGATTTTATGAAATATGTCGTAAATCTTCATCAAAATAATGAAAATTTTGATTAAAAAATTGAAATATAACCTCAAAAATTTACTCAAATTAAAAAAATAATTGTAGTCTGAATACCGCAAGCTTGTTAACTATATCCTTATAAATTATGGTTTAATTCCTGTGCATAGTTTTCGTTTCTATACAACTTTTTTAAAACAACTATTTTGACCAAATTTAATAATAAATATCTCTTAAAATAATTCTTCGATTTAAAAACTGTTTACTTCAGCGTATTTAATGAACATTTCTTTATAAAACTACCAATTTTCATATTTTTATATGCAATAGTTTTCAGGATATTTGTCCAGAAAGACTTCAAGGCACAAAATATTCATTGACAGCGGCTACGGCTGCGGCGGCGGTGGTTACTTTTTAGGTGCGTTCGTAATTATATAAATACGTAGCACCTATAGTCGTCGTTTGGTCCGTCCGTCTGTCCGTCCGTCTGTCTGTCTGTCTGTCTGTCCGTCTGTCTGTCCGTCCGTCCGTCTGTCTGTCTGTCCGCATATAACAACGCAAAAACTACCCTACCAAATGGTTTGCAATTTAAAATATATTATCTTTGCAGAATTTTGTCGAGACATTTCAAATTTTATTAAAATCGAATCAAAACTTTAGGAGATATTAATAAAAATATTTATTAAGAAATTTGATTTTTTTTTTAAATCGGTGCTTTTTTGTTATAGGAGCTTCCGATGGATGTTAAATCGTCAAGCGACCGAAATACTTATTTTATTACAGAAATTAATCTGCAGACGATATAATTCATTTCACAGAATTAAAAATCATCAAGATCTGAATATTTATATAACTAGCTGATACATATATATCTGAATATTTATATAACTAGCTGATACATATATATCTGAATATTTATATAACTAGTTAAGATATTTGTATGAACAGTGTCATAAAATATATACTTAACTAGCTGTTTAACCCGTTCTACGCACGGGATATCATGAATTTAATTCTAAAACGTGCGTACGAACGCACCTCGTTTGTAACGTTTGACGTACAATTTCCAACTTGTTTTTAATATAGAGAGAAACAATCTATGTAAAATTTAGTTGAGGTAAAATATTTGAGGTCTACTGTTAGAGCACTTTTTGGAGGAATATTTTTAATCACTTCAACGGCCGCATAGATAGGGAAACAGTCTTATTAACCTCGATTTATGTCGTGGTTAATATAGATTATCGGGAAGATCTTCACATATGGGAGAATTTTAATGGTTCAGTTAATGACAAATAAAGCAGATTTTTCTTTTTATTTGTGGGTGTCTGTTTTTTTATTTGCACTTCCCCCTATTTTATGTTCTATTTCTATAGCCTTCCATTGGTAGCTCTTGCTACCTCTCTTCATTTGTCCACGACAATTATGTGACAGGAAATTGCCGGTATATACTTCTGATCGTATTGACACTTTTTTCATGACCACGAATTCCTTAACTTATTTTTAACAAATTATTTTTTTTTATTTCAGTTTCTATATGTACTGAAATAATTGTTTTGGAAACAGTTTACAGCTTTATACTTTACGTTTTTTCTTTCATTTAGCTGTTTTATTCACAATTTAGCACCTAAATATGTCAACAGCCGCTCATTTGACCGGTAGCAAATGAGCAATTTTCGACTGGAACCATAAATTCCTTTATAAAATAAATACAATATAAATAATACAGTTGCCTAACAGTTGATGTCGGTTAAGGGGCTTCCGAGTTACAGACAACTTTTCGCCTAGTTTATTAGTGAGTAGAGTGTCTTGTATTAAATTGAGCCTTTGGGAAATGTTAAGATGCAGTATTAACTACAAGATAAAACAACAATTACAATGAAATATAAATAATACAGAAATAAGTTAAGTACAAAATTTTAAATAGTTTTAATAAAAATTCTGGTGCGAAATATTTTCATAACATTTCAGTAAAATTCTCGGTTTATAACGTTATTGTGTTGTTTTTGAGCATTTCGAATTTGCGTCCAGTTTTGATGTAGGTGATATCTTGTGAAAAAAAATAATAATAAAATGTAAACATTTTGAAAGGACTTTCAAATAATTAAAAGAATATTTTTTTCTAATTTTTCCGCAAAAAAAAATTGAAGTTTTTAAAATAACCATACAAAACTTTCCGCTTCCATAAATAATTAAAACAAGTTTGTATATCATTCTTTTTAATAAAACATGTCGCTTCTGTTTTCATTATTTTGAATCAGTTTGCATTATTTTATTTGCAATAATAGTAAAATATTTTGTCGAAATAAATTAATCTTACCATACTTAATGCTTTGAAAACGCGTAATAATTTAATTATTTTCTTTATAATATTAACGCGCAAGTATATTTTTATTACGTAATTTTCTACATTTACTGCTTTTAACACGTGATCATTTAATTATTATTTTAAAGTTTTATTTCTTATTTTAATAGTCACGTGTAAATACATTTCTTAAATGAAAGGGGATATTATTAAGTGCGCTACTTTACAAATTGGCAACAATTAAAATAATGGATTTTATGAAATATGACATAAATCTTCATCAAAATAATAAAAATTTTGAATACAAAATTTAAATATAACCTCAAAATTTAGTCAAGTTAAAAAAAAATAGTTGCAGTCTGCATATCGCAAGCTTGTTAACTATATCCTTATAAATTATGGTTAAATTCCTGTGCATAGTTTTCGTTTCTATACAACTTTTTTTAAACAACTATTTTGACCAAATTTAATAATAAATATCTCTTAAAATGATTCTTCAATTTAAAACTGTTTCTACTACTAGGTTCTACTAAAAACTAGGTCCCACTTTCTTTTTACCTGTTCGAAATGATTTTAAGGTGAATTGAATATGCAGCTTATATCATAAATCAAATCTACAACTCTTTTGAAACAATTATTGAAGTTGTTTTTATAAATTGGAAGATAGTACTACAATTATTATTTATTTCAATGTTTCTTTAATTAAACAAATTAAATAAACTGAATAAGATATATCTGCTAAATAATATATCTAAAGTCTTGAACCTTGATTTTATATACTGGAAACTCATGTTACATAAATAATATTGAATTAACTCTTTTACTATCATCTGGAGATTCTTTAGTAAAAAGTTATTTTATTATTGCAAGGAATTATTTTCTCTATGACAAATATTTGCAAGGAAAATTAATCAGTTAGGAAATAAAAAGTATTGGAGGCTTTAGTTAATAATGAATTGTTGATTATATGTTCTTGTTATTAAATGTTGCCGTCGAATTTTTGAATCCCACTTGAGAATGAAAAAAAAAATATTTTATGTTTTACGAGATAAAATTATAAATACGTTTTTTGGAAAAATTATCTGTAGATTTCCGCGCATTATTTCTTAATAAACTTTCAAGTTCTTTATTTTCCAAATTTTACTGAAAATGAAATTTAAAGGAGAATTGTTAAGTGTTTAAAGTACACAAATGCTTAAGTTTCATAGAAATGGAATTGAAGTGTGGTTAAAAATTGTGTTTATTTTTTTTTTAACCAACGTCAGTTCTCGAACGCAATTCATCAGAAAAAATGTTGAAGCACCGAATCAAATTTTCCCATAAAACATTGTAAAATGCGATAAATTCGTTCTTATTTCAACATTTCTTGACGTATTTACTGGTTTCAAACTATATACTCTAAAGTACAGTATATTTAAAAATACCTGAACATTAATATACATTATATATAACAATGTCTTTTCATAACACTTTAAAGAAAAATTAACAGCAACCTTTAATATATATCTTTATTGCTGAAAGTTTTAATATTACCTAAGAGATTTAAGACTTGAGATAACTGAGATTAAAGAGAAAAGGAAGGTTCAATTATAATTTTGTGATAGGTAGATCTTAGCAGAAGAAGTTTACGATACTTTCTTTTTTAATTAATAGGTCCACTAGAAGTAATTCACTGTTCATAATAATGCATGAAATACTTGAAATTCCTCACAGCTGGATCTAAATATCGCTTGTGTGTGTCCTCGCACTTATGAAACTCAAAAACGACAAAGAAATAACAGCAATTTTTCGTACATGAATCTCAAAATACTTAAATTTCCGAAACACTGCTTCCAGTATCTGTACTCCGTGTATGCGTACCCATGAAGGTACATGAATATAAAGGAAGACGTAAAATAAATTCTGATTTTTTTTTTTTTTTTTTTTGCGGTTTCCGTCCGCTCGATTTTGTGACAACTTATTACTGGTTAAAAATCAAATTCTGTTCAGAACAGGAATGGTCGACAAGTGGGTCATTTGAAAACCGAGGTTTGGTGGTACTGAACATTCAACAAACTATAATTTGCTTCTATCATAATTTCTTCTTTTAGTGAATAAATATTTTTATGATTTTTGATGATAATAGAAAAAATTCCTGTTAAACAGTCATACTTATTTTTGCTAATTAAAATGGTTAATGGTCCTTTTCTTAAAATCTAGTTTTCTTATACTAAATCAATTCCATGATTTTCCATTTAATCGTTATGATATCAGATGTATTTTTAAAATAATTAATACATAGAATGTGACTTGTACATAAAGAACATGATGTTTGAAATGTGAGCGCTGATTTATAAATTGAAATTTATAGCATATAAACGTGGGTAATTTTTTATACTGTTAAACGATTTTCTTATTGCTTAGCTATGAAATTCCAACCTTATGGCTACATATGTTTTAACTATATCAACAAAAAACAAAATCTACATTTCTCTCTTCATTGGCAAATGATAATTTGTATGAATGAAAAAATATTTTTGCTATAACAAAATTTCCTTCATTCGATTGATAACTACTGTTTCTAAGAATTAAGTTATAATCACATTTTTGTGACGTTTACGGCATAAAAAAGAATGTAGAGTTGTACTTCGTACTTTTCTTTTCAAGTCATGTTAAATTCATACGAATATAAATTAATAAATCTTATTTTGTTTTTATGTAGCGAACAATGGGTTTAAAATTCGTTTAAAGTAGAACTAGAACATATTATTTAAAGAAAAAAAATACAAAAAAAATATGCATGTTATGTGTGAAATCAGTTTATAAAAGAATAAACTTGATTCTTTGAAGGATCCTGTTTCACCTGTAATACAAGCAGACAGTAAATTGAATTTTTAAGACAAAGTTGCATCGTAAACGACACGTTATCTTATTACATGATAGGTTTGGTAAGAGAGTGATATTACTAAATATGCTCTTGTATTAAATGGAGTATTTTGGACACATTTCATCTATTATTGCATGATATCTAATATCTTAAGTATTTAATGAAATTAATATTCTGAAGGGACTAATCCTAATTAGAACTTTTATATATTATAATCTCTTTTATATTATTATTTTTTTCTACAAACTGATGATGTGAATTTTGAGATATAGGTATTAACTTTATAAGTATTAAAATCTATCAATTATTATAAATTAAATATTAAATATAGAGAGAGGCTCGCTGACCTGTTTTTAATTCATCTTCTACAAAATCATAATCTTGATGTTTTATTATGTATTCTCTTCTGAAATTATACTAAATACATATTTTTCTTCATGGGATAGATATTTTTCTATTGTTTTACAATGCTATTTATTACAGGTGTAAATTATATTTAAAAAATATTTTAATATCCATTCTTTAATTATTTCCGTCATTATCCTTTTTAAAAAATTTGTAATCAAAATTTGGAAGCAAAGTTTGTATAAATTAGAAATAATTCCTTTAGAATATTTCTCGTTCAAGGTGTATTTTTATTAGCATTGTACTTTTTTTAAACTCCATAAAACACCTGTGGATGTTCAATAAACTTATCCTCAGTACTCATGATATCAGAGTAAATAAGTATTGTAGTCATTAAAATATTAATAATAATAATAATAATAATAATATGTTTTTTTTTTTGTTTATTGTCTTATAGCACTTTATATAAAATAGTAGACTATGCCAATGGAAGACAACTATGGAAGCTTAATGCATTTAAATGGGAATTTCGCGAAGTCACAGCCAGCTATTGCCATGTTGACTTCATATATGGCAACTTATTTTTTGTTGCCAAATTTGGTGATATTTCGCCAAGTTGGTCAACATTTGGTGCTATTGTGGTAACCGTGTCATTAGTACTTTTCAACAAATACCCATTGTATTCATATGTATTTATCAATACATACTCATTCATATATATTCCATATAAATGGTTCGTGAGACGGAACAGAAAAGTATAAATTTTAAATTATTTTCTAAATCACTGTATATTTCAATACACAATATTTAAAACTAGAGGACTTTTTTAATTCAAAAATATTTTCATTGCAGACAGGATAAACGGATATTCTTAACATGTGGAATATTCCAAATAGCTCATATAACCCTCGTGAAACAGGTGACAATGCAAAATATCAAATATCCCAGAGAAGTCACCTACTTAACTACTCGAACAGTCACGCTCCGAGACTGTTTTACCTTAAATATAGTTTTCTTTAAATCTGAGATTCTGAAAAGACTAGAACGCAAATTAGGAAAATTGGAGTATCTTGATAAAACAAGTTACGTTCTATTATGCAGACAGGATTATATACCAGAACAAAAAGACTATGTCCAAACATAACAATCAAAGGGTGCCTTAATAAATAGCAAACGTCCCTTTAAAAAGTAAAAAAGACAATTTCTGTTCACATTATGTTCGGAATCATTAACAATATGAAATGTTTATTAATAAACATATGTAGAATTTTAATAAATATACAATATTAAGTAGTAAATAAAATATGGATTTGCCATAAAAAAATATTTTGAATATCAAGCAAAACAATTTGCAAATATGAAAGTCCTCTACGATTTTTTTTAATTAAAAAGTAAATTTATTGCATTTTATACTCTATCAGGAATAATTTTTATGATTTTCATGTGTATTCAAACAGATTTGTGTAAATGTTAGGAATATACATAAATTGAATCTGTAGTTTTAAATTGTTATTTACTAATTGCCATACGTCATTTAAACTTTAATGTTTATCAATTATTTTATTTTATAATACAGAGTTTTGTAATTGTTAATTCTAATGTGTACAGGAAGTAAAGATAGAAAGCTTCTGTATCATATACAATATATTGAAGGAAAAAAAAATATTTAAAGAGCATACATATTTGAACTTAGGAGTATGTGTATTCTATTTTTCTCAAAATTTATAATTTAAAAAAATATCTTTATTCTTTTTTCATCATATAATTTTTTATCCAAATCATTTAGTGTGATTTTTTTTTTTTTTAAATCCCCATACAAAGAAAATTGTTTTCGAATCCATACACAAAATTCTGCTTTTCAAATTTCCTTAAAATGCACAATGTTTTATTTAAAAATCTGTTCTTTTTTCCAAATAGCGAAACTATTTTAATGTGTATTTTTAATCGTTATACTGTTCTTTTTTACATAAATATCATTAAAATATTCAATGAAACCCAATGATAAAATCTCTTAAATTTTAAATGTATATTTTAAATATATATTCTTAATTTCCACTATGCAGTTGAGAAATGAGGTTTCGTTAAGATAAGGTAAAATATTTATCTCTTACAAAATAATAATAATAATAATAATAATAATAATCAATTATGTAGTAATCAACTCTTATTTTTTTTAGTCTTTGTTGATATAAAAAGGATACAAATGATTCCTCTGAACGTTCTTATATGCAAGAATTTTGTACCTCTTTTCTTTAAGAAGTAATTTCTGAATCAGACAAGGTATTTCATTCCCAGCATATCAAACAGGAGCTACGTTGTCAAAGCATCACGCGCTGTTGAACGACTTAATGCAGCAAGAAAAAAGTTTCTTCGAGATTTTTGGGCCGAGCAGATGAGGGATGAAGAATCTCTGAAGGTAAAAAAAGCCTTGGAAGACATTGATAAAGAAGAATCATTAGTTTTTAGCTTGCGCTTGAGCATAGTATAAGAGAGTGAAATAATATTTTTTATATGTTCGGCAAAGAAATTCCAGGGAGTTCTTTAAGGGACTTAGTATCCTATTTGAGTATTTTTTCTGTCTTATTATTACACGGCTTTATGAAGGAAAATTAATTAATAAAGAAAAAAATGCAATTGTCATGGCAGTATTCAATTTTTAAAATTAAGAAAAAAAAACATACTTCTGCTACAATAATGAACTTTTTCAAACATAATTTATTAAGGCATTTATTACGAGTGTGCTCTGCAATTGTAAGTTATACATTTCCAATATGTTAAATAGTTTGTCCAAGAACAAAAAAAAAAAAAAAAAAAAAAAAATCATGACACATGTAAAATTGCTGTAAAATAACTATTTTTTTAACATTTCTATTGTACAAAAAATATGTATATACATAAGGGGAAATTTGATTCTCAATTTCATAAAACACACCATCAGAAACGTCTTTAAAATATCAAGTAAATTGAGAAATATATGTTGAAATTTCAGTATTTTAAAAATACTCATATATTAAAAATTGTCCAAGCTACGAAAGGCTTTTTAAACGTTAACTCTGGATCAGTTAAAGGGACAAGAATGCAGTAAAAAGATTTTTGCATATGTTTGTATCTATGAAATGTAAATTACTAGGGAAGAATATATACAGGGAAGTATATATACAATTGAATACTAGGGAAGTATATATACAATTAAATAATTAATTAGAAAAAATATTTTCCCTACTTTTTCACAAATAAAGGGTAGAAAATCCCATAAATGTTATAAAAAATATAGTGATCTTCATGGGAAAGTATCTTTTGTGAGAATGTGTAAACTTTTTAAGTTTTAAGACAAAACTATAAAATGAGTTTTTGGTCTTAAACAGTTTAATATAATTTTTAAGAATAAAGAGATGAAAAAAAAATTATTTATTTCTCTCTCAATTACCTCCAATTATAGTTCAAATTGCTTGATGTTATACATGTATTTATTACAACACCATTCAAAACAATTATTTATATTGTCAAAGGATGTCTTATCCTAAAATATTTAAATGCAGTAGAATGGATATTTTATTGAACGTGCCAAATTACCATTAATATAAAATGCAAAAAGCTGAAACTTCACTAAAAAGTATTAGAAAAACATCTTGTATCTTAAACACGCTAAACTTAATTTAAATTTTGTAACAGAAAAATAAAACACATAAATAATTTTACTAGCTGACCCGCAAGGCGTTTCCCGGGCCCGTGATAATAAATTGAAAAAAAAAAATCAAGTTTTTATTATTTTATATCATTAATCCGATTTTGTGTGAAATTATATATTAAAATGTAAAAAATCGCGAAAACATATTGATATTTAGTGATAAAAGCGCTCATTTTCTTGTTTTTTTAAGTAGGGTCGTTTCATAATTTTAAAATAAAAAGTTATTTTTGTCCGAACTTTTTAAATATTTATTGGTTATAAATAAAATGGTTTTACAGCCCGTGTAAAAAATTCGTGAAAAAAATATTATTATATAGTTTATATAGTTGTAAAATAAATGTTTTCTTCTCGTTTTTTTCGTTTGTTTGTTTGTTTTCATGTCGGCTCTTTTAAAACAGAAAAAAAATCTCATCTTTCGAACTCTCTGAATTTTCAGTCATTTATAAATATAACTGTATCCAGGCTCTCTTTAAAATTTTCTGAAAAATATGCTTATTTAGTAGTGCAAGCTTGAGTTCTTTAAAAATAGGCTTTAGATTTCAACCTCAGCGCAAAAATATATCAGAAGGTCCATGCTTTCATTGCAATGGTACGCCTCCAACAGGTTTCCTGTTTCTGAGGGAGAAGCCTTAAATAAAAAAAAAAAAAAAAAAAAAACGTTGAAGGATGCGCAATAAGAAAATATTTTGTGTGGAACAAGACTGTGGAGTTTGACAGAATGCGCTTTCTGCTTTAAATATATGGATAGTAAAATAAGTTTTAGAAATTATTTTTATGTTTATTAAGTCGTAGAAGCCGAAAAAAAGATACACTTTTCCATAGATTTTTATCCCCCCCCCCCCCCAAAAAAAAAGGTATATAGCCATTCAACTAGAAATCATGTCTTCTTTCACTTTATGTAAACGAAATATTCTTAGAGTGTCGTCTACATATTTAAAATTGTAATATATTATGAATTTTGTTATACAAAGACCTAAATTTGACATCATGTTTGGATTCTTCGGTAAATTTTACTTTGGGATACCAAACGGAAAATTATTCAGTGAAGACATTTTGGAATTACTCACATATAATCGTTTGAAATTTTAATGTTAAATTTATTATTAAATGCCACAAAACAAATTTGAATACTTGATATTTTTAATCATAACTTAAACGCTACTTTGCGGAATAAGAGATATTTTAGATTACCATATTTGAAGCTTTTATAAACAGATTTCTCTAAAAACTTTTATAGCTTACAATTTATGTTTTTTTCGAATATTCATTAAAATTATATAAATTATAAAATTAGTATTCGAAAAAAAAAATGTTGACCTATATAAATTTTTGATCGAAAGAAATCAATATGTAGGAGCTTCGAATATGAGAATCTAAAATATCCTCTCATTGAACCAAACATTTTTAAATTACGTTTAAAAAAATTCATGCATTTGAGCTTATTTTACAACTATTAATATTGAATTTCACATTCGGATTTAAAAAAATATCATTAAAAAAAATCGAAATTTGCATGAGCCTAAACTTTTTACCGGGTAAATTCTCGTGTCGTATCTGAAAGCCCAAGTTACTGACGAACTTAAATATGATGTCAAAATTAGATGTGCAGTTTGAATGTTTCATGGCTTCCAATAGTTTTAATATACAATCCAACCCTAATTTTTTTTTTCTGGGGCAAATTGGGTAATTAAAATATTTGGGACGTTATAAAATTTTTTTGGTCTACTGCACATTATCAGAGCATCACTCTCTTGTTCATCAATTTACTGTAGTCAAGAAAGAAAAGGATCATTCGAGATTTTTAGCTGAATTAATGAGGGATGAATAGTCTCTCAAGATAAACCAAGCTTCGGAGAAAAAGGATGAAATAGCATTATTAGTTTTGTTTGAATTGCTCTTTAGTATAAAATATTGGGATATAAATTTATTTCTGAAACATTATTTTGAAGATGTTAGTCTTGTATTCCGAGGATGTTCTGTCTGGATATTTTTGTGAAAATGTTTTGGAAGATAGAGTGGAAAAAATTTAAATTTCAGTTCAAATTTTTTTTTTGTTTAATTTGTTTTAACTACTTGGAAATTAACTTAACATCTTATTTTTGAAGATCCCTTTACAGAAACAATGGAATAAAAAGTGTTTAATAATAGCCTCAAACATAACATAAAATCAGCGTTGAATGATTTTATATTTTTGAACATTTTTTTTTTCAAACGAATCTAATGTTGACAGGCCCCAGTGCTATCGTCAGCGTACGACCTGGAATTTGCATTATTTTACAATGTTAAATGAAAATTTATCCAAAACAACCTAATGTTGGGGGCCCCACTGCATTCGTCAACGTACAACGTGCGTCATACACACGACCTGGTATGTTTTTCCAAAAACAATCCCGAATCCGCAAGATTTTTCGTTTTTAAACGAAAATATTTCGAAGTGTACCGCAGAAGCCAAACGCTAAACATAAAAACTGCAATCAGTAAAAATGGTTCTTTTATTAAGTACATTTTAATATTTTTTTAAATCAAATCTGTTAGAACTGCGACAAAACGCCATTTTCCCAAATTCATTATGGTTTTAACTATTAGCTCGTTTAATTATTTTTTTTTAAAAAAACGAAAAATTTGAGCCTAAGGTGCATTCCTGCAAGACCCGACTTCGTCTTTCCTCATTCAAATTTTCACACTACTCCTTGCAGTAAATCGTCCTAGTCTTCGCCAACAGACCTACACAGATACAGACAGACAAAAACTATATTTTATTAACATAGATATTGAAACACACCGTGTTCTGTAATGGCAAGATATGAATTGTAAATTGTATGAGTATTTACATCTAATATAAAATTTAACAAATATGCATAAAAAAGTGTTTAAACAATTTCAAAACATAGCAAAATATAGGGTAGTGATAATAGAAATCTTGTCTACATATAAAGTCCTAGCGACCACTCGTTGAAGAAATCAGAAAATAAATGAAAGTATTTTAATATGTTTGCGCGAAAATAAGGTAAATAGGAACATTCAAACTGTCACAGATACCGCTACATTGGCGGAATTTCAAATATTTCACAGCATATCACTCATATTTTTGCATCACAAAATATTCTATATAATCTTGAATGGCAAAACAATAGCTGTAACACTAAAATAGGCAACTTAAAAAATGGATAAATGACAGTAACAACAGCGAGTGATCTTAGGAAGGTAACAAAAGATATGAGAATTTAGTCAAACTTTTCAAGTCACCTCCTTCACAGGTGATGACACATGGCATGAAACATATTCAGGGCCTAAAATGGCATAAAAAATGCAGAATAAAGGTTTCTTTTATATCAGATGCAATCAGCTAATTCGACGTAAGTACATCCGATTTTAAACATCCCATGAGACATAGACCCATTCGGCTGTAATCACGTGAACATGGCAACAATGAAAAGTGGACTGGTGGTTGGTAACGTTGTCACCAAAGTGTTGTTGCACGCAAGTGAAGGGCTCACTCCTTTTTTGTCTTTGTCATTTCACTTGGTTTAGAAATATAGCTACCATTTCAACTCCATTTATGCTTTTTCACACATTAGGTGTTTCCATATAATATTTTCGGATTTTTGTCACTATTGTCATAACCATTCGATCTACTACTTATTTGGAACCCGTTTCTAAAGCTCTAGTTAAAAATAATAACATCTAAAATTTCTTTTGGTTTCGTTTATTACTCCGGTCTCTAGAGCATCATATATTTTTTAAATTCATTTATGACCATTCTGTATGATAATATATTCTTTTAAAGGGGTCTCAGGACTCTTAAACCTTTAAAATTGTCGATTTTTATTATTTTTTTATATATTAAACTTCTATCTTTTCTGAACATTTCAGTGTAAATGTTTTCTTGAAATTCCTATTAGAACAGACGTTATAGCTTTTAGAATTATACCCACCCAAAGCTGAAGCATACTCAAAGCTGAAGCAAATCATATTTTTTCTCAAAATGATGTTTTTGGGCATAACGCGCATGATATCCCAAAAACTAATAAATATTTGTTCATGAAATTTTCCAAAAATAGGTGTCATGTTAGTCTACATAAATTGAACCTAAAATTTCATTTTATTATTTAAAAAAATATATTTTTTAAGTGGTTATAATGTTGAAAATTAAAAGAAAATGTATTAGCTCAATACAACTGTGCATTAAAAATTTAAAAATGCTTTAAATACAAATTTATTTAGGTTCAGTGTAATTATTACAATATGAAATATAATTATGTTCCAAAATTTTTATTCTAGATGCAAAAATTATTTTGTAATCGTGCGCGTAAGCTGTCATGTCAGTTTTCTGCTCGACAAATGTCTGACAGTTTGAAGCCCCCTATAAATATTAATTCTGCATCTTGTAACTTTTTAAATATGTGAAATGAAAGAACGCGCTTATATCTTTTCATCCCTTATAAAATTGTGTTTTTAAATCCTATACACTTGAAGATATTACATATTAAAAATGGTCATTTTTTTCCCTATTTTAAGAGTCCTGAGACCCTTAATTTACATGTTTATATTATTTTCATACAAGGATGCATAAATGCTCAAGAATTTTATTAGTCAACCATAGGAGGGAAAATAAATATAGTGTACATTTAAAAAAATCAGTTACAAACAATTTTTTTTGTTTGTAATTTCTGCATTGGATTTTTAATATGTTTTACTTTTCTATAAGAAAATTAAGAGATTCATGCAATATTAAAATCTATATAATTAGATTTTTTTCCATATATTTAAAAGTGAGATTATAAGAACTTTCAATTTAATCAAAAATATTGAATATCAAATGCATTAAGATATAATCTATGGATACAGAAATTGAGAAACACAATAATATTTAATAATTCTTATGCGAAAATTAAACAATACATTTTTGTAAATTCCTAACGGTTTTTCTCCTATCACAGGCCGTAAAAGAAAATATGTAGATAAAAGTATTATTTATGAATTTTCCCATGTACTTCTTATCTCCAGGAAGTAGCTTCTTTAATATAATAAGTATCCCATTCTTGGCATATGAAGCAGAAGTATTGTTGTCAAAACATTCACGCTCCGTCGAGTATTTTAAATATGGCCTAAAAAAATCTGCTCCAACATCTTTATGTGTGGGAAATGAGGGATGAATAATCTCTGAAGATAAGATAAGTTGTTAGTAAAAAGTAGGAGTGATGCATTATTATTTTTATATCGATTGTGTTTAAATAACTCTAGTATGAAAATGCCGAAAATTTTAGATGTTTTAAAGTTCTACAAAAAAAAAAAAAATAATTACTGTATGATTCTGGATTATAGTAATCATTTATGTAAGCAAATTTTAAATTAATACAAAAGAGAAATTTTCTTTTCAGATAGTAGTATGAAAATATAGATATAAACAATTGTTACCTTAAGTTCTTACCGTAGTAAAATATAACCCATCCTTCATTTATTTTTTACATAGATTACAGAATTGTCATATTAAAATTTAAAAGGGCTTATCTGAAGCATAATCATTCTTTATTACATTTTTATAAAAACATTTCTTATAACGTATGAATCCATAGCAACAATACTTACTTTTAAATGCGCTTTTTATATTAGGTAATAAACATTTATTTTTAATTCCAATTTAATTCTTGTTTTTTCTCTTGAATACCAAGATGCATTTTAATTATGCATGCATTGTACATTAAAATTTAATATCTCCATAGTGCTAAAAATTGGGCGTTTTTTTTTATCACATCTTTCTAATATCACATCTTTCACATCTTTTTTTACATCACATCTAATAATAAAAAAATTTAAAGGCAATTTAAAAACACTGAATAAATTTTAAATAAATTAAAGTAATATAACTTTTTATATATTTTTTTTATTTCATCCTATTAAATACAATAGAAATTTGTTTGTTTAAAATTTTGTGATATTTACCAAAGTTTAAAATAAATAAATGAAATGTTTGCTTAAATTTAATTTATATTAAAGAAACATGTTTAAACAAAAGTCCAAATTGCTTTTTTTCGAAAATATTTACTTAGGTATTTACAAATTATGTGAAAGAAGATATAATTAATCTCCTTTTTTTTAAAGTTTTCCTTATTAGCTATGTTAACGAAAGGTTAATAAAACTATCAAAAATGCTTTTAAACATTATTAAGATATAAGGCATAATTAACAAGGTCGGTGTTATAGAAAATTACTTTTAAGGCTGTTTATATTTTCTTTATATTTATTTTTTCATGTAAAAAGCACATATAGACAGATAAATTTTGCTATTGATATATATATAATTTTAACTTTATATTTCCAAACAGTTGTCCTTTTTTTATAAATCTCATAACGAAACTGCTATATCTAAGTCGTTAATATTAAGAAAAGTATTTAGAAAAATTTTTGTACATCATTTTATTTCTTTAGTCTATGTAAATGTAATTCAAAATACATAATGAAAGTAATATCGATTTGTTTTAGATGGCTTACAATTCAGTACAGAATAGAATTCTTTAAAACAGGCATATTATTTATTATTTTCTAAATATAATAAAACGCAGTGTAACGATTCCGTTGCGAACCAATCCATCTTACCAGTAGGCAATAAAATGAAGCCATGTTAGGCTTATTTTGCATTTGATATGTGGATGAGAAAGCGTATCTGCCTAAATACAAATATCTTCTACCTCAAATCACCTCTGTTCAGGATATTTTGCTATAAAAACATTAAAAAATAACTAAATTTCAATGGTTTGGGCAATCTCCTAGACGGTGAAGTATTTCATACCAGATCCACTTTTCCGCCAACGGTTTGTTTTGAAAAATCCTGAACTGCGGTTGTAAGGTTGACGAATACGCACCCAGGTGCGCTCATATTTCGTAACCGGTCGAATTCACTCGATCGGCAGTTTTCTAAGCAGCATTTTGTCGTGTTTCAACAGTTTACGGACTAAGCTATTTTCTTTAGGGCGTGAGAGGTCTGCAAAGGTTAACTGGATTGAATATTCAACATGAAAATTGATGAGAATGATCGGAGAGATTGAAAAAATAAAAATAAATTTGCTGATATTAAAATAAAACTGAAAAAAAATTATTATTTAATGTTTTTAAATGAAAATTAATTTCTAACTTTTTTGGATTTTTGAATAATAATAGAAAGATTGTTTAGAATCCTGAATAGGGTAGTTGCAAATGACGTTACAAATGAACCGTTGAAGGTCAAACAACCGTAGGAGGTCAAACAACAGTTGCAGCAGTTGTGATTGGTGGCTGTGGGAATTATGGACGCTGCTGGAGATCAGTCAAGCAATTGTGATTGGCAGATGAGAAAATTATCAGTTGATTGAAACTTCCGAATATAATTATAAATTAACAGTTAATTTTTTTATTATTTAAATTATTTTTATTATTAATGTTGAAAGGGAAATATTTGATTTTGTGTAAAAATTACTGCATTTTTTTAGATTTGGAATACACTAAAAGATCGTTTTCGTATTATTGAGAGCGAAATTTAATACCTATAATTAACTTACCATAATTAATTATTGAGATCATTATTAGGATTAAAATTTTAATTATTCAGAAAAGTATTTGGAAATTTTGAGCTGAAAAAAATTAAAGAAAAAGGTTACGTTTCGTAAAATTTATCATTAGCATAGCTGCCATTAACAGTTAAATTTATCATTAACCCTGAACTTAACGGTTCAGGTTAGTTTTCCTTATTGTCGATAAACAGTATATGAATATTTCTATCAAGTATTTTAAGTGAACCCCCCTATTTCTACACACCGTCCTAGGACGGGCATTTACACTAGTTATTATATAAAAATATATTGTTACACTTCTTAGATTACATTATTTTTAAAAATAGAAAAAATTTACACAAAAATGTTAAAATAATATATTTTCTTGAATTTATAACCGCTGATTTTTTGCTAAAGTAAAACCAAAAGACTGAAAACGTGCCCAAGCCTGGATTCGAACCAGGATCATGGCGCTGCTTGCCAATGCCCTACCATTATAATACCTGGACGATATCCAGCCTCGAGCTCCTCAAACTTATAAGTTGGCAAGTCTGCAATCCTGCAGCACAAGAAAATATATATTAAAGAACCACAACTCCTGTGACAAGCATGAGACGCAAATAAAATTTATATGTATATATAATTTTTGCAGAATTGGCATAAGCCTGTAGAAATACTAGATGAATTTTAAATCAATTAATTTCTACAGGCGAATGCCAATTCTACAAAAGTTTTACAATATATTTTTGTTTATGTTTCACTGTTGTACATAAAAAATGACATTTGTTTAATCTTCATACAACCGGGTGAGATAAATAAATTATGTATTGTATATGCACAATATTTTTTTTATAAAACATTTTGTGATATCCATTAAAAATTTAATTTAATAATTTGCAGTAAATTTAAGCATTTAAGTTAAATTTAAGTGAAGTTTGGCAGATTAGACATAATCATTGCATCGGCCAAAATTCGTTTTCTTACAAGCAAATTTTAATTATTTCAAGTACGTTTTGTAAGTGTTAATGATGGATTAGTGGCGCAGGCGTTAATAATTAGTCTAACACAATCTTACTCGATAGTCCAACCTGAAGCCCGAAGACCTAAAAAGTTTAACATACAGGTGAGTCACTTTCAATTCAAGATATTGATTTTTCCCTTTTAATCAAAAGTTACGCTTTAATATATGATATCGCCATTGCTAAGAAATATGGAGACATCAACATTCAGAGTCGAATCAGTAACTCTTTTTAACGAATCTGCGAAACATTAAACATAAGAGACACAGGATTTAGCATTTGCATACAAGCATCAATTAACCAACCTAATCAAACTAAATCGTCTAAGAAGCATTTTGCTAATCACAAGAATAAAATAAACGGAAAAATGAAAAAAAAAACTTAGTTTTGATGTTTAATTTAAGTGTATCATTAAATTTGCATAATAAATAAAAGTCTCTGAGTCACAAATGCCAAGTTTTTCTCTTAATATCACCTTGCAAAATCTCAATAATAATAATTAGACAGCGGTTTATATGCGGTTATAAATCTGAATATGCAATTGCATATTATACGGGTGTTTAAAGTTAAACGATATAAGTGCATAAAATGCCATATATCGATCATAAATACATATATTTATCAGTTTTTCTCTATTATGTTCAACTGTATATAATTTTTTATCAACCATATATAAAATAAGATTTTTGAACTGACTATATATAAGTTATTTCAGATAAAACTATTGCATACTGTGGCCCATGAATGATAAATTTAGTTTGTGGTAAATTGAATGTATGTGGCAAAGCTGAGCTGCACCGCCAGTCGCCTACGGACGCCCGTCAGGTACGTCAACCGCTGTTCCCAAGTTCTACAGACAGTCACAAGACAGACCAAGTTCTACAAGTTATACTGAACACGTCCAGGGGAGTTCCTGTATGTTCTATGGCTTGTCGGGGTGCCGTCACATACTGATCACTCCCATTCTCTCAAGAAACTGAAGACATAAATCGCTGTGGCTTGCGGTTGGATCCAACCCTCTTGGGAAGCCACCACATTCACACTTCAGGGCGAGACGGATTTCTGCAACAGCTTCAGAGTCGGACACCCAGAATTGATCCGGTCCCTTGGGCTTAGGTCAGGTTTCATACTCCTTGCTTTACCATAGGTCAAGGGATGTTTCCACGCTTCTTTCACTCACCTATGAACACCGTACTGCTGTGCGACAAGCAAACCGTTGGCTTCTAGAAAGAATATCAATCGAGTTGTGGACATTTTATCTAGAACCTTTCATAAGGTTCATAGGAGACAGATCGGGCGGTAGGATAGAAGATAGCTGCGCTCCTTCCTGGTTTAGAAAAGCAAACAGCAATAGCCAGCTTCCGAGTTCGCGGAAAACAAGACTCTCTCATACAGTTGTTGTACATGGAAAGTAGGCATTGAGGATGGAACTTCAGGATCATATGGACGGTATCAAGTCTGAATCTGTCGTGGCTGGGAGCCTTATTATACAGCAGTGATTCTACTGCAAACTCCAGCTCATGACCGGAAAACAAATCTGGCTCAACGCTTTTAATGTTTGCTACCTGGGAAACGTCATCGGCCTGTAGGAAATTGTGCCTTGCAAATTTGACCTAAGATTATTCCCAAATAGAGACTTCCATCCCGGATGGGAGCACCAGCATAACCGGCGCTTCACGTCTCCACATGCCTCGCATCAACTCAACTACTTGGCCTAGTTTGTCCGTGACAAGTCCCTCAGAACTGAACGTGCGGAACGAGGTACGCTTCGCGTGCAGGATCGCCTTCATGTACTTTGTCGTTTTCACTTGTAGCGTGAACCAAGTCTCGCCCTCTCAGTCGGTTCCAGCGGCTGGTACAGCCGTCTGAGCACGTGCAATCTATTCCTCTAGCTGGACAGCTGGGCGGTCCACCAACACGCCTCCCGACGCTCGGTCGGTCTGCGTTCTTTGTCAAAGTCCCGGACATTTTTTCCCCAGTTGAGGAATTACATCTCGTATGATTTCTTTACGAATTTGAATAATTGTGTTAAAATTAATATAATAACGTATCCAGTGTAATAACGTATCCAGTGTTTACTGGAGTTCCGTTACCTGCGATTTATTCTGTTGAGTTGATTCAGATATCAGACCAGATGCTATGATCATTAAAGTTAACTGGGCGAATTAGATCCTCTAGATTCGACCGGGTTGGCTCAGTTGGTACAGTATTGGCAGCTTCAGCCAAGAGATCCCAGGTTCGAATCCTGGCCTGGACATTTTTTGCACAGTTGAGAATTTACATCTCATGTGATGTAATTCTCACCATTTAATGCTTTTGACACGTAATAGTTTAATTATTTTAAACTTTTCTATTTTATTATTTTTTTTAATTGGTGTGTAAATATATTTTTCAATTTATAACAGTTTGTAATTAAAAATTTGGGCTTTTTAAAATCTGACAACAGTAGGCAAAAACTGAATATTTCGAACTATAAATTAATTATCTATTCAGAAGATGAAATTTTGAACAAAAAAGTTAGAGAAAAACCTAAAAAATAAACAAATATAAGAAATTGCACACCACAATCTATTCAATTATGTGCCTCCAACAGATAGTTAAATTGCTATGCATAGCATATGATCCTATAAAACTTTTTTTAACCGTACTATTCTGACGGATTTTAACATTAAATACCTATTACAATTTTTCTTCGATTTAAAAACTCTTTGCGACCGCGTATTTATAAGACATTTTTCCTATAAAACTCTACCAACTTCAATGTTTTTATAAGCATCAGTTTTTTTATTACGAGCCGAGAAAATCAAAAGGTCACAATAAATTCAAATACGGCAGCGTCGGCGGCCAAATGTCAGTTACTTTTTTTAGAATAGAGATATATAATTATCACATCATTTTAAATAGTAAATATTTATTTTACTAGTATGTATGCTTAATATAGTAAAATTTAAAGTAAACAGGTACTGCTTTTTACAGGTGAGTGATTTATTATAAAAAAATATGTAAGTGCACATTTTGGATTTAAAAAAACATATTTGACGGGTTTTTTGTGTATATTTCCATGATTATTTTGGCATTTTTATGTGCATATAAACCACTATATTATAATGATGTGTGATTCATAAAATAATATCTCAAAAATTGCACAAAAATTAATGAGTAAATATTAAAATAAGCAAAATCATATTATTCTTCTTATAACATGTGCGCCGAACATACTATTTTAAGTCAAATCAACATACTTCGAACAAAATAAAATTATTTTACGATTTTTTTTTCTACGCAGCAATTTTACGAAATCTTTTTCAAGTAAAATTTCTAATTGAAAATATATTTACTTGATTTGGAAAAAAGAAGCACCCATGTTATAAGATGACAAAGATTACATTAATTTTACGTATTTTTTTGTTTTATCAGAACAATTAAAATAATGCAAATAATAATAATATAATTTAAAAAAAATTATAAAGACTTCCATAGAATTTTAATAGAATTTCTTTAATATATAAAGTATCAGAATCTCATCATATTTTTCAGAAGATTTGTTGTCAAAAGATTCATGCTCTATTTAGTGGTTTAATGTGGCTGAAAAAAATCTTCTTGAAGATTCTCTGTATAGGAAATGACGGATGAAAAGTAGCTTATGATAAGATTTAAGGGGGAAATGTAGGAGTAAAGCAACGTTACTTTTTGTAGGAATCTTCATTATTTTTCGTAATATTACAATGAAATAAAAATTTATTTTTATTAATTTAATAATTTTTAAATGATTGACTATCCATTTTATAAGAAATGTATTTTTAGAACTTATCTTCTTTTCACCTTCTTTTTTTTTATTTTAAGCTATTATATACAATTAGTATTTAAAATGCATTGTATGTATAATGAACAGAGGAAAGTATTTTGAACTACATAAATTATATTTAATGGTTGGAGTATCAATTGGAGGATATCGTTGGGATAGCTCAGTAGGAAGAGCGTTGGTACGGTAAGCCAAAGTACCCATGTTCGTTTCCTGGTCCCGGAACTTTTCGCTCTGTTGGAATAAATCTCATTTATGATACTCCAACCATTGAATAGAATACATTGTATGTAATTTAAATAATTAGGAATTTCAATTGACGTGTTTAAAACTGAAAATAACAGAAAGGCACCGATTTTAAGCAGAAGTACCATCTAGATGTTCATTTAATTGAAAAAAGTCTTCTTGATGTTCCTCATCCATAAACCTAATATTTAAGATAATGTAATATATAACAGATAACCATGATATGTAAGATTCCCACATGAAGGTCATAAACTATTTTCAATTAACGTTGATTTATATTATAATTTTAACAGAAGCTAGATACGTATTTGGATTAAGAAATTCCTGCATTTTTTGTAACTGCATCAATAAAGTATAGTTTCACTCGATTAGTGTGTTAATTAATCCTGCGGTATTACCGCACTAATTAAAACTTACATTGAATTGGAAAAACTGCAATACACAGAAATCCAACTTTGTCCAAATACAATATATATAACTAGACAATGTAGTAAGGTTCTACGAAATGTTTTCATGTATTATTGTTTGAAAGTATAAATTACAGCTTTATTTGAAACTTTAAGGTAAGTTTATCTTTTTTTCATGAACTTCATTATTATAAACATTTGAGTTAATTTAATAAATGTTACGAAATAGTTTGATTTTTTCTTGTTCGAAAGTACCGGGTGTCCGAAAAAGGTTGGACTGATTTGAAAGAATCATAACTCTAAAAATAATTAAGTAAATGCAATTATTTTTTTTTCAAAGTACTCGTCAAATATCCAAGATTTGTCAGATGTAGCTGTTTTAAAATCGCGACATTCAAACGATGCGCAGAATCGATGATCGAAATATGCAAATCGCACCACACATTCGCAATTTTAACTTTTTGCTTAGGTTATTTGTGTACATAGTGGATCCTTTCCTACTAAATCGAAGATACTGAAGAACTTTCTAATTGACATTTTTCCCATAACTCCAATAGGTTTAGACTTATACGCTTTCCACTCCGGAATCATCGAAGAAATTGCGAATGTGTGGTGCGATTTGCATTTACGCATCGTCTGAATGTTACGACTTTAAAACAGCTACTTCTAAATAATCTTGGATATTTGACGAGTACTTTGAAAATAAAATAATTGCATTTACTCAATTATTTTTAAAGTTATGATTATTTCAAATCAGTCCAACCTTTTTCGGACCCCCGGTACATATTACAGCTTGATATGAAACGTTACGAAAACTTTATCTAATTTTCATGAACTTTCATTAACATAAACATGTGAATTTATTTAACAAGTAACAATCCAGAAACATTGATAAGTTAATTTCAATTTTAATTTGGAATTACTACATTTCTTTAGTTTATGTATGTTTAGCTTACTTACCAGTAGATTAATTTTTAGGGTTCCGTACATAAAAAGTAAAAATGTAAAAGTATATTATCACTCCTGTGTCTGTCTGTCGGTCTGTCGGAGCCCTTTTTCTCGTAAACTATGGGACGTGGAAAGTTCAAATTTAGGAAAGTTATAAAGCCTTTTTGCCCACATATTTTCCGATTATTAACCATTCACAAATATGTTTAAGAAAAATTTAGGGGTCTAATTAAGTAAATTGAAAAAACAAAGTTTTATTTTTGTATATCGTGTCCGAATCTAATGAAACTAAAATTATGAACATATTAGGGTTAGTAGGATTTTTTTTAATTAACAAATAGTATTTAATAAATTTAACGTACGAAACCCTTCTAGCGTGAGTTATAGCGTTCTACTGTTGTACAACTACCTGGAGTCGCTGCGCGCTCACTCCACTCCTTCCCCTCGAATCTCTATGTGCTCAGTCTCTCCTGGTTTTACCTTATAGTGTCCGAATCTACTGAAACTAAAATTATGAAAATATTAGGGTTAGTAGGAGTTTTTTAATTAATAAATTTAACGTACGGAACCCTTCTAGTGCCGCGAGTTATACTCGTACATGACCGATTTATTATAATATTGCATAATTTGATTTAAAACTTATTGTAAAAAAAATCTTATTACAATACTTAGTCTTTTTGTTAATTTCAGTTTGAAACATTCAATCGAAAATCCTAATTACTATTTAGACTACATTCAATATTTTTTTAATACTAATTGCATATAATAGCTTAATTTAAATATGAAAAGAAGATAAATTCTAAAAATACATTTAAAAAAAATTAATAATCGATCATTTGAAAATTATTAAATTAAAACAAAATTACATTTTATTGTACTATTACGAAAAACAATGAAGATTCCAACAAAAAGTTCACCTACAAAATTAACTTACGCACATTTTAATTAACAGCTTATCAATTGCCAATTACACAGTTTTTACTTCTTTTTGGATACTGCATGCGGTATCACAAAATTTGATTTTCTAATCCTTGGTGCACTTGCACACTTTCTAAATTTATAATTATAAAATACAGTCTAGAGAATTCTAATTTTTAAAAGGCTTTTTAGAAATATTTTAATGTTAATTATTTTCGACAATTTTGGCAATTTATATTAAAAAAAATCAACGTCATCTTGTTTGGAAAACATGGATCACCCATTTACTGCTTTGCGCACTAATTGAAATTTCGCCAGCACTAATCCAGGGGGATATAAAAAAAAGTTTAACGCACTATTTGAAAATCTCACTAACTGAAACCGTACTAGGCGAGATATGCATGTATGTATAACTGTTATTTTAATTGTTTGATTATATTATTTTATGAGTAGTGTGAAACTTTTATTTATATATAATACGCACAACATAGACTGGATTATTTTCTATCTTGTTCATAAAAAATATAAATTATAAATTAAATTATTTTTTTTAAATGCAAAAGTTAGTTTTACTGTGTTTATTTCACTTAATCAGGCCTGCTTTGTTTAAAATATGAAAATAATTGCGCAATTTTGTAATTATATATTACCAAACAATTTTATTATTTTAGTATTAATATTTTTATCTTGAACGTTATTATTCCAGTATTTTCCAATTCCGTATTAAACCAGATAAATCAGAACGAAATTTTATGGATTTTTTTTTTTAATTCGTTAATTATTTTTAAAATCAGTATTGGCCAAAATAATTAAATACATATATAAATCCCTCAACTTGTCTCCAACGTGTTGCGGTGGTGTGGGCTTACGTGACACAGGTAACCTTAAGTGTCATGTTGGGAAGAGCATCTGCTCCTGATAGGGTGACAAGAGTCATACAGAATCGAGGTTAGTGTCCGAACAAATAGAAGTCTGGTCTTCCAAGTTGGGGGTTGTTGCAACGGGATAGCTCATCGTTATACGTAAAATATTTTCTACTGCTAAAGGACCTAAGAATAATAATTTTGTACCGACTACTAGGAAACTACTTGGCAAATGAAGGAGGAATATGATTTTTGAATGCAAGTAGATGATGCGTCCACCACATTTTAGCTCTAAGTCAAATTCTGGAAAAACAGAGAGATAATTTAAGAGCAACAGAACTAATATTTGTGGATCTTGAAAATGTTTCTGACAGCGTATAGAGAAATTGTTTTTGAAAGGTATTTAAAATAGCGAATATAAAAGAAAAACTGATCAATATCATTAACGCAATATATAATAGAAATAGCTGTAGAACTAAAGTCGGAAATAAATGAACTTTTTTGAGATACGTATCTCCGAGATGTGCTGTTTATTTGTGGCGTCGGGTCCGGTGGGGGAGTATTCGTGATAAGCTTTCAATTATTTTTAAGCTTTTGATTTATGCTTAGAGACGCTCTGGACGAAACCCACCGCCACTACTGAATAATAGTTTGTTGTGTATGGTAATTAGTCTGAAACATTGCTGTGCTTTTATCATGTGCTCACTGCTGACGAGGCCACAGGTTTTTGGTTGTTTTTTCTAGGTTTTTTCTTGTTCAGGTTATATTTGTTGAAATTTATTTGATGTTTATTGTCTATTCTTATTCTTATTTTAATTATTGTGCGAGATTCTGGGTCTTCCGAATGCATTTCATACATAATGTGCTATATATATATATATATATATATATATATATGTGTGTGTGTGTGTGTGTGTGTGTGTGTGTGTGTTTGAGATAGAGAAAGAGAATATTTCCTTTTACTGATTCTTAGTATTTCCATTTCAATTTTGTTTTCTAATGTTGACTAATTTTTAAATGTATAATAACGAAAACAGTTTACATCTCATCAAATTTATTATGCATACCTTATCGTCAGTTTCCCATATTTACTCAGAAATATTTTTGTTCGCTTTCTGATTAGTCATTACCTATAAATAACACTATTCAAAAGTGAAAACTTTTCTTATACATTGCGTTTGATTTCATAACTGTCTGTTTTGTAATGATATACATATAAATCAATAAATAACTTGATTTTTATTAATTGTGGCATCTTCTTAATAAAGTAATATGAAAAACGTTAGTGCAAAATTTCTTTTATACCTTACATAATAAATTTAATAACGTAAAAATAAATCAAATGTTAAGAATTTTTTTAAAAATTTATTGTTCATAAATCTTAAGAAAATTTGGTAATTCACAAAAGTAAAAATAAAAAAATAAAAGGGAGATTAAATAATTCAATATTTTTCAGTTTTTTGTTTTATGTAAACTTGTGAAAAAAAACAGAAAATTATGAAAGATGCAAACATTAAAAGAAAATATAATATTTTAAAATTATTATCTTGGTAATAGCTCATCAAGTGCTTTACCAATTAAGAAATCTTTTGTAGTGTCATTTAAAGATTTAAGACGTAGTTTCAGTCCTACTGAAAATTTAATTGGAAATTTAGAATTTACATGTCAATCGATTTTATGACTAATTCGAAGACAATAATATATCAACATTCTAAAATGAATACATAGGGATTTATTGTAGTTATTCATCAAAATCATAACTGACAGATATTAAAATTTCTGAACAGAAATTTAAACAGAAGGAGCATTTTACAGATAAATAGACTGCGAAAAACTTATTTTGAAAAAATTTCATTTAAAATGTTATTTTCTATATTTTCTTGAATTATATTATTATATAATTATAATTATATTATTATAATTGCAGTATTGAATTATTTTGAGTCATATGTTATTTTTTTATGAAAATAATATATTGCTATATGTTATTTTCTTTTTACCTTTCACATATTTAACTTTTAAAAGCATAAAACTATTTTTTCAAATATATGGCAATATATAATTATAATTTTAACTACGTTAATATGAATAACACAAAAAAATTCTATTGATTCGGTGGGCTTATTGAATGTGGACTTATTTCGCGATGCTTCAAACTGGCCATGTTTGGTTTTAACACATGGAGGTCGTTCTCAAAATTAAGATGATTTCTTTGTCGCATTTTTTCTTCTCAGATGCATGTTTTATTCGTACACGTCGATCTTTTTAGTTATAAATAATTTATTTATGTTTCGTTATTTTTTGTGAGTCACAATAAATTAGACGCGTTTCTAAATACACACCATCTTATTATTTGAAAAGCTTGTGCATGTCTCACTCTAAATAAGCTGTATTATTTACGGTACTTTTGGGTTATAGCTAACCCAAGGTAGCTAACCTTAGGTTACCCACCAATTATGATTATGCCAAGATTTCAGTTACGATTATGCCGAGATTGCAGTTACGATTTCGCCAAGCCCATCGGAAAGCTTAAGGTAGAGCTAGGAGAGTCTGCGCACAATTCAAAACAATAACAATAAAAAAACTAAATATTATTTTTTTTTTAAACTATCCATGAATAATTTTTACTTCATTTGTTTTTTTATGAATTTCCATTGCTATTTTGTTGCTATGTTGTAATTTAATAGAACAGTTGTAATAAAACCAATAAAATTATTTTGCGCAATCCTTACAGGATTGGTGTGATTGCACACATGGGTAGGAGAGATTGTTACTAATAATAACTACAATTAAATTGTTAACAATAATAATCACACTTAAATGACATTGTTGTAAGGTTTTTGTGAACAAATATTATTGTATTAGGAGTGAATACTTCAACCTAATGATTAAAGAATCAGAAAAAGGAAATAACTTTAAAAACGATTAAAAAATGTTAAATAAAGGGAAAAAAACTAAAGGATCAGAAAAAGCAAGTCCAGATAAGATTACAAAATAACATTAAGTTATTTGACAACACGTTTAACTTAAAATTAGTCCATTTTAATTTTTAACTTTTTTATGCAAATTTACCAATAAGCTGCATAATCTCTCCTAGCATGGAAATTAATGGAAACAATGCGTCATCTCTCCTAAGTAGCAGATGCACAAACTCTCCAATTTCGGTAGGAGAGATTGCGCGGCCTTTTATTTAAATATGGCCGCTATTAAAACGAACCGTTGATGTTCACAGTGTTAGTCTAGATTAGTAACTTATGAGAAATCGTTTAAGTTTAAAATATTTTGTACTAATGACATTGTACAGAAATTCTGATGAATAGCTATGAAAATTCAAGAACTTTGGGAAAACAAAACAAAAAATCAGTGCTTTATCTTAGAAGCTCAAAACAATCAACGTTCACTTTCATGTAGACATTCCTCTACTGCTGTTGTACATCTACCTGGAGTCGCTTCGAGCTCACTCTACTCCTTCCCCCCGAACCTCTAAGTGCGCAATCTCTCCGACCGCGCCATCTCTCCTGGCTTTACCTTAATAATATTGTTAACTATGTTAATATGAATAACACAAAAAAATTCTATTGATTCGGTGGATTTTTGCTCATTTGAACGTTAAATGTCTCCTTTACAAAACAGCGGTTACGTATATGAAAATATCCCGCATGTAGCAGGAGTTGAAACATAACACATGCTTATTTATTTATATTCAAATACATATTAAATTAATTAGAATTCATGAAATATAAAACAAAAGAGAAGAACTTTTAATGGTTAATGAAATTTCATTTCACATGCGGGCATAAAAGTACTTTTGCTTTAGAAAATCAAAATATTTACAAACCTTTTGTTTATGTATCAATTTTGTTTTCTTTTAGAAAAACGGTTCTAATAAATTTATATTTGTTATTTTTTTTTACTTTTACACAAATTATCTATAAAGTGACCTGATAAAAATTAAAAAAAAATATTTAAACAACTTAGGCAATGTTACATTTAGAAATAATGTTTGTTAAAACCCATAAAATAAAATTTTAAAACAAGAAATTTTGCAAAACATGGTCAGAGAAAACCTTGTATGAAATAACTGTGTATAACAATCACTTTCTATGTGTAAAACGATTTTCTGGACCACTTGCACTGTCAGTAATTTTCATGAAACCAGGTGTTTTTGTTTTTACATTGTATTATTTGGTTGCGATATGTTTTTAAATTAATCTTGAGGAAATAAATAGTTTATAATAACTTATTTATTTTCAGGTTATTCCATCTGTAATAGTTCAAAGTTTATTTTTAGTGTTAAAATTTTAAATAGAAGTTGACAATCCTTGTAACAGGGGAAGCAGCTACATAGCACAGGCACAATGGAGCACGAAAAACAAAGCAGGGCAGAAGCAAGGAACTTCATCTGTTTGTTTAAGCAATATAGCGGCAGTTGGCTGAAATAGAATTTTTAATTCGGGGAATTTTAGTTAGGAGAAAGATGTTTTTAATCGTAGAAATTTATTTAGACAGAAAATGAAATATTTTGACTAATATAAAACGTCTTTTAAAAGATTTTTTCTATGATTAATAAAATTTCCGAATTGTTTAGTTAAAACTATTGCTAAATGAAGTACATTTTGCAACGAACATAAAAAAAATGCAACCCTTTTTCCACTGCACATACTTATTTTAGAGGCTATAACAACGCAATGTGCTACCTTGAAAGTCGATGTTTTTTCTAACATTACATGGAAGTATGCAAATGACAAAATCAACTAAGAGAGACGAGTACACCTTTCGATACTTAGAAAAATAATGAGGGGTATAAAGAGAAAATAAAATAAAATGTTAGCAACTCAACCATGACGCATATTAAATCAGTAATCAATAAAAACAGAGAAACATTATATGAATTACAGTTATCCAGGTCAAAAAGTTTTTTTTTTATGTCAAATAGATTTTTTTGATATAGTCTCTTAAACAATTCAATGTCATAAACTTTTGTACAATTTGCATGTATTTAAAAACTAATAATTCCTAATGAATTCGCCAAAAATCTATAACTTCATATTTTTCATATTTATAATATAGATAATAAAATGACAAATAATAAAAAAAATAAAATGTATGTAATTCCAAATGTAAATTTCCATACAAATTATTTTGAATAAAACAATTTTTAAATCGGACAGTCAACAATGAGAGTTTTTTTTTAATGAATTGGAAAAAAAAAATTGTATTTTTTACTCTTTCTTGAAGATTTTTTATTATTTTCATGTGCATTCAAACAGGTTTATGTAGATGTTATGAAGTACATAAATTGTATCTGCACTTTTAAAATATTTGTTGTTCATTGCCAGCTGTCGTTTAAACTTTTAATGTTTTCCATTAGTTTATTTCATCATATAACTTTTTGTGTTATTTCTAATGTGTAATGGAAGTAAGCGTAGAAAGCCTATGTAACCTATATTAGTAATGCAAGTTGAAGAATAAATTGTTTAAAACATACAAATTTGCTCTTACGTTTTTTTCATTATATATATATATATATATATATATATATATATATTAGTAAAATTTAAATATATTTTTCGACCAAGCTTAAGTATAATACAAAACTAAACCTCATAAATTTCCTCATAAGAAGGGTTGCCAGCATGGCCTTTTTTTCAAAATTCAGAAATTTCGAATTGACACCTTATATTCCGATTAGTAATTTTTTCTTCAATTAATGACACACATCTTGATTCGTTTTGAATCAGCTGTATTTTTCTGTATCTTATATATATATATATATATATATATATATATATATATATACTTTTAGTACATACTTGTGTTTGAAAAACCCTGATGTGCAAAGAAAAATTATTCTGAATTTACGCAAAAAATTCTGCTCTTCATATATCCCTAAAAATAGGCAAACTTTTATTTAAAGTTCTCTTTTTTTAAATAGCGAAACTTTCTTTAATATGTATTTTCAAATGCTCTACTGCATTTTTATATAAACATCATTAAAACATTCAACAACGCAAAATATTAAAATGTCATAAATGTTAAATGTATATTTTAAACATATATTTTTAATTTTGAATATTTAGTTGTGAAATGACATTTCATTAAGATAAAGGTAAATGTTAAATCTCTTAAAAATAAAAAAAAAATGATAAAACATCCATGATGTTTAAATTAACACTTAAATTTATTTATGTATTTCTCTTATAAAAAGAATACAAGTGAATGCCGTGAAAATTGCTATTTAAAAGACTTTTTTGCTCCATTTTTTTTAAGGTAGTAAGTCCTACATCACATAAGGTATTTCATTCTTAGCTTATGAAAAAAGAGCTACGTTGTGAAAGCATCATGTTGCTCTGTTGAACAATTTAATGCGGCAGAGAAAAAAGTTATTTCGAGATCTTTAGGTCGAACAGATGAGGGATGAAGAATCTCTGAATAGAAAACAAGCTTTACTATCAATCGATAAAGAAGAATCATTAGTTTTAGGTTGAGCTTGAATATAGTATAAGTGAGTCATATAATATTTTTTAGATGTTCGGCATAGAAATCCCAGCAAGTTCTTTATAAGGACTCCGTATCCAATGAACTATTTTTTTCTATTATTAATGTATTCTATAATAACTTTCTTGCATATTTTGTATGGTTTCAAGAAATAAAATAATTTAATAAAAAATGAAACTGTTATGATAAAATTTGTGAAATGTAATTAAAAAAAATATATATAAGAAGAAGAATATTTGAAAACAACAAATCTGTTAAACTTTGTAACAGTTTAAAAAATGTTTTTTTCAGACATTTTTCTCGAGTGTGCTCTGTAATTGTAAGGACTCAATTCCAAAAAATAGCTATTTCAAGAAAAAAATAATTAAAATTTCATACCAAAAATAAAATTAAAGTAAAAACAACTATTTTTTCACTATTAAAAATAATTTTTATTATTAAAAAATATATTTTTACAAGAAGAAAGCTGATGTTCAATTTCATAAAATATACCTTCTGGAACTTCATTAAAAATATCAAGTAAATTGAGAAATATATGATGTTTGCATTTTGAGCATGCTGATATATTGAGAAAGTATAAGCTAAAAAAGATTTTAAAAATGATAACTCAGAAACAGCTAAAATGAAATATATACAGTAAAAAACTTTTTTATTGTGTATATATCTATACAATCTTTACGCAAATTTGTTAGAATATAATAGTGATTTCTATATACATTTTAAGCAAATAATTGGATATATAATATTTTTGCCAAATGAATGGTAGCGAGTCCCATAAATGTCATAAGAAAAATAGACATTTTTGTGGGAAACTACATTTTGGCGAAAATGTGAGAATTTTAAGTATTAAGATATAACATATATAATAAGATTTTTTTGTCTTAAATAGCTTAATAATCACAAATAAAATGGTGAAAAAACAAAAATGTTCATAGTCTTTTTTTTTTTATATAACTTAGTTCAAATTACAATGTATTAACAATTAAAACTAATGCGCGATAGTCTGATATACTAATATAATGTATAATATTTATGTTTTATTTTCTAAAAAAATATTTATATATTACATCACCATTTAAAACATATATTTATAATGTTAAATCACGCCATATGTTAAAATGTGTAAATATATCAGAATGAATATTTTATTGGACGAGCATAATCATCATCAATTTAAAATGCAAAAAAACTGAAGCTGAACTAAAAAGAATTAGAAACAAAACATGTGACTTAAACACTGTGTACACAATCTGAATTTTGAAACTAAAAGATCAAACATATGAATACTTTTATAGAGGAATAATGAAAAAATAAATAATTAATGTTACCGACAGTAAAACGTTTAATTATTATAAAATAGTGATATAAAACTTACACAGGTATTAGAAAACAAGTGTTTACTTTATTTTTAGTTTTAGGTTTACTGAAAGAATATAAATGGAATGTTTTAAAAATTATTATATAATAGACAATTTTTGTATATGTTACACAGGGTGTCCATAAAAGAACTCTAGGGTTTTAAAAAATCATATCGAGTTAACGGCACGAGTTAGGTCAGGTTAGTTAATTTAGAAGAAATCAGTAGCTCATCAAATTTTATCCACACCAGTTTCTGTTTTTTTTTCAACACCAGGTAGCGTTGCGCGTCATTGACCTTGAAAGTAACGTAGCAGACGCTCATTCCATCATTCCATTCAATTAATGCATTGCGATGGCGACGCCACAACAAAAGGATCAATGCGTTATCTGGCTTATAGAAACTGGATCTGTTGCCATTGTACAGCGGAAATTTCAGCACTAGTATGGTGGTAATGCGTTTCCGGACCTTACCTTTCGTCATTTACTAGGTGCGTTTAAAGAAACGGGAAAAGTCTTAAAACAAAAGTCGCTTGGTAGGCCACGACCATCAGAAGAGCACGTCGATAGAATTCGTAAACCATCTCAAACAAATGGTAATCAATTGTGTGGCAATCATCACTCCAGACATATTAGCCAGGACATTGGAAGAGGTTGAATACCGTTTGAATGTGTTCCGTGCCACAAATGGAGCACACATTAAAATCTACTAAATGCTAAAAATCTTGATAAATTTACCTTTATGTAACTATATATAATTTTAACCTAATTTCCTGACTGAATTTTAAAAAATTGCTTCAAATCTCTGGATTTCTTTTATGGACACCCTGTATTTATGTCGTTGTTGTGCAATTCTTATCATATGCAATGCATACCATTCTCAGGAGCTTCATTTCCAAATCATCACGATCTGTTTTACCAAGATGTAATGCTGAAGAGTTTAAAAGTTTCTTCGAGATCTTTATGTGGAATAGATGAGGGATGAACAATCTCTAAAAATAAAACAAGCTTTGAGGTCAGGAATAAAAAAGCATCCTTATTTTGCACTAAATTGCGCTACAGTATAGAAAAGGAGAATTCTAAATGATTTTTTAAACTTATTACTTTTTAGATATGCATCCTTATAATTCAAAGGCGTTCTTTCTGGTAATCGAAATTTTGCAGAATGTTTAGGGAAATAAACTTTAGAAAATGAATAAATTATCAATTTTACCGATAGTAAAATGTTTAAAAATTATAAAAGAATGCTAATGAAATATACACATGTATTAAGGAAGAACTGTTTGCTTTATATCCTCAAAATTTTGGAGAAATTTCAGTAAAACTACTTTTCTCTGGAGAAAGGATGCACAGTGAAAAATGTAGTTTTTTGTGTCAAATTATAAACTGCATTTTTTGCAATACACTTTTTTAAATATATTAAAAAATAAAATGCTCAAAAACATAAAAGGTCACAAAATTAGATTTATTTCAGTTTGTCTGATATATTTTTGAAATTTTATAAAGATTTACTAGATAAAAAACAAATTCGAAACTATTCAAATCTATTATTAAGAACATTCGGCTTACTTAATTTTCATAAAACATCTAAATTCATCCCAATAAAACCGAATTACCAACGTATCATCCACTTACTATTTGAAATGCAAAGAATTGAAATCGCTTTAACAATAACTGCAGTAATTGAAATACTGCTATTTAAAGCGAGTTAGCATATCTTAAATTTAACGATGGAAATATAACGGAACATAATTAACCACTAATTATTAGTGAAGTATTCTTCAGTTAAAAATTATATTTTAATGCATACGAAGTAAAATAAATAATTTCTAAATACAATGATCATGAAAAAATATCCATGTTACGGGAAAAAAACTGTTAAATTAATTTATAATTTTTTTCATATTAAGAGAATAAAAGTGCAACTTCTGCAAAGAAAAGTTATCTGCGAGACGTTTTCTTTGTGCCTCTTATCTTTAAAAAGTAATTTATGTTTTATAGAAGGCATTAAAATTTTAGTAAATAAAGTGGTAGGAGCCAAAAAAAAAAAAAAAAAAAAAAAACTTTCCATACGTTTTTAATCCCAAATTGACTCACAAAATAAGAGAAATTCAACTGGAAATCATGTCTTCTTTCATTTTATATTACATAAATAATGTTAGAGGGACATACTGAAACTGTAATATTTTTTGCAATACAAAAGCCTAAGTTTAACATCGTGTTTGGATTCTTCAATAAATTTTACTGAATTTTACCAAATAGAAAATTAATCAGTGAAGAAGCTTTGGAATTATGCAGATTTAAATATGTGAATTACTAATGTTAAATTTATTATTAATATCTGCAAAACAAATTTGAATATATATTTTTTAAGCATAACTTAAAAACTACTTTTCAGATGAGGAAAATTTGAATTACGCGTATTTGATGCTTATATATATATATATATATATATATATATATATATATATATATATATATATATATATATATATATATTGGTTATATTTGTTTTATAGTTTTAATTGGTTATAGTTCAGTGTTCAGTTGATATATTGTTATTTGTTTTTGGCTATATAGTGGGGTTAATGTAAATGTATAATTGTGTTTTAGTATATATATATATATTGATATATTGTGACCTACATAAATTTTCGATCGAAAAAAATTGAATTCTAGGAGTTCCAAATAAGCAAATGTAAAATATTCCCTCATACCGCTAATCAATTTAAAGTTATTTTTAAAAAATTCAGGAATTAGTACTTGTTTTGCAACTATTAATAATGAAATCGACATGAATTTTAATGAAGTTTGCATTAGAAGTTCAAAATTTTAAATGCGTATGATGCCTAAATGTGTTTATTAAATAACTTCGTTTGGTATCCTATAGCACAATTTACTGAAAAATTCAAATATGATGTTAAAATCTGAGGTGTGTTTTGTATATTTCAGGGCTGCATATAGTTTTAGTATGGAGTCAAATCCCAAAACTTATATGCGACTTTATATCTTTTTTTCTCGTCGACTAACCACTGTCAGAGGATCACCCTCTTGTTCAGAAAATTAATGTGGACGAAAAAAAAACGTTCATTCGAGATTTTTTGGCTGAATAAATGAGGGATGAAGACTCTCTGAAGATAAAACACGCTTTGTGGAAAATGGATAAAATAGCATCATTAGTTTTATTTGAATTGCTCTTCAGTAGAAAATAATGGGATATATATTTATTCCGAGAACTTATTATATTGCAGATGTTTGTTTCGTATTCAAATGATTTTTCTGTCTAGCGAATTTTGTAAAAAATGTTTTGGAAGGGGCTGTGTGAAAAATTTAAATTTCATACCAAAAAAAAAAAATAATTTTTTTGGTTTAATTTATTTAAATAACAGAATTAATTTAACCGTTTATTTTCGAACATCCCGATACAAAGGAAGTGATGAAAATGACGAGTTTAATTTACATAACTAGAAATTTCCATTTATTTATTTGGAACTGTGGTAATGTGGAAATACGAATTTTAAGAGTTGAATGAAATCGATATTACAACAATTAAACTATGTATGTGAAAGTTATTTTATAATAGAGATTAAAGTTGCTTATCTAAAACTTTCTGTCCCACCCAGTGTTCCCAGTTCCAACTATAAAATTAAGTATACACTGAGAAAAATGACACTTCAAATCTGAGTAAATCGATGTTTTCATTTTGTTATGAAACTTTTTGTTTCAAATATGACGATCCAATGCTTTCAATTCTGAAATACCAGAAGTACTCAGAATATTGAAACATGGACATACTCAAAACTGAGCACATAGAGGTCAGTTCATACTCATTTTTGAAACATGGACTTACTTAAAAATGATTAGAATCAGTTCAAACTCATTTCTGAAACATGTAAATACTCAAAAATGACCACATAGGAGTTAGTTTATACTCCTTTTTGAAATATGGACATACTCAAACACGAGCACATGATGTTTTATTCTTGAGTGTGTGCACGTTTTCAGAAATGAGTATATACATGTTTCAAACTTGAGTAATTCGGATTCGGAGCCATAGTGACTATGCGACATACTCAGATTTGAGTATTTTTTTATCAGTTTTGAAAATGTCGTCTTTAGAATGTACCTAAAATCAATGTTGAATGATTTTATTTTTTTAAACGAAATTATTTCGGAAGAAAACTAATGTTTGAAGCCTCATTGCTATCGTCATCATACACCAGTCTGTATTTGCAAATAACGTCGAATTTGTAAAATTTTATATTTTTGAACGAAAATGTTTTCAAATGAAATCAGAGATTGCCGGTTTAATTTCTGAAATTTAGATACATTACATTTTCAATTCTGGCCAAAATTTCCTGGAAAATCCTAAATAATATAGAACGTCACTCTCTCCTTCCTGTTTTAAATCGCATACAAATATATCAGAGCGTTGGAAATGTAAAAATTTCCTCGTACATCAAATAATAATTTTTAAAAACTTCGAAATTGTTCTAAAGCACGATGAAAACGGGAGACAATATCAGGCGAATCCCCAAAATTACTTCCCGAATATAATTTATTAAAATAACGAATATTAATAATGTTTAAACCCAAGAACAGAATACATCGTTATAAATTCAAAAGTGTCCGAAATCAATGGATATTTTTTTAATTTTTCGTACTGTGATTTGAAAAGCAAATTTAGCCGCTTTTAGGTGTGAAAAAAGAAAACGGAAACCTTTTTAAAGCTTCCCACCTGTCTGTTTGAAATTCCACCGAAAACCCGTTTTGGGGAAGGCAACTATTATAGCAAGCCTTTTTGCGATGTTCATTATGGTTCTAATGTCTCATCTAATTATAATGAAATATCTGATCCTCAGTTACATTCCTGTAGGATATGCGTTCGTTTATCTTCATCCGAATTTTCCGGCCATGAAGTGCAGTAGATTTTACTAGTCATCGGTAACTTATCGACAAGGAGACAGGAAGACAATAACTTTCTTTTATACTAGATACTGAAACACACAGTGCTCTGCTATAATGTAAAGTAACTGAAAGGGCAGGAAATGGATTTTAAATTTTATTTAATAAAAATAACCTCACTTTACCCTTTCTAAAACATGAATCGTTAATTTGTCAAATAAAACTTTAGGAAAAATAAAATGTTCACAAGAAATTGTTTTATCATTGATTACTTTACAGTTGCCACATTCGCAATGTACGTTATTGAAATCATTAAAGCGACCCCTAGTTAATATGGTGCCGTAATCAAGGAGTTAAGCAAAATAAAAATCCTTTGCTCATTACTATTGTACAAATTTGCACACATATAATTATTGTAATATAGTTTTTCATGAAATCAACATTGTATTTTTGTATGAAGTATGGGCATTTATATCTAGTTCCTAATATTTCAAATATGCATAAAAATTTGTTTCAAAACACAGCAAACTATAGGATGATGATACATACACACGTTCTAGCGAACATTCGTTTAAGGAATCGGAATATTTGAACGTGTTTTTATTTTAACACACACACACACACACACACTAGTCTGAGAAAAAGAAGAACAATCGAACTAACACAGCTGCCACTAAAGTGACGAATTTTCAAATATTTCGAATGACAACACTCATACTGTTGCATCACAAAATATTCTATATAATCATATATGGCGAAATAGTAGCTGTGATACTAAAATAGGTGACGTAAAAGAAACGCTTAAGGAGCAGTGATAACAGCAAGTGATCTCAGGCTGCCGACAAAAGACAGAAATATTTAGTTGTACTATGCAATTTTCAAGTGCTCGTCTTCACAGGTGATGGCACATCACATGACGGATATTGTGGGCAATATTAAACCATTGCATCAAAATATGAAGAAACTCCCATTAAAGTTTGATCTGAGATGCAATTAGTGAATTGTGCGTGTATACTTTAGATATTAAACATACCAAGAGGAAGAGACCCGTTCGGATGTAATCAGGCTACCATGGAGACCAGGGAAAAGCGAATACATGAGTAACACAGACATAGGTACACGCAGAGGAATATATAGGTATAGGACATAGTCACAAAATACTCTTGCGGAATAAATGTAGGTCTCACTCCTTTTTTACCTATGTCATTTCGCCGTTGTTAAACATACAGATAGGTTCTGTGCGGTTTATATTTTTTTCAACGTGTAGGTAATTTTGGAAAGTAAAATCATGGGTGTTTCTATTTGAAATTTTATGAATTTTGTAATTGTATCAGTAACCATTCGATCCGAAATTACCTTCTTCATCACATTCTATATCGCATACTTTACAATAACCTTATCTGAAATTTAATAACATTTCCTTTAACACTCTGGTCGCTGGGGCATCATGTATTAAAGCATACAAAGTACATTTAAGACCACTCTATACAAAAATGTGTGTTTAAATTCCATTTTTATAATATTTTAATAAATGAATGATTAAACGATCATGAATATCGGTAGTCAACCATTCGAGAAAAAATAAATATATTCTATTTTCATGTAAAATCCACTTAGAACATTTTTTCACACTTTTTTTAATTTATGCAATAGATTTTTAATCTGTTGTACTTTTTTGTAAAAGAAAGGATTTATGCAATATTGAAGCTATATAATTAGATATTTTTTTGCTTATGTTTGAATCTCAGATTATACAAGCTTCTGACTTACTAAAAAATATTAAATATCAATTGGATTAAAAAAATAATTCATCAGCATAGATACTTAGAAATACAATATTATTTAATAATCCTCATGCGAAAATTAAACAATATATCTTTATAAATTACTGACGTTTTTTCTCTTATCAGGCGGATAAATGAAAATATGTAGATAAAAATATTATTTATGAATTTTCCCATGTACTTCTTATCTCCAGGAAGTAGCTTCTTTCATATATATTAAGCATCCCATTCTCGGCATATCAAGCAGAAGCTTTGTTGTCAAAACATTCACGCACCGTCGGACATTTTAAATGTGGTCTAAAAAAAGCTGCTTCAAGATCTTTATGTGTGGGAAGTGAGGGATGAAGAATCTCTGTAGATAAGATAAGATGTTAGTAAAAAGAAGTGATGCATTATTATTTTTAGACCGATTTGGTTTAAATAACTGTAGTATAAAAATATTGCTGAACAGTTTCGATAACTATTTTTATGTTCTAGGAATATATTATTTGTTTATTGCATGATTCTGGCTTATAGTAAACATTTATGAATACAATTTTTAAATTAATACAAAGGAGGGATTTTTTATCTGATGCTAAAAAGAAACAAAAATGTAAACAATTGTTACTTTAAGTGCCTACCTGAAGCATAACCCATCATTTATTAATTTTTTACATAGATTTGTTTTCACAACTTATGAAATTTCTAACAATTTTATTTTGTTACTTTTAATGCTCTTTTTATATTACGTAATAAAAATGTATTTTTAATTCTAATTAATTTTTATGACATCTTGTTTGAATGCAGAAATTCATTTTAATTGTGCATGTATTACACAAAATCCCACATAGTACTAAAAAATAAGTCTTATTTAATTGTTTTCCACTTCACATCATGTTTATATAACAGTCATGTCATAAGAAATAGGAAAAGAAATAATTTAAAATAAAGTAAAGTAACACAATCTTCATTATTATTTCATCTTCTTAATAAACAATGGAAATGTGTTTGTTTAAAATACTATAATCTACGTATATCAATGTTCAAAATCAAAAAAGCAAATGTGTTCTTAATCTTTAATTTATATTACAAAAACATGTATAAACTCGGACGATATGTTATTGCAAACTACATAGCAATTAATATATTTAGCTAAGTATTTACAAAGTAGGTGAAGGAAGATATAATAAATCACTATAATTTAATTGTCTTCTCTATTAACTATGCTGAAACAAGGTCAAAAAATCATTAAAAACGGCTTGTAAACATTATTAAATATCGGGGCTAATTAACAAGATCGTAGTTAGTTATAAAAAAATATTTTTAACACTATTTAAATTTTCTTTATATTATATTTTTAAATGTGTAACTACATTGAAATTGATGCCTTTTTTTTATTAATATATTTCCTAAACATCATGTTTGTAAAAAACTTTTATTTGTTTATTTTATAAATCTGATAAGAGATTAGTTATCTAAGTAGTTGAATTTAAGAAGGGAACTTATAAATTTATTTGTAATTTTAATTAATATTTTTTTTTGGTTTATGTAAATTTTGTATTTTAAAATACGTAATGAATATATTATTTGGTTTGAATTAAGTGGCTTACATTTTGGTACTGACTACGATTCTTTATAATAAAGGTATATTATTTTTTATGACTATTATATAATAATGTATTCTTACACGCCTTAGCATCAAATAATTATCAGAATAAGAAATTGACATTAAAAAAATTAGAAACAATATATTTTTGTTTTTGTATCATTGTTATATAAAATATTTTACAATCATAAAAAATGTCATCCGTTTTATATTTATACATCCTGATGAAGTAAATAAAAGATGCATATGCACAATATGTTGTATGAAACATTTCGTGACATATTAAAAAGATTAGTATAATAATAATCATTACATTTACGCATCCAAGTTAAAATATAAATATAGCTTCACAGATTAGATTGAGTTGGACCATTCGTGGCTGTTACGTAAATAAGTAGCCATAACATCAAAATATTTAACAATACTAAAGATTTATTTTAAATTGTCGACAATAGTGCAGTAATGCAGTGTTACTAAACGAAGATCAACTTATAGCTCAAGTAATAAAATGAATGAAGTTTACTGAAGTAAAACTCTACCTTACGTAAAAGTGGCTTCTTTCACAGTTCACAGAAAACGAAGGTAAATTTCATCTTAGATCACTAAAATCACTGAAAAGGCATTATATAAAAATGTCACTTGCACAATACTGCAATAGCACGATAAAGGAAATGATGCAGGTTTCAATTTATCTTTATTTGAAACGCAAAATGATAACGTCTTACATATAGGCACTAGCTGGATAATCTTCATCTAAACCCATATGAAGTGTAACGTCATCGCTTCAGACATGAGGCTTGATAAAAGCTGAAAACTGCTTTGAAGGTACATGAGGGGACGAGACTTGGCAAACTCCAAAAGTACACACTACTAGAAGCGTATTTATACTAGCCAGCTGATCAAAGAAACCTAATTAGGATATCACTGCGTAAAATAACCCCGACAATCAGACTCAGGGAGAGTTAGGCACACTTTTTGAAAGTAAAAGAAATATCAGAATAGATTTTCACACACAAGAGGTAGAAACTTACACACGAAACGCAATAATAATTTTTATTCTGAGCTATTCTCTTCATAAAGACAGTAGCTAGTCACTACTATAAGACATACACTGTCAAAAATTTTGGTCAAAAATTACGGTACATATACTGGCAACTTTGTGATCAGTATATATACCGTAATTTAAATTGACGGTATATGTACCGTAAAATATTTAAAGTTTATGTACGTACTGCACTCCCCCGTCTCCTCAGGCCAGCACGCATTACGTAAAAAGAGCAAGAGCATCTCTTCAGGGGTTGCAGTACACCGAGGGGCAGCTACTAGATTTTTCATTACTGGAAAATAATTATTTTACGGTATAAATAGCAATTTTTTACTGAAAAACAATCATTTTACGGTATAAATACCGTTTATAATTGAAATGGCACATATACGTTTTTTACGCTTAATATACCTTAGAGGTACGATACTCGTACCGTAAAGAGTGAAAACGGTACAAGTACCGTTAATGTACGGTACATCTACTGAAATTTTACGAAAAGTTCTTACAGTGCACATAAGTTATAATACGTTTTTACAAGAACATCTTTCTACATATTTTAGGAACGTTTATTAACAGTTAAAGATGTATTAGTAAAACAGGAGTTAAAAATTAGTCATGTACGGTCTTAAACGATAGTCTAGCCTGTAAATTTAACAGCTAAGATACGTTTTACACAAAGGTCGGTCCCTTTAAACTTAAGATTTTACTGAAATTTTTCCTTTACTCAAAATATACGCTTCAGAAATAGCTATCAATGCTGCCAAGATTATATTGAAACATCAACGCTCAGGGTCGAATAGGCAATTCTTCTTAACGGATATGTGAAACATGAAACATAAGAGACAAACGTTTTATCATTTACATAAAAATATTTAAATAACCAAACTAAACCCTCTAACTTGCTAAACTAAGTTTATTCTTATCAAAAGATTAACAGAAAACGAAAAATTAATATATATTGATAGTTAATTTACGTGTATTTTTAAACTTGTATAATAAACGAAAATCACCCAGTCACAACTTTCAAAGTTATCCAGACGTCTTAGAAAACTTTCTTTCAATATATCCTTTTTAAACGTCATTAATAATAATTCAATATTAATAATTAAACATCGTATTATTGCTTATCTGCATATACAATTGCATATTTAGGCTTTTTAAAGGATTAAAGTAAAGGAATAGGATTTTAAAGATTTAGGTTAAAGGATAGAAATGCCTAAAATACCATAGGATCGAAAATAAAGCATTAAAATTTTTGCTCTAGTATGCTCAATTATTTATAAATGTCTTCCAACTATGTATTAAATGAAATCTGAAAAGGTATTGAAAAGGGCTGTGTTTGAGTTACTTCAGGTAAAACTATATATAAATGTGGCAGTTACACGATAAATTTAGTTTGTGTAAAATTATGTGCTATACAAAAAAATAGTTTCATCTTCTTGCTTCTAAATTCGTTTTAAATTCGTTTGATTATTTCATGATAAAAAGATTTGTAAATGATTCCATTTGACTATCGTCGTCATATAAAACAAGAACCAAATTGAAACTCACGCAGACACGTATAACAACTATGTCATAAAATCTCAATCAGATCAAGAAGTTTTTTTTTCTAATATGATACACATATCTTGTGTAGCTTGAAGTCTTTACAGAATAGCAGACAAAGTTTTAGATTGTTCGTTCATTATCTGTGTTGTAAAGAAGAAACAATCATTTTGGTGGTTAAACCTTACAAATAAATGAATTCCATTCTTACATCTTATCCATGGCAAATTTTATGTATAAAATTTATATTCCATAAGAAATATTGTTATACATGTAATATGCAAAAGGCTTTTGCTATTTCCTCTAAAGAGATACTGAATGTCAGATATCTTCTGAAAAATCTCTCTTTCACAGAAATGTGTCTTAATTTTCTAAAATTTACAAAACTGAAATCTAATATTATTCTGATAAATAATTTGTTTGTCAAATAAAAAAAATTCAGAAGTACATATTTGTGGTTCCTGAGTCTGCTGAAGAATAATAATAAAAAAAACAGTTTTATTTTAAATAAAAATTCAGGTTTTACGGATTCTGAAAAAATAAATGTTTTTTTAATAGTCACGGAGTTGAACTACCAACTACAGTGGAGTGAGTATTGCATATACTGCCAAGCTGCTATCAGATTCAACAATTTTTCGAACAACCAACATTTTAGTCGATTTTCACTCCAACTTATTGCCGTCCAGAGTGAAAAAGGTTACAATTTTTGTTGTAAAATTAGAGGAAAAACTAGTGATTACTGTTTATCGCTCTTTCGCTGACGTCCCAAATCGCCCGTCTCTAATTGGGTTATCGGGGGAGAGACTGGATGAAAAAAATCTGCTAGGAACGAGTTTTTATAGATAATGTATATGTGACGTCACGAAGCCGTACAGATCTTACAACTAAACGAAGCGTAAGTAAAATATACGCATGCTTTAGCATTGCCTACTGTATAATTAGCCCTGTTGTGTGCTTATTACTCATATTTTTTAATAATTATTCATATAATTTTGCTTTTCATAATTGCAGCGGATAGTCCAAGGTAGGTTCTGATGCACTTGAGGCCAAGATTATTATATTTTTGAAACCCGGGCCTCCTGGGTCACCTTGAAGATTTTTACCCTAAGTCGTTAATAACTTGCCCAAAATTTATACGATCCTCTTCGTTTTTGGGGCCATTTCTCCATTTAGATTTTCCCCCATTTTTACGTTCCAATTATGACCCTGGGGCCCAGTACTGGGCCCGTTGAAGATTTTGTTTCCTAAACAGTTAATAACGTGCCCCCTTTTAATCCAATTTTCTTAGTTTTTGGTGACTTTTCTCCATTTAGTTATTCCTCCATTTCTACATTCCATGTAAGACACTTCCTCTTAGGTTTCATCTCTAACTATCAGCTGGCCCCTGTTGGGTCCCCTACTATAGTTCCCCTAAAAATCGTCCGATTCACTAGCTTTTTTTTCTAACAAATTCTTATGACTTCCAGCTACTACATAAATGAGAGAAAAATTTCTCGGAAAAGATATGGGCTCCTGGGCCCCTTTACTTTTTTGTGCCCTAAATTTTCAATAAATTGCGCCTTTTTTATCCGATCTTCTTCGTTTTTAGGGCTCATTTCTCCATTTAGTTATTTATCCATTACTACATTCCATTTAAGACCGTTCATCTTAGGAGCCTGGTCAGAACTATCAACGGACCTTTTGGGCCCCCTACTGTAGCCCCCTTAAAAAGCGTCCGATTCACTAGCTTTTTTCCTAACAAATTCTTAGGACTTCCAGCTACTATTATAATACCAGAAAAATGTTTCGGACAAAACCCGGCCTCTTGGGCCCCTTTACGTTTTTCGCCCTACATTTTTAATAAATTGCCCCCTTTTTATCCGATCATCTTCTTTTTTGCGGCTAATTTCTCCATTTAGTTATTTCTCCATTTAGTTATTTCTCCATTACTACATTCCAGTTAACACCCTGACCCTTGAAGTTTTTGTTCCCTAAATTGTTAATAACTTGCCTCCGTTTCATCATTATACAAACAGAATTAATTTGCTACTTAAAGAGTTAATGTGAGAATGTTTATGAAATTTGCATACAGCTAGCAAATTTTGTACATTCACATTATTAAGCTAAGAACTATTGCACATTCTATAGGAGTTGTAACATCACAAAATTAATAAAAATGGAAATAATTACATAGTTCTAAAACTTTTTTCTGATTCATTACCGATGAAGTAATTTTAAGTTAATGATATGAATAGAAAGTAAAATATTTTTTTTTAAATACTGTCAAAAAATTAAAGGAAATATATATATATATATATATATGTATAACCTAAAAAATATAATGAAAATTCACATGTAATGCTAATGGTAATTATTTTGCAAATCGAGGCGTAGCATTGAATATTTTTTCTAAGCAATAAAGTAATTACAATTATTTGAAATCTTTGAAATTTTTATCTATTTAAAGATGTAAAATTAACAGAGTAATGCAATTCATGAATATTCATTATTTAATTTTAATAAAAGATATATTACGAAAATGTAATTTTTGGAAATTTTGCTTACACTAATTATAAATACATGATTTGTATACTATTGTTTCAACGAAGTTAAATGATTCAAAATATAAAATTAACGTTTGAAATATAACAACTAAGATCTTTTCAAAAGCACACTGTAAAAAATCTGCGTAATGTTCCTGACGTTTACTGTGTAACATTCCTGGGTTTTCTCGGGTTATTTCTGCTGATCGAAGAATTCCAAGAAATCTGGTATAACATCTTCCACAATGTTGTGTAACTTTTTGGAATACTTGAGAAAGTGGAATTTACTGATTAACTGTGAAATGTTCCATATGCTTTGTGTATAATATTCCTTAGTTTTCTCAGGTATACTTTTGAACTTATGTGTAACTTTTCGGAATTATTGTAGAAGAGTGATCAGTGATCTATGTAAAATTCCATATGTTTTGTGTGTAACTGACTTGTGTAAGTTTCCTGGCATTTCTTTGGTGAAATTCCTGGGAGAAGCTGTGGCAGAAAGGTGCCATAGGTTTTCTCAGGAACTTTACACCAAAATGTTTACAGTGCAACCATTGAATACTCATTTGCTATATTTTATATAATCGTTAATATTTCTTTTTTTACCTAAATACCTTCACTGAAAATACATGATTTATACAATATTATAAAAAGGTTTACCGTTGTAGTTTACGTAGTAGGGGAATCGATTAAATCCAAGGAAATATAAAAGAAAGAATAAGAAGCAGCGCATAATAAAGTAATATTGTTTATAATTTTTTTAATGTTAATTCTGATTGGTTCATATTATGTTTCATATTGTTAGGTATTATTATTAAGTTTCATATAATTAAATTTTAAACATTTTAAGAAATAATTTCAGTTTTATTGGGCTTACAATCGTAAAAAAAAAAATGTTAAAATTAATAACTTTGATATTTTTATATAACATACGAAGTTTCTTACATACGGTGTTTCGCAAAAAACCCTGTCTTATATTAATTCTCGACCGCATATTTGCATTAGGTCTTACAATTAGGGTATGTCTATTTTAACTATATGTCCGCTGCATTTATACAATAGACTTTTTAGCCTTCTTTTTACTTGCTCCTAGTATTTCCATTTTAATTTTCTTTTGTATTTTTAAGAAAACAACTTAATTCTAAACATATTTTTTATGAATAATTTATCGCCAGTTACCGATGTATACTCACAATTCTTTTAGTTTGCTTTCCAACAATCCAGTTCCTATAAATAATATTATTGAATTAGGGAATACTTTTCAGATAAATTTCGTTTGATTACATAACTGTCTGTATTGTAATCATTTCAGATAAAACAGGAAGAACAACAACACCAGGATGATTAAAACTGATTTTGATTTATTTTAGCTTCTTCCTAAGAAGGTAATATAAACACGCTATTGTCAATATTCATTTTTGCATTACATAAAAAAAGGGGAAAACGTAAAATTAAATCAAATAACGACTTCTCAAGAAATGTGGATATCAGTTATTTATATATTTTTTGACACAAATTCAGTAACAAAATATTAAAGGGGGATTAAACATATTCAAAATTTTTCAGTGTCTGCTTTTACAGAATTGAGAAAAATGCAAATTCTTCTCTTATGTACAATTGAAATATATATTAAAAGTTTCCCTTTTTTATTCGATGCAGTTCAAATTAAATAAATATTTTGAACAAATAATAAAACAAGTTTAATTTAATCTTTGAAAAATGTAAAATAACTGCATAAAAATTAATTCAATAAATATAACAAATACAAGTGTTAATATTGCATTGCCCGTTTTCGATATATATATATATATATATATATATATATATATATATATATATATATATATGTATTACCTAAATTATTTTATTTTTGTAAGAGTATAGGAGTGTATTTCACTTTTAACTTAAAAGCTTAATCTTAAAAATGTGTGGCATTCTATTTGCATTATTAACAGATTTCATATGAAAAATTTGTCTTTATAATTTAGTTCTATATATATTAAAAATAAAATTTACGGCAAAACGTTTGAGCTCTTAAAAGGAAAATTTATTTTTAAATAATAAAATGTTTTATTCATACTAAGAAAAAGCGCTATTTGGTAAATATTTCTGGTTTCAATTTTGTTTGTATTTAATTAAAGACCTCAAATATTTCTTTAAATAATCGGAATGTTCCTATAAGAGACATTTTCAAATTAAAAAGTTGATATAATAACAAAAGAAAATTAAAGATGGATACCAAAAACGTTATGATAATTTTATTGTAAGATTTCTGTGCAAATCAGAAAACATTTCTCAATTATCATGTTCATGTGTATTTTTTGATTTCAAACTTATGAACTTAATGAAATTTTGTCATAAAATAATAAAACAAGTTTAATTTAATCTTTGAAAAATGTAAAATAACTGCATAAAAATTAATTCCGTTTCCGTGTTCCGTTTATATAATTTTGAAGAAAATATACGATGAATACGGGAAAAAAAATATTGTGTTATTACATTTTTAACTGACGAAAAATATATCATTTGAATATTTTTAACAATATTTCAAAATTTTTCATTTGAAAAGTTTGCTGTTTACTCTTTGGAAATATATGTTTTATGACAAAATTTCATTAAGTTCACAAGTTTGAAATCAAAAAATACAAATGAACAGGATAATTGAGAAATGTTTTCTGATTTGCACAGAAATCTTACAATAAAATATATATTTCCAAAGAGAAAACAGCAAACTTTTCAAATGAAAAATTTTGAATTATTGTTAAAAATATTCAAATGATATATTTTTCATCAGTTAAAAATTTAAGAACACAATATTTTCTTCAGAATTATATAAACGGAACAGTGCCACTAATATATAAAAATTCTTATTTGGAGAAGGAAAGGAAAGTGCTTAATCAATTTATCATGGAGTGGTAAAAGATTTAAAGCTGTAATTGATACATTATAAAACGCTGTAAATTAATAGTTAGACGAATAACTAATTTTTATCATTTTATCGTCTAAAATTTTGGCTTTTTTCATGAAAAAAAAAAGAAAAGAAAAGAAAAAAAAAACTAATAAAAATTTACGAGAAGATTCTACAAAAAAATTAAATGAGAATAAAATGTTTTTTTAATTATTTTTAATAAGAAACATTGTAAGTTATTGTACCATATTTTTCATAATATACATGATGTAAAAGATAAATAAAAGGGGTCTTATTAAATTAATGCATTATTTAAATTTCCGAATATAAAGTATATTTTAAAGGGGAATTATGTTATTTATTCATTAAAAAGTCTTTCAAAAATACAGACATTATAAGAGATTCATGTCAACATATATGTGTAAAAAAGGAGAAATTAGTTTACTTTTATTTATTTTAAAAAAATGCATTAAATGCAATTTTCTATAAAAATGGAAATTTAGCGTTACGTAATTTACTGTAGTTTTGAACGTCCAAGTTATAAAAATATGTTTCTTAGTAAACATAATAAATACAAACTATAAATGTTTGATGAATAAAAGTTTTGGCCTCTTTTAAAAGTTCCAATACTTATTTTTTAACAAAATTCAAGTTACAAAGTTCCAGTTATTTTTAATCCTTTTTAATAAGGAACACTGTAAGTTATTACACCATATTTTTCGTAATATACACGAGATAAAAGAGAAATAAAAAGGGTCATATTAAATTAATGCTTTATATAAATTTCATATTATAGAAGCATTTTTTAAAGGGGAATTTATGATATTTATTCATTCAAAACTTTTTCAAAAATACAGACATTATAAGAGCCTCATGTAAAAAAATATGTGCAAAAAAAGAGAAGTAAAAAAATTAAAACACTCTCTGCAGTTGCTAAAAGTATTTAAAAGTACTTTACTTTCAGTTATCTTTTAAAACTGCGTTAAATGCAATTTTTTATAAAAAATGGAAACTTGGAATATGAGTTATGTAATTTGCTGTATTTTTGTTCGTCCAAGTTATAAAAATATGTTTCTTAGTAAATATAAATGTTTTCGCTTCATTTTAAAGTTCCATGCCTTATTACCTACCCATCATACGTAGCATAGGGTAAGTCTTCTAATCATTTTGAAAATCGAAAAAAAATTTTTGACGGATTTACACGTTTCAGACACTGGAGATTCCGAAAAACATATTTTTAGAAAAAAAAAATGCCGTCTGTCTGTGTTTCTGTGTGTCTCTGTGTCTGTAAACGCTCTATCTCCCGAAAAAAATTGAGATAGAGACTTGAAATTTCGTATGTACTTAGTATGTAATAATGGTAAGAAGCTTATTGAATTTCAGTAACCTCGATTATACAGAACTATTTTTCCACACTCTTGAAACATTCGTCCTGATAAAAGATATATAAAAATTTCGATTTTTTTAAGGAATGAATATAATAGAAAATAAAAAACATAACTAGTGCATTAAGAATGAAGTCGATTGGATAATTAGTTGCCGAGATATTTGAAATCCCATTTCCACACTCTTCGATTTTTCATGACCCTGTATTTCATTCAAATTTCAATTCAAAGGTATATTTTAATTAGTAAAGAGATGCTTAATCCGATGCAGTAAGCTGTTAATTAATAGGATTATCATTTTTAGAGTTATAAGGATGTTTCTCTTACACAATTCGGCAATAGAGCATTTAAAGTTTAGGACGTCATCAAGCCAGGATTTTATTACTTACCCATCATAGGTAGTATAGGGTAAGTCTTGTAATCGTTTTGAAAATTGAAAAAAAAATTGACGGATTTACACGTTTCAGACACTGGATATTCCGAAAAACTTATTTATTTTTAGAAAAAAAAATTGTCGTCTGTCTGTCTGTGTGTCTGTGTGTGTGTCTCTGTGTGTGTATGTCTGTAAACGCTCTATCTCCCGAACAATTGAGATAGAGACTTGAAATTTGGTATGTACTTAGTGTGTAATAATGGGAAGAAGCTTATTCAATTTCAGTAACCTTGATTATCCGGAACTACTTTTTGGGACTCTCAAAATATTCGGTCTGATAAAATGTATATAAAAATTTTCGAAATTGTTTATTTTAAGGAGTGAATATAAAAGACAATAAAAAAAAACATAAATTTTGCATTAAGAAGGAAGTCGATCGCATAATTAGTTGCCGAGATATTCGTAATCGTATTTTCCACATTCTTCGATTTTTCAGGATCCTGTATTTCATTCAAATTTCAATTCAAAGATATATTTTAATTGGAAATGAGACGCTTAATCCGACTTAGTAAACCTTTAGTTAATATGATTACCAATTTTGGAGTTATAAGGATGTTTCTTTTGCGCAATTCAGTAATAGAGCATTTAAACTTTTTGACGTCATCAAGCCAGGATTTTATTCGAATTGCAATGCATTTTATAAATAGTTTACACATGCTTTATTTTCATATTTTATATTATGCATATCCATGATGGGTAAGTATTACGGTGGCCCCCAAAGACTTTTTTAACAAAATTCAAGAAGTTCATTTTTGTTTTTACAACCAATGAAGGAAAGTATAAATGAATGATTTGAGCAGGAAGTACAAAAGATTAGAATAACATAACATTTTCTTCAATAATAATAATATTAATAAAATTCTATTATATGTTAATAGTTATCTGTACAATTCAAGGTATTTAATTAAAAAATACGTGCAATGTTGTATAACAGATGAAAACTTCGTATATGTATTATGTAATTTAATGTAATTTTGATCGTCCATGTCATAAAAATGTATTTATTCATAAACGCAATAAATTCAAACTATAAATATTTGGTTAATAAAAGTTTGAGCTTTTTTTCAAAATTTCCAAGACTTAAGGTAAAGCTAGGATAGTCTGCGCACAATTCAGCAGAATAATAAAAATACATATAAATATTAATTTTTTGCTAAACTATGCATGATTAATTTTGACTTTATTTGTTTTTTATGCATTTCCATTGTTATTTTGTTGTTATGCCGTAATTTAATAGAACAGTTGTAATAAAACAAAGAAAGCTATTTTGCGCAATCTGTCCTTTCAGGGTTGGTGTGATTGCGCACATGGGTAGGAGAGGTTGTTATTAATAATAACTACAATTTAATCGTTAACAATAACAATTACACCTAAATGGCATTGTTGTAAGGCTGTTGTGAATAAATATTATTATATTAAGAGTGAATATTTCAACCTAATGGTACAATTCCAGACATTCAGTTCACCCATCCTCACTGCCCAGTATTTTTTTAACAAACGAAGTTATTGCCGAATTTAGTTTCGATAATTATGTGTTTTTCAAAAATTATTTCAAAATTGATTCATTCACATGTTTTACATGTCATTTGTAATATATGCAAATTTACCAGTAAGCTGCATAATCTCTCCTAGCATGAAAACCAATGGGAAACAATGCGCCATCTCTCCTAAGTAGCAGATGCGCAAACTCTCCAATTTCGGTAGGGGAGATTACGCAGCCTTTTATTTAAATATGGCCGCTTCTAAACCGAACCAGTGGTGTTCGCACCGTTAGTCTATGTTAGTAGCTTATGGGAAATCGTTTAAGTTAAAAATATTTTGTAATACTGATACTATATAGAAATTCTGACGAATAGTTATGAAAATTCAAGCACTTACTTTCGGAAAACACAACAAAATATAATGCTTTATCCTAGACGCTCGAAACAATCGACGTGCACATTCAAGTAGACACTGCTCTACTGCTGTTGCACAACTACCTGGAGTCGCTACGCGCTGACCCTACTCCTTCGCCCCGAACCTCTTTGTGCGCAATCTCTCCGACCGCGTCATCTCTCCTGGCTTTACCTTATATTTAAACAAAATTCACGAAGTCCATTTTCTATTAATTTTTCAAGCAATTAAGAAAAGAGATACAAAGGATGTGTATTATCACTTTACTAAACAGTGTACAACCAGTAGAGTGAAAAAATGTCCAGAAAGAGGTTCGATCAAGGATCCCTTGGTATAGCGCACCATGCTTTACCAATTAAGCCATCCGGACTACATACGGTCTAGCATTCTCTCACTGAAATGTGAGAGAGGTGAGTTGAGCGGATGTAGTCCGGATGGCTTAATTGGTAAAGCACTTGGTGCGCTATACCAAGGATCCGAGATCGAACCTCGGTCTGGGCATTTTTTCACTCTATTGGGTGTACGCTATTTAGTAAAGTGATAATTCACATTCTTTGCATTTCATTAATTTACAGCATAATTTCAGCTCTGCTGAAAAATTAATTGGTATACAATGAAGGAATGTATAAATTAATAATTTGAATAGAAAGAAAAACACATAATGTAACTTTCTCTTCAATGAATATAAAATAAAAAATACAATTATAAGTTAATAGTAATCTATAACAAATCAAATGTATTTCATTAAAAAATACATCTAAGCATTATAAAAAGCACAATTAATTTATTTGTCGACAAAGAAAGAAAGATAGAAAACTATTTTTTTTTCATTGAATGACCTTTTGTTATGCAAATGCTTTGAAAATATAGTCACTTTAAAATGTTTGAACATAAATGAAAATTTCCATTCATGAATTTCTATTTATATATAATAATAATAATATATTGCAAAAATGATCCGTTTTTGAAATTACATTCATTTTAAATACATATATATATATATATATATATATATATATATATATATATATATATATATATATATATATATATATATATATATATATATATAGATAGATAGATAGATAGATAGATAGATAGATAGATATAGATAGATAGATAGATAGATAGATATAGATAGATAGATCGAATATCTTAAATAAGCAATTCTAAGATAAAATAGGAGTTGAAAAATACTTGCGAAAATATATTTTTTGCTTAGCGGAATATTAAATTTAACATTTAAATACAGATTTCTTTCATTTATTTTTACTCAGTAAGTTGATTTTATTTTACCTAATTCCCTTTAAATAAAGATACCTATTTTTTAATCATATTTATTTGTAAAATCAGAGTGGTATTTTCGAATTCAGAAAAGGACAATAAAGAATGCATAGTAAAGATATATTTGGCTTTCGAAGTTAAATTGTTAACATATTTTTGTAAAATCCTCATATATTTTCAACACTGTGAAACAACGATGAAAAGCATTTAAGATTGTGGTTCTTTTGTCTGTCCATCAGTCCGTTCTCAAACTGTTGTTATTTTACTTCGATTTTCACAACATTGGGAACAAACCTCATAGCGAGTGCTTTTTTTTTTTTTTTTTTGACGTGCTAAATTTTTTCATGTTTTTTTCATGGATACTAAAGAAATCGAAAATTCTAGTATAAAGAGATTTCTGAATAATTACAAATAGAGAACTAGCAAAAAGTGAAAAATATTTGAAATGGAACAATTCATTTTAGGATAACATAAAGGAATTTGTGTATAAAGAGGAAAATCTACTGAATTAAAGAAAATATATAATAACTTACTATTTCATAAATCAATATGTTCAAAAATCGTTTTTCATGTTTACAAAAAATTGCCTCATCCTAAACATATTTACTATATTATTTCTATTCACAATTATTTCACATATTATCATTAATTATATATTCATGTTATTTAACAAATAGATTAAAGCAGCGGTTCCGAAACATTTTTCTAACCTGACCCAACTCAAAGTTTAAAAAAATTATAGAGCATTTTGTACGATCTGTCTTCCGATAAAGTTAACATTTTGCACAAAATATACATATTAAAACAACAATGTAAAAACAACAATGTAAAAACAGTTGATGTAAAATTCTAATATTCATCGAAACCTTTTCTACAAAAGGAAAAAAAACATATACTAATGAACGTTTAAAAAATATATAGTTTAAAATTCAAAGCAATTTATGTCATTGTTTCTTACTAAGGAAAAGGTCTGCATCAGAATTCAAACTTTCGTAAATATTAGCTATATGCCATTTTCCAAACAAAGTATAATAAAATATGTATTTTTGAGAATTTCTTTGTCTGCATTTTGTCATGATATATATTTTTTTAAGTTGTAACATACTGGTTTCGTTATATATATTTTTTATAAGATAATACATTTTTTAAGATTTCACTAGTTGTTCCGCGGCCCATCAAAACACCGCCTGCAACCCATACTTTCGGAACTACAGGTTTAAAATATACCTTTTTGTATAGGACTTTGAAAAGTAATACATTTGATAAAATACAGATAAAAATATATTTGATACAATACAGATATTTCATACAATACAGATATTTGATACAATACAGATATTTGATACAATACAGATATTTGATACAATACAGATATTTGATATACAGATATTTGATAAAACACAGAGATTTATTTTATGAAAGCCCTGAAGGTAAATTTCGTAACAAATTTAACGACTGAATGAGACGTAATTATTTTTTAATGTTTTAAAAACAATAATGTGTATGTGACTTTTTTATGGAAAAATAATTTCAAGGCAGAGCATTTTATACATTTATTCGTAAAAGAAAATCAAAAGAAGATTTTTCTGATTATAAATCAATAAGTAAGTAAATCAACCGAGTAAAAATACATTTTTCATTTTATTTAGCAAAAACATAGGAAATTCTTAATTCTATGTGCTAAAAGAAATGCAATAGAGTTATTACTTTTTTATATTAACTGTGTGCAATATAATTAGCTATTTAAAGATAATTTTATGCTTAATTATTTATTGAAAATCAGTTTTTCTCAAGTGTGTAAAGAAACGTTTTATACGCTGTATTTTCTAAAATCAAAGCATTGTTTATATAATTACAGGCTGTATTAGGCATACGCAGGCTCGTTCCTAGATTTCATGTTTTCCCAGAGAAATTTTGTTTGATTTCTCCCCCTAAGCTTTCTCAACCCATAAGTAGTTTTCAATTATCGCAAAAGTAGATTATACAAAATACTATTTATTAGTAAATGTTACTTGCGGGCAAAAAATAAATATTCACTGGCAAAACACAAATGAATCAGTTCAATGTATTTAAATATGCGTAAATATTATACACAAACTATTATAATAATATTTATAGCTACGCATACTGAAAAAGCCAAATATTTAGTGACAAAAATTTGCTGTTTAATCACAGATGTATGCAAAAAGACTTATTGTAGCATTCCTAATTATACTGCAATCAGACTGTGAGCTACACGTGGAGAAATTGTTTTTATTACAGTCACTAGTACACCTAACATATATGGGAGTTGCTGGATATATTAAGCTACACCAGATACCAAAGCTTGCGTTCACCGGTAATTCATATTTGCCAGTTTTAATGCCATTAATTTTTCGGTGTTGCTACTTTTCCTTTATCTATGGAATTTAGAAAGGCCCTGCATAATTTAGAAGCAAACCATTTACAATACTTTTAGGAAATGCATTGCACTTCTTATTTATTAATATTTTTTGTCATATTTGATTAAGTTTAATAAATATAATATACTATATTTATCACTCTTATACAAAATTATATTAAAATTATTAGAAACATATAACAGAATAACTTCCATTGTTTACATTCCACATAATTTAGTACTTTATATCTATCTGTATTAAAGCCATTAAAGGCTATTTAAACGCCCGAAAAATCTTATTAATGAGTTCAATAGATTCCATTATAAATGACAAATGGTTAAATGTTAATTAAAAATAGATCATTATTTTACGCATGAAAAAGCTTAAATATTTTATCAGTTAAAACACTCTTTAAATATTCATTGCATAAGCATTTAAATGTTAATAACATTTATTAATGAAGTGAATGAACATTGAATCTGATAAATGCTATTAAATCATGCAGTCAAATTTAATTATTTTAGTTGTGGATATATAATTAAATAGATTAATATTTTTATTATTTGAAATAATTATTACTAAGATGTATTTTTCTGAATAACGATTAAGATGAATTATTTATTCAATAATTGCAGTTCAGGAATTTAAATTATTCTTTATACAATTACAGATTGTTTTCATTAGATGTTTAGTGTATGTCAATTATACCAAATGCAAACGATGCACCAACAATCAGTTTTTGGTCTTAGTCTCATGTGTTTAACGTTTATATAAATATTTTCCACTTACTCTTATAGTTCATGGAGTTTGAAACTTCCTGTATAATATAAAAACAAATAAATCCTTGGAAGTATATATATATTCATATTTATTATTTAATTTTATTTGTGATATTTTTTTTGTGCTATTGTATTCGCTTAAAAACAAAATACAAATGAAATTACAAGACAGATAAGGGAGATAATTTGTTTGAGAGACATTTTACCACATAATTTAGAGATATTTATTTAAATTTAATTTACAGAAATATGGTTATTATTACAGAAATTACTTGTACGTTTGAGAGCAATTAAGTGATAACTAAAGGCCCGAAAAAATAAATTAATTAGTTATGGGCTCTAGTTTGAATGAAAAATGAGCAAGGATAAATAATAAATGGAGAAATAGTTCATGAAATAAGAAAAATTAATCTTTTATGCATGTTAAAATGCTATTTCAATATCCATTGCACAAAAAAAATTAAATAACGTTTCTTATTGAAATAAATGATAATTGATTTTTTATGTCATTAAATAGGGCAGTCAGATTCAGTTAGTTTATCTTCAGAAAGCAATAGAGTAATTTAAGAGTTTAATAACAGTAAGTGATTTTTATTCTAAAGTAATTATTTACAATCTGCATAAGGATTATCATATTTTATTTTTATTTAATGTGTTTGGATTTGACAATTGTTCACACACTAGCATATTTCCTGATTTGTTTTCTGTGTGAATATCAATTATGTGTTCTTCCACCAACAATCACACTCTTCTACAGGGAATTTAGAAACATGCAAAATATACAAACAAATTCTAGATAATCTTTTTTGGAAGTGGATCAAATTTCGTATTTATCTATTTTATTTGTTACATTTTTATTTTCCCGTTATCTTCATTCTGCATTATATTTATCGCTCTAGGACAAAATTCAATTGAAACTTCTATAAACATATGGAAAAATAATTTTCATTGTTAGGAAATTTTCCACATATTTTAGAAACAATGTACTTATATTTACTTTAGAGAAACTTAGCATTATCTCAGAAATTACTTTCTATGTATCCATTTTATAGCCGTTAAAGAATATTTAAACTTCCGGAAAATTTTATTAATGATTTCAATAGACTATTTTGAATGAAAAATCTTTAAGGATAAATTATAAATGCGTCGTTATTTTATGCAAGAATAAACCTAAATCTTTTATAAGTAAAATATTTCTTTAAATATTCATTATATAAGAACATTAAATTTTAATAACTTTACTTAATTAAGTGAAAGAGCATTGAATCTATGTGATTAAGTTGTACTTTCAGTTTTAATTTGTTTAACTGTTGAAAGGTAATAAAATAAAGTGATATTTTATTATCTGAAATAATTATTTACTCTAATAAATTTATTATTATAAATTAAAAATTGAATAATTTTACTTAAAGAATAATCAATTTTTTTTTACATAAATGCAGACAATTTTTGATATACAGGGTGTCCATAAATTATTGTCGACATTTCCTTACCTCATAACGTTTGATTTATTAACTTGATGAAAATGTTATTACATATTCGTAAAGTACAAAAAAAAAAAAAACATTTTTAATAACATAAATGAAATTACATATGCGTAAAGTTGAATCTCCAAATTTTCTTATGCAAATAACGATTATAATTAAATAATAATTAATATTACAATTTATCAAATTTATCAAAATTTCTTAAAGAGCTGCGACCACAATGTTTGATATATAAATGTACATAATACATTAACATCATGATTTTTGATAAATTTGATAAAATTATAATTTAATTTATTATTTGATTATAATCGTTATTTAATTAATAACGTTTCGAGTTTCAACGTTGCGCATATGTAACATTGTTAGTGCTTTTATAACAACTTTTTGAGTTGCATTTTACGAATATGTAATAACATTCAATAATAACCAGTGAATTTTTATCCTGCTTTTCAAAGCGTAATCCGACATAGTGAAAAATGTTCAAGCCGGAAATCGAACCCGGACCCTTGGAATAGCCTTCCAATGCTGTACCTTTGAGCTACGAGGACGATTCCCAGCCTGGAATCTCTCACTTATATATGTCGATGAAATGGAAATGTCATCATGCGCATGAAACGTCTGTGGCAAACATGAGAGGACCTACAACGACCAGTATACGACAACACATAATTAATTTTAAGTCATTTTTCAGCAGTGAACTACTCCTGTAATCATTGAATAATAATCAGTGAATTTTTATCCTGCTTTTCAAAGCGTAAACCGATATAGTGAAAAATGTCCAAGCTATCACTATGTTGGATATCACTATAGCTTTTCACTAAGTTGGTTTACGCTTTGAAAAGCAGGATAAAAATTCACTGGTTATTATTCAATGATTACAGGCGTAATTCACTGCTGAAAAATGAATTAAACTATGTGTTGTCGTATGCTGGGATTTGTATGTCGGCTCATGTTTGCCGTAGAAGTTTGCGTGCTCATGATGACATTTCCATCTTGGGCTGCGGTTGCAGCTTCAGTGACATATATAAGTGAGAGATGCCAGGCTGAGTATCGTCCTCGTAGATCAAAGATAGAGCATTGGAGCGCTATTCCAAGGGTCCATGTTCGATATCCGGGATGAACATTTTTCACTATGTTGGTTTACGCTTTGAAAAGAGAAATAAAAATTCACTGGTTATTATTCAATGATTACAGGCGTAATTCACTGCGGAAAAATGTATTAAAGTATGTGTAGTCGTATGCTGGGATTTGTATGTCGTCTCATGTTTGCCGTAAAAGTTTGCGTGCTCATGATGACATTTCCATCTTGGGCTGTGGTTGCAGCTTCAGTAACATATATAAGTGAGAGATGCCAGGCTGAAAATCGTCCTCGTAGATCAAAGGTAGAGCATTGGAGTGCTATTCCAAAGTTCCGGGTTCGATCTCCGGCTTGAACATTTTTCACTATGTCGGTTTACTCTTTGAAAAGCAGGATAAAAATTAACTGGTTATTATTCAATGATTACAGACGTAATTCACTGCTGAAAAAAGTAATAGTATTTTTTGCCATGTTCTTAAATGAAAACTTATGAGGAAAGAAAACTCCGACAATACTTTATAGAAACAGTGTAGTTAAGTATATATTAGATATATCAAATGAAAAAGCTGCGCCGCCAGTAATTTCTTTCTGGTATTAATTTCTTAAGGGAGTTCCATAAAACTTTATACTTTCTATTGAAATTTTCGATATGGAATTCAGATACGCCGTGTATAATAAACAAACATACAATACGCAATATTTTTAGAAAGTGCTTTAAATTAATTAATTGTTTATTTTATTTGCAATATATATTTTTTAATATTTATGTTCCTTTTGTGCTTTATTTGTTGCTTTAAGATAAAATTCACTTAAATTAACGATAACATGTGAGGGAATAATTTTTCTTATACTGAAATTTTAAGCATAATTTAGAGACAATGCACTTCAATTTACTTTAGAGAAGTTATTTTCATCTGCCCATATTATTACCGACTAAGAATATCTAAATACCGAAAAAGTTTATTAATAAATTCAATAGGCATTATTTTGAACGAAAATTTTTAAGGATTCATTATAGATGCATCATTATTTAATCCAAGAATAAATCTTTTATATCATATTCTTTTAATATTCATTACAGGTGAAATTCGAATTTTAATAGCTTTTTCTAATTAAATGAATGATCTTTGAATCTGATAAGTGTTATTAAATCGTGCAGTCATTTTGAATTAATTTTACTGTGGAAAGATACAGTCATAGAAGGATTAAAATTATTTAAAAGTTCTATTTTCATAAATTAATTTAACATTTTTATTTATTAACATAATTTTTATTTATTAATTTAATATTTGTTGAGAAATATACATGATATTTTTTTAGTATTTAGCAATTTAGCATATATAACTGAATAACCAAACAAATTTACACAATATTAAAAAGCTTCTATTATTATATAAATTAATGAATTTTGAAATCCCAATTTCAATTTCGCCTTATAATGTAAATTTAACTATACAAGAATATTTTCTAACCAGAAAAGTGGAAAATTTTCTTTTATAATATATTCATGTTACTTTTCCTAAACACGTACTACCTATTTTTTTCGTAATTATAAAAAAAAATCTATTAATTACTTAATGATAAAAGTAATATAAAAAGTTTATTAAACGTTTTTTAAATGTTTATTTCGCTTTTTTTAATTATCAAAATTTATGACATGTGACACCGTTTTACGATTTAATAAATGAAAAAACTGACATAATATTTTCCTCGAATTCTATAACGGCAAAAAAAAAAATAAATATATTATATGATACAATTTTATAAGGAATTTTTTCTATAGGATTTTTTCTCATTAAAATCTGTTGTTCTTTTTTTAAAGTGCTAAATATTAATATATTTAAATTTTAGTAAACTTTATGTATTAATCATTTAAAAAAAATTTCTAATTAAAAAAAAAATGTTATAGTTTTATTCGTAAAAAAAATATTGAGATATATGAGATGTGTAATTATGAAAATTCGGATTACAGGGGACATAATATTAGTTGTTAGAATGCATATATAAGCATCTAAAAGTGTTTTTTAATTCTAAACACCATAACATATAATTAAAGTTACTCAAATTATACGTTTTTTTCTTTATTTACTATAAAGTACTTTTACCATCTCTTTCCAATAATGAGCTTGATTTCAAAATAATAATAAATATAGAAAAAAAAATGTTAGACACAAAGTAATTTTTATTAAATTTAAGAAATTAACTGCAAAATGTATTTATGGTAAACAAGTTATAAAGATTGTTGCATTCATGAATTTTGTATGTAGACTGATTTCTTTCAAATCAATATGTTTTAAAGGGCGAAAAGAGAAAAACACTTAAACAATACAAACCTTGAGATATTTCAGCTTCTTGATAATCTTACTAAAAAAGAAAATCATAAAAAGTAGAACTAAACTGCCTGGCATCAAGAAATTTAGAGTCAATGACTGTAACGCGAAAATAATATCAAGCTAATTTTAAACCAATGGCTGCGTTCTGTTTTGATTTCTCGTTTGAATTGCAATATTTTTAAATGTTTTTTTTTTCTTGTTTTTTTTAATAGAGTATCTAACGTCCCTTCCAAAACTGAAATTCAGAAACAAAACACAAGTAAATTCTAAAAAAGTACAAATATACACAGATAGACATAGACATAAGATATCTTGTGAAAAAGAAAAGAATTTAAAAATTTTGAAATGCAAACGATAAATTTGAAAAAAAACACTGCCTTTGCTTTGACATTAGCTTGAAGTTGTGGTTGCTTTACAAGCGTTACCCTTAAGATTAGAGCCTGAGTGTATGTAAAATAAATAATTAATATATTAAAGTTTTCGTTGACATACAGATAATTTGTTACAATGTTCTTCTACCAAATTCTGAGATTTAAAGGTGATAATATTTGTGATTATAATGTGATAATAATATTTGTGATAAAAATTGTGAAATAAATTTTAATCCTGTTACTATTAACTGATAAAATGTTGGTTCCAATAAATTTGCTTATTGTTTTTCTCGTTTGAATAAGTCAGTCGTCAGGAATTTTAAAACACTAGAGGTGTTACTAAGCACGTTTGAAAAAAAAAAAAAAAAAAAAAAAAAAAAAAAAAAAAAAAAAAAAAACATGAGTAAATATGAAAAAGGCTTTTGTTTAAATTCTTTAATTGTGTAATGTCTTTCACAAGCATTTTTGTTAAATTTATAAAAATCTTAACGACTACCTCTTAAGTCTTCTTTCCATTTTTTTTCTAACGTGTTAAACAACAACAAAAAAAAAACCCTTGCTGCTATAAATGTAGATTAATTTATTTAAAAAAAATTCACAAATGTAATAATCACACTCTTCGTCGGTGCAGTAGCTATTTGCCTACATATCGCATTTAAAATATCGGACCCAGAATTCCCCTTTCTTGTCCGAAGAGAAAGCACCCACGCAGAAGACACAAATTCCATCATCTTCCTCAGTCGAATGTCTTCCTTTTTTTACCTTTTAAAATTTTAATTTCTGTCCTTTTCACCCTCATTTTTCTAATTTTTCATCCGTCATTTTTCTTCTTTCTCTTCTCATTTATTCCAGTCGTATTTGGACAACATTGTAACCATATCCATACATTGTAACAATAAAATGACGTAATAAAGCAATATAGCGTCCGTGATGCCATACATTATTTTATTTTACTCCTCTTTACGTGGAGCAAATCCAGAGAGATCCATATACCGTCTACCCGGTATTTTGATCACTCTGGGTAGCCGGTATTTGTACCACTGCAATACTTTACGTAAAACCGGTATTACTCATTCATATAGTAAAATACCAATAACGTTCTTACGGCATTTGGGAGCTAAATATGTCTATAAAAACTATTTAAACGTCAATTCAGGCCAACACACGATCGGTATTATTAAAAAACCTGAAAACCTGAATATTTTTTGATGTATCAGATTTCGTCATTTCAACACATCTGCTTTTATTTTTTGTAAGACTTCAGCGACGTACTTACGGCGTCCCTTTCTTCTCTCAATCAAAGGTACAAACTCTGCCTATCGCCACTGGGCTGCGCTGCGCTCACTTCTAATAACACCTAATAACCGTTATTTGGATCCTAGTCGTTATTTGGACCTTCTCCGCTATTCTACTACGTTCAAATCCAGTATGGATAAAATTAAAATTAAACCAGTTATTACGCAGTGATTGGCATATTGACCAATATCTTGCCCTCCAAAAAATTTCAATACGACTCAGATGCCTTCACAAGAAGGACTTTTATAAAACGAAATAAAGAAATAGATAAATCCATCAAAAATTACATCTTCTATGTTAATTTTTTTGTAGGTACATGAAAAAAATAGTAATTTTTCTTCTCCCATATTAAAAATTAAGCAAAATAGCATCATTTCAGAAACTGTTTCTTTTTTAATCATTTATTATAAATCGAAAGATTGATGTTGAATTTATTTTGAATTTATATTTAGAATTTCCAGATTTAACAGGAAACTATTGTCGCTTTTAAAGACAATTTCTTTAAAAAAGTAATGTACAATACGGCTATCTTTCATTTATTTTAATATTCCTTTAATGGTAAAATGAAACGAAATAGAGAACTAGGATTTGTTTTCAAAAATTGTATTTGCATCTGTTTTGATAATACTTTTATACGTACAAGAAAAGGTTATATTTTATAAATTAGGAAAGCTTTTCTCTACTCTAGTTATCTCGTATTGACATAAAAATTAAGTTCGTGGTTGCTTAGAATTAATTTTCTTTCTACACATTGTTAATCTTAGATAAATATTTTCTAACAAAATTAATCAATTTTGTTATAAGTAATTGTAAAGGAGAATTTTAAGTTATTGGGTAGTTATGGATATTAAGTTTCATCGAGTTTCAGTTTCACGATCTTGTTTTCGGTCAACTTTGAAAACATTCTTGTAATGATGTAAAACTCTTTCGTACAATAGCATATAAATATTCTAAATAAATACATACTTTTTTAAGACTGGTGGACGGTTAGTTGTATGGATTGAAGGGGAAAATATTTTTAGTTGATTCTTGTCTTCCGAACTTTGTTGGGAAGAAAAACTATTTTTTTAAGGAAAACATTATATCGAGGAAGATAAATTCAGAAAAATATTAAATCACCAATTATTGAACAGTGCATTTCTTAGTTTTCTCAAAAAAAAAGTTTATTTATTTTTTTAATTTGCCTAAAACACAATTTATTTCTGCAAGTATTTTCATGATAAAAAGTTCAAATATTATAAAAAAAATATATATAAATTTATATTTCCCTAAAATTTCCTATTCAGAATATCAGAAATATGAGTCATGTATAGAATGTTATTCAAACATCATTTCATTTTAGACAATGTAACACATTTTAGAATTCACAGTGAGATATTAGGACAATGTGTTTCAACAAAATAAAGCCTATATGCATATTACTAAAATACTTACTTAATGTATTTAACAATGAATCTCATAGTGTAAGCTTCTTCTCTCACATTTCATGGAGTATATAGTAGTTAAGCTTATTTGAAACATGTAGAGACGTGATATTATGTATGTTACTTCAGGTGAATTGGATAAAGTTGCATCTTTCAAATGTCTATTATTAAAATCGTATAACGAACGTAATGTCAACAAATAATTTTTAAAAAGTGTATTTATATAAAGAATAGGTTTCTTGCAATAGTGAGTGATATATACATATAGAAGGTGTTTCCAAAATCATGGTACACATTTTAAGGCGTGATAGAACAAACCAAATAAGCTTAACACACCAAAAAAATACATAGTCTTGACTCAAGCGATAGAATGATATATGACGCTTTCTCATTATGAACAGAAACCAGTTTACTACACAATATCCAATAAGTTATTTTTGATTTTTTATGTATAATTTTTTTATCAATCCAAATGCTATTATAGTTGACAATTACAAAAAAACTTGAAAACCTGAATATTTTTTGATTTATCAGATTTCGTCATCTCAAGACATCTGTTTTTATTTTTTGTAATACTTCAGCTAAAAATTTCAAAGTAAAATGTCTTTATTTGATATATAAAAATGTTTTTAGGCGAGGCGGGGAATTGGGCTGAATTTATTTAAAAGTAATTCTTCTAAAAATATGTCAAACTTCAAAAAACTCTATTTGTATAGAAATTGATACGAATTATAATTATGTGTAAGACTCTTCAAAGAAAGGCAGTATGTTATCCAGTCCTGACAGCGAGACTTTTAATAAATGTTAAATAAAGTTTTTTTTGTTATCACATGCATTTTTTATGTTTTCTTTATCAATTTGTTTTCCTTAGATAATAGCATGGCATAAAACAAGTTTCAGGAATGATTTGATGGAATTTATTGTTCTTTGCCTAAATCAGAAAGCGTTCGCTAACAGTTCACCGCTAAAGACATGACTGGGCATTAAAGTGACAAGTTCTTGTTTTATGTATGATCTATCTTTCATTATAATTTTTAACATGAATTTTTATACACCCTGTATATACATATCATTTCAATGATGTTGATGTGAGGCGTTGCGATTATTATGTTTTAAGTTGAAAATTCGATTTTTTTTTTTCTTTTTTTTTTTTTTTTTTTGTAACAGAACATGAAAAAGCTATCTATTACAAGAGTCGAGTATACTTTTCGATGTTTGGAATTTAAAGTAAACTTAATTAGAAATAGCTGCAGAAAAAAACTAAAATGTTACCAACATAACCATGCAGCATATCAAATCAGTGATAATTAAATCAGAATTACATAAATTAAAATAAATTAACAAAAATTACATAAATTGTAGTGGTCTAAGTCAAATAACTTTCTTTGATAGAGCCTTTAAGACATTTGAATGTCAACAATGTTTGTACAATTTGGATGTATATATCATCTATTAACTCCAAAGGAAAATGAAAAAAAAAATCTGTAACATTAAATTTTCCATATTTATAATAGAAATAATAAAAGTACATATAGTAAAAAAATAAAAATATGAATGTTAAAAGTATTTTTTTAGAGCTTGATTTGAAATGGAATGATATGCTTAAAAATAAAGTGTTGCTTATCTTTAAATGATTCTTTCATTTATCATTTACAATTGTAAAATTGTCATCCATTTCCACATTAGATGACATCGCTAATCAATGTAATTTCATGTTTTTTTTTTTTTTTTTTTTTTTAAGATGTAAGTTATTATACTTAAAAATGAGAATCTTTATTTATTTTTTTTTTCGCTTAAAAAAAAAAAAAATGCCTCTTGATTTTTCTGACAAACAGAAATATTTTCTTGAGATAGATTTAACAAAATGAATAAAAAATTACCTGAGAAATATATTTTTTACATTTTATTACATATATGATCCAATTTTGAAGTTTGGAATAGAATAGGTTTGTTTGAAATTGCTTTATAGAAATCTAATTTTTTCACAGGAAAGGGCTTTGGAAAAAATCACAATAAACAAACGAAAAATCTCTTTATGACTTTGGAATAAATTTTACTGAAAGTCAGATTTAGCTTACTATATTTGTTACACAGATTGAAATTAGATGGTACTTCGCAACATTGAACCATCCCGTAAAAAAACACGACAGCGTCAAAATTATAATAACAAATATGAAAATCAGGCTTTGAAGTGTACATGGAACTATCTAAACACTTATAGAAAATAAATCACACGTATACGGGCAGTTATTTTCCCAGTACATCACACACAAATATGCACGCCGAAAGTCAGAGATTATTTTTTCTTCATGACATAATATATGGATTTTTTAGCATACTTTATTTAATTATCACACTTATGTACATGTAGTAGTTTTAATTATGCATAAATTATATTAATAAGTACATGTTGATTAATGACATATTTTATTTAATTATCTAACTATGATAAAGATAGTTATAATTAATAAAAGTTTTTTCTGCAAAATTTAATTTATTTTGTAAAATTTTAAAACTTTTTTAGAATATTTTAATTAGAAATGTTTCGTTCTATCTTTCTCTAAAGATAATTTACAAAGAATCAAAACTTTTACTTCTAGACTAAATTTCTTCTTATGTAATAGGATTACGAAGTAAAGTGAAACTGAGATTACACGTTTGTAAGATAAGATTATTTTGTCAGTTTCTTGAGGATAATTGAAGAAACTGATTAGAGGTTTTATCTGAGAAGAATGAAGACAAGATGTGTTAGGAATACTTAAGAGATACTTCATATAATTTAGTTTCACTTTGTTTCTGTTCTGAAAAAGATTGTGTTATGTAGAACAATAAAAATAGCATCGTTTATCACATCCACTTGCTTAAGTACATTTAAAATATTCACCTAGTTACTTATTATTTACAAAAATAAATAAATAAATTATTACAAACACTGATAAATTTAGCATTGTTACCCAGGTTTGTGTAAAATTAAATTGTATTTTCGACAAAATAAAATCTTTTTAAATCTTTGACGTTATAAATATTCGTGTATAAATTCATCAAGTCTTGAGATATGTAGGTCAAAAACCTTAAAATATTAAATCTTAGAAAAAAAATATAAGATGTTTGATATAGATTTCAAATGCGTCAACATCACTATTTATTTGTTTCCTTTTCCTTGGATGTACTCTAAAGTTTAAGAGAAACAATACATACATATTTCCTGCAAAACAATCTCCATTTTATTTCCATTGAATATATCAATAATTTTGTTGTGAATATTATCTTTTCAAATAACTACACTTCCCAAATACATTTCTTTTAAAATAACTCATCTGCATTATAATCGACATTATCTCGTTTCTTTCAAAAAACACTTATTGAAATATAGTTTTAATGACATACAATACTTCCAAATTCAGTGAAGAGTGTGTAAATATTTCTTTGAAATTCATACTATGAGATTTCAAATGTATTAGCGACATTCTATTAAAGGTGTTTCCAAATCTGCATAAACCTACCTATGTCAAACAACAGTCTGTCTGATATTTTATGAGATTGAATGTATTTTATGTATAACTTAAATTTGTCTTCAATATCGCTCGATATATTTTTTAAAAAGCACATTTAATTTTTTTTTATTTTTAACTAATAAGAAAAAAAATCACAACTGTTCACACAGGTTTGATATTTTAATAAAAAAAAAAATTGAAGTTATAAAAAGTAATATTGTTTTTACTAATTTCACAGTGTTCGGTCACATTTGAGCATTTATTGTATAACTATGAAAAAGTTATGTTTTAAAAGTTATTATTTTATACCATGGGACTTGTGCGAGAACTAATACGTTTTAGGAATATTTAATATTTTTTAAAGGCATGTTTAAACGTCTAAAGAAAAATTAAGGATACAAATATCTGCAAACAACATTAATTAAGCCAGAATATCGTCTCATTTATTGCATTAAAGTTACAGTAAAAACTGATTGAAGATTGAAAAAGGCACACGAGAGAAAAAAATAACAATAATATTTTAACTACATTAGAAGATGACGCCACCCGCTTCTTGAAAACTATGAACAAAGAAAAATAAATTAAATGCCTTTACAATACAATTTAATCTAATTTAACAAACATACCTTTCATTATACACGTGATCACTGCTTCGATCGATCGATGTTGTCGTTTTCTTCTAAATATTTTAATTTTAGTTTTGGTTTTTAACCATAAATATAAATATACTCGTGCGGAGAAATCATACTTTGTCTTTTTAACTACTTAAAGAAAAAAAAAATCATTGTTCAGTAGCATATAATTCGACATTTTTTTTATTAGACTATTCATTTTTTATAACCATTTTCAGCATTATATAATGTGGTATTTTATTTTTGTGGCAACAATAATTTGAGGAAAACCTTTTATTTCATTTATGAAAACAATGCCGAATTAATTTTAATTAACATCAATTTTTAATTAAAAAAAATGTTTTTACGAAATGTGAGTGAACTATGTCAGAAGACGCTTCAAAAACCTTTCGAAACCTTCATCTTATTCGTTGTTGTGAGTTTCGTAAATTCATAGAAAATGGGATGTTGACAACATAAATAACATATACCAGTGGACTCGTGTGACAATTTCGCACTGCAATCTAATAAATTTACCAAAATCCAATATTTTTTAGAGTCAGGTTTAAACTTCTAAAGAAAAGTTAAGGATTAAAAATATTTGCAAACAGCATTAGTTAATACTCATCAAACATTTGCTTCCAACGTAAATTACGTTTAATTAAATATGAGTTACTTTAAAACTACATATATAAACAAAGCTGGACGTTTCGGTCATTCTTTTTAACCATCTTCAGGAGAAAACTTTCAAAAATATGAACAGCAAAAAATAAAATGTGTGTTACATTATTGAGTCCAATGTTCTATCTGACAAGACGCTAAAATAACGGAATTTACAAAAATATATTTAAAATAAGCCAGGTGGCGCCCTCTGTGAATCAGCAATGTAACTGGAACTCATGTTCAACGAAATTAAAGTTCCTTCAAAATGCATTTCCAGATAGCCGGAACAGAAAATGACGATGAAAATTATGATTTAAAGTAACTCATATTTAATTAAACGTAATTTATGTTGGAAGCAAATGTTTGATGAGTATTTATATGTGCAACGTAAAGTCCTTATTAATTATAATTAACATTAGTTTTAAGCCAGAATATCATCTCATTTATTTAATCAAAGCTAAAGTAAAAACGAACCAAAGATAGCAAAAGCAAAAAAAAAGAAGAAAATATTTATATCAACCGTATTTTAGCTTCATTAGAGAATGACATCATCTGTTTAAAAAAAAAAAAACATGGGATAAAGAAAAATAAATTTAGCATTTGAATTTCAATTTTGCTTTTTAATCAAAAATATAAAATAACACGTGTAACAACGATATTCCACTTTTATCTTTATTGTACAATTTACAGGTTCACTTTTAATTAACCTACAACTTAGACTGAAATGACTTCCCAGAGCTTCATCAGATGGCGACACGAATGCGTTAAATGAGAGAGGGCATACAAGGTATTTGTTTAGTGTCAGTTCCACGCAATTTTGAAAATGTCTCCCAAAGCGCTTTATTTAACTGAAGATCGTATATTTATTGTTAAAAATTGGTATTTATGTGGTGAAAATGTAACACTATTTATACGGAAGAGGTCTTTAACATTCAGAAAACGACTTAAGCCGGGTTATCGCCTATCAATACCAAAATCGTCATTCTTTTGCATTGCATTGGCCCCCTTATTCACCAGATATGAATACATGTTATTTCTTTCTTTGAGGTTATATGAAAGATTTGGTTTACAAGGAGAAGCCGACAGGCCTTATTAGCCTCGAAAGTTCCATAACTGACTCATTTTCCAGCATAAAAAAAAAAGAAATGCTCAGTTTTGTTACTGACAAATTTGTGACTAAACTATGCTAATGTATCACCTCTGAAAGTTTTCTCTTTGAAAACCTTATCCATTATATTCCTTTTCCACGTTCTTTTCAATAAAAAAATGTTCGTAGTGCTATCTGCCACGACTCAGGAGTTATTTTAGTTAAAAGTAGTAGGTTAATTAAAAGTCACCTTGTATTTTTTTATAATCATTGTTGAGCACGATATAATGCAGTATTTTATTTTTGTGGCAGTACTGATTTGAGAAAAATCTTTCATTTCATTTGTGAAAATAATTCTAAATTTAATATTTAATTAACTGCAATTTTTAATCAAAAAACATGTTTTAACGAAATATAAGTGTATTATTTCAGAAGCCTGTTAAAAACCCTTTCATATGGTATCTCATTTATCAATCTGCGTTTTGCATTTACTTAGAAAAAGGAATGTTGACAACAGAAATAATATACTCCAGTGGACCCGTACGAAGATATCGCACTGCAGTCTACTATTTTTTAGCATTATATAATATTTTTTAGATGCAGGATTAAACTTCTAACGAAATTAAGGACTAAAAATATCTGCAAACAACATTAGCCAGAATATCATCTAAATTATTCCATCATAGTTACAGTAAAAACGGGCCAAATACCGCAAAAGCAATATATATATATGTATATCAATCGTATTTTAACTGCATTAGAGGGTGACATCATCTGTTTCGGAAAATAACATGGGGCAAAGAAAAATAAATTAAGCATTTAAATTTAAATTTTGCTTTTTATCATAAATATAAAATAAAACGGTGGAGCAACTATGTCCCACTCTATCTTTATTGAACATTTTTTTATAATCATTGATGCAGTATTTTATTTTTGTGGTAACACTGATTTGAGAAAAACTTTTCATTTCATTTATGAAAACAATGATGATTTAATTTTTAATAAACTGCAATTTTTAATTAAAAACATGTTTAATAAAATGTGAGTGTAATATGTCAGAGGCCTGTACAAAATCCTTTCATATGATATCTCATTTATCGTTCTGTGTTTTTTTATTTGCTTAGAAGAAGTGATGCTGACGACATAAATAATATGTATGATGGGTTTTTTTTAAATGCACGGTTGTGGGGGATTTTATATTGGTATTTCAACCTATTTTACAGCAAATACCATTTATTAAAATAAGTAAAATGTATAAGGAAATGTATAAGGAAATGTATAAGAATTGTATAAGAAAAATGTATAAGGAAGTATTTTAAGGATATATTTTAAACATTCTATCAGAAATTTACTTGAGATAAAATATTTTAGGTCTACTGTTAAGGCACTACTTGAAGGAATAATTTTAATCTTCATTTTCAGAAACTTTTTATAAGAATTTTAATGATTTAGTTAATCGCGTAACAGACACATCGGATTTTTAAAATTGGGGCATGACTATACTCTTATTTGCACTGCCCCATATTTTATATTTTGTTTCTGTCGCCGTCCATTGGTAGCGCTTGCTACCGCTCTTCACTTGTCCATGACTAGGGCAACTATAACAGTGGAGTCTTATCCATGACTAAGGCTCCTCCTATCTTACAATATAGTAGCCCTATACATGACAGTTACGTCACAGGAAACTGTTGGTATACACTTACAGTATACAAATCTTTGACACTTTGTTCTCGACCATGAGTTTATTAACTTACTTTTCGCAGTTTAAGATTTATCTTTAGTTTCTATCTATACACAAATAATTGTTTTAAAAGCAACAAACAGCTTAAACTGTACTTTTAATGGTCCTTTTTGTCTTTCATTTAGTTGTTTCATTCACATTTTAATAAAATTAATATATATATATTAACCTCTTGAAGTTGCGTTCTGTTTTAATATAGGTGATGTCTTTTGACAAAGTAAACCGCATAAAATTTAAAGGACTTTCAAATGAACAAAATAACATATATATTTCTCCACGACACAATTAAAATTGAAGTTATTAATATAATAATAGAAAACTTTCTCTTTTAGGTAACTAAATAATACAAATTTCAATTTCATGCTTATTAATAAACTAATTTTTTTATGATTTGGTTATTTTCAATTAGTTTTCATTATTTTAATTTGCTTTATTAGGATACACTGTCTTTTATACGCTCAAATTCATTTTAATGTGAATGCAAGATGTTGCTTACCTCATAAAACAAATCAATAGAACTTTTGAAACAGTTATTAATGTTGTTGTTAAAATTAGAAGATATTATTCCTATTATACTTAATTTCAAAGTTTCTTTAATTAAATAAATTAAATAAACTGATTAAAACAAATCTTCTGTCAAAAAATATCTTCAAAGCATTGTATATTAATTTTATATATTGGAGACTTGTATTAAATAAAAAATATATATTCAGCTAACAACTTTAATACCATCTGGAGTATACTTTTGAAAAAGTAGTTTTATTATCGCAAGAAATTAATTTTCTCTGTATTTAACAAAACTTTGACAAATATTTGCAAAGAATATTAATCAATTTATGCTAGGAAATAAAAGGATTGGGGGCTTCAGTTAATAAAAGAGTGTTGATTATATGTTTTGTCTTTTAATTTTACGTTGGAGTTTCCAAACCCTATTTAAGAATGAAAAAAAATATTTTATTTTATGTTTTACGAGATATAGTTATAAATAAAACTTACGGTTTTTGTAATGTTTATCCGTAAATGTTTGCGGATTATTTCCTAACAAACTCCAAATAAGTTCTTTCAATTTTCAAAACTTGAATGAAAGGAAATGTGAATTTTACTCGAGAATGCTGCTCGAGAATGCTGAAGGCTTCATATTCTTAACTCTAAATGTTTAAATTGCATAAATGTAAAATTTCAGATAAACCTAAATTTAAACAGGGTTAAAAAATGTGTTTTATTCAACTAATAACACGTTGGTTCCCGAAAACAATGCGTTCGAAAAACTTTTAGAGCACCGAATAAAATTTTCTAATGAAACATTGTAAAATGCGATTAATTTGTTCTTATCTCTAAAGTTACTTATAGTATTTACTCGTTTTAAACAATCTACTCTACAGTACAGCATAGAAAAATAGAAAATATTTTGTAATACTGTACATTATCTGAGATAATGACATTTTAAACCAAAATTAACAAAAATCTTATACACACAGACATATATATATATATATATATATATATATATATATTATATTTAAAACTGGAGAGAAAAAGGAAGGTTTCAATCTAATTTTGTTATATGTAGATGGATGTATAATAAGTTTCTAGACTCTTTTTTTTATTACTAGATCAACTAGACTATTTCTCTCTTATTAATAATGCATGGATTGCTTGGAATTTACAGCTGGATCACAATATCGCATATGCGTGTCATCGCCATTATGAAAACTTAGAGAAAGAAAGTACAAGCAGTGGGTTATGCAACCTTTCTGTACATGAATCTGAAAATGCATGGATTTTTAAAACACTGCGATCAGTGTACCTAAACTGAGTACGTGCTTCTTGTCCATGAAAATAAATGAATGCAGAAGAAGAACCAAATAAAATCAGTACATTTTACTGCGTTTTCCCTGCGGTCGATTTTGTGACAAAGATTTACTTGTTGAAAATCAAATTCTTTTCGAGGGCCGAAATATTGACAAGTGAAAACCATGACACTTGAAAACCGATCATCTGCCGTACTGAACATTCAATAAAATATATCTTGCTTCAATCGTAATTTTTCTCCTTTTATTTTATTTTACTTATTTATTTTGATAAACAAAAATTTCACTTTTATCGAATCATACTTATTTCTCATTATTTAAATGTTTAATGGTATTTTTCTGAAAATATGCTTTTCTTATTCTAAATAAATTTTATGACTTTCATTTAAATTTTTATGATAACAATTTTCTTTTTTAAAGAAATTAATATATGTTTACATCGAATGTTACTTGTTATGGAGGCAATTATGTTTGAAATATGAGCAAATATATATAAATTGAAAATTATAACATATAAATTTGGCCGTATTTTTAAAATTGATAAAAGATCTTCCTATTGCTTTGCAATGAAATTACTTGCTGAAGAATATGTGTTTCATTACTATATCACCTACATCTCCTAAATTAGGCATGTCTATATTTCTCACTTCATTGACGAATGTAAATTTTGCCTAAATTATTATTTTGTTTAACTATTATTATTATATTTTTATTGCAAAAATCAAATTTATTTATCCGTATGCCAACCTGTATTTCTGAAAATTATGTTATAATCAAGTTTTTATAACATTTAAAACATAAAAGAAACACAACTTTGTACATTGTACTTCTCTTTTCAATTCACATTAAAATCATACGAATATAAATGGACAAGTCTTGTTTTGCTTTTATTTAGCGATTGATGGATAGTAAAGTCGTTTAAAATAGCTTTAGATTAGGTTATTTCAGGTAAAACACAAAAAGTGTGTATTCTGCAAGACCATTTCGAAAAATTATAATCCAGATTCATTAATGACTCATATTTTATCTGTAATACAAACAGACGAGAAATTGAACTTTTACGATAACACTGTATCGTAAATGATCAATTTTGAAAGAATCCAATATTTCTAAATATGTCCTTTTAATAAATTGACATTACACCTATGATGAATTAATTTCCAATTTTTTATGTAATTAATTAATGTAATATTCTGAATGGACTAAGCATAATAAAATCTTATATACGGGGGGGGGGGGGTTACAATACATCTCTATTTGGAGCTGCCTGTAGCTCGAAGGAATAACTCGATTGACACCACAATCGGTACACTTACTATTCGAGAAAGGGGAAGTAGAATGGAACAATAAAAAAAAATAATTGCAATGATCGCCGACAGATGGTGCTTTTGCGTGTGAAATGTAATGGGTAATATTGTGTACCGTGGAGGTCTGCAAACCTCAATGACTTTACCGCATTTCACGACATGTGCGAAACATCACTCCTGATGCGTTACATTCAGCAGTTGAACGCGTCGTGCACCGCCTGGATTGCATCCTCCAGAACAATGGCCATGTGGTAAATGAACATGATCGGCACCGCCATGCGAAAGCGTAACCACATTGACTGTAACATTTTCCAATAAATTGTGTCATCCAGCCTTAATTCTTTGTTCTTGTATTACACATTACATTTCACACTCAGTAGCTCCATCTGTCGGTGATTACTGCAAATATTTGTTTTTATTGTTCCAGTCTTCTCCCCCCTTCTCAAATAGTAAGGGTACCGATTTTGGTTTAATTTGGGTTATTTCTTCGTGCTACACACAACTCCAAATAGAGATACTTATATTATAACCACCATGTATATGATATTCAGCAATCTTGATTCCACGATGTGAACTTTGAGAAATGTACATTGACATTGTAAGTAATGAAATAAATGAAAGCAATAACAATAAAGAAATTTTAGATTTGACTAATATGAATTTCCAATCACTCTATAAATATTCGCATTTATGACGTGATTAGTAAAACAAGTGGGTAAGTGTGATCGAAGATAGCTTTATGGGTTTCGTTTAATATTCCTTTCGGAAAACTTTATCCTTTCTTTAATAAATCCAAATAAATTTCATTTAGCACAAAAAAAAGTCATGTTTTTTTATAATGTAAAAATCTACCGGTCTATTTTTTCGTTTTTCCGAATATCTAAACCAGCCCGATAGCGGGCGAAGCCCACTATTATATTCTGTCAGAATAATATCTGTTATGCGGACTAAATGCGATATTAAAAAAAATAATTTCAAAATTAAACATGTTGTACACCTTCAAAATGTTAAAATATGCGAATATTTCCATAATCGGACTTTTATCATGATTCAATATATTTCTCAAACTCATATATTTACTATTCTCTATTACGCATATTGATACTCGCTTTGTATTATTCTCAAACATCTGAAAAATTCGTTAAACTTCCAATATGACGTCAGATTTTCTTTTTAATTCTCTAATGACGTGATATTAATCTGCTTTTTGTACATACACATACTCATACTCCTTGTGTTATTGAGAAATCTTTGAAAATTTAGTTTTATTACCACTTTGATGTCATAAATTTTTATTTCATATTAATCATTTTTCAATGGGTGAAACTTTTTATTTCATTTTCATTTTTCACGTGGAAATCGTCTGATAGAAAATTAATTATTCTAGAAAGAATTTCATCGTGGATTTTTAATGTTTGGCATCTGCTATAACAAAAAATGTTTAAATTTAATAGGAAAAGGCTGTTAAAATTTTGGTTTTTTATCTCTATTTATTAAAATAATACGAATTTTTCAAATTTTAATATTTTGAGCTCTTCATATCTCGTATTCAGCTAGATACACAAAGTTTTAACTCTGTAAGTTACATACTTTTTGAGAATAGCTCTGTGACAGACAGACAACGGAGCTGGAGTAATAGGGTTTCGTGAGATGAACGAAACCCTTAAAATAATGTTACTCTTTTGCAATTTCCTTTTATAAATGTAACTGTATTGCAAATACAAACGTTCTAACAATTTTTATAAATTAAAGATAAACTTCAATGACCTATTTTTAATTTATTTACTGCAAAATAATAATTTTGATATTCTAATTATACATTTCCAACTAAATTCATATTAAATGTACGTTTCTCTTACTGCAACAGACATTTTATATCACATTTTTTACAATGAATTTCATTACAGACTTAGCATGTATATGAGAAATATTTCACTAATCATTTTTATTCAACATTTTATGTTTCTGCTAGCAAAAATTTGTAAGAATAAAGCTTTTATGAAAATTCAATAAACTCTTCCTCAGGACTCAGGATTTCAGAGTAAATGAATACCTAATTAGTAAAGTTAAAAAAAAGCTAACATTTTAGTAAAATCCACTTAGAAGAATGTTTAGGACACTGAACAGGAAAAGCTAACTCTGAAATTTTTAAGTCACCATGAATTTCAATATACAATATTTAAAACTAGAGGACTTATTGAATTAAAAATATCTGTATTGCAGACCGGATAAATTGAAATTTTTAACATGTGGAATCTGACAAACAGCTCAGATAACCCTCGTGAAATAAGTCCCGCTGCAAATATTCCAGAAAAATTACCTACTTAATAACTCGAATAGCCTCGTTCCGAGACTTTTTTCCCCTCGTTAATGTGCTTTTCTTTAATACTCAGATTCTTCCAAGACTCTAAATCATATTTAAACAAGAATGAAAAATCATGCGTCAAGCATAGATTATGCAACATTTTCCAACGCTTAAAAATAATTTTACAAATCATTACCGTTTAATAAGCTGAAAGATAACATCTAAGTAAACAATTAGGAAAACGCATAACATATTTAAAAACGTAGTTTCAGGAATTTCCAAAATATACAATATTCGGAAAAATATCCGAATACTTTTATTCAGCCCTGTATATGATCTATAGATTTGTATATATACTACATAGGATGCTAAATTTTAGTTTAGTTAGGAAACGCGTAGCACAGTTTAAAAGTCTCCTTCTGTAGTTTCTGTCAATAAACGGAAATGGGTTCGCGAACTTTTGTTCTGCCCTGTATATGATATACAGAATTTATACACACCAAGTAATGGACAAAAAGTGAGTTAAATTTAAAATCGCATTCAGCAACTTAAAACGCACTTCCAGGAATTATTGTTAACAGAGAGTAGAGAATTCTTTTGTGTGTCTCTGTTAATGAACGATGACTGCTGTACACACAATATTCTGTAGTAAGCCTTTTGTAATGCACCTTAGTGATATATATAAATTTCAATGCATTTAAAATAGTGAAACATTAATTAATTAAACCGCAAACGATTTTTCTCCATAGACGTAATGTAACGGGATTCTTTTGACTGTCCCTGTAAAGTAACTATAAGTGCTATGCACACCCTATTCCATATTAAGTTTCTTGTAATGCACATTAGTTATATATATATCAGTTACAATGTGTTTGAAATTGTGTAACATCATTAAAATAAATCGCAAATGATTTTTCCCCATAAACCGTAATATAACGGAATTCTTTTGAGTGTCCCTGTAAAAAAACTATAAGTGCTACACACTTCAGTTGAAATAGGAAGCATGCTATAGATAACGACAATAACATATAAAAACTGCAGGGCTATCCGAGCATATTTACGGGAGTTAGAGCACGGACAGACGGCAGACGGCCAGACAGGCAGATGGCCAGACGGCCATGCGGCACACAAACCAAAGTCATAAACACTTTTCAATTAGATTGGAAAGTGTTAAAAATAGTAGTTTCTTGATAAGAGAGTAACCCTTATTCTTGCACACTATTTCCGAGAACAAAACGACTACATTCAAATATTACGTTCATAGGGGTGCGTTACTTCCCTTACGAAGTAGTTTCTTTACAAAAGTAACAAGAACGAAAAATCATGCGCCAAGCATAGATTATGTAACACTTTCCAACGCTTCCAAAATAATTTTACAAATCATAGCGTTTAATAAGCTGAAAGATAACATCTAAGTAAAAAATTTGGAAAACGCATAACATATTTAAAAACATAATTTCAGGAATTTCCAACGTATACAATATTCGGAAAAATATCCGAATACTTTTATTCAGCCCTGTATATGATCTATAGATTTGTATATATAGTACATAGGATGCTAAATTTTAGTTCAGTTAAGAAACGCGTAGCACAGTTTAAAATTCTCCTTCTGGAGTTTCTGTCAATAAACGGAAATGTGTTCGCGAACTTTTGTGCTTCCCTGTATATGATCTACAGAATTCATACACACCACGTAATAAACAAAAAGTGAGTTAAATTTAAAATCGTGTTCAGTAAGTTAAAACGCACTTCCAGGAATTATTGTTAACAGACAGTAGCGAATTCTTTTGTGTGTCCCGGTAAACGATGACTGTTATACACACAATATTCTGTAGTAAGCTTATTGTAATGCACCTTAGTGATATATATAAATTTCAATGCGTTTAAAATAGTGAAACATTATTTAAATAAACCGCAGACGATTTTTCTCCATGGACGTAATGTAACGGAATTCTTTTGACTATCCCTGTAAATTAACTATAAGTGCTAAGCACACCCTATTCCATATTAAGCTTCTTGTAATACACCTTAGTGATATATATCAATTACAATGTGTTTGCAATTGTGTAACATCATTAAAATAAACCGCAAATTATTTTTCCCCATAGACCGTAATGTAACGGAATTCTTTTGAGTGTCCCTGTAAAAAAACTAAAAGTGCTACACACTTCAGTTGAAATAGGGAACATGCTATAGATAGCGACAATAACATATAAAAATTGCAAGGCACTCCGAGCATATTTGCGAGAGTTAGAGCACGGACAGACGGCCAGACGGCAGACGGCCAGACAAACCGAAGTCATAAACACTTTTCAACTAGGTTGGAAAGTGTTAATAAGCTAAAAGATAACATCTAAGTAATCCGAATACTTTTATTCAGCCCTGTATAGGATCTATAGATTTGTATATATACTACATAGGATGCTAAATTTTAGTTCAGTTAGGAAACACGTAGCACAGTTTAAAATTCTCCGTCTGGAGTTAAATAATACGGAAATGTGTTCCCGAACTTTTGTGCTACCCTGTATAGGATCTACAGAATTTATACACACCACGTAATATACAAAAAGCGATTTCAAATTAAAATCGCGTTCAGTAACTTAAAACGCACTTCCAGGAATTATTGTTAACATACAGTAGAGAATTCTTTTGTGTGTCCCTGTAAATGAACGATGACTGCTTGTTATACAATATTCTGTAGTAAGTCTCTTGTAATGAACCTTATATAAATTTCAATGCGTTTAAAATAGGGAAACATTATTTAAATAAACCGCAGACGGTTTTTCTCCATAGACGTAATGTAACGGAATTCTTTTGACTGTCCCTGTAAAGTAAGTATAAGTGTTATGCACACTCTATTCCATATTAAGCTTCTTCTAATGCACCTTAGTGATATATATAAATTTCAATGCGTTTAAAATAGTGAAACATTATTTAAATAAACCGCAAATGATTTTTCCCCATAGACCGCAATGTAACGGAATTCTTTTGAGTGTCCCTGTAAAAAAACTATAAGTGCTACACACTTCCGTTGAAATAGGGAACATGCTATAGATAACGACAATAACATATAAAAATTGCAGGGCAATCCGAGCATATTTACTGGAGTTAGAGCACGACTTGACGGCAGACGGCCAGACGGCAGACGGCCAGACAAACCGAAGTCATAAACACTTTTCAACTAGGTTGGAAAGTGTTAAAAATGACAATTTTTGAGCTTATTACACTGAGTATTATTAGTGCATGTGTTTATTAATAAAATGCATGTGTTTATTAATAAAATAACGTATGGTTTTACTACAGCAGAAAATAAAATAACAATATGCCATAAAAATTTGTTTTGAATAATATGCAAAATACACTGGTGTGCAAAACTTAAGCAACAAACACAAAATGCTGATTTCTGAACACGCGAGTACTCAAAAAGTAATTCTATAAAGAGCAAGTGTAGAAAAGAGGCACTACCCTAACAGCACGACCTGTCGATGTGAAGTCCCCTTTACGTCACACATGGTTAGAAGTATCACGATCGCTACGGAGAATGAAAATATAGGATATTTCACTGTCTCATTATTACTCTCAAATGATTGTTAACACTGAAAAGTCACATGTGACTGTCGCTTTGTGATGGGTCACCAGGTGACATTACAATGAAGATGTTTCCAGTATACACGAGCAGGGAAGACCGAGCTATGCTCGGTCAAAATTAAATTTGAATTCAAATATCATGACCCATGACCAAAATGACCCACTAATTGAATTTTCTCGAACATGTGACTTAGCCTAACAGTCTTCTCGTGCCCGAAAACCATAGGATGCAAAATTTAGTGTAAATAGTCTGAGCCGTTTTTAAGTTAAAATAGCTTGACCCATAATGACCCCTGACCAAAATGACTCACTAATTGAATTTTCTCGAACATGTGACCTAGCCCAACAGTCTTCTCGTGCTCGAAAACCATTGGATGCAAAATTTTGTGTAAATTGAGCCGTTTTTTAGATCTTGACCCACAATGACCCAGAAATGACCCACTAATCGAATTTTCTCGAGCATGTGACCTAGCCCAATGATTTTCGCGTGCCCGAAACTCGTAGGATACAAAATTTAATCAAAATCGTAAGAGCCGTTTTTTAGATAAAATTAATTTGACCCTCTTTGACCCAAAAATGACCCACTAATCGAAAATTCTTGAACATGTGACCAACCCAATAGTCTTCTCGTGCCCGACAATAGTCGGATACAAAATTTCGTCAAAATCGTTTGAACAGTTTTTTAGATACAATTAGCTTGACCATAACCCAAAATGACCCAAAATGACCCACTAATTGAATTTATCGAACATGTGACCTAGCCCAACAGTCTTCTCGTGCCTGAAAACCATTGGATGCAAAATTTAGTGTAAATTGAGCAGCTTTTTAGATCTTGACCCACAATGACCCAGAAATGACCCACTAATCGAATTTTCTCGGACATCTGACCTAGTCCAATGATTTTATCGTGCTCGAAACTCGTAAGACACAAAATTTAATCAAAATTGTTAGAGCCGTTTTATAGATAAAATTAATTTGACCCGCGTTGACCCAAAAATGACCCACTAATCAAAAGTTCTCTAACATGTGACCCAGCCCAATAGTCTTCTCGTGCCCGAAAAGGGTCGGATACAAAATTTCGTCAAAATCGTTTGAACCGTTTTTTAGATACAATTAGCTAGACCATGACCCAAAATGACCCACTAATCGAATTTTCTCGAACATGTGACCTGGCCCAATGGTTTTCTGGTGCCCCAAAACGGTAGGATACGAAATTTCGTCAAAATCGTTAGAGCCGTTTTTACGATAAAATTTGCATATATATATATATATATATATATATATAACCACACACAATATTTGCTCGTATTATAATATATGATTAGAATAATCTATAAAACGAAATAATGGAAAAGCATTAAAAGCTTAAAAAACGATTCACAATGAGCAAAGTATAATTTAAAACTGCAGATAAAATTTATGTATATTTCTAACATGTACATAAACTTGTATAAATAAAGATTAAAATCATAAAAGAAATCTTCATGATATAGTATAAAATATAATAATTTTAATTAGTCTTTATGAAAGAATTCTATTGGTGACTGCAATATTTGCAAACTACACTAGTGTGCAAAACTTAAGCAACAAACACAAAATTCTAATTTCTGAACACGTGAGTACTCAAAAGAAAATTCTATAAACAGCAAGTGTAGAAAATATGTACTACCCTAACAGCACAGACAGTTGATGTGAAGTCTCCGTGACATCACAAATGGTCACAATTGTCACAGTCACTACAATGACGAGTCACCAGGTTACTTTACAATGAAGTCATCTTGTGACTCTCATGTGACACAAGATGACCTCATTCATCTTTTGTCACATTTAACCCACACACATCAATTTCTGAACACCTGAGTTCTCAAAAGGAAATTCTATAAAGAACAAGTGTAGAAAAGAGGTACTACCGTAACAGCACGGCCAGTCGATGTGAAGTCCCCTTGACGTCACAAATGGTTAGAAGTGTCACATTCGCTACAGTGAATCAAAATATAGGATATTTCACTGTCTCATTATTACTCTCAAATGATTGTTAACACTGAAAAGTCACTGTGACTGTCGCTTTGTGATGGGTCACCAGGTGACATTACAATGAAGATGTTTCCAGTATACATTAGAATAATCTATAGAACGAAATAATGGAAAAGCATTAAAAGCTTAAAAAACGGGTGAAAATGAGCAAAATATAATTTAAAACTGCAGATAAAATTTATGTATATTTCTAACTTGTACATAAACTTGTATAAATAAAGATTAAAATCATAAAAGAAATCTTCAAGATATGGTATAAAATATAATAATTTTAATTAGTCTTTATAAAATAATTCCATTGGTGACTGCAATATTTGTAAACTACACTAGTGTGCAAAACTTAAGCAACAAACACAAAATGCTAATTTCTGAACACGTGAATACTCAAAAGGAATTTCTATAAACAGCAAGTGTAGAAAATAGGTACTACCCTAACAGCACAGACAGTCGATGTGAAGTCTTCTTGACATCACAAATGGTCACTATTGTCACAGTCACTACAATGAACAGAAATGTGATATCTTTCATTCGTCTCATTTTTACTCTCATTTGGTCACTCCACTGAACAGTCACCATGACTGCTGCTTTTGACGAGTCACCAGGTGATTTTGCAATGAAGTCATCTTGTGACTCTCATGTGACACAAGATGACTTCATTCATCTTGTGTCACATTTAACCCACACACATCAATTTCTGAACACGTGAGTACTCAAAAGGAAATTCTATAAAGCGTAAGTGTAGAAAAGGGGTACTACCCTAACAGCACGGCCAGTCGATGTGAAGTTTCCTTGAAGTCACACATGGTTAGAAGTGCCACAATCGCCACGGTGAATCAAAATATGGGATATTTCACTGTCTCATTATTACTCTCAAATGATTGTTAACACTTAAAAGTCACTGGGACTGTCGCTTTGTGATGGGTCACCAGGTGACATTACAATGAAGTCACCTTGTGATTCTCAAGGCACTGTTAGTTGGAGACTGAACTTTGACGTCATTGTGAGCATTGTATTGTGATGGGTCGCCAAATAATGTCACAATTAAGTCGCATAGTGACTTTCCGGTAATCGACACTCTATTGTGAAGTCATCATTGCACACCTTTGTGAAAAGTCACCAGGTGATTTCATTTACTGTCACTTGGGAACTCGTCACAGAACAACTATCATGATGTCTTTACAATAGAGGGTCAAAATGACAGTCACATGAGAGTCACAAGATGACTTCATTGTAAAGTCACCTGGTGACTCGTCAAAAAGCAGCAGCCACGGTGACTGTTCAGTGGAGTGACCAAATGAGAGTAAAAATGGGACGAATGAAAGATATCACATTTCTGTACATTTTAGTGACTGTGACAATTGTGACCATTTGTGATGTCAAGAAGACTTTACATCGACTGTCTGTGCTGTTAGGGTAGTACCTATTTTCTGCACTTGCTGTTTATAGAATTTTCTTTTGAGCACTCACGTGTTCAGAAATTAGAATTTTGTGTTTGTTGCTTAAGTTTTGCACACTAGTGTAGTTTGCAAATATTGTAGTCATCAATGGAATTCTTTCATAAAGACTAATTAAAATTATTATATTTTATACTATATCTTGAAGATTTCTTTTATGATTTTAATCTCCATTTATAAAAGTTTATTGTATATGTTAGAAATATACATAAATTGTATCTGCAGTTTTAAATTATATTTTGCTCATTCTCATCCGTTTTTTAAGCTTTTAATGCTTTTCCATTAATTTGTTTTATAGGTTATTCTAATGTATACTGGAAATAAATGTAGAAAGCCTATGTAACATGCATTATTAATATAAGTTGAAGAAAAAATGTTTAAATAACATATAAATTTGCATTTGACAATATATGCATTCTCCTTTTCTCAACTTTTATAATTTTAAATGTATTTTTCTTATATTTTTCATTATATATATATATATTTTACGAAAATCTTTTGGTACATACATATTTTTAAAAATACTGGTAGAAAGAAAAATATTTCTGAATTCGCACATTCTGAATAAAACCCTTTTAGTCATATTTCCCTAAATGTGTGCAAATATTATTGAAAGTTATATAGTTTTCATATAGCAAAACTTTTTTAACATGTATTTTGAAATGTTCTACTGCTTTTTAACAAAAGTATCATTAAAATATTCAACGACACACAATCAGGAAATCTCTTAAATTTTAAATACATATTTTAAACATATACCGGGTGATTATAATTAAAGTTATGATTTCAAAAATCGATAATTTTAAAACTACTGGTCATTTTGACTTGATATTTTAGTAGAACAATTGTGAGGCAATGGAAATTTGTTTGGCGAAGGAAAAAATAGTTCCAAAATGTGCCGATAGATGGCGCTGTCAGGGTTCACATTGTTTGGAGATATGCAAATTACTAATACGTGAGATGCGCACCGCAGACATAGCTGCCATAAAAATGCAGAGCACCAGCTCTTTGCCTGAATGTTTCATCATGACTCTGACTATGAAGTATCGCGCTGTGCTCTTGAAGCTTGATTGAAAGAACGATGATTGTGCACTTATATCTATTAGGAAGTTTCGGATATTAAAATCCATAAAAAGGGGTCCAATAACCACAAATGGTCTGCGAAAAATGATTGCTAAATTCGAAGAGACTGGTTAATTTGACATAAAACTGGGTAGAGGAAGGAAACCTGTTTCTGTGACAGTGGAGGATGTGGCTACAGCATTACAAGAACAGACTAACAGTGATGCTGGAATCAGCAATGCACGAGGAATTACCCGATTGCTGGGTATGTCGAACAGCACGATGCATAAAGTCCTACGGAACATCTTGCGCTGTTATTCGTACAAGATAACTTATGTGCAAGAATTGTTACCTGCTGACCTGGAAGCACTTCAATCTTTTGCACTACAATTTCTTGCCCGGATGGAAGTGGACAACGGATGGCCATGGAATATTCTGTGGTCTCACGAAGCCCACTTACATTTGCAAGGTTCTGTAAATACACAAAATTGCAGGATATGGGCGACCGAGAATCCGTCCCACCTACAGCCATTACCTCTTCAGTCTGAAAAGGTCACTGTGTGGTGCGGAATAACGGCAGCGTTTATTGTCGGTCCATTTTTCTTCGAGGAGATCACACCTGCGGGTCCCGTTACATGCACCGTTACTGGCAAGTGGTATGCAGCCCTTTAGCGTAACCATGTCCTTCCGGCATTTCATCAGCGTCAGAGTGTGGATCGCACAATATTCATGCAAGATGGCGCTCCTCCGTACATTGCTACTCCTGTGAAGCAGCTACTGAGTACTAATTTCGGAGGTGATAGGATCATAAGCCGCCTTTTTCCAACAACGTGGCCGCCACGTTCCCCCGACTTAAACCCGTCTGATTTCTGGCTTAGGTGATACCTAAAGAATGTTGTTTACAGCGGGCGGATTCAGAATCTAACCGACTTGAAGGCAAGCATCACATACCACACCTAATGCATCAGTACAGATGCCTTTCGATCTGTTGTGGAGCATGCTGTTTTGCACTTCCAATTAGTAGCTGAACAAGGCGGAGGGCATATCGAACAACTTATGCATTAATCATCAGTAAGGTGTTTGTTCCGTAAAGCTTTTTTTATTTGCATTATCGCTGTTGTTACTGTAAACACGTATTCATGTCTTTTCGCTAATAAATTTTTAGTAAATACCTGAACTCTGTTTTTTTCCTTTTGGCTAACAACATTCCTGTGTTTAATGAATACAGTTTTGGTCTTTCCCCTGTCATTACCCGAACAGCCCACATTTTGGAACTATTTTCTTCCTTCGCCAAACAAAATTCCATTTCCAAACGATTGTGCTGCTAAAATATCAAGTCATTCTGACCAATAGTTTTAAAATTATCGTTTTTGAAATCGTAACTTTAATTATAATCGGTATAATATATCGGTTAAATATACCCGGTATATTTAATTTCAAATATGCAGCTAAAAAATGACATTTCATTAAGATACAGAGAAAATTGTAACTTTAAAAAAATAAAAACGTGCACGATGTAGAAATTAACATTATTTCTTAAATTTATTTATGTCTTTATTCTTATAAAATTAGTACAAATCCATTCTGTAAAAATTGCCATATAAAAAAAACAGCATCCATTTTCTTTAAGAAATAAATCCTGCCTCACACAAGGTATTTCATTCTCAGCATAAAATACAGGAGCTACGTTGTCAAAGCTCTGTTGAGCAATTTAATGCAGCAAAGATTAAAGTTCCATCGAGATCTATGGGACGGGCAGATGAGGGATGAAGAATGTCTGAGAAGATAAAACAAGCTTTGGTAGAAATGGTTAAAGGAGAATCATTAGTTTTTAGTTTGAGCTTGAGCATAGTATAAAGAAGTGAAATATTATTTCGACCTAGAAATTCCAGCTAGTTCTTTATGGGGACTCGCTACACTATCAACTATATATTTTTTACTATTATTTTAATATTTTATAATACTATTCTAATAAAATATTATATGAAGGGTGTAGATGCAAAATTCACAATTTCCACTTTTAGAAACTGTAAAAAACTGAATATTATGAATAAACATGATATATTAGAACAGTTTTTTTGTGATATATTTGTTGCCATAAGTTATGGCAACAAATATATCACAAAAATATTGCGCCAATATATCGTGTTTATTCATAATAATCAATTTTTTGCGGCTTCTAAAAATGGAGATTGTGAATTTTGCAGCTACACCGTTTATATAAACTTATGAATGACAACCTGTAGTTTTATTATGGAGTCGAACCACTAAATTTATATTAGAAGATGATAAATAAAGAAAACATAATTTCCAGTCGAATAGCTATTTCAGATTTTTTTTCTGGAACAAATTCGTGATTAAAATATGTGGGACGTTATATATATTTTTTCGGTCGACTGTACATTGTAAGAGTATCGGTATCTTTTTGAAATGGGATAAAATAACATTATTAGTTTTGTTTGAATTGCTCTCCAGCATTAAATAATGGTGTATTTTGTTTCTGAAACTTTTTATTAGGCCCCATTGCTATCGCAACGTACACCCTCGAATTAAAATAATTTTATATTTTTTATATGTAAATCTATCCAAACGAACCTAACGTTGGGGGATCCAACGCCTTCGGCAACTTACACCGGGTGAGGAACGCATGCCTCCATCTGTTTCTTGAAAAAAGGACATCGAATTTGTTTGATTGTATATTTATAAACAAAGATCTTTCCAAACGAAATAAAGGGACACCGTTACAGTGATTTCTGGCTTTTACTTTTTATATACATCAAACTTTCGATTCTGACGAAAAATTCCTGAGAAAAAATAAATAATATCAAACGCTTCACTCCCAGCTCCTTTTCATTTAAAAACGCGAAATAATATCTCTCTGTATTGAAAAAATAAGGTTTTATCGTAAATGTGGATAAATAATCCCCCCTTTTCCTCTAAATTGTTCTAAAGCACAATTAAAACAGCAAACCATAGCTTCAAATGCACAGTGAGAAAAAATATGTCTGGCGAATTCCCATAATAACTTCACGAAAATATATATATATATTTTAATTATAAATATTAATACTTTTTAAACCCAAGACATCGTTAGGAATAAAAAAATTCCACAGTAAGTAAGTAATTGTTTTTTGTTTGGTATGTTGATTTAGAAAGCGGATGTGGTTTTGTAAATCCTTAGAAAAACACGAAAAATATGAAATCAGCATTAGAAATATGTTTTCTTTTAAGTAATTTTCAAAAAAAAAATATATTTTTTTTAATTAAAGATATTGTTAGAATAGCAAAGGTACCACAAATAAGTGGGTATTTTATTAGTTTATAATTTTTTTGTAATTTTGATAATGGAAGTGGGTTCTGAATTTTAAATCTGTCAAAATCACGAAAAACATGAAGTCCGCTATCAGAAAATATACATTTTTTAAACAGTAAACTTTAATATTTTTTTTAAACAAAATGTCCCGGTACAAACAATAAAGTACTCTGAATAAGTGGGTATTTTTTTTCTTTTAATTTGATTTGGAAGGTGGCCTGCAGCTTCACAGGGGATGACACATCGCATGACGAAATACTCGGATACTGTGGGAAATATTAAATCATGCCGCAGAAATATGGATAATCTCTGAGTTTAAAAATGTTTTTCATATCACGTGCAATCAGCGAATTTGACGTATATACATCCGATTTTAAACAGGAGTCAGGGATAGATTCGTGTGTTACCATACAATCATGACGACCACAAAAAAGCGAAATAAAGGCAGATGACATCGTCTCTAAAGTGCGCTTGCAGCGTAAGTGGAGAACTCACTGATTTTTGCCATTGTCATTTTGTCTGTCTTTAGTTATACACAGGGATTTACAAACTTGTTACAAAGCCGGAATTATCTTTCTCTTTAAAATGCAAAAAATGTATTTCATACCAATTTTTCAAAGTAGTAATTTTAGTCTCCTTTTATTACTGTGCTTCTGTCATCAGATAAAGAAAATATTTCTCTTAAAATATACTGGTATACAAACAACAAAATGGAGGGCAGCTATCCCGGTATCATACGGTACCAATAGGCTTTAATGGGTTAAAATCTAGTCCAACAAAAAATTCTAGTCGTCAGTAAAATGTATTTACTCCCCCTTCCCTCCAATCTTTGATTTTCAAAAGGTGCAAAATATTTGTATAAATTGAATGAGAATAACAAACATAGTTCATCATTCTTAGTTACATAGTTTATAATAGTTTATAATTTAAAAAGTTTAGAAAAAAAGAAAGTTTTGGAAAGTTCCGTCATTTAACTTATAGTTCCATAAAGTAAGTTTCTAATGAACTTTTCAAAATTACATATGTCTGAAAAACAAAAATCAATACTCTAAAGGATGAATTATCAGGCGTGTTCAGGAAATACTGATTATCGAATGTTTTAAACGTCCGTATGGTTAAGTCCTACAAAATCTACATCTGATGAGGGGTGGTGGCGGGGAGGCATCGATGAAATAGTGAATGAAGCAGGAAATAAACTTTTTGCTCATTTTCCTGTATAAGCCAGTAAAATAACTAACTGACTAGGACGAAAAAGAATCGCTTTTTCTGAGCATGAGATAAAAAATGCCTTTTTTAACTTGGTTCTTCCGTATAAAAGTACGAAAGAAGAGGAAGAGCACTCTTTGCCGCGTATGAGTAGAGGTAGGGGAGAAAAGTATGTCTTAAGTTCTTTTACATCAGAGTCTGGAGCGCTACTTTAGTTAATCACAACTTTTTTTTTTCAATTCGTTTATTACTCTGGTCGCTAGAGCATCGTATATCTTTAAAATTCATTTATGACGATTCTGCATGATAAAACAAGTAATATATTTTTTTAAAGTCAATTCCTACTTTTTAATCATAAATATATAAAATAAACCCGTACAGAATCAATGTCCCACGTTTTCTTTATTGAACATTATTTTATAATCATCGTTGCGGTATTTTATTTTTTGTTGGCATCACTAATTTGAGATAAATCTTTCATTTCATTTATGAAAACAATGGGAGAATTTGTTTTCTCTCATATACAAATTAAAATTAATTAATTAAATTTAATTAATGAATTAATATTTGAAAAAACTGTATTAACATCAATTGTCATCCCGTACAAGTTTTAAAAAAATTATTTGAACTTGAATGGATGAATAGAAAATATTTTATTAACGATTGAAAATTCCAACAAGATATATATATATAGAGAGAATGTGAGCTAATAGTAGGAATTTAATAAGCTTTTACATTACATTTTTATAATCTTTTCACACCAGGATGCATGAAAGTTAATGAATTTTGGAAGTAAACCATAGGAGGAAAATAAATATAGTGTAATTTGAATAAAAATCCAGTTACAATCTAAATTTACATTCTTACATTTTTTTCCTCTAATTTCTGTATTGGATTTTTAATTTTTTGTTATTTTCTATAAGAAAATTAAATTATTCATGCAATATTAAAAACTATAGATTTAGATTTTTTTTGTATATATTTAAATATTAGATTATGAGAATTTCCAATTTAATTAAAAAAAAATATCAAATGTATCAAAATATAATCTATGGATACAGATATTGAGAAAAACAATATTATTTAATTCTTCTTACACTAAAATTAAACAGTATATCTTTATAAATTACTGAAGATTTTTCTCGTATCAGGAGGATAAAATAAAATATGTAGATAATAATATTATTTATGATTTTTCCCATGTACTTCTTATCTTCAGGAAGTAGCTTCTTCAATATAATAAGCACCCCATTCTCGGCATATCAAGCAGAAGCTATGTTGTCAAAACATTCACGCTCTGTCGAGCATTTTAAATGTGGCCTAAAAAAAGCTGCTTCAATATCTTTATGTGCGGGAAGTAAAGGATGAAGAATCTCTGCAGATGAGATAAGATGTTAGTAAAAAGGAGAAGTAATGCATTATTAGTTTTAGATTGATTGTGCTTAAGTAACTCTAGTATAAAAATATTGCTGAAAATTTTCGATAACTATTTTTATTTTCTACGAATATATTATTTATTTACTGCGTGATTCTGTCTTATACTAAACCTTTATGAATAAAAATTTTAAATTAATACAAAGGAGGGATTTTTTTATCTGAAACTATAAAAAAAAATACATAAAAACAAAATGCACATATTAAAAATGTCACTCTAAAGGGTTACCTGAAGCATAACCAATCCTTTATTTCATTTTTATATAGAGTTTTTTTTCATAGCGTATGAATTTTTTAACATGTTTTTTAACCTAAATCACCTTTTTATATTACGTAATAGGAAATGCATTTTTAATTCTAATTTCCTTTTTTGTAATTTCTTTTAAACACAAATATTCATTTTAAATTACGCATGTATTATACTAAAGCTTACAAAGTACTAAAAAAACAAAGTTTTATTTATTTATTTTTCACTTCACCTCTCTTGTGTATCTAACAACCAAGAAATATAAAAATATGAAAAGTATGAATAAATTTAAAATGAATAAAGTAACACAATCTTCTATTTTATTTATTATTTCATCCTCTTAATAAACAATAGAAATTTGTTCATTTATATACTGTCTCCATACCATTGGTTAAAGTAAATAAATTAAATGTTTGCTTAATCTTCAATTTATATTAAGGAAACATGTTTAAACAAAGGCGTTATATTATTACAAACTACATTCGACTTAATATATTTAGCTAGTATTTACAAATTATGTGAAGGAAGATATAATGATTCACCATTATTTAAAAATTTCCCCTATTAACTATGCTGAAGAAATAACAATAAAACATTAATAATAATAATAATAATAACATTAATTAGATATCAGGGATAATGAACAAGGTCGGTGTTATATAATATTATTTTTACATTGCTTAAAATTTCTTTATATTTCATTTTTAAATGTCTAAGAACATTGAAATATATGCGTTTTTATTTAATATATTTTCTAAATCTAATAATTGTAATGAAATTTTATTTATTTTTTCTTTTATGAATGTCATAAAATAATTGTTCTGTATAAGCAGTTGATATTAAGAACAGTATCTACTTATAAAAATATTAGTAAATTTAATTAATAATTTATTTTTTATAAAAATTTTGTATTTCAAAATGCATAATAAAAATATTTGCAATTTTAATTAATAATTTACATTTTTTTTCGTTCTATAAAAATTTAGTTTTTTAAAATTCATAATAAAAATATTAATATGTTTGTTTTAGATGGCTTACATATCGGTGCAGAGTATGATTGTTTATAAAAAGGCATTTTAGTTTTTATTTCTATTACATAAGAATATATTCTTACACTAATTAGAATTAATTAATAGATGAATATATTGCATAAGAAAATTAAAAGAAATGATGTATTTCTATCTTTTTTTTATTGTTATAAGAAATCTTTTACATTGATAAAAAATGTCATATGCTTCATCTTTATAGTTTATACTGCCAGATGTAGTAAATAAAGGATTCATCTGTACAATATTTTGTATGAAACATTTCGTGACGTCATTTCCAAATTAAATTGAATAATTTTATTACATTTAAACATTTAAGTTAATATATAGGTATAGTTTCACGGAGAAGACTCAGTGGAAATTTAGGGACCGTCAAATAAATACATAGCCTAGCCATGACATTAAATGTTAACAATATTTAATATTTATTTAAAATCAATGAGAGTGCATTAGAGCAGGACTACTAGACGAAGATCAATTTAAAGCTGAAATAATAAACTGAATGGGATTTATTAAACATTACGGAAAAGAGGCTATTTTAACAATTCTAAAACTATGGTAATGTTCACCTTAGATCACAAGAAACACTGAAAACACACTATATATTAAAAATATCACTTACACAATACTGGAATAGCACTAAAAGGAATTCCTGTGGGCTGGAAATTCTCTTTACTTGAAAGACTAAATGGTAACGCGTCCGCTGGCGTTACGTATGCCACACGCCTCAGCTGGATGATCCAAATCTAAACTCATTAGAAGTCGAACGTAAATGTTGCTTATAATGCAGTTTTTACAAGAACATCCTTCTTGATGTTTTAGGTACGTTTATTAAAAATTAATACAAAATCATATTTTCTCCTTATAATATATATGCTAAACGTTTTATTTTACCAGTCAAATAAGCATGTTTCTGGCCAGTTATTTTATTTAACGAAATGTGTTTTGTTTCTACGCGGAAATTTTAAGACCTATTTTAGGTAGCTTCGATTACAAAAAGTAAAAAGCTATATATTGCAGCAAGTCCGGAATAAAGCACTTCCGGGAAAATATGGTATAATTTCAACGATCATGACCCACAGACTTCAAAACAACCAAACGTTTAAATTTTGATATATATATATAATGATTTGGATATGACATAATATGTGTATAGGCATATAACAATATCTCGACTAAGTTCATTGTCAAGCTTCATCCGCCATTTTGTTTCAAATGACGGTCACTTAATTTTTTATAATTTTTAAAAATTCAAAAAACTATACAAAAAAGAAATGGATTTTTTTTTTCTTTTAATTGTTCGATATTGGTGCAAGGATTCGGGGGCATTTTTTGTTTTAAAAGTTGGCTGAAATATAGCAGATTGCAATTCAAGGGTCGCACACATTTTCAAACACTCTGAATTTTGTCATGCGACTAAACACGTATTTATTAACTGATTTGAATGCAACCGAGGATGTGTACAGAACATACCAATATCTCGACCGAGTTCATTGGCCAGCTTTATACGCCATCTTGTTTAAAAATGGCGGACACTTAGTTTTTTTTCTTTTTTTTTTTTCTAACATATAACGAAGATGTACTAAAAAAAATAGAAATAGATTTTTTTCCCTTTAGTTTTTGATCTTGTACAAGGATTTCAACGCATATTTTGTTTTGCATTTATTTTAAAAATTAGCTGAGCTATAGCAGTTTGAAATTCTAGGGACGCTGACACTTTGAAACGATCTACATTTTGTCATGCAATAGAACTTGTATTTATTAACCATTTTGTATGTGACTGAGCATGTCTACAGGATACATCAACATCTCAACCGAGTTCATTGCCCAGCTTTATCAGCCATTTTATTTTAAAATGGTGGCCATATAAAATGTTTAATTTAAAAAAGATATACAAAAAATTACAAATTGACAAAGTTTTATCTTTAAGTTTTTGGCCTTAATACTAGGATTCTGGAACCTTTTTTGTTTCGACCTCGAACGTAAAAAACGGCTGAGATATAGCAGTTTGAAATTCAAGGTTGGCTGATATCTTGAAACAATCTGTTTCCGTCATGCAACAGCACAATATTTATTAACCGATATGTATGTGAATGAACATGAGTATCAGAATTTCCAATGTCTTGACAAATTTGGTTGACCAGCTTCATCCGACATCTTGTTTCAAAATGGCGGGCACTTCAATATGCAAAACTATAAAAACTCTACAAAAAAAAAAAAAAAAAAACAGGTTTTTACCCTTAAGTGTTTGATCTTGATACAAGGCTTTTCTAGGGTAGCTGATTTTTTCATAAACATGTTTTATTTATGAGCATTAGAACACGTGGTTTCTCGCAAATTTATTTTTAACCATTGTTGCTACTCTTATACGCTGAAAAATCCTTAGTGATATCCGCCTACGTCAACTTTTCGGCAGACGTAGTGATACTTGGCGAGATATCGCCAAATTTAGCGACCAAACACAAATCGGCATAAATGAAGCCAACTTGGTTATACCTCGCTAATTTGGCAAAATTCTCATTCAAATGCAGTATTGATGAAAATTAGTATTGAATACTCTATAGTTCGCATGAACACATTTTACTTCGCATATTTGAGTAAAATTAGCTGAATTTTAAAAACTAGCAATATTGAATCTACTTTTTCCTCCTGGTGCTGCCCGGAAGGACTTTTTTAAGTAAAATTTCTGATTTAAAATATATTTATTTGACTGGGAATAAAAGAGGCAACCATGTTATAAGATGGCAAAGATTAAAATAATTTTATGTACTTTTTTAATCAGAACAATTAAAATAATGCAAGTAATTTTAATAAAAAAATTGTGATTTTTTTATGATTTCCCTACAATTTTATTAAAATTGTGTAATGTATAATGTATCCAAATCTTATCATATTTTTTCAGAAGATTTGTTGTCAAAAGATTCGCGCTCTACTTAGAGATTTAATGTGGCTGAAAAATATCTTCTTGAAGATTTTCTGTATTGGAAATGTTGGATTAAGAGTACCTTATGATAAGATTTTAAGGGAAAATGTAACAGAAAATCAATGTTACTTTTTGTTAGAGTCTTTATAATTTTTTGTAATAGTGGAATGAAAAATATATATATTTTTTAATTTAACAATATTTAAATGCCTGATTATTCTTTCTTTTAACAAATGTATTTATTTATTTTTATCTGCTTTTCATACTTATATTTAAATATTATGTAAATTCAAACAGTTCATCATCGTACAAATCAAACATTTTTTGATAATATAAACAAAATAACATATGCATAAAGTTACAAATCAAAAGTCATTACTCATTACGGATTAAGAGTATCTTATGATAAGATTTTAGGGTAAAATGTAACAGAAAATCAATATTGCTTTTTGTTAGAATCTTTATAATTTTTCGTAATAGTAGAATGAAAAACAAATTGATTTTTTTTTTTATTTAACAATCTTTAAATGACTCATAGATTCATTCTTTTAACAAACGCATTTATTTATTTTCATCTGATTTTCATATTTATATTTAAATATTATGTATAAAATTATATAAAAAACATTTTTTATAATACAGATAAATAAATTTTCCATTAAACTGTTTAAAAAGAAAAAAATAGAAAGGAACCGATTTCAACTAAATGTAAGCCTATTTAAGTGAGAAATTTCTTCTTTATGTTTTTCATTCATGCACATATATATTTCGAAATTCTTAATATATTTTTTAAAACGTTAATGAAAACAAAACTGGCGCTATTCATAATATAAAGTAGATAAAGTATTTCAAATTGATGCGAATTGATATTTTTATTTTAAGAGAAGCTACACGTGTATTTTGATAAAATACACCAGCTGTTTTTGCTATTTTCATCCTTTTCATCCTTTTTTTTCTTTTTTCGTTTCTTTTCTTTTCTTTTTTAACCGCATTAACAAAGTATATATAATTGTTATTGCAGTTATTTAATTATAAAATTTTATGAATTGTGCAAAAATTTATATTTATATACCAGGTGTCCATAAATTATTGTCGTGGTTTCCTCACTTTATACCTTTTGATTAAAGAACATGACGGGATATATTATTGCATAATCTGAAACTACAAATCAAACATTTTTTGATAATATAAACAAAGTTACATATGCATAAAGTTACAGCTCAAAAAGTCATTAATAATAAAATATGATTATTATCAAATAATAATATTATTAAAATTTTAACAAAATTATCAAAACGTTATTAATGAATTATGAGCACAAAAAAAGTTAGATAGATAGATATACAAACTTCATTAATAATTTTGATAAATTTCAGTTGATTATATTCGTTAATTGATTAATAACGTTTCGAGTTGTAATTTTATGCACATGTAATTTTGTTTGTATTAATAAAAAAAATTGTGAGTTGTATTTTATATACTACTTTTCGTCATGTTCTTAAATCAAAAGTTAGGAGCTAAGAAAACCCTGACAGTAAATCTATGGACACCTTGTATAATAAGCACGAAATAGACTGGCTTGTATTCAACCTTGTTATTGATGAAAGAAATTCATAAATTAATTTAATTTTATAAATTCTAAAGCTAGTTTTTCTGGGAAATTAACACTTAATGTGGCCTGCTTTATGTAGAATATCTCAATGAATCTGTGCAACTTTGTAAATATATATGGCTAATCATTTCAATAATTATAGTATTGGGAATGTTTTATCTTGATCGATATTATTCTAGAATTTGTCAGTACCTTATTCAATCAGAAAAAGCAGAAAGAATTTTTATGGATTTTTAAAAAATGCATTATTAATTTATTTAATCAATATTGTTCCAAATAACTAAATAAAAATTCAAATATTTTTTCAATCAACCTTAATTATAATACACAACTAAACCTCATAAACTTCTTTATAAACAAAAACGACTGTTTGGCCTTTTTTTTTAATTAATAAATTCTGAATTCATGCCAGAAATTCCGAATCATATTTTTTACTTTATTTAATGACAGCACTTCATGATTACATAAAGTAAAAAAAAAAAAAAAAAAAAAAAAAAAAAAAAAAAAATATTTGGGAATTTGTAAATTAACAAAATTCCAAACTGACATTTTTGCTCTTAAATATAGTAACATAATATAATGAGACTTCATTACTGTGACTTTAAATCAATAATTACTTGAAACTGTGTATGAAATATTGATTTCATTGTATTACAATATAATTCTGTTTAGTGTCGAGATTTTGTTTTATGTATGCGCAATGATTAATGTCCAAGAATATTTATAATTCAAATTTTACAATTTTTTAAATCTCTTTATATATATATCACAAAATTTAACATCCCATACCGTACTAAATTTATTGTAGAAAAAAATCCTTTTATTAATATTTCATTTCCAACGCTAGTTTATTAAAATAATTCCATTACTGACCATATTAAAAATATTTTTTTTTCTAATTTAATTAAATTAACTTTTATTTCCGACAAATAAGAGGCAAAAATCACACTTCATAAGAATATTTTTTTTCTTAAAAAACCTGATTTCTTAAATTTTTATTATATTAAATATTTTTCTTTTATTCCCGTATTTAAATCTCTTTTATTTCTTTTAATATGTGTAAATTCGCCATTTTTCCTCTCCTAATTGTCTAAAAAAGTCATTCTTTTAAATTGTTTTCAATACGCAAAAACTTAAACTTATTCTTTCAGTTTCTTGCGTTTTTTAATTTTCACGATGTGCTAGAAAACTTTTTTCCCACCAGAAGCATAAGACAGACATATTTCTTCAATATTAATAAACCTATAAAAAGAAGTACGTGGCTAAAGTTGAACATACGTTAGTAAAAATAATTCACGAGTTAGGAAATTCTTCTTGCGCCTCTTCGCTTAAAACGAACTGATGGGAGCAGAGAGGTAGGAGATTTTGTCGTCAAAGTTATTGTTCAAATAAAATGTTGCTGGCGTTCTAGTATGTCTTAACATAGAGAATTGCTTAGAGAGCAATCCCTTGTAATTTAAAGATGATTAGATTTTAATAAATTAATTCGAGTGTCATCGTGTTCTTCTTTCCTTCATTATGCATACTACTCGGTCTATTACTGTTTAAAGTTCATATTACGACTGCATTAATTTGAAGATGTTCGCCATGTTTTCTCTTCGATTGTTGTATGGAGCTAAAACAATAGCAGAAACACACACACACACACACACACACATATATATATATATATATATATATATATATATATATATACACTGCTGTTAAAAAAAAATTAAAGGGCAGTGATCGGGCACTTTTGATTTCAGACGTTTAGTCCAATATCTACCGGAATCTTAACGATTTGTCCTTAAACTTCGAGGATGCAAAGAAGATAAACTAAAACTCTTAACAACGTTTTAACGCACAAATACGTACAGACATGGCACAAAAAACACATACGGCCGTTTCGAGGATTCCTGGATCCCCTTCTTCTGTGCAGAAAAAAAAAAGGTTAATATGGGTTCAAAGAACCCCTCGGTTATAACCTCGAGTTCTGGCTTGATTGAAAACGCCAAAGCAAGTGTATATATATAGTAAAGAAATGACGTAATTGACTGGAACTAACTGAAAAAAGGAGTCACTGCGCAAGATCTCTCCACACTATCGAAAGAAAAGGGGTGCTGGTAATATCATTCACTAAGGAAGAAGTATGTTTATGAATACAATAAGCTTCATAAAACTCCAGATCCAAAACTGAATTAATAAAGTATTGCTTAAAAACTGAATTAATAAAGTTTGTATCTGGACTTTTATGAAGTTTACTATATTCATGAACATACTTCTTCCTCAGTGAATGATATAACCAGCACCACTTTTCTCTCGCTAGTGTGGAGAGATCCCTTTTTTCAGTTAGTTCCGGTTAAAAAGTCAAAGTGATTTTTGTTAAGTGAAACATACATTTTAGTATTTTTAAATATTAATTGCAATAAGAAGACATTTACTTGGTTACAAGAAAAAAAAAAGAAGGTTCTTATTTAACAGCTTCTTTATTAATAAATCAAGAAAACCTATAAAACCGTTGAAATTACAGTGGGCGATAATCACGTTTGGTGTTGAAAATTGGCATGATGTTTCGTGATTTGATGCGATTTCTTATAAAACCGTCTCTACTATATGAGGATGATTCCGTAACTGTTTTGACTATCCGTTCTGTAGCTTGAGTGTGGCACGGAAAACCCTTGGTACTCGATATTATTGCCGCCGGAATAATTGCTGGATTGACTATTGCTTCTGAAATCATGTCGTTACTAAATCGTTCTGTTAGTGGAGGTTCTGTCTCATTTTCCCATTTAATAAAATAAATATAATCCGTTGCACAAAGGTCAAAAGCTGGTAAATTGAAGATACGGATATTATTCGTTGCAATGTTTGGGATTGCAGTAGACCATTCGATTTCGCGCGTTTTTAGAATTTTTCGAAGGGCCGATTGCCATATGTGAGTTCTGTCGTCAGCTAACATCGATATCAGGATATTTTCAGGATGGCCATAAACCAATTTCTGCTAACAGGGTCTGTGACATCCTTCAGATCACTCTACAAATAATGTGACAGAGCAATTGATTAATGCAAATGCTGTGCACCATAGATTAATGATGGTTTCGTTTTGATCTTGAACCGCATAGGCGCATAGAATTTTACGATGAACGACGTTAATGTTACTAATTCCTTGGTGGGATTTTCATAAGCTACATAAAACCTGAGGATTCTGTTCGCGGTTGTAAGCCACCTTGAGTGACAAACATTTACAGGGTTTCTTTTCGATAGACTTTCGCTGCAATGTCCGCAATTGAATGCTCCACAAATTTCCATTAAGTACAAATGATCAGTACTTAAGTGTTTCTTGTTAGTCACTTCATATAGTGTGCAATCTATGGACATGAATGAAACTACTGTTAGCTTCTCACATCCAGCCAACAATTTTCCTATTTCACCAGTGAAGCTTCTGGACCCAGTCGTGGTTCCATATACGCACGTTAAAGGATGGCATAGTGGAGGCTCATTGGTGTGTAACTGGCACACAAACCATTGCAGTGGACGCTTCAGGATCAGTTCTATATTTCGAAACTCATCTTCTTTGACACATATGTGAATAGTTGTTCCCTGACAACCAACTTTGTTACATCTATATTATTGTCAACGCAGGACAAAAAATTTACAATATGTTGTTCAATGATTTGCTCTCTCCTGGAATTCACAGATACTTGGTCGATGTACTCGGAACCGGGTTCTTTGACTAAGCTTACGTGTTCTTCTATTATGTCTTTTCTTCTGTTGTCTTTTAGTGACATAGGCCTATCTTTACGCCCATCGAAGTATAAACCAAATTGGTCAAAATCTTTCACAACTGACAGAGACGATAGAGTGGTTCTTGCCTTTGTTCTCCCACGTCGAATTTTATTTTTGTCAACGACGTTCGATACATCGCTTTGTGAGATAATGCCCACATCTTGGAGCGCATCTGAAACGATGGCAGTGCCTGCTCGGTCGAAAATGCCAAAACGGTTCAATGTCTTGTTACGGCCGGAAATTTTGTCACTACAGGTGTGACAGTGACATCGTCGGCGTTTTGGGCCCCGCTTTCAATGATAGCTGATGTTGAAGAAAAGTCAGTATGCTCGCACATACACCACTTCAATTTACACCTGTTATTCATATCCATATTCAAATCTATTGAACTCGAAGAAACATCAGACAGTGATTTGTTTCTCTCCACGTATCGGACTTGCTTTAATTTTCGTTTCTCGGCCTTACTTATTTGTAAAGTGAATTTCCGATCCAGTGACCCGATTACTATCTTTCTTTTAGTTCGCTGGTCTAATAGAAATTCTCTCTCGTTCATTGGTACTTTCCGTTCTTTCTTACAGAAGCAACTTTCAAATGATTTACAAGTACGTGCCGATATATCAAACAGAGCATTTGCTTTTTTCCAGAAAACGTCAATCTGATTGCGATAGCTTTTACTTTTCTGGTTTTGTAAGATTTAAGAAGAACGTGATATTTGTCATGGTATGATCGAATTTTTCTCAAAATGATATGGTGGTCAATTATTGGGATTGAAGCTCGTGTCCAAGTCTCTTCTAACTTATTAGCAACTTCTTCATATGGGGAGAAAAGTGTAAATGTAGACAATGTTTACTTGCTTCGGTTTTCTTTTGAATGCTAACATACGTACTTCATTACGTTTTCGTAGGTAGGTATTCGTGGGGATATTACAGCCAGACAGAAATATATGGCAAATCATGTGTTTTTTTTTAACATCGCCATGGTACAATAATATTCAAAGTACACTACGCAACACAATACACAAACAAAGAAATATTACGCAGTGAAATCGAAATTTATTTGACTTTGCGAGAACAGCGCCCGATTCCATAAGCTGAACTCAGTGAGTGAGCGGTGGGAACACATTTATCCAGTATTATTAAGAGCCACGTGGGCATATCGTATGACTTGGGGAAGATTCCATGACGTAGTGCTTACGACTTATGGAGGGGGGAGGGGATTATAAAGCAGGAGACTGAAAAAGCTGAAATTGCCCTTTTTTCGAAAATCCAACCCCCTTGCGGCTGTATTAATATTTGAAATTATTATTTTTATTATTTTTCTTTTACTCTCCCTACAATATAACATCTTTTTCGCATAGGTATGTTTTGATTAAAATTAAAACAATTATTTTGAGTCAAAAATCATCTAACCAAAAAAGGTCTTTTTAAAAATTTTTTTCGAAAATTCAAACTCTTTGCGGCAGTATTAAATTTTGAAATTATTTTTTTAAAATTATTTTTCTCTTAATCTCCATACAATAGAACATCTTTTCCGCATAGGTAGGTTTTGATTAATAAAATTTTTTTTCACCATATAACAGCGATCCACCCTAATAACTATGTTGGTTCTGTTCGAAGTTTGTGTGCATTTGTGTAAATGTGGCTTGCATATTCGTGTATAGGCTAATGTTTGTGTGAAAAATGCAAATTGTTTTGTTTATAGCATATACAGTTTTCAACCAAATTTTGCACTACATTCTGAAAACTTGAAAAAGAACATTAGAAACATTATACTTTAATTAAAAGTTAAAAATATTGAATATTTGATGAGATACAGGCATTTCTATGAAATAGCTTTTAACTGTGTATGCATGAAATATACCAAAATGTTTATATCATAATTTGTTAGTCATCTATTTATGTCAACTTATATAAAATGTCCAGTCAAATATCGCAGAAAATCAGAAATATAATGGCGATATAATGAGTTTCTTCCCAAAAGTTGCTGGATGATAAAGGATTTTTTTCAACTTTATCGCCGATGCCTTTCTGAGTTTTCACGATACTTGATTGGATATTTTAGACTACCAAATTTTGAAAGAAAAAATCTGGTATATTTCACGTATGTGCAGTTAAAATGTATTCATAAAAATGCCTATATCTCATCAAATATTTACAATATTAATTTTTTAATTGTAGCATACTTTTTCTACTATTCTTTGTCAAGTTTTGGAAAAATGGTATTAAATTTTGGTTGAAATCTCTGTATGCTATAAACCAAAAAAATTACACTTTTCACAGAAACATTTTAACAGCTTTCTCAACGAATAAGAATTTTTCAATTACCAGAAAAATAAATTAATTTACGTGCCAGCAGTAAATAAATAATCACTAGCAAAAAGTAAGTTAATCAGTTGAATGTCTTTAAATATACGTAAACATTATACACAAACAAAAATAATGATATTAATGGCTACGCAAATTGAAGAACACAAACTTGTTTTTTAAAGGAGAAACCTTTGCAGCATAATCACAAAAATTGGCAAAAACACTTATTGTAGCATTTATAATTCTACAATATTCAGACTGAGGGATAAATTGTTTACGCATAAATTATTTTTACCTCAGACAGTAGTATCTTCACATATGTGCGAGTTCCTGGATATATTTAAGCTATACCAGATACACAAAAGAATGCGTTCAGCGGTAGCAACGTGTTTCCGTTCATATATTCCTTATGCACGCTCATGTGCCGATGTTTATACCTTCCGTTAAATTTTCTCTGTGTAATTTAGAAAGCCCCTGTATGTATAATATACAAGCAAACCATTTACAATATTTTTACGAAGTGCAATACATTTCGTATTCATTAATTTTGTTTGTCATATTTGTTTCAGTTTAATATTTATTATGTGTTATTTATCACTGTAAAAAAATTCCTTTGTAAATTACAGAAACATATGACAAAATATTTTCCATTTTTTAAGTTAAAAAAAATTTAGTACTTTCTATCAATCTGTATTAAATCCATTGAAGAATAACTAAGTGATCTAATAAACTTTTAATGAAATCATTTGATTTTATTTTAAATGAAAACTGATTAAATATTCATTAGAACTGGATCATAATTATGCACAAGAACAAGCCTAAACCTTTTATGAGTTAAAGCATTCTTTAAATAGTCGTTGCATAAGAATTGAAATTTTAATATATTTTATTATTGAAATGAATTAACATTGAATCTGATAAATGTTATTAAATCATGCAGTAAATTTTAATTATTTTAATTGTGGATGGATAATCAAATAGTTTAATATTTTTCTTATCTGAAAAACATACTACTCTGAAGTATTATTTTACTTTCTATATAAGTATTACGATAATTTATTTATTTATATATTATATTTGAGGAATTTTATCGATTTTAAATATAAATACAGTACGTTTCCGGTAATATTTGATGTATGTCAGTTGTACTAAATACAAATGCTGACGTACTGCACCAACAATAAATTTCTGAACTTATTCTTATAAGCGAATACCGTCTATTTGAATATTTTCTACCGACTCTTATAGTACATGGAATTAAGAAACTACACGTAACACATGGGCTGATACGTTCCCGGTCTAATAAAGAAAATACAACTTTTTAACAAAACTTTATAACTTTATGACTTTATAACTTTATAATTTTAATAATAAATAATAATAATTTAATAATAATAATAATAATTTAATAATAATAATAATAATTTATTAATAATAATAATTTAATAAATAAACAACAATAATAATTTAATAAATAAACAATAATAATAATTTAATAAATAAACAATAATAATAATTTAATAAATAAATACTAATAATAATTTAATAAATAAACAATAGTAATAATTTAATAAATAAATACTAATAATAATTTAATAAATAAATAATAATAATAATTTTATAATAAATAATAATTTTATAACGAAAAAGCTCCAAACAGTGCTCAGAATCATCGATTCGTTGTTGTTTTTGATCAAAAGTCAACACGCTCGGCAGCCACATTGACAACAGCTTTTTCATAGACAAATGTTCATTCAAAATAAAACCTACTCGTTCCTTGGATATCTTCAGAGTCTGAGCTATCTCCTGCAACTTCACTTTACGGTTCCCCAAAACGATTTTGTGGACTTTTTTTATGTTTTCCGGATAACCACCTCTTTTGCATGGTGCATCACTGGTGTCCGTACGACCACGTTTAAATTCAGCAAACCAGTCAATAATGCTTGATTTACCTGGTGCAGTGTCCGGATAACGCTTATCAAGCCAAGTTTTTGTTTAAACGGTGTTTTTTTCCATCAAATAACAATCCTTGAAATTCTTGTTTATCCATTTTTTTTTATCAAGAAAATCGTTCAACTAAAACCACTCTAACGGTTTATCCACACGGCGAATCGTCATGACATTTTTTCTGCTACCTAAAGGTTAGTATTTACTAAAAAAAAGCATTGGTTCGGCGATTGCAGCGCCAGCTGTGTGCAAGACCGGGAACTTATCAGCCGATGTGTTATAATATAAAAACGAACCATACATAATAATTCTTGGAAATGGTTTATATTTCTTATTGAATTTTATTTGTAATATTTTAATTTTGTCTTTATTATGTGCATTAATATATGCTCAAAAACAAAATACAGTTGAAAGTATTAAACAGATTTGGAGGGATAATGTCCATGTGAGAAACTATTGAATATAATTTAGAGACACTCATTTCAGTTCAATTTACAGAAATATTGTTAATATCTCAGAATTTTTTTTTTAATCTGTGTGTTTGAAGCCATTAAAGAATAATTAAATACCCTAAAAAATTAATTGGATATGGGCTCTAATCTAAATCAAAAATGGTCTAGGATAATTTATAAATAGATGGTCTTTTAAAAATAGTCTTAGCCCATAAGTATTTTCATGGAAAAAACATAATTTTTTTACAAGCAAAATTTGCATTTAAGTTTGAAATAATAAGAAATCCATTTCATGAAAAAATTAATTTTAATAACATTTCGTTATAAATTAATTGAGCATTGAATACAACAAATTTCATTAAATCTTGTAATCAGTTTCAATTAGTTTAACCGGAGAGAATAATAAAATAACTTAATATTTTCATTTTATGAAGTTATAGCAGGGGCTAGCTACTCAATTATGTATAGAGTCTAGTTACTTACCCATCATACGTAGTATAGGGTAAGTCTTGTAATCGTTTTGAAAATCGAAAAATTTTTTTTGACGGATTTACACGTTTCAGACACTGGAGATTCCGAAAAACATATTTTTAGAAAAAAAATTTTGCCGTCCGTCTGTGTGTCTGTGTGTGTGTCTGTGTGTGTGTCTGTGTGTCTGTAAACGCTCTATCTCCCGAAAAAATTGAGATAGAGACTTGCAATTTGGTATGTACTTAGTATGTAATAATGGGAAGAAGCCTATTTCATTTCAATAACCTCGATTAACCGGAACAATTTTTTTCGGACTCTCGAAATATTCGTTCTGATGAAAGGTATATAAAAATTTTCGAAATTGTTTATTTTAAGAAATGAATATAAAAGACAATAAAGAAACATAAATTTTGAATAAAGCATGAAGTCGATCGGATAATTAGTTGCCGAGATATTTGGAATCCTATTTTCCACACTCTTCGATTTTTCATGACCCTGTATTTCATCCAAATTTCACTTCAAAGATATATTTTAATTGGAAATTTGACGCTTAATCAGATGCAATAAACTGCTAGTTAATAGGATTATTATTTTTGGAGTTATAAGGAAAAACCTCTTTCATGCAATTCAGTAATCGAGCCTTTAAAGTTTGTGACGTCATCAAGCCACGATTTTATTTGAATTGCAATGCATTTTATAAGTAGTTTACACATTTTTATTTTAATATTTTACATTATGCATATCCATGATGGGTAAGTATTACGGTGGCCCCCAACGACTAGTTTTTAATTGCGATCATTTTGTCCGACGTGTGCGTAAAAGCGACATCTATCCATCATTTCTTTAATTTTCTCAATTCATATTGTGGCTCTCGTAATCTGTGTATCGCGGTTATTTCATGCAGTTTTATGTTAATTAGCTCATGGTGGCAGCTGGTGAAGTATATTTGTGGGTGTGAAATGTTGAATGAGCGGATTTGATTAGAGTCCAGCCTCAGGGTAGAGCCTTAGTCTTGAGGTTGGGGCTATGGAATGAAATCTCGCTTTCCGTCGCGTGCTTTGAGATGGCTGTCTTGCTTTTACAGAAGAGTTTGCCATTTAGTAACAAGTTGCTTCATCGTATTTGAATAAAGTATTTTTTCGGAAACCATGGTTATCTAGTTAGTAATGAAATTTACGGCATTTCAATTGTTTTCTAATAGTGTATTTTGAGAGATATATATCCTTCGACAGAAAAGCCGATCTTGATAAGCCATTTTTCATTGCGTAAGTTAAAGTTACGTTATTCGTTTTGAATTTAATTTATTCGAGAGCTATTTTTAGTTAATTTGAATATTAATTCAAACAACATTGTTAAGCTCGGAGGCTTCAATTCCATCCGAAACTATTTCTTGATTTAGTTTGTTTTTTTCATCTTAATATGTGTCATGTCAAATCTATGTCACGTGACGGCCACGATAAGACTGTAACAAAGTGACTGTTACTCTGAAACATTTAATTACCCTCTGTATACTTATTAATATTATTTATTTATTTATTTATATATTTACTGCATTTGAGAAACTGAATGATTTTCTACATATACATAGACAGTTTTATGTTTATGTTAGATAAATGATATCTATACAAAATACAAAGAATAGTATTTAGAGTCAACAATTTATTTCTTGTTGCCTTAGTAATACTGCAGTCTTACGTATTTCCTGTAGTCTCCTGTAGTTTCTGTATGTTTTTCCTATGTGAATACCATTCATGTGTTTCTCTTCTACAAACAGTCAAACTTTCTATAGGGGTTTCATAAGTATCATCTAAAATGCACAAACAAGTCCTATATAATATTTCTTGTTAGTGGATTAAATTCTTCATTTATCTATTTTATTTGTTACATTTTTATTTCCATTATACTCATCCTTTATTATACTTATCACTCTAAGACAAAATTCAATTGAAACTTCTATAAACATATTGGAGAATAATATTCATTGACAGGAAATTTTCCAGATATTTTAGAAACAATGTACTTAAATTTACTTTATAGAAACTTAGCCCTTATCTCAGAAATTACTTTCTATGCATCCGTTTTATAGCCGTTAAAGAATATTTAAACTCCTGGATAATTTTATTAATGAGTTCAATAGACTATTTTGAATGAAAAATGTTTAAGCATAAATTATAAATTCGTCGTTATTTTATGCAAGAATAAACCTAAATCTTTTAAAGTTTAAGTAACAGTTTAAATATTCATTGTATAAGAAAATAAAATTTTAATAAAATGTCTTAATTAAGTGAAACAGCATTCAAACTGATAAAAATGACGAAATTGTACTGTCAGTATTAATTAGTTTAATGGTTGAACGGAAACATAATTGAGCAATATGTTTATTATCTGAAATAATTATTTATTCTGTGTAAAATTATTTTTATAATTAATTATTTAATAATTGTGTTTAAAATTTTTAAATAAAAATACAAACAATATATATACAATATATAAACAATATATATACAAGTACAACCAGTTTCATATATAAAGTGTGCCCAGAAAATATTGTCGGGGTTTCCGTTCCTCATAACGTTTGATTTAATAACATAACGAAAAAGATTGTTACATATTCGTAAAGCACAACACAAATCGCTATTTTAATAACATAAACAAAGTTACACATGCGTGAAGTTAAATCTCCAAATGTTATTATTCGAAAAGCGAGTATAATCAAATAATAATTAATATTACAAATTTATCAAATTTATTAAATTTTATTAAAGAGTTTTGAGCACAAAGTTTGATAGATAGGTATACATACTTCATTAACATTATCATTTTTGATAACTTTGATAAAATGTTAATGTGAATTATAACCATTACAACATTTGATTATAACCGTTATTACGTAGCTTTCATTACAAAAAGCTACCTATTGCAGCCGTTCGGAGTAAAGCAATTCCAAAAGAGTTTGGTATATTTTTACCGATCATGACCCTCAGAACTCAAAACCACCCTCCGTTCAAATGTTTATATATATATATATATATATATATATATATATATATATATATATATAACCATAAATGAAACATTACCATAACACCAACTTAAACAATGAAATAATGATTAAGTATGTAATAATTAGTTGTTAATGAAAGATTCCCCAACACACTGAATATGGATACAAAAACTATATATATATATATTAATGAAAACACATGTGATAAACGAAGGATAAAACATTATAAAAAGCAATTGAATGGACACTAAAGGAATTATACTTGATAGGATGAAAAAGAAAAAATTAGAAAAGCAAAATTGAAAACTATGAATATCTTATAGCATCTTCAGAAAGGATTTATAAGAATATTCATAGTAAATATATAATATTTTATCAAATATTGTCATCATTATGCCTAAATTCGACAATATAAAACCCATAATAACATATATAAATGATAAAAGAAAATTAATAACCTACATGAGGTTCAAATAACAAAATAATGAAACTAAATATTCAACTTAAATAAAAATTAGATAAATAAACAATTATTCAACTTAAATAGTAATTAGATCATAAAATAATGCTCAAGACTATATATATATATATGTATATCTGACATTTGTCATGCTGTAACTCTCTTATTTATGAACCGATTTGGATGTGACTGAGAATGTGTATAGGACATACCAAGGTGTCGACCGGGTTCGTTGGCCAGCTTCAACCGCCTTCTTGTTTCAAAATGGCTGTCAGTTAATTTTTTTAATTTTTTTCTAATTCAAAAAGATGTAGAAAAAATTATAAATTGAAAAAGGTGTTTTCGTTAGGTGTTAGAACGTGATGGAAGTATTCTGGAACATCTTTTGTTTTGTCTTTAACTAGAAAAATGCTGAGATATGACAGTTTTTAATTCTAGTGTGGCTGAGATTTTGAAACAATCTGATATTTCTTATGCTGTAACTCTCGTATTTATGAACCGATAAGAATACGACTAATCATGTGTACAGAACATTCCAAGTTCTCGACCGAGTTCGTTGGCCAGCTTCATATGCCATCTTGTTTCAAAATGGTGGCAAGTTATTATTTTTTTATTTTTTAAAATTCAAAAAGATATGTAAAAATTTATAAATTGCAAAAGTTGTTTCCGTTAAGTTCTAGATCGTGATACAAGGATTCTGGAACATTTTTTGTTTTGTCTTTATCTTAAAAATGACTGATATATGGCAGTTTGAATTTCTAGGGTGGCTGATATTTTGAAGCAATCTGATCTCTCATGATGAATTTCGCATTCAAATTCAGTATTAACAAAAACCGGTATTCAATTTTCTATAATCGGGTTCCATGCATTTTTTTTCGGGTATTTAAATAAAATAAGTCGAATTTTTAACATCATGGACTAAGAATGCAACCTTTTCCACCCGGTACAGGCCGGAAGGACTTTTTGATTTATAACGTTTTGAATTACAAAATTACGCATATGTAATACTCTTTGTGTCATTAAAGGAATTTTCTGAGTTGTATTATGAATATATAATATTTCTCATCATGCTCTTGAATCAAAACTTATGAGCTACAAAAACTCCGAAAATAATTTTTATACATCTTGTAAGTTATGTTTATCTTAGATATATCAAATAAAAAAGCTACGTACTTGGTCAATATTTTCTTTCCGGAATTATTTTTTTAAGTTGGTACAATAAAATTTGATACTTTCTACCTATACTAAACTTTTTGATATGGAATTTAGAAACGCCGAGGATCATATACAAACATACCATGCACGATATTTTGAGAAAGCGCTATAAAATAATTATTTATTTATTTTACTTTAATACGTTTTTTGATTCATGTTGCGTTTGTGATATACCTGTTGTTTTAAGATAAAATTCACTTTCTATTATCAAAAACATATGAGGGAATAATTTTCTGTATGATTCAATTTTCTGCATATTTTAGAGACAATGCACTTCAATTTACTTTAGAGAAACTTGTTTTCTATCTGAGAAGTTATTTTGAATAGACCCACGTTATAACCGCCTAGGAATATCTAAATTACGAAATATTTTATGAATGAATTCAATAAACTTCATTTTGAACGAAAACTTTTAAGGATTAATTATAAATGCCTCATGATTTAACGCAGGAATAAACTTTTACATCTTATGTTATTCTTTTAATATTCATTACATGCGAATTTAAAATTTTTATAACTTTCTAAATTAAATGAATGAGAATTGAATCTGATAAAGGCTATTAAATCTTCCAGTCCGTTTCAATTAATTTTATGGTAGAAAGATACGGTAGAAAGTCATGAAAGAAACAAAATTGCCTTATTTTATTCTCCGATGTATAATTGTTATGGCAAATTATTTATTAATATTCGTTGTGAAATATACATGATGAATTTTTATGTATGTAACAATTCCGCATATATAACTGAAGAAACAATCAAATTTACACTTCTATAAAAATGTTTTATTATTCCATAAATTAGTGTATTTTGAATTTCTAATTGAATATCTCTATTTTTTAAATTTAACTTTGTGGGAATATTTTCTATTAAGAATCATAATATATTCCCTATTCACAAGAATTAAATTAGAAGAAATTTTTATGTAATTATTTGTCAAAGATGGCGGTAAAACGTTATTCACAATTGCGTCAAAATTTATTTAAGTTTTGCGTTAAAATGACATTTATTTCCGCATTTGTTTTAATGCATAAAACTGAAATATTTATACATACGAAAAATGACACTTTATCTATTCCACCACACCTGAAATTAAATCCAGGTCTTGTTATATAGAATTGTTTTTGCCAAATACTCCATTGAAAACGTTTATTTCTCTTAAGAAGAGATTTAAATTGCAATGAAATGCGATTTATTACAGCGAATTCAGTATTTAATAAAATTAATATTCTATATCTGGAATTAAATGTACAATATAGCTATGTTTATTTTTTCTCAAAACAATCGATAGACCTCATGCTAAATAAAAATAAACAAGACATCTGGTTACAACGCAACTAATTTTAAGTTAAATACTGCCAAATTTATTTATAGTATTTCTCTTATCGGTAGTGTAGGAAATTGTATGTATAATACTTTTATTCATGAAATTTTTCATGTACCTCTTATCTTTGAAAAGCACTTTTCTCAATATATTAATTATCCCATTATCGGTATATCAATCTGAAGCTTTGTTGTAAAAACATTCATGCTTCGTCCAGCAAGATCAAAAAAGCTCTTCTAAGATCTTTATTTGTGGGAAGTAAGGGGTAAAGAATATTTACGAATAAGACTAATAGTTAGAAAAAAGTATTAATTAGGCTATATTATTTTTCCTGCGTTTTGAACTACAAACCAATATCTATAAAAATAAATTATGTAAAATTCACTTTTTTAACACTGGATATATATACTCTCTATGATTCATTCATATACCTGCGGTAAGATTTAGTGATTTTTTTTAAATATTTCAAACTAGTGAATGAATTTTTTTAATCAGGATTATTTTCTATTATAATCATATAATTATAAATGTTTAGTGTAAAATTTTATATATGGCATTTTTAAAATTTATTTTTTAAGATATAAGTTAAAGCTCTATTTATAATTACTTACATAATACACATATTTTGTACATGATATTTTTCATGTTCTTCGTATGTTTGAGAAGCACTCTCCTAAATGTATTAATTATCCCATTATCGGTATATCAAACTGAAGCTTTGTTGTCAAAACATTAATGCTTCTACCAGCAAGATCTAAAATGATCTTCCAAGATCTTTATTTGTGGCAAGTAAGGGATAAAGAATCTTTACGAATAAGATTAATAGTTTTTAAATAGTATCAATGAGACAACATTATATTTCTTTTGTTTTGAATTACGAATCAGTGTCCAAAATATAATTTATTTAAAAGTCATTGTTTAAACACTGCATATTACTTCTAATATTGAATACCTTCGAATATCGCTGAATATCGCCGCTCTATGATTAATTATCTTCTATACTTGCTGTAAGATTTAATGATTTTTTTTTAAATATTTCTAACTAGTGAAAGATTTTTTTAAATCATGATTTTTTTTTGTACAATCATACAAACATATAACCATTTAGTGTAAAATTTTAAAGCTATATATGTAATTTTTAAAACTATTTTTTTAAAGATATAAGTTATAGCTCTGTGATAAAGATATAAATTATAGTTTAATGTGAAAATTCGTAAAAAATAATATATATATATATATATATATATATATATATATATATATATATATATATATATATATATATATATATATATATATATATATCAACCTCTCCCCCCCCCACCCCCCAAAAAAGTTTGAAACACGGAATTTAAAATTGCGTAATTTTCTTCTTATCTCTTTTCAAACTTAATTCTATTAAAACTATTTATGATTTTTCTTTTATCTACAGAATAAAGAAGGGGTACATGATAGTATTATTCATCAATTTCCCTATATACTTCTTATCTTCAAGTTCATGGACCATATAATTATAGCCTTAAAAAATCGTTTACTTTTTTTTAATGTGGAACATACTTTATTTAATTAAAATTTGGCCATGTGGCTGAATTGTGGCTGAATTTACTTTGCAGCCAACTTTGCATAATTTAGATTTCCATCATAGTGTAACGATTTACAATATTTTTCAAATTTATTGCGAATTCTAATGCAGAATTAAAACAACAATCACAATACTTTATAGCTTCAGTATATTATTATTTTGAAAAAGTAGTGTAAACATTTAAATCAAATATTTCGTAGATTTTTAAATTTTTTTGCGTCTATTTCTAAAGTATTAAATTTTAACTTTTTTTTTTTTATAAATACAGAACAATATTCGTAAAACGAGAATTGTCAAACTCCACAAAATGCAATTTTTAATAAAATTGCGAATTTAAACATTGTATTTACTTCTTTTCAGTTTTTATATTAAATTCCACTTAAAATATTTATGGTATTTCTCTTTTTGATAGAATAAAGAAATTGTGTATGAAAAAAAAACTTTTCATAAATTTTCTCTTGTTCGTCTGATCTGTAAGAAGCATCATTCGTCCAATATATTATTCCGTCTTGCCATTTCTAGTATAAGCTTTGTTGTTGACATTTACACTTAGTCTAGCATTTAAATTTTTACTTAAGCAAAGCGCTTACAACATTTTTCTTGAGAGAAGTGAAATATGCAGAATCTCTAAGGTAAAGCCAGGAGAGATGACGCAGTCGGAGAGATTGCGCACATAGAGTTTTGGGGGGAAGGAATAGAGTGAGCGTGCAGCGACTCCAGGTAGTTGTACAACAACAGTAGTGGAGTGTCTACTTCAAAGTGCACGTTGATTGCTTTGAGCGTTTAAGATAAAGTATTGCTATTTTGTTTTGTTTTCCCAAAGTAAGTGCTTGAATTTTCATAGCTCTTCATCAGAATTTCTATACAATGTCAATAGTACAAAATATTTTAAACTTAAACGATTTCTCATAAGCTACTAATCTAGACTAACAATGTGAACATCAACGGTTCGTTTTAGAAGAGGTCATGTTTAAATAAATGGCCGCGCAATCTTTCCTACCGAAATTGGAGAGTTTGCGCATTTGCTACTTAGGAGAGATGGCGCAGTATTCCTATTCGTTTCCATGGTAAGAGAGATGACGCAGCTTATTGGTAACTTTGCATAAAAAATGAAAAATGAAAATGGACTAATTTTAAGTTAAACGTGTTATTAAGTAACATTATTTTATTTTTTAATCTTATCTGGACTTGCTTTTTCTGATTCTTTATTTTTTTTTCCTTTAATTAAAATTTTTTAATCGTTTTTAAAATTATTTCCTTTTTCTGATTCTTTAATTATTAGTTTGAAATATTCACTCCTAATACAATAATATTTGTTCACAAAAACCTTACAGCAATGTCATTTAAGTGTAATTATTACTGTTAACAATTTAATTGTAGTTATTATAAGTAACAATCTCTCCTACCCATGTGCGCAATTACACCAACCCTATAAGGAGAGATTGCGCAAAATAACTTTCTTGGTTTTATTACAATTGTTCTATTAAATTGCAACATAACAACAAAATAGCAATGGAAATGCATAAAAAACAAATGAAGTAAAAGTTATTCATGAATAGTTTAGCAAAAAATTAATATTTAGACTTTTATTGCTATTCTTTTGAATTGTGCGCAGACTATCCTAGCTTTACCTTATAGATAAAGATAAGTAGTTAAAAGGCGACATCCTCAGGACATTTTGAAATGGTCCTGATGAGTCCACAAATCATGAAGACATTTCAAGTGTGTTTAAATTTACATAAATCATGTTTGAAATTTTAATCTTACACTTAAACAAAAAATAATAGTTTGTAAAATGACGTTCTAAATCTCCAAAGCAAGTGGTGTTTTATTGACACAGTGTTTTTTGTGCTCATATAGAGTGTGGTCCGTTTATTCATACAGCATATTTAAGATTCAGGGATTTGAATGAAAGAGAAAGGGACATATTGGATTAGATTGATTGTCATTAGAATTTAGTCCAAAACCAAACATTTTATTAGCAATTTGTCGTAAACTTATTAGAAAAAATTTCAGACTCTACTTTTTATTCATGCATATTTTTGTATTTAGAGATTATTTTTCAAAAGTAAAATTAATGATCTCGAAGATATTACTGATTTTATGTATAGTAATACATGCTGAGACAGAATCCGAAGAAACTGGAAAAACTTTCTCTTTTCGATACTCCTCCCGTCAGAACAATAATTCTTTTTTTCCATTAGAGTCAGGTTCGGTTTGCACAAGTGTAATTTATTTTTAATTATTTATTATTTTAATTGTTTTTATTACGGTATCTAAAACATATGATTAAAATATTGGATTTCATGCCATTTTATTATTACTACTATTATTATTATCATTTTATTAATTTGTATGTTTTGAAAGGATGAGTCCACACTCGTCAATTGTTGATGATGGCAATGGTGGTTAGGATAAGAATATGTGTTAGACATAGTTTTTTTTGTCGGTTTACATATTAAAATGATGGCTTGAAAAAAAAGCTATTTAATGTATATGAATTTAACAACAACTATTGCAATAAAAATTTAATAATTAATTAAAGTTTTGCTAATGCTTTAAATGCAATTAAAATAAATATTAATAAAAAAAATATTTTAAAAAATCGTAATTCTATAAAATGTTAATACACGATTAATTAATATTTTTTTATAATCTATTTCAAAAAACATATATCTATTATTATAATCTTATTGGAATATGATTGAAAAAATTAAAAAACACCTCCCCCCTTACACCACAAAACTATTTTGTATAAAACATATAAAAAAGTATATTTTTCTTCTTATTTATTTTAAATTGAACTCCATTAAAAGTATTTTTCGTATTTTTCTTATCGTCTTAATAAAGAAAATATGTGCATAAAAATATTATTCACCAATTTTCCATATATTTCTTATCTTTAGGAAGCAACTTCTTAAATATTTTGAGTATCCTATTCTCGGTATATCAAGCAGAAACTTTATTGTCAACTCATTCATGCTTCGTCAAGCAATTTCATGTGGCCTAAAAAAAGATTATCTAGCATTTTTATGTGTGGGAAGTCAGGGATGAAGAATCTCCCGAGATGAGATAAGTGGTAAGAAAAAAAAACATAAGTGAAGCAGCATTATGTTTTGGTGATTTACGTAAAAATTACAGAGGCATAGACAATTATCGGTTTTTAAAATTTAATATTGCGTAGAGTTGGAGCATCATTTGTCTAAATATTTATGTCTGTTATTGACATATTTTTATTATTTTCTGCTTCATTTATATTTACTGAAGATATTTAAGCGATAAAGATTTAAAAATGGAATTTTATTATATTAGTACTCGCATCATTTATTGTGCAAAAGATCATTCCTGTCAATTGGTTGCTCTTGACATTTTTTACTATTTTTGTTTAAATAGAAATATTAATTTAAATGTCTTAAACTATTACTATTGCTAAAATTATGGTTAATATAAATTGCAATTAAAAAGAAGAAATAATTTTTATAATAAATATTCTCATTTTTTCCCTCTTAGAAACTACGTAGAAATAATGCAAAATTTATTTGTATGCATGAAATAATTTCAAATTTTAGTTCATCACCGCCATTTGTTTTCAGTATTTATTTTATTTTCAATTTGCATAAGATTTAAATTTAATATTTAAGGAAAGCAAAATATATGAGATTGTGACGTCTAAAGTTCTAGGTATATTATTTATCGATATTTCTAGGCAGCAAAATGAATAGGACTGATATTATTTAGTATTTTAAATTTTTTGTGAGGTAAATATGCTGTGTGTAGGTAAATTTGTGAGATTAATAGCTCTTGCACATCGATTTTTAAGTTTTTTAAAGACTGTTCTGACGTATGAAAGTACTCAGACTACGAGATTTTTTGAATGCAATGGAGAGTTATGATTTTATCAACAGTGGATATATCGTCAATATCGGTAAATGTCGGAAGCTACGGCAGATATCGGAAGATGCCGATATCGTTTATGAACAATGGTGAGTTTCCTTCGAAGAAAACGAATTCATGGCGAATTTGGATTAGATCTGAGAAGTGTTTGATAAATAATGTGTTTTGGTACAAATGGTGGTTTGTGGTTAATGTGAATGAGTTGTATTATAGTTTAACTTATTTAACACAATTTTAGTTTATAATTTTCTGCTCTAAACTTCTTTTAATTTTCAAAGTATGATTGCCGACAATAAAGTCATTTAACTGTCTGTACTTGTGCAAATGATTATGCGCTTTCCTAATTTTATTTCGGTATAAAAGCACTTTGATCGGAACATACAATTTACTTTGCCTAATGTTCCAGTACTGAGCAGCTTGAGGTGAAAAAAAAAATAGATTAAACCCAAAAAAAGTTTGTTTTTGAAATCACGAATTTACCAGTAAAGTACATTTTGAATAGTTCTATATTGCTGGTTTTAGAAGCTTTAGTACTTTCAGGTTTTGATTGTGTTGGTTTTGTATGTAAAATGTTATAGTATACGTAGAGTTGCAAAAATCTGGTTTATTCCCAGGTTTATTTCCAATAAACCCGGTTTATTCCCAGGTTTATTCCCAAAATACCTGGTTTATTCCCAAAAAAAAAACAAGTTCATTCCCAAAAAACCTGCTTTATTCCCAGATTTAAACTGGGTATTTTCTAGCCTTTGCAACTCTAAGTATATGTGACATTGCACTAAAGTTTAATTTACTTACAGTTAATTAAATTAAAAGAATTAGAGTTTAGTTTAAGTTGCTCAAAGATTATATGGTGTTTTCTTAGTTAAAGCGTATTTAGTGTTTCTTACCAAGCAGAACATTCCTAGTTTTAGTGAAATAAATTTTCTTATTCAACGATGTCAGTTGTAAAACTTGAACAAAAAAATATTAGATGCATCCATGTTTTATAAATAATTGATTTTGTTTTATACCAAGAAATTTAAATGAAGATTTTAGTAGCAATAAATTATATCAGAAGACATCGAAAAGTAAGTTTGTTTCCGAAGAAATCTCATGCAAACTGCAGCAGCGGCCATCTCTAAGAAGTCTTTTGTGATGAAGACTTCATTTTATTCATTTTTAGGGGATTTGTCTTTCATTTTTCTAATAATTTAGTAGTGATTTCTGCTTAAACGTAAGTCTTCAATTTTGTCTCCATAAATCTACAAAATGTATGGTAAGTTAACAAGCGTTACACAGTCATCCTCCTTTAACTACCGTTAACAATGTACAAAATGTGTACAAAATTGATCCTGAAGACGTATGCAATTAGAAGATCGTATGCAATTAGAAGAATTAAAGTTTCTTCTTTATTAAATTTATTGCGCGCACCACAGATATATGGTAGCGAAAATATCAAATCCGTGTATGATGTCTGGGAGATTAATCGCTTGCTACAAGGCAAAAGGGAACAGATTCTAGTCCGGTTTAAATTTTGGATAGTCATATTAGATTGTATTTTACATTAAATGGAAGTTCCAGACAATTTAGTCCAGTGTACAGAAAATATTGCACGGCATGCTAATCAGCCAGCTATGTGTAGCAAAATAATAAGTTATTTATTTATTTAAAGACAAAAAAGAGAAATAAAAGTGTGTATTCTGGAAGTAATTTTTAAATATTCGAGGCCAGTAAACGTTCAATAAATTGTAAATTTTCCTTATTTTTAAGTCGCCATTTTTAACTTTGTACTTTTAATACAAATATGAACAATGGTTTTCGTATCAAATTCAATTAAAATAATATTTATTACTTCATTACTGAGATAAGTGAACTTAGTCTTAGGATATTAGAGTATTTTTTTTCCTCTATTGACAATTTCTCTTTGAAGGTAAAAATGTAAACATTTATCATTTCATATAATTATATTATTTCCTCCGATATTTATTTCTTATTCATATATTGTTTCTTGGTTTAGTACTATCAAACCAACAGAAAATTTTTATACATGTATACAAAGCATTTTCCATCGTAAGGAAAATAATTAAAAATTAATTATAATAAGAATGCAACATTTTGTATTGCAAGGATAAATCTTAAAATTTTATTTCAATTTAATATAATTAGTAATTACATAAGAAGTTTAATATTCTTAAAAGTACATTATATAATTAAGTAAAATCATTTTAATGTCGAATAAATTCCGTTAAATTGTTCAATGGCAAAATATTTATATAAATGAAGAGATGTTTAAAGCATTATCACATCTAGATAGAAACGATTATTTAAACTAATTAATTATAGGAATAAAAATTTTATTGAACTATTTATTAAAGTGAATTCAGTTGAAAAACATTTAAAAATTGAATATCTTAAAAAATGAACTTACTATTAAGATATTTGAAAATAATTTTCCTTCATTAACAACCTCAACGATTTGTTTAAAGATCATAAGTATTAGAAAATAAATTATTTTCTTGAACATTTACTTTGTGTTCATACATAGTTTCATATCTTACTGAAATATAAATAACAACTGAGGGATTTTAAGGATGTATTCAAATTCGAAATTAATTTTCACTTTCGAAAAGAAAATGATTAAGGATTAATTACAATATGAATCTATTATCTATGAAAAGATAAATATAGACATTTCATTTTATTTTATTCTAAATAGTTATTATACAAGACGATAATTTTTAAGTGCAATTTTATAATTAATTAAAGCTATTCCAAAATCTAAATAATTTCATTAAATGACGCACTTTATTGAATTTGATTGTAGAAAAAAAATTTAATTTTTAATGTCTCAGATTAATCATGTGGGAAATTTTTTAAAGCAATTACCTATTTGAATATCAAAATAAATATTAAATGGTTGTTTATTTAACTTAATCTATTTTAAACAAAGTTCATTGTTACATTATGGAATGAAATAATCTGTTTTAAGATACGATAATAAAGATCTTTATTATTAATTTATTTGAGAATTTAGAACAATGTACACTTTTAAAACGTTTTCTGTAAAATTACAGAGAATCTACTGGTAATTTGTAATCTTAAATCTTAAATAAAAGTACAAAGATTAACAAAAGCAGATATTCTTTAAAATAACAGAGAAATTATTCGGTAAATTTACAGAGCCTACTGTAAATATTTCTGTTATATATATATATATATATATATATATATATATATATATATATATATATATATATATATATATATATATATATATATATATATATATATATATTATTTATAAAAATAGACAGAAGATGCCGGTTCTACACCAGATGCGGTTGCTGTTAAAATTAATCAAATGAATTTTAATCGGCGTAACGCAGCATTTAATTTTTACAAGAACCGCTTCGACTACAGCCGTGATTTGAACCCGAGTCGTCTGGGTGGAAGATAAACATCATAAGCACTGCACCATGTGTGGAGTTAACGCTTTGTGCCAAGTATGTCTTTTATGATTTATTCGGAAAAAACCTATTCTAATTACAAAGTTTACCATCGTTTTTCAACGATTTTGTTTAATGCGACGATTAGTCATAAGTATGGGGGCTTAACAGAGCTTTTATTTTTCTAGTCTTTATTGTCTTTAAATAGATTTAACTCATATTTGATGCTGTCATCTTTCGCATCAATATACGTTTAATGTAAGATATGTTTCCTTTTGATATAAAAATATTTTAGCGAAACACGCTTTGTAAAAATTGTACTTTAAAATTATTCTCATTTTTTTTTTCTTTTTGTTTTTTGATTGTTTTTTCAACTCGTGTAATATGTAGAAATCCTTTTAAAACCTTGAGTAACATGCATGATAAATGTGTGTAACATTATATGTTTTTTTAAAACTTATAACATGTAAGATATACTTTTGTGAGTTTATTTATTTAATTATTTATTTACTTTTAATGAAAAAAATTATGCATCAAAATTATTTTTAAATTACAACAAAAATGATAATGCTTTCAAGAATTTTGTGAAATAGCAATAGAATTTCTCATTCCGGATAATTTATACTGTTTTGACAGAACTCCATGCATAAAAAGAAGGGATTTTTGGTGTATAGTAGTTTGGTGTATAGAAGTTTATTTAAACTAATTACGCTTTAAAGACACGGACGGCGTGCTAAATTTGAAAATCATTGAAAAACACGAATTTCAAAATAATGACGTGATTAACATCTTATCTTCATTTACCCTCTTTTCAAAGTCCTACCAATGTTCAACCAATGTTTATAGCTGAAGTTCGTAATTTTATCTGCTCTCTTAAATTATTTTTATCGGTAAATCACTAATGGCGTAAGGAATACGTCGTCCGTGTATTTGTATATTATATTCTATTTTCATTCTTAATTTTTTTTTACTTTTATACTACAGGTGGCATTAGATGCTACTCTTCGTTAGCATAAATTTTACATTTAGAGATTAAAAGGCGTTGGCGCATGGAGTACGTAACCAGTGTTTATATATTAATACAAACCGTCCATGATATAATAATTCTTATTAAATTAGGCTTTATTTTAACAATTTGATGTTTATTACTTTTATACTACCTTTTAACATTGCATTAAAAGTTATTATTTAGGCTTCAAAATATGTTGGCACATACAGAATGCTACCCGTGTTTTTATATTTCTACGAATAGCCCGTGTCTTTAACCTCTTCAGACCTGAAGCTAAAAAAGTTCTACAAATAATCATTCGATGCTTTTATACAAGCAAAATGGAATCATAGATGGCAGAAAAAAAGCTTTTTCTGAAATAGATACTTTGGGGGACTCGAAATTTAGGTTCCAAAATATATCGATCTGAAATTACTAAGTCCCCTAAAATATCAATTTAACTATCTATAACCTAAATTCATACGATAACAAATTTACGGACTTTAAACACTTGAATGTTCTACAAATTCTCAAAAATGTTTATTGTTAATTATTTAAGTTAAATGATTATGAAAATTACTTACTTTCTTGGCGTTCTTACTTTGTGTCATGAAGGCATTTAGCAAATTCAGATGAAACTAAAATTTATTTTATGAAAAAATTAGCATCAGTGCTACTATTTATTGCTTTGATTTTATTTCGAAAAAGTATTCAACTATGTAGAAGTGAAGCCAAATTGTAAAATAATCAAACAGTTTAGTTTTTATGAGGTAAAGAATAGAGGTACATATTTGTGTAATTCGGGTCTGAAGAGGTTAAAGGTTAATTTCAGGAATTAAATTTATTTTTCTCATTTTTAGCAACATTTAATATTTTAACATATTCGGTTATGTTTAAATATAATATTTTCCTTTATTAAAAAGAAAATTTAGAGAATATTTTTCCTTTATTAATAATGGCTCTTACTAAGGGAACATATTCAACAATTATTTTTGAATTTCCTCAAGAGTAGTATCAGTGAAAAGATTTTACTTTGAGGATCAAGGACAATAAAAGAAAAAAGCCACCCGTATCCAACTGTACACAAGGTATGGATCAACTTACTCCGTGATATCATGGATAAACAAAAAAATATATGTCCGATTTTGTCAATTGTGGTATTATTAGAAAGTTTTTGTACTAGTATCGGGAAAAGCATAGGAACAAGTACCTATCCGAATATTAAGTATAGTATCCGTCCGAATCCTACGTTTCACTTGATAGGTGTCTATTTCTTCCATGCATAAATAAGAAAAACATTCGAGAAGAAAAATCCGTCAGAAGGTAAAAATATATGCTCGTTCTCATTTAATATGTTAATTAATATTTAACTAACTTTCACAGCAAGAGTTTTCCAACGTATATCACGTTTGACGAAATTAGATTTATTTTTTTATGTTTATACATCTATGACGTCACACTATGACAGAAGTAATTGACTCGTACCTCCTGAATGATTGGATTTGAGAGAATCGTTTCTATATTTTTACACTCTTTTATTTAGCACAACTTGATTTTTGTATGTAGAAATAAAATTTTGTAATCGTTTATCTCTCCCTTCCTGATGTACAAGAATTATAAAAAATATGTCCACAGGTTTATTCCCTGTGAGAATACAATAATTTAATATTTTTAGAACTTATTTTTAAATGAATACACTAATTTAAAGGTATTTTTCCGTTAACTGGACACAGCTGATAAATGACAAAGTATTATTTATTGTTACATTTCGTATACGAGTTACATCGAAAATGTATTTAATTATGTACCAAACAATGCTCGCAAACTGGCTGTGAAACTGCAACAATGAAATATTTTAAATATTAAAAAGTATGTTAAGGGGATCCGGGACACATTTAAAAAATATATATATTTATTGAGTTAAAATTTTGAATTTTTTGTGATGATTAACCATATCATTTGTAAACAAAATCACATGATAAAATTCTCATAACTTTAAAAAAAAAAATTAATTTAAAATTTATTAAAAAAGTGGGGTAGTTAAAAATCGTTATAACTCGAAATATTATTTGTAGAATTTCAATTTTTTTCCCTTTAAATAAACAGAAAGATATAAATTTTAATTTTGATTCAGCATTTAAAAAACATATTAATTAAAAAAAATAAAAATATTTAATGTAAAAACTTATTTAAAGTAAAAATGATGTAACTTAAAAAAAAAAAAAAAAAAAAAAAAATCATATTTTCAAAAGTAAATATTTCTTTCAAATTTTCACAATTTATCTTTAACAGTTTTTGGCTTTTAACGATTTAAAGACTAGAATGCGTGAAAGAACCCATCATGCAGAAAAACGCAAAAACGTTTCCCTGACAACTACTACTTGAAAGCTAGATTTTTAAAACAAAAAAAATAATATATCCTGTTCCATTTAAGATAGGAACATGATTTAAACGTCATTTTAAGCGGATAAAAACAGAGAATTTTTTAATACAATAAAATATTTAAAAAAAAATTGAAGAATTTTGTGTCCCGGACCCCCTTAAATTATTAAAAAGTATACCAATTTAATGCATTGTAACAAATTTTTTTGGGGAAAAAACATGAACTTTACTCGTAAAATTAGGCGTGAATTTAAGATAAACAGAATGCTTGTGAAAGAGTGTATTTTTATATACTAATTTTATTTCTATACTTCTTCCTCATCTTAATTAAATGATTTTATCAATGACACCACTCTTGACGAAATTGGATTTATTTTTGTTTCTTCATCTATGACGTCACAGAAGTAGTTGCTCCTTAAAGCATGAATGGATATATTTGAGTGCGTAGTCCTACATATTTTTTTTTTAATCCTCTTGTCCACACTTTTCCAACGGTTCTACTATTGGCGAAATCTAGTAGAACTAACAGTTGATTAAGTTTATAAGTTAATATATTTTAAGCAGCATTTACATTTTCAACATTCAATCAATTGAATTTTTTATTATGATATGAAAGTATATTCTTCGTATATACACAATTTACTTTAGAAGTTTAAAATAATGAACAATTGTATATCCTTAAAAAAATGATATTTTCAGATATTTACATCCTGTCAAGAAATAATTTCATAGCAAACTATATCTAAGCTCAAGAAATAATTTATTAATGTATTCAACATATTCACTTTCGGAAGGAAATTGATTAAGAATTAATTACAATGTAAATGAATAGTTATTTTTCTAAAAGAATAAATCTAAACATATCATAATATTTCAGTTTATTATAAATTGTGATTACATAAGAAGTTAAATCTATTAGTATGTTCAATTATCCAATTAAATAATTTTGAAGTTGGATAAATTTTATTAAACTGCGCAGTCATCTGTAATTTAATTGCATAAATTGGAGAGATTTTTAATGTATCACATTAGATAATATTCAAATTTATTTAAACTAATTGGTTATTAAAATATAAAAAAAGTAATCAAATATTTATTTAAGTTTAAAGACATCCATTTTTTTTTAATTCTAACAAAAATGATTTTTTTACATATAATTAATCGTTGAATTATTATAGTTAATGATATTGTATAAAGAAAGATATATCGTTTAAGGTTATAATAAAACTACGCATTCCTAGTCCGGATACTACAAGACAGAAATAAGACGAAAACTGCAAATCGTAATAAGAATATCCCTGTTGGTCAGTATCTACTTTATATTAATACAATGCTTATAAGAGGGGGAGGTATCGTGTAAAGACATGGGAATTCTAGATGGCAGTTGTAATTAAAATGACGTCATTACTATTCATCATATAAAAATGTGGTTGATGTGAATTTCGATGTTTTTATGTCAAATGTTTTTATGTCATTTGTAACACTTTCCAGCAAAGTTGAAAAGTGCTTATGAAATCAGTTTCTGTGAACGTCTGCTTAGTCGTGCTCTTCCTCGCGTAAACATACACTCGGATACCCATGTATGTTATTGTGGTATAATATAGCAAGTTATATATTGAAAATGAAATGTATAGAATTTAAAGTTAGTTCACAGGGCACTGAAAAGAATTCCGTTACATACTGTTCTATGAGTCAAAATCGTTTGCAATGTATTTTAATGATATTAAATTCCTTGAAACATATTGAAATTGACATACATCACTGTGGTGCAGTAAAAGATACTTATTATAGATTTTGGTGTGCATAGCATTTATCGTTCATCTACAGGTCTCACAAAAGAAAATGGTTACTGTAATGTCTATTACCACAATGCTGTCTGTGTGAGGTTTTAATTAAAGTATGCATTTTTAAATTTAACTACATGTGAAAAAACTGCAAATTGTGTTAAGAATATTTTCTTTAGTAGGAATGCAACTTATAAATATACAATGTAATTATATTGGGAGGCACCGCTCAAAGTGAGGTGAATTCAATACAGCGGCTGCAATTGAGAATGCCATCACCTATTTATCTTTCTTATCTTTCTTTTTTTGGATTTTTTTTAATTTTAAGTTTCAATTTTAAAATGCATACTACAATTAAAAACGCACATACACAACATTTTGCTCATAGACAACGCTGCATCCTGTAAATGAATGATAAATGCTATGTACACAATATTCCATAGTATGTATCTTGTACTGCACCACAGTGATGCATACCAATTTCAGTATGTTTCAAAGAGTTTAGCATAGCTAAAATACATTGCAAAGAGTTTTCCCACTTATACCTTATGGTGTAAGCGGGGATTCTTTTGAGGGCGCCAAAATCAGAAAAACACAAACAAACATAACATTAAAAAAATCGAAATTTACATGAAACACATTTTTATATGATAAATAGTAAGAAAATTGCAAAAATTGCAGAAAATGACGTCATTTTGAATTACAGCAGAACACTGTGACTTTACAGGATGCCTTCCCTTCTTATATGCTTTATATCTTCTTATATTCTGCCTTCTTATATGCTATTGATATAAAGTAGGTACTGACCAATTGGTGTATTCTTTCATGATTTTCAATTTTTTCATACCTAGTACCTCTAATATCAATTTTCTCTCTCTTTCTATATATATATATATATATATTCTTTAGTACAGTGAACTATTAGAACACTTTAATATTTTTTTTCTAATTTTATATTAGAAAACAAAGATTTAGTTATGCAAATGTGAGATAAAATTTGAATGAATACCATTAATTTTTTATCTATTAAAAGTTTTTCAATCGAAAGTGTCTACATTTTATTTAAATGGTCATTTTCAGTTAAAAACTTCCATCTTTACTGCGTTAAATCTTTCGTACGACTAAAGACGACTGTTCAATCTCCCACAGCTGTTAGGAATTTGTTATAATGTTGTATGCTGTATGCTGTATGCTGTATGCTATATTAAATGTAATTGTTAGATATTGTACATATTAATTTCAATATCTTCAGAATTTTCAACTTTATTTTGATTTTGATTTATTATAAATTTGTGCGAAATAATCTCGAAAATGAAACTGCAACCAATGGAAAAAGGAGGGCCAAATAAAATCGTGGAAATCGACGAATTGGGTAAAATCAAATGTCAATTTTACCTGATAAACCATTTTACTTTTATCGAATGTGTGAAACGTTTAAACAGCCATCCTTCAAAAATAATTAATCGGAAATATAGTATATGTTTTTCTTTAAATTCAATTCTTATGAACTTGGAGCAATAATTTGTACACCTAAATGCAAGGAGCTTAAATTTGCCTCCTTGGTTTAATCGATAGCTAAAACAAATCTTGATTTCCAAATGGCAATATGTTGACAGACGATTTTTTTTCTTCAGAATAACTTGATACATAAAGTTCGAATATGTAGAAATATGTTTTTATTTTTCGAAAATTTTACTCTAATCAAGATTTTGTTTTCACTATTTATTCAAATTGAAAACAAATTATTTTTTCCGTTTTAATGAGAAAATGGTGTGAAAAATATATTAATCCGTTTTATTTCTCCTTTTTATCCCCAAAATTGGTATAATTTAGTTGCCGTTTTTGGAGAAATTTCGTTAACATTTAGAATATATATATATATTAATAATATATTGGAATTTAATTCAAAATTTTAAATTCTGAGTGTTTATATGACATCCTCGGATATATGATAACCGGTTGTTAACTAAATCGAGTTGCATCCGATAAATTAAGAGGAGTGGTTGCGAAATACAAACAGGCGATCAGATTTAAATGTATAATTGATTCGTGTTCATTTTTATTTTTCCTAATAATCATAATGTGAATTTTTGCAGAAAACTCTCATCTGTATGTAACTGATATTTTCATGATTAGTAATCGGTATATTTAAACAAATATATCAATTTTTCGTTTTAAATATGACGTGAAACTCATCCACTTTCTATACTTACTGATTCTTTTATTATTAATGTATAAAATTGATTCACGCTGCTTCAAAAAATATTTAAAGATTCCCATTTAATTTCAAATATGACGTCACTTAGTTACCAGAAAAATCTCTTTTTAATGATATAATTCTTGTGAATTTTCTTTTCCTTTCAATTATAGCGTGGATTTTGGCTGAAAACTCCCACCTGTATGTAACTGATATTCAAGTTTATTAATTGGTAGTGATATAAAATATTTCAGTTTTTCATTTTAAATATGACGTCATTATTCATATACTTTCATTATATACTGATTTTTATGCTTCTTGTATAATTAGGAATATTTTAAAATGTATGTTTTATTTCCAATATGACGTCATATTTGTCCAAGCCAAGGAAGATCTTTTCCCATGGTCCAGAAATTTTTTCCTAATAATATAATTATTGTTAATTTTTTCTTCTAATTATAACGCAATTTTTGTTAGAAAATTTCTTCTCAACGTAACCGACATTCCTACTTCATGTATAATAATAACACTCCATATTTTAGTTTCAAATATTACGGCAATTCATCTTCTTTCGAATTCTTTTTATTTTTCATTTTTTACGTAGAAATCGTTGAATTGAAAATTACTTGTTGGGGAAAATATTACTCCAGGCTTTGTATTTATTGGCAACGACAATGCTTAGCAACGTAAAATGGTTAATTAAACTTTACAGGAAGAATATTCATTGATTCACTATGAAAATAATGATTTTTTTAATTATTTAGAAAAATATTTGAAAATAATAAATAACACCTACACTATGTTCCTTTTGGGGTTATAATCCATCTATATGAAAAGATACAAGGGAATTAAGTCCTTCACTTTACTTCAGCCAAACATTCACACACACAATCGAATTTATAATATTATTAGGAATAAAGTCTTTTCAATCGCAGTTAAAAAATATATATAACTTTTTTCGACTGAATTATTATAATACGACTAAAACCTGTAACGTAGCGATCTTTAACTTAATGGGCAGAAACGCAAAGCTGTTATTTTTTTTCTATTCCAATTATAAAGCAAGATATTTCCAGTAAATGAATATGATAAGAAAATTAAATTTGTAAACAAATTATCACTCTTTTTTTATTAATAGTTGTATTACATTAGTAAACAATATTTATTTATTTTTTATAATTAAAAACCCTTCTCTAATTTATACATAAAGAAAGAGCACGGATATAGAAAAAAAATACGTGTTTCTTTAATTGCTCTTATGAAAACATTTTGAAACAAAAGTTAAATATTATCATAATCTAAATTATAAAAAAATAATAATTTAGCTAAGTATTTATAAGAATACGGAATATTTAATGAAGCTTCATCGTTAAAATTCTCCCGTGTTGCTTCTGCAAGAAAATTATAAAATGGGAAAAATGTTTTTGAATATTAATGAGGGTTTAGGGAAATGTGTAAGGTATTTAAATAAAAAAAAATACTAAAATGCTTTATTTATATACTTTAGGTGTTTTACTTTATTATATATAAAGATGTATTAATTCTTTTTTTAAGTCTATCGTTGATTTTTTAAACTTTCATTTTCATTTTAATAATATTTTAGCATAATTTACGAGGATAAAAAGGAACATTTCAGTATTATTAAGATTTTATATCTTACGAAACTCATATATAGTTTTTTGAATGTGTTACGTTTGACGTTCCATGATCCAATCATTGAAATTATTATTAAATGGAGTAATTTACCCTAGCGAGATCATAAATAATGTAATGTTTGTACATTTTCTATATAATTCAAGGCACGATGTTAATGCTTTCTTAGAAACTAATAAATGTACTCTGTGCGTATTCATCTCAGTGTACCCTGGGTTCATAACAAGACATGTTCAAAATACTTTCTATTTACCGCAATGCTGAATTAACATTGTAAATGCACGTATTCTGGAACATATTAACATTTTAAAATGCATCATGGACACATGACAACAGTTTCTGGCACGATTCTGGCTGAAGGATCAGTTCCCGTGAACCCGTTTTCCCGTGTCTCGTGTACCACGAACTTATAGATTTGTAATTTGGTTGCTTGTTTGGCTATTTTCTATTGGTACAAATTTAAATTAAGACATGTTGCCCGGGAAAATAATCCTTTCAGTACGAAATTCTGCTGGATGAAGTTTGAAAATCAGGTGGTTGTGTAATGGGTCACTTAAGTCAGGCCAACATTAAAATTAGGTCTTACGAATGTACTGCTCACGTCTCTTTTTTTACTGTGCTGAAGGGAACATCGTGCTGTAAACATATGTTACGACGTTAAGTTTTTGAAATGGCGTCCAGAAACTGTGACAACACTTCTTCTAGGAATATACGATTGAAATATTTCTGATGTGCTGAGGTCGTTGGTAATATTTGAAATACCGATAATACCAGTCAGAATGTTGATGGGAACACTCGTGTAGCTTCAGGTTAATACGCATCATTTTAAACAATTTCAGAAAACTGTCGTTTTCTGAATAAGAAGTATATACAATTTGATATCCGACGTTGAAAACTTTTGCGGCAAATAACAACAAACGAAGCCAGTACATTAGAGATAATTCACTTCCAATAATCCCGTACTCTCTGAATGTCTGAGTGTTGTAGAGTTTCAGCGTCCAATGTGCACAAAATATCATATCGAAAATCGAGTAAGTGCAATGACACGTTAGATATTTCTGATGCATTAACGCAATTTCTACGAAATTCATTAAGTAAAGCCTGCTCCAAATCCTTTGAACTCGCTGTAAGTTGCTATTCTGTGTGACTGTTGCATTGAAATGCTCTTACTTAGAGTACTGGCAGTAAATATATCCAATCATGATTTGAGAGAGATCACAGTTCCTTTCTGGGAAGCCTACGTAAATATCACAACGAAGCCACACATAGTTTTTGACAACTGTTTGTAACATCCGATCAAATAACAGGATGACAGTTTACTATTAATTAACGTTTTAAAAAACTCTTAAAAATTTCTGTAAAGCTATTGTGAATATTTTGTGTCAAACATTGTGATTAAGATTCGACCTATATTAAACGTGACGTCAGCAGTTAAAACAGCATACTTTCTCCAATATGGTGCATTTTTAAGAAGGTTCTGCAAAGGAAATTCCTATTAGTTTTCGGATGGCATGTTTTTGGGTAGAACAGAAAGCATTATATGAAGTTGTGATGATTTTCAAGCCGTTGTTAATAGTATTCAAACTTTATAGAATATTATTTTCTGAATAGAAAAGAATAATCTACATTAAATTGTATATTAGACTTTTAATGATTTCTTAATTTGTAACTTTATTCTTAAATAAAGTTTTCTAAAGGTTTGGATCTCTGTTAGAGAAATTTTTGTAATTTCCTCCTATATAGAATGCATTTACAATAATATACAAAACACACTTTTTAATTGACTGCAAACATTTGCAGTTGTGTTGAAGTTCAAACTAGTCTCTCAATTTTATATATATGTATGAGAAAAAGTTACTGTACATTTGACTGCAATCAGTAAGCCTTTGTAGTGTAAGAAAAATAATCCCTAACAAATTCTATTCGTTCAAATTTAATTAATTTAAAAGAAATTATTTTAATAATCCATTTTTATTCACAGCAAAACATTTGTAGTAATAATAATATAATATAAAATTAATTAATTACAGTACGCTTTTAAAATATTTGACTTTCATAATGGTAACAATTTATTTTGTTTTTTTGTAAAACTTAATAAACGTTAATGTAAAAGCTAATTTCGCTTGTGCTGAGAGCAAAGATTTTCCATAAAATTTATTAATCTGAGACAAACATTTTCCAGGAAATTAAACAACTTTCTCAAGAAAGATTAAATTAACGAGATTATTAATTAAGAAAGAAAATAGTTTTTTCATTATTTTCAATCATCCTTCTCCGAATTTTGTGAAGTAAGTTTAATATTTTATATCTTACAAAAACGTATAGTGAAGTATGTAAGACAAATAATCACAAACAATTTGTATTCATTAATCTTTAATTAATTTAAACGTAATAACCTTAATAATGAATTTTTATTCATAAGAAAACATTTGTAGTAATAATATAATAGAAAATTAATTAACTACTGTATGCTTTAAAATATTTTACTTTTATAAATTAAACTACTTATTTTATTTACTTTCGGAAACCTTTCTGCGTAATACTTAATAAATGCTAAAGTAAAAACTAATTATGTTATCGAATAGAACAAAGATTTTCCATAAACTTTATTAATCTCACCCATCATACATTGTCTAAGAAATTAATCAATTTTATCAAGCAAGATTAAAGAAAGAAATTATTATTTAAGAAATAAGATATATTTCTTTATAATTTTCTATTACTTTATTCCGGATTTTGCGTCTTATGTTTTATGATTTTTTACATAGTAAAAACAATATATAGTGATGCATATAAATACTTCTTTTTATGTTTTAAATTTAGAAATGTGCAAGTAACATACAAAATACAAAATATATTCTAAAACATTTATATTTTTATTTAATATGATCATATATTGTATACATGAATAAAAATTAATAATTGTGAAAGAAAACACTTTTTTCTTTATTTTTAATAATCCTTCTCCTTACTTTGCGACATACGTTATATGTTTTATATGTTGTACATAACTGTATAGTAAAGTATGTAAGAGCGTATGTAGTATGTACAAAAAATAATCACTAAGAAATTCTATTCTTTAATATTTAATTAATTTAAGAATCAACTTTTATTCACAGGAAAAGGTTTGTAGAAATAATATAACAGAAAATTAATTAACTACTGTACGCTTTAAAATATTTTACTTTTATAAAGTAAACAACTTATTATCTTTACTTTTCTGCGTAATACTTAATACATTCTGAAGTAAAAATTAATTTTGTTATTGAAGAAAAAAAATTTTCCGTATACTTTATTAATCTTAGACAAAAATTGTCTAGGAAATTAATCAGTTTTGTCCAACAAGATTAAAGAAACGAAATTATTAATTAGGAAAGAATATATATTTTTTTCATTTTCAATTATCTTATTCGCGATTTTGTGTAATATGTTTTATGTTTATATATATATATATAGTAACGCATATAAAGACTTCTTTTTAAGTCTTAAACTTACAAATATTCAAGTAACATGCAAAAAATATTCTAAAACTTTTCTTTGTTATTTAATATTATCACATATTATATTCATGAATAAATCGGATGATGACAGAAAAGTTCATTACATTCATTATTTTTATATTACAACTTATATAATAGGGACACAATTTGGACTACTTCAATACAAAACCAATTTTTCATTTAAGAGAAATCTGCATACATGAGTATTGTGCAGGTATGCTATTGGGTATGGAGGGAAAAATCAACGTAGATAACATTTTAATTAATAAGGAGAACGAAAAATCATACGTCAAGCATAGATTATGAAACACTTTCCAACACAGCCAGAAAACTGAAACTAAACTTCACCTTTAAATAAGGTAAAAGAAAATATGTAAGTAAACAGATTAGAAAAAATATAAAACATCAAAAAATACAGTTTTCGAAATTACCTTCCAGTGTCAAAAATGTAGTCAAATTATTTTGTGCAGCCCTGTATATGATCAATAGATGTGGATATTTAGTATGATAAAATTTAGTTCAGTTAGAATATTCACATTTAGCAATTTTCGCCAATCGATGGAAATGCACTCGAATATTTTTTGTGCAGCCCTGTATATTATCTGAAGACTTTTGTACACACCACATATTAAGCTAAATGGCTACTTAAAACTCACTCGCACAAATTACCAACCGTAAACGACAATGTATCTTTTTCTTTGCGTAGCCCTGTATATGAATTTATTTATATTCCACAAACTTCTATTAGTATACTAAATATAGTTCAGCAGTAAAATGTTTAAACACAATTAAAAACTATCCTTAAACAGTTCAATCCCATAGTCTGTATTACTTACGAATACCCTTGTGTAGCCCTGTATACGACCAACCGAGTTTATAAACACACACGTACTATAAAAAAATTAGTTAAACTTAAAAACGCAAACCAAAGGTGAAAACGTACTTATCACACATAGACGATAAATATCGCACATGTACTGTAACCAATATCTTTTGTGTGTCCCTGTAAATGAACGCAATGCACACCACACTTTCAGTAGATCAATTTATAGTGCACCTCAGTAATGCATATAATTTTCATTATGTTTGAAATAGTGCTATCAGTAAATCAAACTACAAACGATTTTTCCCCATAGGACGATGTGTAACAAAATTATTTTGTTTGACCCTCTAAATGAATAATAAATGCTTTGCACCCCATATTCTACAAAAATCCTGTTTTAATACGCTTCATAATTATATATCATTTTCATTATGTTTTAAATGAAGTAGCGTCATAAAAATGCACTTGAAATGATTATTCCGCATTGACTGTAATGTTACGGAATACTTTTGACTGTGCCTGTAAAAAAATTATAAGTGCTACACACTTCAGTTGAAATAGGGAGCATGCTATAGTAAAGGACAATAACATACAAATATTTTAGGGCAATCCGAGCATATTTACGGGAGGTGCACTGACAGACGGCAAACGTGCAGAATGCAGACGGCGGACAACCAGACCTCAGAAAAACCGAAGTCATAAACACTTTTCAACTAGGTTGGAAAGTGTTAAAAATGGTGTGTGAAAGAATGGCCAATGTTACAAAATTTGGAAAGGTGGGGTTTTGTTCAAATGAGCCTATATGGAATGGCTGATGATTACCCAGTGGTAAAAATTACAGTTTCATAATACACAGGTTTTTTTACTTTAAATAAATAATAAAGAAAAATAATAGTAAACTTAAAATAATATTATTACTTTCCTAACATCTAAGATACTCCCTTTAATAATAATTTCAATTATTTAATTACGGAATGTCAAGCGCGACACATTCAAAAATCTAAATTTTATATGTTAGATAAATTATAAAAACTTAATAATACTGAAGTAATAATTTAATCTTTTTAAAATATGGGAAAATGTTAATAAAAAACGAAAATCAAAGTTAAAAAATCAACGTTAGACTTAAAAAATAATTAATACATCTTTATATATAATAAAGTAAAATATCTAAAGCATATAAATAAAGAATCTTTCAGTATTTTTTTTTATAAATCTTCAATGCTTAGCATGAATACAACATTGGAAAGTAATTAAAATCGGAAAAAAGGTCTATGTTGAACTATGCGCTAAGGATATTGGTAATTAATGACACTGGTAGTTTTTCCTCAGTTCTGTTAGGCTGGGATGGAATCCCACTTCTATCTTAACTGTAAAGGCAAGCTTTAAGCGGTTGTGTGAAAACAAACAAACAATATTTATGGTATATTTACTCATGAACGGGATTATGCACAAACACGAAAGTGATACCATCCTAATGTACTGTGTAAAATGTATATGATATTGTAATTTCCTTTATTTAGAATAATATTTACTGTTTTTAAAATGAAGAATGATAGTGCCCATTGGGTCATAATGTTAAAGGTAGTGAGATTATATTTTTTTTTACGATAGCTGAAGTACCATATTGTCTGGACAGGACCAGGACCTGTTTACCGAATAGGCCCGTGAAGCCTGAGCTTATCCACTGAAATTCAAAGGGGCCCTCAAATTTACTTTTCTAAACTAATTTTTAGGGGGGGGGGGGGAATTCAGTCGGGGAAAAAAAATTTTTTTTTCTTTATTATAGCTACTAAATTTTCCCTCAGACTAAGACTGTGTAAGAATGTTTAAAAAGGTAGCATGCTAAAAATAACAAAAAATAATTTGTATAATTATATTTTGTTTATATTCATAAAGTGTAGAGAATTATATAAAATATGGGAGGTTTCTTAAATAAAGGGGAAATTAATTAGCATTCAGGTGATATAAAATTTCTGTTTATAAAATAGAAGCAAAATCGTGTTGCAGCCAAGCATAAACTTATGTCAAATATTTGTTGTCCCTGCACTGTTCTTAACACTGGCAAATCCTGCAATTTTCAAAGCATAAAATATATTTTAAAGTTCAGATATTCGCACCTGTTCCATATTTGTAAATTAATTTACAAAATTAATTTGTTATGTATAATTATGTATGTATAAAAATATTTTTTATATGTATATAGGTAGTTAGTTTTAGTTTAATACTAAAAGTGTTGTTTACTTGAAATCCTTTCACAGGATTTTGCAAGATGAATGAAGAAGACTTTTTTACGATGTCTTATCTATTGCAGTGAGGAAGGGCGCGGAAGGGAGGTGAGGGCACCCGTCACGAATGAGTGAGGCCTGAACAACTAAGACAAACATATGTCGAATAGAGGTTTATTGCCTAAATCGAGGTAGCACTAGGTCTGCCTCCAGACATCGCTTGCTTAGAAATTCGTAAATCATTCTGACTTGCCTTTGTTTTCTAAAGGTTTTGTAGGCATCAACAAAAGAAAGGGGAGCTTCAACAAAATAAAGAGGTGTATATAAGCATGTAAACGACCATCCAGCGATACCATCTGATCTCTTGACACCCGATATAAGTCATAAACATCAAAGATAACGAATGACCATAACAGACGTTCCTATGAGGAAAAAAATAGTCTGTTCAGACCTTAAGGTGCCTGGCTTTAGCATGGGGCTTACTGTGAACCTCCCCTTTAGTTTCCAAGACCAGCTTATCTGGAGTCTCCCAGAAATGATAGTGAGGTTTCATTGAGAGGAGATGTTGTTTTAGAGAGTAGAGATTGTGTTCTAAAATGTTGAACTACACTGCTCTGCGAGATAAGTGATGAATTTCATATATATGCGATTAAGCATTTCTATCATCATTGTAATGATATTTCTTGACAGAAATAACGTCTTCTATGTTTGGCCTAGTGCGTCCGTTTACTTTATAATATATATCTGTGTACTCCCATAGCCAAGTATCTTAGATGTTTCCCGATAACAACCAACACCCGGCCTATGCTAGTTATCCATATATAGTCACAATAAATAATAATTCTATGTATATTGAAGTGACATATATTGATATCCATGTTGCATAAGGATTATGCCTAATGTGATATACGCGGATAGCGAGATTCTAAAAGATAGTCACGTTTTAGCATTATTGGCTTGAACTCTGCTCTCATTCGCTGTTATCAGTCACGTGCCATAGACGCTGTTGGTGCTTGGCGTTGTAGGTTTGGCGCACTCCAATATGTCTTGGAAATTTTCGAAAATTGAACAGTTTACAAATATAGTTTCAGTTTCGTTTTAATGACGGCCCTTGATGTAGATGACGTAAAAAAAAAAAAAAAAAAAAAATGTTTGAATGCTACATTCAAATTGGTTTCGATTTTTCTCTCTTAAATGTAAGTAATTAAAAAAACAGGTCTAATAATAAATATTAATTAGTATGGTCACTATTCATACTGTTTATTATTATCCCACAGCAAAGAACTACATATTATTTAAAAAGCTGTTTTTTTTGTGCATTTCGTTTAAATGTAGACTTTTAAAATAGGAAATTTTATAAAATGACTTTATATAAAAAAAATTATAAAAAATTTAATACATTATTTTATTTTAATAAATTTAATGTTAAATCATGCTTCTGTTTTTTCATAGAAATTAATCTAATTTAAGGCAACATAGAAGTTAACCTAATTAACTTACTAAAAGTTAATAAGTATCATCAGAAAGGACTTTTTCTAGACTGTAACATAGTAGAAAAATAAATTAAATATTATAAATTCTCGTTAAATATCAGTATAAATAGTAAAAAATAAATATTACTTGATGAAAATGAATTTAATTTTATTATTATTATAAAAATTATTTAAAAACTATATATATTATTAAAATTATTTAAAAAAATTATTTAAAAACATTGCTATTGGGGGGAGGGGGGGGGAGAAGGAATGAAAATTATCTACTTTCAACACCAGAAAAATGGTAAAAAAATTCTGTAAGAAAGAAACAATAATGTTTTTAAAATTATTACCTAATTTTATCAAGTTTGGATAAAAATGGGGAAGGGACAAACGTCCCTCCCCCAAATTAATTTGGAAATAATTATCATGTACTTTTATTTTAAAGAAAGGCATTGTAGCTAAAAACCTATAAGGTTCTCTCCCCCATAAAATAAGTATAAAAGTAAAAAAAAAGTTTTTTCTTAAACACTTTTTTTATAAGCATTGAATGTTTATTGTAAAAATCCCGCCTAATTTCATGACTGCAAATCATGTTGTTCCAAAAAAATTCTATTACAATGTGTTAATTTAATGTGGGCCCCGATTATGGAAAATTCACCGCTTGTATTTATGCTTGGTAGAAAACGCGAACTAGTGAATTTATTAAAATTTATAATTTTTGCTCTGTTTCTTGTTTTAACATATGGTAACAGGAAAGAGAAAAGGGATTATTTAAATCATCTATTCAGGACTTCTAAATAGTTTTCACAACGTATAATCATAATTTAATTAATTTTTAAAGTATTAATTGATAAAAGCATACATATTTTATGTATATTTTTTTTTTTTACTTTTTAGTGTTTAAATATTTCATTGGTGCATTTTCACAGCCAATTGGCATATTTCAGAGAACATGGTATGGCACATAACCTTAACTTCCATTGTTGTTGTAACTTGTTTACACTTGTAACTATAAATAATATCTGGCAATTTACCAGCTTTGCCCTGCTCACGTTAAAATGCCTTAAGATTAATTTATAATTACGTTATAAAAATATTAAAATGTTGTATTGTCATCGGAAACACACGCGTGTACATCATTTTTATAATTCCAGCCTATCAGGAAGTGTATGAAAAATCGATTTCTAAATTCCATCTTTAGATACATGAACCAAACTAAATTAAATAAAAGAATCTAAAACTTATTGCAATCATGCAATAATCAGAAAAACATGTTCAATCACAATTGCACTCACCTTTTGATATTTGTTTTCTATATTCGTTTTCTTTAAATTCTTACCTTATTGAAAGGTTTATAGAGGGGACAGGTCGTAGCTTACCTCTGCACACTCCTGCGTACGCTTATGCCTATTAAGGTTATTTGGAAAATACAGCCTTTATAAAAATACCAATAGGCGTAGAGCTATATGGGTTCGTGGGGCTTTAGCCCCACCAATAACTGCTGAAATGGACTCCTCTTTTTTCTTTTTTTCCCTTTTAATATAAAAAAGTTTAGTTTTTTTTTTCTTCCTTTTTTAACTTTTTAGTATTTTATAGAATTTTTAAAATGTTCCATTTTTTTTCCTATTTTTCTTTTGTTATAAGGATAAACGGCATTAGGAAAACTTTTACTTTATGTTTTTTTTTTAAATTAAAATAAAATGCTCAAGTTTCAATTTTTATATAAAAAATATAGATAAAAAAAAAAAAATCCCTATATCGAAAAAAAGATGCCGTTATTCAGAGTAAACTTTTATTGTCATTTTATTATAATCGATTCGCCAATATCAGCGAGTATCATTTTATAAACGGGCCTGTCAATTCAAATTTTAGGTAGATATCGTAAGAAATACTACCTATTGCATTCTCCCTAAGTTGGAATTTCTGAAAACTTTTTTGCAGATCTACACCGATCATGACTCCTCCTAGAACCCAAAATCACCCCCAGTTCAAAATTTTATTTATATATTTAATATATAATAATATATATTATATATATTAATATATTATATATATTAATAATATATATTATATAATATATATTATATAATATATATTATAGTAATATATTTAATAACTTCCATAATTCTGCACAAATCTCTTCCAAACTGATACATAAAATCAAACGGCATAAAATCTCGGTCAAGTTCGTTAATGGGCAAAATCAAACCAGGGGGGCAGGTTGGGGGGAATGGAGGACCTTTTGGTGAAAACAGAAAAAAAACCTAATTTCTTAATTATGATACGTATCGAATCCGTTTAAAGTCATTATGACTTCTAGGTAAAGGGCAGAAAATTTATGCATGACAGATCATATTTTCATATCATTAAAAATGCTCTCAAGGGGAGGGGGGGATATGGGTTTAAGAAGAAAAAATTCATAACTTCGTCAATTCTCAAGATATCAAATCCGCTTAAAATTATTATAAATCTCCTTAATATTATCTACAACTTTTATATTTACAATTTTTTTTTATAGGAAAAACTCTTACAGCAAATTATAATTATAATAAATAAATAATCCTGCTGGCTCCGCCCACAGGCACACATATATTTCGAAGTTGGCGGTTCGAACTGTCGCATCATTGCAAAAGGTCTTTCTTCTGCAATTCCCAATTAACAGGCGCCCCACGGTCTGCGTCTTCGAAATCTACCTGTGCCTATAGGCCTAGCCGTCAAGGATTTTTTATATTGTCTTATTGTTTTGTTTAACTTGTGATTATTTATCAATGTACGATTATGTTTAATTTCTTTAAAAAGGAGTTAAAAAAGGCAACATTAAATTGGCAATCTATCTTTTTTACACTCACGTACACATATTTGCGTAAAAAAGAGTAAGCCCCACCAATAGTTTTCAAAACTGTGCGTGTATGCGAAATACTATCAGATTCATAATAAGAAAATCTGCGATATTATGAGATGGCTTAGAGCATTATTTATTTGAAGTAGATTAGTAAAAAATAGTATAAGGCTTTAATGGATTACACCTGTATAAATACTATTTTTTTAAATCCCATTATATATATATATATATATATATATTAATATTATATATATATATATTATATAGTATTACATAATATTAAACTTATTATAAAAAGACAGCGTAGCATAAATAAGAAACAAATCAACTTACATATACAAAAGTTTTTATATAATATTTTTTGTAATCTTTATTCTTTATGTTTAAAAATTATTTAAAAACTTACAGCGTTTTTATAGTTAATTTCTTTTAAACGGAATTTTTTGAAAATGTACAGTATTGACGCTTATATTTATTTAATAAGAGTTTATATACTTTTTTTAATGCTTTTATACTATCTTAAACTGTAAAAAAAGGGTTTTTCTAACGATAGTAATTAAATTTTCTAGAGCAATGGGGGGATTTTCATATTCTTTGGGATAAAAAAAAAAAAAAAAAAAAAAAAAAAAAAAAGCAAAAATTCATTTTTAATTTCCATTTTTTTTTTTTTTATATTTATGCAGCTTAAAATCTCAACCGTTTCACTCTCGTTCTATAAAATGCCATCAAACTATCTTAAGTTATTTTCAATGGGTTTTTTTTTTTTTTTTTTTTTTTTTTTTTTTTTTTTTTTTATGAAAGCTGAAGATAACATTTGCTTCAAAATTACCAACTTATTTTTTTCCTCATCGTTCTTCTAATCATAGAAATAGACAAACGAGTTGGCGACGTTTTTCCTACCGCCAAGGGATTACTCTCTGAAAAGGACAGATCTAAATGACCAATGAGGTGGCTGGATTTGCCAATAATGCTAAAACGTGACTATCTTTTAGAATTTCGCGCGGGTACTATGGAGTTAAAAATTAGTGGTCAATTATTAAATATCTTGATTTTATCCAATTAAAAATAATATATTTGAAATTGGAATGAATGTTTAATGAAGCAAATATTTAAATAATTAATGCAAAGTAATGTTAATGCATTCAAGTAACAGAGTTGTAATTATAAAATAATCTCCTTACAATATTAAAAATGCAATTTTTGGTCATTAATTTTCATTGGACATAATTTGTTTATGTTTTAAATCGAACGATCATTAAACTGTGCTACACTGTATTTCAGGTCATCTTCATGTTTATTTTATTTTTACTTATTTTTATGAAATTTTGTAAATTATGTAAATGATCTGTATTTTAAGTTTAGTTATGAATCAGTGATATTTATGTATCATATGACCATTTATTATTTTAGGTTTGTTTTAATGCGGGCATTTTGATTTGGAGTAATTCCCTTTATGAATTGTTTAATTACTGAGATTAACAGCTGATAACTTTGGATTGTCTGCAAAAGTACACAGCGCTAGTACAGTTTTATTACTTATAGTGTTTATGCTTAAATCAACTCTCCCATTCCGGCTATAACTTAGATCACGTTTTTGCTATTTTATTTATTATCTGCTTAAAAGAAACCGCCAAAAGAAGTAGCGGGCTTAACCTAGTCCATATACGAGATGTATAGTAGGATCAAATATACGACAGTAAAGAAAGAATTTTTAAGGACCCGGAATTTGCCAGCACTGTAAGGTTCTTAGTTTGTAACATTGGTTCATCTACCAGAAACCGTTACAATCATGGATTAAATTTTCATCATGGTTTTATTTTAATCCAGTGCAATTTACAGACAAATTTTCAGTTTCTGCTATAACTTCTGAAGCAGTAGTCTGTTCTATCCATAAGTAGCGTCGACAATGTTTTATCCATTATAAAGTGTAGAAAAATGTAGTCACTAGGACTTATGACATGGATTGCGATTTTAAATAGATTGAAATGGAGTACATGACTTTACTTAATTAATGTTACCTGATAAACAAATGAGGTTATATCAAAATTGGCCATGGCAAAATCTCAAATTTACTATAAAATTAATCGTAAACCTTATTTTTTCCCTGTTTCTTATACCGTTCAGAAACAAATCGAAACATTCGCACAGTTATGTTTCTGTATCAGCAACTCAAAATCCTCTGTTTACATTTTTAGAGATTTAGAACATTTCAAATTTAGAGTGTGTAAAAACAGGGGGCAATTTTTTAAAATAAAAAATTGATAACTTCAAAAGATAAAAAGCTGAAATGAGTGATATGTTGGTAAATAAAGCTCCTAAATTGTATGTACAGTATTTTTGAAAATACATTTGTCGATTGAAAATATTTATTCTGTCATTTATGAAGTTTTGCATAATGAATATCTAATAGAACAAGTATTAAAATAAAAACTCTCCTTTAATTTTTTTTTACGAAAACGTTTTTATTATAGCATAGTATTTCATTTTAAAGATTAGTATTATTAATCAAATCAATATCTAAATGAATCCCAAACGTATGTTAAGTAGTGTATGCATCAGACTTTGGGTTAAATTGGATATAGAGAATGCCATTTCTTTAATAGAATATACTGGAAACATTCACAATTAGAGATTTAAAAACTCATTACAAAATAAAAAGTTCGATTAAAAAAAAGAAGAAAAAAATATGGATATTGATTAAAACCTTGTTATTTCTTGTTATATTTAAAAATGAATTAAATACGCATTCAAAAATGTACCTGAAGATGTAATATTTAGTGTACTTATTCATTTAATGACTTTCTAAAATTCTTTGACCTGATTTAATATAGGTCCCAATAATTTAAATTCGTTTTAAAAGAAATAAAACTTTTAAAAAATCTCCTTAATGTTTCGTGTTACTTCGGGTTAAATTAAGAAGACCCAAAACATGAGTTATTCTGCATAAATAGAAAAACACTAAGGAATAATTTAATCTCTTGCTGTATATACGTTTATTTAAAGCTTACGTTAAAATGTGTTGACTTATAATAGTTCAAATTTTAATTGCTCAAAAGGCGTAAAACCAACATAGTGAAATAGTACCCAAGCAGAGACTCGAAACGGGTCATCAGTACAGCGTACTGACGTTCTACCAACTGAACCACTTGGGAGCGAAACTCAGGCTGGCACTTTCTAACTATACCATGTTGGAAAGGATACAAACGCAGCACAAGATGGAATATTTTCTGTGAGCCACCAACCATATGGCAAACATGAAAACCAAAGAAAATCTAGCTTCGATAATTGAATAAAAAAAGTGGTTCAGTTGGTAGAACGTCAGTGCGCTGTATTGATGACCCGGGTTCCAATTCCGGCATGGGTACTTTTTCACTATGTGGGCTTTACTCCTTTAAAGCAATTAAAATTTGAAATATTATGAATTCAAGGCGTGGGAAAATTTCCAAGTATTAAATATAGGTGTTGACTTATTTTAAAACTGAAATCTATCTATCTATATATATATATATATATATATATATATATATATATATATATATATATATATCTGTCTATCTATCTATCTATCTCTATATATAAAGTTAGATATTTTAGACCTTACTCATGGAAGAGTATTCCGACCAGTATATCAACACATAAGCACATTAAAAAAAATTATAATATTTTAATAAACAGTACCTTTTGATGCCTGACAGTGCAAATATATGTGTTCTTATACATATGATTAAGAAATAAAAAAAGTAAGTTTATATTTCATTTGTTTGGGATGTTAGGGGGTCTTAATAAAAAGCTTTACAAAAACAAAGTAAATGAACAGTTCTTATCAGGGAATGAATGCGAAAATTTCCAGTGAATAAACAGGCAGCATTTTAAAAACACATAAGTTTCATACTATGTTATTTATTTTAAAACGTGAACAAACAACTTATAACGCGTTTTAACAAAATTACGAGTTTTTTAAACTCAGCAATATAATTAACTAGTGGGGAGTTTTTCAAACTTTATTCTACTAAAATATTTACTAATTGTTTATTCACTGGGGGCTGTTCACTTACTGGTCAGTTCAAATAAACATATTAAAATTGTCAAATAAAAATGTGCTTTTTGCATTACTTCTTCTTTAAATCGACAATAAAAAAATGGAAATAAATAAAAAAAGGTAGAAATATTTATTTTACATTTTAATCGTAGTATAATTTTAGTAAATATTTGCTTTATAAATTAAAATGTTCTATAAAAAAATTACATTCACAAAATTATACTTTCAGAAAAAATTTAACTGATTTGAGGAAAAAAAAAACATTTTTCAAGAAAAGAGAAATGTTTTCATAGTCTGCTTTAGTTTATAAATATTTCGCTAAAAGCTTATAAATGTATAGAAATAATACATAAAAATATTTAGGATTTAAAATTTATTATGCGTACTAAATAGAAACAAAAAATAGTTACTGAATTTCGAAACATAAACAAAGTATTTAATAACGAAAATTCATTGCTGTGACTGATTTTGTTCTTTTAAAATTTTCAATAGTTATTTGTAGTATTTAGTGTTAAATGTTTACTTTACCTTACAAATATATGTTTACAGTTACTGTTGTTACCGTTCTTTGGTTCTTTAATTTTTGTTCTTCATTTGAATTTTCACTCCATTTTTTTCTTACATTAGGATGCATTAGAATTACTAGTTATTGTCATTAACTGATTTGCTTTTTTGAGTTGATTTCTTTAGAAATCGATATATCGTCATCACTTCATTTCATTTTTGAAAATATTTATTTGTATGTGACGCAAATCTTGTCTTTATGATAACGTCCAAAATACTGAAACAATTCGATCCTAATCGTGATAGTGTGTTACACTTCACTTAGTGTATTACACATTATTTTGATTGAATTCGTTAAACGTATATGTCGCTTTTATAGTTCGTTTACAGGGACATTCAAATTAAAAAACATGCAAATTCATCACAATAACGTCTGAAATAATGAAAAAACGCGAACCTAATTGGGTCAAAGTATAAATCTGGCCAATATCTTGTATGAGTTCGGTAAGCATTTATGGAAAGCAAAGTTTTTCGATGGCATTCATTGGATGCCATTAAATTCATTGAAAAGTTGTGTTTAAAACTTGCTTGAGCGTCGCAAATATTTTGATCGTCATTTGAATATTCAGCCTCTTTTTTTGTCATTAAAATAAATTAGAATTACTAATTATTCTTTTCATTTTCTAATTCATTTTTTATGTTAATTTCTTTAGAAAGACACATTTTTCCATCACTTCGCATATATATATACGATAAGTTATATATAAATAAATAAATAAATATATATATATATATATATATATATATATATATATATATATATGTAGGATTCCAGTTTGAGCACTTCATGTAAACGATATGAACTGACTCTCTCTCTCTAGTGTTATTACCCATGGTTAGAAACTTCACTTCATCAAATGAACTAACTATGCACGAGTTATAAATGGTTTGAATCGCGAGATTTGGCTAAGAGCCAGTGTTCTAATTTTTATTATGAAGCGAGATGTAAAATGGATATAGCCGTTAGGCCTGGTTGGATTATCGTAATGTAAATTTGTTGTATAGTTTCGACCAAAAGTGTTATTAGTTGAAATTAAAGTGCATATTTTGTTGTTCATCGATTATTTGTCATATTGGTTCAGTAAAGTGCCTATTTATATATCATTTACTTACATTTTTGGGGGCTCGGATGCCGGGATTATTAAAAGTAAGAGCCACTAGTAGTGAAATGGAAACCAAACGTAAAGTATTGTAAAACGCCAGTATCAAAAGTTAGGTTACGAATTAGCAAGGTGAAACCGTAATCGTATCACTTCAAGTACAATTTTTGAAAGATGGGAACTTTAAATAAAGCCAAGAGAATTGATCTAATAAACCTCTGCGAGGAATGCGGAGTTGAAGCACCAGAAAAACCGACAATTCCTGTCCTAATAAAGCTGATCAAGAGTTGGGAGAGTTACGAAGAAGATTTTATAAGAGATCGATTGGATGTAGTGATAGCAAGTAGAAAAGAGAAAGAAGAAAGAGAAGAGAAAGAGAAAGAGAAGAAATTACAAGCAGAACTGGAAGAGAGAAAATGGAAAGTAGAAATGGAGCAAAAAGTCAGCGAAAGCGAAAGAGATTTTGAAATCAAGAAAATGCAGATACAAGAAAATTCAAGAGAACACATTGAGGATAACCCAAGGACAAATCCAGGTAAGCAATTCGAATTGCTTAGATTATTAACTAAATATGATAGCTCGAATGATATTAGTTTATATTTATCTATGTACGAAAGGCAAATGGCGCAAACAGGCATTGATAAAAAAGAATGGGTAAATTATTTAATTAATCTAATGCCGTTAGATGTGATAAATATAATAACAAGGGAAAACGAACCTGAAATTCACGATTACGATTACATAAAAAATATACTACTAAAACGCTACAAGCTATCACCAGAGGAATTTAGGCTGAAATTTTTCTCATCTAAAAAGGAGCCATCAGCCAATTGGCGAGATTTCGCTTATGAGATAAAGGTGTATTTTCAACAATGGTTTGAAGGCCTTCACGTAAATAACTTTGAAGATTTGGCGGAATTAATTGTTGTTAATCAAATCAGGCATAATTTACCTACGGAAACAAAAACACATTTCTTAGAGGAATTATTAGTAATAAAGAAAATTGATGACTTAGTTAATAAATTAGATAATTACGAAACAGTACAAAGGGTTTACAATAAACAATCAGTTAAGGATACAAGTAGCGATTTTGATGACAGAAGATCGCGAGTGGCTGATTACGCCAATTTGAAAAGACGCCAAATTGACGATAGACACAGTATGAATTATGGAAGCAAAGAGTCGCATATAATCTGTTTTGCGTGTGGCAACCCTGGTCACGTGAGTGCGAAATGTGCCATGGCGAATAATACAGAACAAGAATATTCAAATTTTTACCCGCAACGTAATCAAGATTGGCGAGAAACAAAATATCAAAATGAGACCCAAAACGCGCAAAGAAAAATAGTTAATATGGGCATGTTAAATGGTAAAAAAGGAAGAATCTTAGATATTAGCGGAATAAAAACAAGCGTAATAATTGATACAGGAAGCGATATTTCAATCGCCAGTTCAAGATATCATACTGCAATTAACGCGCCAAAACTAACCAGAGACAATATATACATATCAGGCATAGGTGGAGAAGAAATTAAGCCAACAGGTTTTTTCTGGCATAAAGTCTACGTGGATGAAACAGAAATCCAGGATAAATTTTACGTGGTACAAGAGGCGGACTGCGATTTAATAATAGGTAGGAAAGCAGTAGAAGGCATGACGTTAAAAGAAACGGAAGATAGTGTTAGAATAACAAGCGGCAACAAAGTTCGAGTAGAATACATTAAAATTAACGAAGTACCGACAAAAATTAATGAAGCAAGTATAAACAACGATATTCGAGGTTGTGAAGATATGGTTAAAATCGACTGCGTAAATGACGGGGTGAATTTGACTCAGATTACGAATTTAGTGAACAGAAAGAAAATAAGGAAATTAATAAAACTATATAAGCCGAATAGAACAAAAGATACAGGATTATCCGATGAATGGAATGCATCTCCAGAAGAAAATTGTGAAAGTAGTAGTCCTGCACATGGTAGAAAAGACTATGTGAAAGATCGCAATAGGAATTTTGATTATAAGGGAAAGAACAGAAATTTTAATAGACCATTGGACAACAGAAGCAATAATAGATATGGCCAGAGATATTTTAAACAATCATTTAACCATAGAAATTACAATAAATATGGATATGGGAAACAGAGTTCCGAGAATTCTTACCAAAATAAGTCTGAGATTCCTGAAAACTTTGAGACTGAAAATTCTTTGATACCTCAAGACATAACAGAAGATGCTTCACATTATTCAAAAGCAAGATATAATCCAAAATTTTCCCCTAGATACATGAATAGAGGCTAGTATCATGGTGGAAATAATTATAATTATGGTGGCCGACGATCGTGCAAAGCTTGTTATAATGAACAAAGATATTCGCAACCATCACATAAGAATAATTCTCATCACGGATTTAAAGGAGCCGATAGTGGACGAGATGATTATTCAAATTCTTATCATTCTAGAAGCAATAGGTATATAGCTTCTGAAAATAGAGAGCAATATCCGGAAAGAAATTACAGAGATATTAGATATGCAGGTTCTAAAGACAGAGAGAAATATCCAGAAAGAAAAGAAAATCTAACAAATCAAGATGCTGATGTCGAGACGCCATCACGTCAGGATGACCGATTTGTAGGATTCCAGTTTGAGCACTTCATGTAAACGATATGAACTGACTCTCTCTCTCTAGTGTTATTACCCATGGTTAGAAACTTCACTTCATCAAATGAACTAACTATGCACGAGTTATAAATGGTTTGAATCGCGAGATTTGGCTAAGAGCCAGTGTTCTAATTTTTATTATGAAGCGAGATGTAAAATGGATATAGCCGTTAGGCCTCGTTGGATTATCGTAATGTAAATTTGTTGTATAGTTTCGACCAAAAGTGTTATTAGTTGAAATTAAAGTGCATATTTTGTTGTTCATCGATTATTTGTCATATTGGTACAGTAAAGTGCCTATTTATATATCATTTACTTACATATATATATATATATATTTATACCAGGTGAACGGAATATTAAACACTCTTTCTCTGACCTCCCTGTATATTGAAAATTACTCAGCACTAAACGCTTCAAATTTTGTACACATGCTATTCAAGACATGGAAAACAGATTACAAGATCAGAAAATTAGTTACGGAAACACCGATGGATGGCGATGTGTATCAGAAAATATGAAAAGAGACAATAAAAATGACAAACAAAATAAACTTATGCGAAATGAAATATTTTCATTAAAATATCTAATTCCCTTATGAAAAATTAAAGCAGCTTAAATTGTCATTGTAACTGCAATTTCGTACTGTAAGTACAGAAAATTTCGTAAACGCATGGTTTTCAGCTATGTTCTGGGTATGAAATAGCATAAAAATTGTGGGATATCATTCTTATCAGGGATGGCTATTTCACTGTCAGAATGATGTTTGCTTGTGATGCTCTTTTATAAAAACAAAGGAAATGCTGAAGCTGCATTTCGAGAGTTTCACCGACTTAAGAATAAGTGCAAAAGTCTATTTCTTTCACAAACTCTCAGGAGAATGATCGCTCAATTCAAGAGAACTGAACATCTTTGAGTTCACCCGAGTCAAGGATTCAAACCAGTTCCTTCATATGTCGTTCAAGATGGTGATCACACATAATGGTGAACAGTCAAAGGATAATATTGTAGGCTGTAGTAAAGCACGCTCCATGTCACAAAACTTGGGTGTTCAATATTTCACAGTGTGGAAAGTAATAAGAAAAATGGCGCGTGGTTTCCCGTACGTTATAATCAATATTTCATAGCCATCGACTGGGAGAAGCGACTGTCCTTTGAATTCACATTTCTTGCTAGAGTTGAAGTGGATGCCTCGTAGGGATGGAAGATTCTGTAGAGAGATGAGATCCATTTCCACCTTAGCGGAATAGCGAACACCCATGACTGTCGCAGTTAGGACACGGGAAAACCCCGTGCATTCCAAGAGATTTTACTCCACTCACCGAAAGTTACAGTCTGGTGTGGATTACCTTTATTTTTCGAAAAGTCTAATCGCAATGGTCATTTGACATGCACCGTGAAGGCTAATAGGTATAAAAGAATGCTCGAAACTTTTTATTTGTACCCCATTTGCAACAGCGGCAATTTCAATTAACTTTATTCGAGATGGAGTACTTTCACACCTTGGAGTCTGTGCAAAACAGTTTCTTCAGCACAGTTTTACTAATGACAGAGTAGTCAGTCATGAATTGATGACAACTTAGCCATCTCTTTCGCTGGATCTTAATCCGTGGGATTTTTCGCAGTGGGACGCTTAAAATTTCTTGTTCGTCGAGGACGTCTGGTGACATTGGCAAACTTGAAAGAATTTATCACTCTGCATGTGAGAAGCATCTCAGTTGACCAGATGCGATTCACATTTCAACAATCTGTCCACAGGCTGCAGATTTTACATCAAGAAAGGAAACATACTGATCACGTATTCCCTGCATTGATAAGGTACTTGTCACATGAATGTTTGGTACATTCGAATAAAAAAATAAATGTGATTTTGTGTCTTTTTTGAATATATCTAGTTGTACAGCGCCATTTATCGGTGATTTCTATTTTTCTCGTAATCATTTTCCCCACGTCTTGAATAGTATGTGTACAAAAGCTGAAGCTTATATACCGAGTATTTCAAGATATATAGAGATCATTGTAGAAGTGTTTTAATTCGGGCCACTTTCTACATATCTGCTTATATATAATGCAAATTTCTTCATCACGATAACATCCTTACTACACCAATTCAACCGTACATTGAACAGTGTATAGATCTTTCCCGTATCTTGAAAGCGTTCATAAAGCAAGTATGTAGCTCATACGTATCGTTTATCGTCAATAGAAAACAAGAACAAAATCAAACAAGAACTAAAATTCATGCTTCAAGCACACATTATGAAACACTCTCCAACATTTCCAGAATATTTCCTTTGCCGTTTAATAAGGGGACAGTTGACGTCTAAGTAAACAATTTGGAAAACGTATAACAAATTTGTAAACGCAAAGTCAGCTATTAACATACGCAGTCGGAAAAATACCCGAATTTCTTTGAGGAACCCTATAGTTTTCTGTATATACTCCATAGTATGATAAAATTTAGTTCCATTAGAAAACGCATAGCACGGTTAAAAATTCTTAATCAACGATTTCCATCAATAAACCGAAATGTATTCTATATTTTGCACTGCTCTGTATATTAATTATAGCATTTATACACACCAAGTAATATATTACAGAAAAGTTTAATTTAAAAACGCGTACCGCAACTGAAAACACACTTCCAGCAATTATTGTTCATTGACAGTACTGTAACCGAATTATTTTGTGTTTCCCAGTAAATGAATAATGAACGCTATGCCCACCATATTCTATAGTAAAGCTAGATTGGTGCTGCATGCAACCTCTACAGGTTATCGCATATTTATCTGCTGAAGCAGATCGTTTTGATTGTTAGACTTTCACTTGGGACATTGTGACTGCCCAGCCGCTGCCCTATCGTACGTCTAAACATGCTTGTACGGCTTTCCTGCTGCACGTGAGAACCCAGTTCTCACCGACGACCTAGGATGTCTTCCCTCTCGCTCCACTCGTGTCGCGTTGTTTATTCGAGATTCATTCCTCCACCAGGAAGACGTGCCAACTCTCGCCCCGCGCTGGATTGAGCCACTGCTCTTTATTGGTCCTTCATAATTACATAAATTGTTCTGCATTAATAATAGAGTAGCTACATCGAGATATTTGCTACTTCTTTACACATTACATCCATTGGGGTGGTATTGGTCGCCGAACGAGAGCGGCGTTTATTTCACATGTTAGACTTGGTTATATTTAGGATAGAAAAACATTGATATTTACACATATTTACACTTGCCATTTAAAATCTTCGCCTTTACTCTCATCATTCTTCACACTTCTCATTTCTCTCACTTCATCTGTCCCTTGGATTCTTCCCTTTCTCTTCACTCCTTCTCTGTTCTTCGAACTTCACCCCTCACTTACCTTTTCTTAACTTACCTGGGCCAATACCTTAGGTTTCGCCTCAGACGCGTGGGAAGGGACTGCCCATTAATGGAGCCTATCTGAGATGCGGCTTCATTTCCTGGAGAAAAGCCGTGAGTGCTTTTCTCCCTTCCGGAACCAAGAAGTAGTTCCGGACGGTCGAAGCAGTTAGCTTCGGACAGAACCTGTCCCTGAGAGGCTGCATTCCAACACAGGCCACGAGTAGATGTTCACTCGTGGCGTTATCCGAGTCTGTGCAAAATGGGCATCCGCGCGTGAGAGGTCTTACCTTGAATCGGTGAAAATATTCCGGGAACGGTACATGCCCTGTAATCGCCCAGTTGATAAGAGGCGCGGTCCAGGTGCGTTCTTCCGACACTTTCGGAATTAAATTGAACACATTTCTCCCTGTCTCCGCCTCCTCCCACCGACTTTTCCAGAGGGTTTTCACCTCCTGGCGGTTCCTTGATTTTACGGATCGGGACGACAGACTTAGAGGAATGTCAATGACATCTAAACCTGCACCTGTTTTCGCAAGGCGGTCTGCTGCTTTATTGCCGTGTATCCCTACATGGGCCCTTACCCAGAACCATTTCACCTCGAGGCCTTCTCTCGCCGCGTGAACACGTGCACATAGTGGAACTTGCGAGTACGTATTTGCTAGTGCCGTCAGTGACGATCTAGAGTCGCTGAACAGTGAAAGTTCGTTTCGGGCTCTGCACAGCTCCAGCGCTTTGATAATGGCGATTAGTTCGGCCTGGTACACTGTCGCATGGGGCGGGAGGTGATAGGCTTGTTCCTCAATCAATTCCCCACCGTCAAAGATTGAAACACCTGATCCTACACCTCCTCCAATTTTCAACCCGTTGGTATAGACAAACAACCCCTGCTGGCTGTGGGGTCCCCCGGTATTCTGGGGTGCTTCTTCCCAGTCAATGCCAGGTGCCTTCGCCGGGTGTACTGACCATCTTCCCATCCGTTTTTGAACTTCTTCAGATCGTATTGTAGTTCCACCTGCATTGGCATTTTCCCCTAGTCGGAGGACTCGACTCTGGTTATACTCCCTTTCAACCATGAGATCTAGCGGTAGAGTTCCGGCAAGTACCTGAAGCGCTACCGTATTAGTAGTACGGTAACACCTGGTTATCGCGATGAACGCCATTCGTTGAGCTGTGATTAGGCTTTCTCTCATGCGGCCGGTCCCCGTCCACCAGAAACTGCAACCATAAGTCGCGAGCCTCTCTATGCCGTTCTTATATTGACGCTTCAGTACTTCCCCTTTGAGACCCCAGGTCCTCTGACTGAGCGAGCGGGTCGCCCTCACATAGTTTGCTAGACTTTGTTTGACGTATGCGCAGTGTGCCATTCCATTCAACTTGTCGTCCACCATCACTCCTAGGTAGCGTGTGTTTTGTGCGACTTTAATGGGTCTAGGAAGGAAAGTCTAGGAGCCATTTTAGGGTTCCTCTTGTAACTCCCCAACCGGCGCACTTTCCGGAAGTAAACCAGTAAGGTTTTTTCCGAGGAGAACTCGAGCTTATGCAGTGCCGCCCAACGAGCAATCTTCGCTAAGGCAGGATTTGCCCGCTTCGCACAAACGTGGGCGTTTGGCGCTTCGACTAAGAGTGCAAAGTAGTCGACATAAGCGATGATTTTCACGTACTCTCCCAGATCCAACTCCAACAAGGAGTTCGCTATCAAGTTCCAGAGAAAGGGACCTGAATTCGTGCCCTGAGGGCAACCTTTGTCGTACATGCGTTCCAGGGACACGTTATGCGTTCGATATTGGACTTTCCACTCCTTTAGGAAACTCCGGACTAGCCTGTAGAGGTTTTCAGGGCAACCCATCCTTTGCAGTTGAGCATAGATCGCTGGCCACCATAAATTATTAAAGGCGCCTTTTACGTCGAGCATGATGAGACAAGAGTCTTTGTCTCGTGCGTGGCAGTCTTGGACTGTCTTACGCAGTTCATGCAGGGCATGCTCTGTACCCTTACCTGGAGTAAAACCAAATTGGTTTTGGTGGAGGAACCCTCCTGACTGGGCGTGGTAAACCAGCCTGTTTGTCACAAGTTTATCCAAAACCTTACTCCAGGCTGTCAAAAGACAGATAGGACGGTAAGCGCTTGGGTCCAAGCGATCCTTATCAACCTTGTTAAACAGAACTAAGTCTGCAACTTTCCAGCTTGAGGGGAACTCTCCTTCCCTCAGGCACTTGTTCAAAGTGTTATGAACAGCGGTTTGTTTGCCCTGTAGACTATTTCGATTACCTCCATGGGTAATCCATCGTGTCCTGGTGCTTTCCCTCGGTTCGCGGTCCTGAAAACGGCCTCAACCTCCTTTTGGGTGAATTCCAGATCGTCGCCGGCCAACGGGCGTGTCTCTGCCCGAATTTCTTCGTGCGACGGCTCGTCATCTCCGTCTACCGGAAAGTGGTATTCTATCAGTTTCCCGATGGTAGCTTCGAAGCTCGTGGTTTTCTCCTCGTCCCCTCTCCCGACGATTTTCAGTTTCAGACTGTGGGAGGATTTTCCTCTCATCCAATCAAAGTGCGGACCAAAGGGTTTCCCCGGCTCAATCCTTTCGAGAATTCGGCTGTAGTACGCCCATTTGGCCCTTCGGACCGAACGACTGAACTGTGCTCTTGCTTTGCGGAAGAGTCCCTCATACTCTTTCCGCTGGTGGGGATCCTCACATTTCCTGTACCGCCTCCTTGCGGCACTTACTCTTTTCCTCTCTATGAGGACACTTGGAATCCACCACGGCTCTGCCTTATTACGCGCTTTACGGGTACGCACGTACTTCTCACAAAGACCTTGAACGGTCTCCGTGAGACTAGAAACACACTCATCAACCGACTTCCCTTCTAACCAGTCAACCGACATGTCCCCTATCCTTTCGGAAAGGGCCTCCCGGAGTTTTGGCACATTCAGATCCTTGAACCGAACCCGGTATTTGGGCCTTTGGGGTGGGATCTCAGTAGAGATCTCCGTAACAACACGCATGTGCCCCGTGGCTGTCGCTCTGGACTCTACTTCCCAACCAACAAGTACTGTTGGTCTCGTTAGTCTACCTAGTGAAAGATCAATCCCGCTGTCGCCCCTAGTTGACTGGAATGTAGGTTCACTGGCTGAATCGTTGAAGATAGAGAGGTCGTTCTGGGCACACAGCTCCAAAACGAGGTCACCTCTACTATCACATTTCTCAAGCGGATTTCCCCATACTTAGCTCTTAGCATTTAGGTCGCCCAAAATTAATATATCAAGTTCTGCATTTCTTTGTAAAATCTGCTGCAGCGTTTCAATGTGTGTGTCGATTGGATCTTGCGGGTTTTCTGGCGGCAAGAACACAGAAACCACAATCGTATTTCTCCCGGCAAAGTTTAGTTGGATTGCGACAATGTCGTTTGTCGTCATCAGTTCCACCACGTCGAGTGTCTGATTAATCACGACCACCGCAGAGCGAGCCTGCTGTGGTGCGTGATAGGTCACTGCCGCCGCTGGTATGGGACTTACTTTACCGTTCGATAGAATATGAGGCTCCTGTATGCACATGACGTCATAATCCTGCATGTTATTCTTCAACACATTTGACGCAGCAAGAGATTTTCCGGCATTCTGTTGCCCTATCCGCAGATTAACCATAGTCAATCTTTTTGCGGATTCTTACAATAAGAAGGCTCGGGTTGGGCACTGGGGATCTAGGGAGCTGTGAGCCGAAGAGCACTGACACTCTTTAGGATAGAATTTGTTCTGGCTCACGCAGTTCATGCATTTCCTCTTACATGAATCCGCTCCCTTATGCTTAGTCTTACCACATTTTAAGCATTTCTCTGCAGATGATTTGCAGGACCCGCTGATATGTCCAAATCGACCATATTTGAAACATTGAGTAGCCTTATATGTTCTGCGAGCTCCACCTTCGCCCAGCCGTCTTAATCCTACCAGCCGTCTTAATCCAAGCAAAGCCTTAAAGCCTTTTGGACTTGTCTCTAAAACCCAATGGCAGGTTTTTTCCCTTTTAATGGGGAATCTGACTGAGACGTCGTCCGGCTCCAGGTTTGCCTGCTCACAGGCAGCTTTGTGAACGCCGACCCCTTCGACATCGATTGGGACGTCGAACGCAATTATTCGGGGTCTACGAAGCTTCGGTACCGTGACGACCACAGTGTCTTTCAAAGCCTCGTTGGTCTTAATGACGTCCTCTAGGATCTGGACATCGGACTTCTTCTCAAGGCGCACAAGGACACCTCCGGCCGACACAGGTTTTCGCCCATGAACATTAATTTTTAAGGCGCTCGGGCTAATGGCCTTGGTTAGCCGATTCTCCACAGACTTGCTCTTTTCCTTCCTATCCTGGGGATAGACGATTAGAACATGTTCTGTGGCGGGGGTGTCTGTACGGATCCGCCCTTGAGGTTCTGTCCGTCGTCCGTCCTGCCCATCCTCATCCTTCCTCTGAACACAGGCTGCTGGAGTCCGTGTTACTCCAGCATAGGAAAGTTGTTTTTCCTTTAACTGAATGAGCTCCTGTTCATCACTGAACCCTTTGATAAGGAGGTGCTCATTCTGTCCCTTGATCCGTGTTAGCTCAAGGGCCAAGGTCCCAAAACCACCTAGAGACAGCCGGGAGCTCCTCGTCAAGGCTCCGCACTTACTAGTGTGCACGAACTTATCGAATTTAGATTATCTGACTTGTTAAACAACAAATCAGAACACTTTAATTCGAAACACGCCTGTTTTGACACGCTGTGATAGCTTTAAAATGATCGCATTCTAAAATCGCATGTACTGACAACAGACGTTAACGTTCGTCACACGCCGTAAAGTTTTTATGCTCCCGGTATTCTATAGTAAGCTTCTTGTACTTGTAGTTCTCTTAAGTCATATATATCAATTTATATATGTTTGAAAAGTTCATAGAGCTCTCTCAAGTGCGCATCGGCTACTACCTTCTCGTTGTTGGTTGGTCTAACCTTCGTCACCACCATCGCCCTAATCTTTTCGATTAGGTCTCTCGCCACCACTCTGTGGTCCTTCACTTCTTCGCTGACCTCGGGGACTTCAAGGTCAGCCATGGAGAGATTCAAGTTGGCCTCTTGATCTCTCCTGTTCTTCTCTTCTACTACTAGTTCTTCCAGCCCCTTTCGCTGGTTCGTCTCACCTTCACCACTCATAGTAAATACCTAGTTTTACTACCTACTGAACTTACCTGATACGAACGGAGAACCCGCGTAAGTGCGGACTTCGCTCTAGCGTGATTGTTCTGAGAACGACCCAAAACCACCTAGAGACAGCCGGGAGCTCCTCGTCAAGGCTCCGCACTTACTAGTGTGCACGAACTTATCGAATTTAGATTATCTGACTTGTTAAACAACAAATCAGAACACTTTAATTCGAAACACGCCTGTTTTGACACGCTGTGATAGCTTTAAAATGATCGCATTCTAAAATCGCATGTACTGACAACAGACGTTAACGTTCGTCACACGCCGTAAAGTTTTTATGCTCCCGGTATTCTATAGTAAGCTTCTTGTACTTGTAGTTCTCTTAAGTCATATATATCAATTTATATATGTTTGAAAAGTTCATAGAGCTCTCTCAAGTGCGCATCGGCTACTACCTTCTCGTTGTTGGTTGGTCTAACCTTCGTCACCACCATCGCCCTAATCTTTTCGATTAGGTCTCTCGCCACCACTCTGTGGTCCTTCACTTCTTCGCTGACCTCGGGGACTTCAAGGTCAGCCATGGAGAGATTCAAGTTGGCCTCTTGATCTCTCCTGTTCTTCTCTTCTACTACTAGTTCTTCCAGCCCCTTTCGCTGGTTCGTCTCACCTTCACCACTCATAGTAAATACCTAGTTTTACTACCTACTGAACTTACCTGATACGAACGGAGAACCCGCGTAAGTGCGGACTTCGTTCTAGCGTGATTGTTCTGAGAACGACCCAAAGCCACCTAGAGACAGCCGGGCGCTCCTCGTCAAGGCTCCGCACTTACTAGTGTGCACGAACTTATCGAATTTAGATTATCTGACTTGTTAAACAACAAATCAGAACACTTTAATTCGAAACACGCCTGTTTTGACACGCTGTGATAGCTTTAAAATGATCGCATTCTAAAATCGCATGTACTGACAACAGACGTTAACGTTCGTCACACGCCGTAAAGTTTTTATGCTCCCGGTATTCTATAGTAAGCTTCTTGTACTTGTAGTGCTCTTAAGTCATATGTATCAATTTATATATGTTTGAAAATAGTGTGACACCATTAAAATACGCAGTAAATGATTTTTCACCATAGACCGTAATGTAACTGAATTGTTTTGTGCGTCCTTGTAAATGAACTATAAAGGCCACACACTGAATTTTCAATACGAAACATGTCATAATAAACCTCCATAACATATATAAACTGCATGGTAATCCAAATATATTTACTCAAGTTAGAACACATACGGACAGACAGAAAAAAACGAATTCATAAACACACTTAAACTATGTTGGAAAGTGTAAAAAAAAGAATATATACAAAATGTTTCATAACGATCCTGTCTCAAATACTGTACCAATTCAATACTGTTTAGGATCCGATCGTGTGCCAAACGGTATGTGTTTCCTGAGCGAATTTAATATATGAAACGGATAAGTATGTAATCCATACTACTAAGTGAAATATGCTTGAAAGTAAGTTATATAACTCAATAACAATAAATATATATTGAGTACAGAGATAGATATAGTGTGAATTTCAGCCTGAGATGGATATAGTGTAAATTTCAATAAATTGCTCAATTACTTGCAATGTCATTATAAAAATAAAGACATGTGTATCATTTTACTCAGATGCAATCGTTTATGAAAATTAATTATATTCATTAAAGTTAATTCAATATGAACAATAGCTTAAAATTTCAACACCGAATTGATTGAACTAATTTAACTTATTACAGATTTAACTTATTACTTATTATAAGAGAATAGATTTCATTCATTAAATATTTCACTTAAAAGTTTAAAGATAATGAATACTAAACAACTCTTAGAAAATAAATTATTTTCTTGAAAATTTACTTCGTGTAAATACATAGATCCATTTCTTAGTAACATACAAGCAACTGATTAATTTTTAATAATGTATTCATATCTGGAATTCACTTTCACTTGCAGAAGAAAAATAATTAAGAATTAATTACAATACAAATTGATCCTTATTTTGTTTAAGGATAAATATAAAGAATCAATTTTATTTTTTTCTAAATAGCCATTACTACGTAAGATGTAATTTTTTAAGTACAATTATATAATTAATTAAGTGAATATTTAAGTCTTAAAAATGTCATTAAAATGTCCATTGTATTACAATGTGTTTATACAGAAAAATGAGATTTTTAATGTATCGCTTTATTCCAATGTGAAAATTTATTTAAACCATTTATCTATTGGAATATAAAAAGAAATATTTAAATATCATTTAAATAAATTCATTTAAGAAACATTTATTATTTGATTATCGAGTCAAATTAATTGTTTTAAACTACGACAAAAAACACTTATTTTCTTAATACATTTTTTATGAAGTTAGTATAATGAACATTTAGCATTTATCAAATAAATCATTTTTACAGATATTTACTACGTATCCATACATATATTCTTAGCTTAATAATATGAAAAACAACTGGCACATTTTATTAATTGTATTCATGATATTGTCTTTCGGTAGAAAAATTATTAACAATGTATTACAATTTAAATGCATATTTTTCCTTATATAAGGATAAATTTAAACATTTTATTAGTTATTTCTAAATTGCTGTTACACAAGAAGTTAATTTTATTTTAAATATAGTTTTATATAATAAAATAAAAGTATGTTGCAGTCACATAAATATCACTAAATGCGTAGTAGCAGTTTCATAATACATGTGTTCAGTCAAGTCAACATAAATTGTACAAATTAAGAGTCCTTGCTTCTAGTATACAAGAATTAATGAAAGGACCTTTGCTGTACGTTAATTACTTTAAAAATGAAAAATAAAAAGTTTGACATCACATCCTGCACACATAAAAAAGCTTTGTTAGAAATATGGGCATGAAATTGGACAAATTCGATATCACATGAGGTTCCCATGAGAGTATGCTCAAAATGACCCCTAACGCACATCGAAATATGGTTTAGTGTAACATGGAATATGAGATTAAAAACAGCATATAATTTAATTGTCTACAAAACTCCATAAATGTCTTTCAGCTGAATAAAATTTACTTAATCTTTGAACGATGATTTCTAGTACGTTTTAGTTGCTCCATACATTGTCTTGAGCATTTTCTTATGTACACATAGTATTATGCTCAAAGTTCACGTTTCCTAAAAAACTTATTTTTGCGCACTGAATGCGACGTTAGACTGTTTCTTTTTTCTCGAAAACATTACAACGTATTTGTATCGGTAAATTTTTATGTACTCCACGTAAGTATTTGCAATCAGTTAGATGCAGTGTTGAGAGAATTCTCTTTATAAAACGAAAGAGTATTTTAGTGTATAACACATTATTCAGGTTTAAACGTTTATTTAAAACATACTGGAATCTAAAATGTATTATTGACATTTATATATATATATATATATTTTATTTTTTATTTTAAACAATATTTTATTTTTCAATATCGAATCATTTGAACATTTTTCAATATGTAATAGAATATTTTCCTTTCATTAAAAATGTCTCTGACTAGGAACTTACCAATTGTAAATATCATACTCAATTGTTAGTTATTGATTTCATCAAGGGCGGTTTTGTTAGAATCGTCATACAACGAGGTTAAAAGAAAACTAGTCGTTAGGGGCCACCGTAATACTTACCTATCATGAATATGCATAATATAAAATATGAAAATAAAACATGTGTAAACTACTTATAAAATGCATTGCAATTCGAATAAAATCCAGGCTTGATGACGTTATAAACTTTAAATGCTCTATTACGGAATTGCGTAAAAGAAACATCCTTATAACTCCAAAATTGATAATCATATTAACTAACAGTTTACTGCGTCGGATTAAGCGTATGATTTCCAATTAAAATATATCTTTGAATTGAAATTTGAATGAAATAGAGGGTCAAGAAAAATCGAAGAGTGTAGAAAATAGGATTCCAAATATCTCGGCAACTCATTATCCGATTGACTTCATTCTTTATGCAAAATTTGTTTTTCTATTGTTTGTCATATTTACTCCTTAACATAAATAATTTCGAAAAATTTTATATACCTTTTATCAGAGCGAATATTTCAAGAGTCCGAAAAAAATAGTTCCGAATAATCGAGGTTACTGATATTCAATAAGCTTCTCTCCAATATTACATACCATGTACATACCAAATTTCCAGTCTCTATCTCAATTTGTTCGGAAGATACTACAGCGTTTACAGACACACAGACACACACACAAACGGCCGGACGGCCTTTTTTCCCCCTAAAAATATGTTTTTCGGAATTTTCAGTGTCTGAAACGTGTAAATCCGTCAAAAAACTTTTTCTATTTTAAAAACGATTGCAAGACTTACCCTATACTACGTATGATGGGTGAGTAATAAAGGAAATAACCGCTCATGAAATGCAGCCATTTATGAAATACGGCCAAATTTCTTCCGTAACGTCATACGTTAACCTCTTGAAGCAACGCCCCCTAGATAAGAAAGCCGTGTCACTCGTCACGAAAACGTCATACCAAGCAGGGAAAACAAAGAAAAAAATTCGAACAACTTGCATGTTTCGATTTTGATGGCTCGTGGAATTATTAACTATTGGTCGTAAACAATAATTATTAATTTTATTAGCCAATGAAATTGAAACATGCAAGTTGTTCGATTTTTTTTCTTTGTTTTGCCTGCTTCGAGGCTTCTGTTTCGTTAGCCTCGTGCCTGCTTGGTATGACGTTTTCGTGACGCGTGTCACGGCTTTCTTATCTAGGGGGCGTTGCTTGAAGGGCAGTCGTTCATTTTTGGACCACTTAATTTTAATTCCTAAATGACGCATTGGCACCAGAATTTTGAAAAGAAAATTTAATTTTTATTAAGTACGTGAAGAAAAGCTTTTACTTATTTTCAAATAAATTTGTTTGCAAAATCTGGTGTCGGTCAATCATTTCAGTATTTTACGAATAGAAGTACATTAACCCTGAAAGGGTTAAGAAAAATGGAAAAGAAATCCAATTTCTTCAAAAAAGTAGTATTGTAAACAGGTACCTTGATACTCTACTTTGTCATAAGGATAAAAAATGAACATTCGATATAAAATTGTTTTTTTTTCTAAATTTATTTCCTATACATACATACTTCTTCGCTTAAAAATATCCGAATAACCAAAAAAAATTGTTAAGGTATTTAAAATTTTATCTATTGGAAGAAAAATGGTTTGGAATTAATCCCAATGTAAATGGATTTTGTATTCTATGCTAAATTAAATTTAAACATTTCATTTAAATTTGTTCTGAAGAGGGATTACAAGAAAAGTTAAAATTGTTTGAAAGTACAATTATAGAAATTTAATAAATAGATTTCATTAAATTGCGCAATCAATTGCAATTCAGTTTTATAAAATGAATAGAATTTTATTGCAGCTAAAATGTTGTATTTAAAAGTTTATTTAAACTAATTAACTATTATAATATAACGATAAATATTGAAATATTAATTTAATTTATTGTATTTTCAGCAACTTTCGTTATTTCAATATGAAATCAATTGAATTTTATGTTAAATTATAAAACAATACTGTATCTTTGTTAACGATTTTTTTTGTAGAAATTTTAGTTAATGAACATTTAATAACTCTAAATCGAAAATTATTTTCTGGGATATTTACTTCAAACATAATGTCATCCCTGAATAATGTATAAACAAGAGACAATTTCTAGTAATGTATTCAAGATATTCACTTTCGGTAGAAAATGATTACAAATTAATTGCAATGTAAATTAATCTTTATTTTTTGTGCAAAAATACATCAACGTCTTAATTTTGAATTTATTATAAATTGTGATTACATATGAAGTTAAAATTGTTGGAATGTTCAATTATGTAATTAAAAAAAAATCATGTAGGATAAATTTCATTAAATTGTGCAGTCACTTTTAAAGTAATACATTGTATAAAATAAATAAAATATTTTTAATATATCACAGTATTTAGCTATAGCAGTTTATTGAAACTTAAAAATAAGTATTAAAATATTTATTTAAATATTTATTTATTACCTTATTTTTTAATATGCACACAAAAATGGATTGCTGACATATAATTACTATTGTAATTTTTATAAATGTTGATATCCTAAAAAATGGGTTATAATCCAAGGAAGGAACAAGAAAATACGTCAACCCAAATACTTTTAAACTTCTCAGCACCTTGAACTGATATATCCATTCACTAAGCTGTGGGTTTCACTGCAACAGAAACATTATTTAAATTAATATAATTCTACATATATAACGCAGTTTTAATACATTCAGTAATGATTGATACCTTCAAAGTTTACATTCATATATATAATTAAGTTTTTTATATAATTTTGGAATAGTGAATTTTTTTTAGCATTTAAAATAAAATACAGAGAAAACAACATTATAATTTTGCCATTTTGTTGGGCAGTCAGAAAGTTAAACTCGTAGAATGCATCTCCAATAAAAATGTTAATACATATTTTTTAATTGTATATGAAAAGTAATTTTTTTCACGAGTAACAAAATTCCTAACATATGTTGTAAAATTTTATAAAAAAATCTGTTACCAAGATGGTTTAACTTATGCTCTGGTAACTATTTTTCACTTTAAAAAAAAAAAAACATTTTTCTATAAAAAGTTCGAGAGAAAATCTTTCATATAAGTGATTTTTTAAAATGTTACTTAATTCTACATCATCACAGTTAATTATTTTTTGCACTACGTTTTTATAATATGATTAAAAACTACATTTAACGGGCAGAAATGCAAACATATTGTTTCTTTATCTTCCATTCCATTGATGTAATAAGGTATTTCCAATTAATAAATAGGATAAGAAAAATAATTATTCATGAAGGTCTCACTCTTTTTTTTTTTTAATCTCAGTTTTACATAAGTAAACTGTCACATTTTTAATAATTAAAACTCCCATACTAATATTTAAAAAAAAAAAGAAAAAACGAAATTTAAATTAAAAAAAATACGTTAACTTTTAATTGCTGGTATGGAAATATTTTCAAACAAAAGTTAAATATTATCATAATATAAATTATGAAAAAAATAATTTAGCTAAGTGTTTATAAGAACTGGAGATATTTAATGAAGCTTCATCGTTAAAATTATCCGCTGTTGTTTATGTCAGAAAAATGTAAAATACGAAAACAAAAAATTATTTAATGAGGGTTTAGGGAAATGAAAAAAGTATTTAATAAAAAAAAAAAAAATGAGAGATACTTTATCTATGTATTCTAGGTGTTTTACTGTATTATATTTAAAAATGTAATTATTTCTATTTAAGATTAAAGTAGTTTATTAATATTATCTTCATTTGATTTTTCCTTTAAAAAATAATATTTGCTATAGATATAAAAATAAAAAATTCCGTATCATTAAGCCTTTATATATTTCCGAAGGATAATTTTGTCTTCTGCCTGTGTTACGTGTGACGTCTCATGATTAGATTCTTAAAATTATTATTAATAATGCACCTTAATAAATATACGTTAGGGGGCGGGGGGCTGAAAAAATTCAAAAATTGTTCTTCAAGTCATAATGTTGCGAATTGAGGAGACTAAAAATTGGTAAAAAAAGAAATGAAATCGGTTTATATCTTCCGGTCGCGCATATGCTGTAAAGTTTTCCAAAATGCGGAAAAATTCACATTTTTAGAAATTTTAGTTTGTTTAAATTTTTAAATCAGTCTTTTTACGAATGCAATAGCTGAAATTTTTATGTAGTAGAATAACAAAATATAATGTTTAAATATTATTTAAATTCATAAATCCGTCAATATCTTCTGGTAGCAATATCTTCCGATCATCAGTATCTTCCATTGCCTTAAAAGTTAATGATATTTTGAAAAGAAATTACAAATAAAGGTAGATCACAGTTCAAGGAAAAAAATACCAAAACTTGCATTTTTTGGTTTATTTTACTGTACACAAATTTGAATGGTTAAAAAAATGATTTTGTACCATTAGTATTATTTATAAACATATTTTCTTATTGGAAAAACTAAGTTTTATGTGAAGAGAGTCATAAGTCTAAAAAACTCATGTTGAACAATTGAACTTCACCGATTTTACTCATTCTTAGCTGAAGGTACTTTAAAATCAGATTTATGGGTGAAGTTAGACATGGTTGACCTTGATACCAGAGCCTTTCTGATAAAACCATCCCTAGACCCAGCACCATAAACTATTCCTGAGCTTTCTGTTAGGAGTCTGGCACATAGTTCAACTACTTTTGTGTGAACTGGGAATGTATGGAATGTTGTATCCCAATTAGGGATGGAGTCACTTTGAATATGTGTTTTAATCTAATCGTCACTGATATCCGTTCAGGTGGAGGATCTCACAGGATCGACAATATTACACCAATCTTTATGCATGTACCTTGATGATTGTATTGCTTGGTACACAACTTTACTCTGTAAAGTTTTTACTTGTTTTAATACTAAACCATATTGGCATGTATGATTTCAAAATAAATACAACTATTTCTTGAAGTTCAGGTGTGGGGCTTTTTTCACTTAAGTACAATTTTGACTGTTGCAACCTGCATTTCCGTATCGACAGTAAATACACCAACACAGAGACCACAGATTGTTTTGAGAAGTAGCAGCATGTCACAGTGAAGTGATAAATATTCTGTTTGTGACGTTATATTGACAGAACTGATTAAAATTTCACTGTTATTCAGAGTTTTAAAGAATTTGTTAAAAATATCTATTGCGGCTTTGTACTACTGTGTCACTAAATATTTTTACTACTTTATGTCCGTCACAGTTATTGGGATTTGTCTCATATTCAAAGTGACACGAGTCATGACAATATCCTTTTTTTTTCAATTATGATACATTTGTATGAATATTCAATCGAAATTCTAATATTTTTAATGTATATAGTTTGAGAGGTATTAAAAACCTAAAATGAGGTTTTGATGGTGTTAAAGCCGTTTTTATTAAGTTTAAACTTTAATTTACAGGATCATAGAGAAAGGTTGGACAGATTTGAAAGAATCATAACTATAAAAGTATTTGAGTAAACAAATAAATTTATTTCCAAAGTACTCTGCAATTATCCAAAATTTGTTAGATTTGGCCTTTTTAAAGTCGTGACATTAAGACGAAGCGAATAAGCAATTGCATGCTGAACAAGGCCTTCGCGCTGTCCTAACTTTTTCGATTATTCCGGGGTGGAAAGCGTATATGTCTACAACCTTTGGAGGTATGGAGAAAATGTCCATTATAAAGTTCTTCAGCATCGTCTATTTAGTTGGAAAAGATCCACTATGTACACGAATAGCCTAAGCAAAAAGTGAAAATTGCGAATGTGTGGTGCTATTTGCATTTTCAGATCATCCATTTTGCGCATCGTTGGAATGTTGCGACTTTAAAACAGCTACATCGAACAAATCTGGGTAATTGCCGAGGACTTTGGAAAGAAAATAATTGCTTTTACTAAATTATTTTTACAGTTATGATTCATTCAAATCAGTCCAACATTTTTAGATGGACATGTAGTTTAATACGTATATACAAAACTTTATTCTACTTTATAATTAACCTCGGCTTCACGTGTTACACAACATACAGCTCGGTGTGCACAACGTAGGTTAAACCCATGTTTTACGGGAAAACTCTTTTTATATTTAAGAAATATATTGTAAACTAATAATATTAAAAAGCAGTTTTAAATGCAAAATATCAATTGATTATTCAAATAAAGTTTTGAATTTTTTTAAAAACGATGCATTAGTACTAGCGGCATGCAAGATGTTAATAGTTGAGATTTTGCTACTAACATCATACTTCCTATTCTGATATGCCAGTATTTAAACACGTACTTCGATTACATATTTTTTTAAATATATGTTTTATTTTTACTGTTTTATTTATTTACTAGCATATGCCCCCGTCAAAAATGACGGAAAATGTTATTTTAAATTTATAACGTTAAGTCAGGTTATTGACACATTATTTCATTTAAACAGGTGATATAAAATGAAATATTGAGCGTGTTTTAATTGGAGATCCAATATGGGGATTTCTGTAATGTTGTCTTACTGTCATCTTGTGTTCTGCATAATCATTCTAAATTTTCATACACAATTATTAAATATTTATTTTATTTTTACTATTTTATTTGTTTTTTGATTGGTTGATTTATGGACGAAGTGTTAATTTCGTTACGGAATATTAGTCGGAAACAAACGTTGCACTAGTTATATTGTGTAAACTGAATAGGGGTTAATATTTTGTAATCGAGCTGCACGCGACAGATATAGATTTATTTAAAATTATTAAAAAAAAAAAAAAAATCAGTAAACTGTGATATACACTGTTAAAAATTTGCAGCAAACTGTCCAGTCATTTGACCGTTTTTGTAGAAAATGGTTACGTAACCAAAATTTAACTCTATTTTGACCATAATATGGGGAATAAAATGACCAGAATAGCGCTAAATTATGGTTATGTAACCGTTTTCTATAAAAACGGTCAAATGACTGGACAGTTTGCTGCAAATTTTTAACAGTGTAGTTTTCAAACAAATTATATTTGAAAATACATATCTTTCAATATTTGACAGTATAAAAGTGAAATTTATGCGAAATATATATGTAAATGCATTTTCAAAGAAAGGAAATGGGTTGTTTAGATCGTTGCCACCGTGGATATTACGTAAGAGCTATGTTTTTGCTATATATCATAGATATACCTAATTCACATTTTAGCACTCTAAGAATTTTCTAATTTATAAATGGATTTGTAAATAGTGTATTCTAAAGTTTTAGACCTGAATTATAGATTTTTTGTATTTTCCTGCTTTGTAAAATTCATTTACAATAACGGTTAAAATACAATGATTAGCTAGCTCACTACAGCATTCTGCAATTGTGTCGTAAATCAAAACTAGACTCTTAATTGTATACATATGTACGCTATAAAATAAAACAACTGTTTCCGAAAATTTTATATGGTTTACGAAAATATAACATATCCTCATTTGAGGTACCCACGTTTCCAAAACGCATTCCTTTATCTTTGAAAATTTCACAAAACAATTTCTGAGCTTTTAAGAAGTATTTCTGAAACATATGTTTCTTTTATTGAACATAATTTTTAGAAACGTTGTCGATAATTTTGTCAGTGTATTAACTGATTTTCAGAACACGAAATATCGTTTTTTATTAGGAGCTAACAATAATTAAGTAAAAAATTTCAGCTCTGTTACAAAAATTTTAAATGAAAAAGTGGTAAAAAAATATTGATATTAGTGTTAGTATTAATGCTTTTAATTTAGCATGTTTGTTTGTTGAAAAAATTGATTAATACAAAGCGAAATCTAATGTAGCAAGCATTTCCGAAAATTACGGACAACAAAATAAACTTTTGTTTCATAATTATTTCTTTAAATCTCCACAATATATTGATTTCTGAGGTTTTTGGTAGATAAAGTAACATGTTTCGGAATCGTGGATAACTTGGAAAAGGTTATATTATACTTTCGTAAGCCATGTTATATTTCGTGATATTTTCATAACCATTTTTTTTTTCTTACAGTGTTAAGAAAATGTTAAAGTATATTTGGCTGCAATCAATAAGCATTTGTAATATGTAAGAAAATGATTACTACCATATTTTATTTATTCACCTTTAATTAATTTAACGTAAGTACTTTAAAAATAAACTTTTATTCATAGCAAATCAATTTATAGTAAAAATATAATAGAAAAATAATTAATTACAGTAAGCTTTTAAAATATTTGACTTTTATAAAGAAAACTATTTATTTTATTTGCTTTGAATACTTTTCTGCGTAAAACTTAATAAACGCTAATGTAAAAACTAATTTCGTTATTGCTGAGAACAAAGATTTTCCATAAACTTTATTAATCTGAGACAAACATTTTCTAAGAAATTAATCAATTTATCATGAAAGATTAAAAAAACGAAATTATTTATTAGGAAAGAAAATAGTTTTTTCATTATTTTCAATATTACTGCTCCGTGTTTTGCGACATAAGTTTGATGTTTTTTCATGTAGCAAAAAAAAACGTAAAGCGAAGTCTACAAACACTTGTTGTAAATTTTAAAAATTAGAAATATAAATACAAGTAACATAAAATTACAAATATTGCAAATTATTATAAATACAAGTAATATAAAAATACAAATATTCCAAATTATTGTAAATACAAGTAACATACAAAATAAAATCGAAAGTTTTTCTTTTTTATTAACACTTTCCAACGTAGTTGAAAAGTGCTTAGGAATTTCATTTGTATGTCTGTCTGTCCGTCTGTCCGTGCTCTAACTCTCGCAAATACACACGGATTGTCATGAAATTTTTACACAATATTGAATTTTAATACAGAATGATCGTAATTGAAAATTAAGTGTGTAGTATCATTAGCTAATTTACAGGGACATACAACAGATGCCCATTACACTATTGTCTATGGGGAAAAATCGTTTGCGGAGTGTTTTATTGATGTTTCCATATTTCAAACATAAGACAATTAATATGTATTAATGATATGGACTACAGCATGCAGTTACCGGAGTATACAATTGGTAGAATTTATAGTTCAATTACAGGGACGTACAAAAGAAGTCCATTACTTTATGGTATATGGGGAAGGATAGTTTGCGGTGTTTCTTATTGATGTTATGATATTTCAAACATAATTAAATTAATATGCATTACTGAGGTGTACTACAGCATACTTTTACCGGAATATACAATTAGTAGCATTTATAGTTCAATTACAAGGACGTAGAAAATAATTCCTTTACATTATGATACATGGGAAAAATCTTTTTCGATGCATTTTGATCATATGCTATGATAGTTGAAACATAATGAAATTTAAAAGGATCATTAAGTTTCAATACAACTTATTTTGTATAAATTAGGGAGTGCGTTGGATTTATTGTTCAAGTACAGAGACGCACAAGATAACTCGGTTAAAGGACTGACTATGATCGGTAATTGCTAAAAAAGTACGTTTTGCTGTAATATACAATTTTATGCAATTTTAAGTGTATTACGTGTTGTTTAGAATATCTGTAAATCATATACAGGGCTGCACGAAAAACTTCGAATATGGGTTGTAATTCCTGAAAATGGATTACTACTGAGTTGTGCATTTTTTTTAAATTGCTTATTTAGATATCTCATTTCATCGTATAAGAAAAATTAAATATCTCGATAATATTCTATTAGCGTTGAGAAGTGTTTCATAATCTTTACCAGATGCATGTTTTTTTTTATTTCTTGTTTAATATGATAATTTATTATATTCCAAAATGAGAAGATGTTGTTATATGATTGGTGCTTTTGCGCCTCGTCTCTCAGTTGCTATTGGTTGCTTACAATTATGTTCTTTGAATATGTCTTACTTCGCCGTTTTTTGTTATACAAGTACCGTTCCAACGCCATTTATGGTTGTGCAATACGCTGATCATTTTGGGATGGGAAAAACTGGGTGTTTCCATTCGAAATTTCGATTTTTTTTCACTTATAACCATAACTGTGCTGGCTCCATTGTCTTTGTTCTTCACAATCTTGAGCCCATCCTTCAAATAACTATATCTCACATTTCATTTTTGTTGGTTTAACCGAGCTACCGCTGGTTTTCAAATAACAGTAAAATTTCGTCTTCCAAAAAATAGTTACCCTCTCGTTACATTAATTATAATTTATAGTACGTTCACATCCTTCAGAAAACTAATTTTTGTCAAAACAAAAAATAATAATATAAAATCATATAAATCAACATTAACTAGAGGTAAGTGCATTATAACTAGTAGTCACTTTTTTTAAAATAATAAAAAATAACAATTATGATATACGGATTGTTTTTTGTATTGTTTTTCATTGAATATTAAAATAAGAAGAATGAAATAAAATTTCATTGCATGCGTTAGCATCCAAAAGTCGTCTAATGGTATAACAGAAATTAGTATACTTAAATAAATAGTCGAATTTTTAATACAAACTCTGATAATTGAAGGATATGCTGACATGATATTGAACATCCAGAAAAAAATATTCAACGAATATTTTAATCTAATTAATCTCTGAAAAAATTTTCAACAAGATTTTCTACAAATTCAACTCAGTTTATCGGTTTATGTTGTTGTTGTTTCTGCTACAAACTACTGACGGGAAATTAACGCGTGTTTCACGTCCTTATTTTTTGTCCATTGTGAGGGTATTGAAATGCATTTTCGTTAAGGGCCCTCTCCCCTCATGCTAAAAGACCCACTCGTGTTAATGTTAATCCTGTTGAGCATTATTTTCCTACTATCTCGTTTGCATTTCAATATTTTTAAACGAATTTTTGCATTGGATAGCTGAGATAAATCTATATTTCCGCCATTGATTACCCTTTCCATTTTTTGCGGATTTTGTTTTTCACTTACTTAAGATACTTTCACTTTCGAAACCATGCAAAAAAATAGTTTAGAAATATTAAATGCAAACGAGATATTAGAAAAATAATGCCCCATACGATTAACATTAGCAAGCGGGTCTTTTGTCTTGAAGGGAGAGCACTCTATGAATTTTCACACTTGATATAAAAAACTTTATTACGCATATGAGTAATATCTTTGAGAGTATTAATCATTACGCGATGTTTTAAAAATGCATTATATTTGAAATATTATATATAATTAAAGAATTTTTTCATTGCAGATAAACCTACAGCATAGTGAACACATATATGAGTTCACGGCGGTGAAAAGGTTAAGTTCATGATATGATGGAAGGGATTGAGATAGGTTAAAATTTGCCAGATAAAGAAAAATCTTAAATTTCACATAAAATTTGACTTATAAAATTAGTAAACTTATTACGTTTTATGCTCCTTACATTTTACTTTTTACTTATGTTTTATTATCCGTCTCTTGGATAGTTAATAAACGAATAAGAACATTCAAGCAAATATTTTTCTGTATCAACATAATCAAAATATCTCCTCATATTTTCATTGATTTTAGACATGTAACATTGCAATTGTGTCAATAAAAATGAGCTACCTTTAAAAAAAAAAACTTTAATTTATACAAAGCTAACATAATTGCAATAATGAGAATGGTGCTGTTAAATTATATATAAAGTAATTTATGAAAAGACTTTGGATTAAAAACATTTCAAAGTTATTTATGCAGATTTATGTATTCAGTAACTATTCTTCTTCAACTTATTTTTTTAAATGGGAATAAAAATTATATTAAGTGTAATATTACAAATAATAATCTTATGAGTGAAATCAATTTATAAATAAAATCAATTTATAAATAAAAACGTAAAAAAATGCATGCATCAGATTTAGTGTGAATTTCGTTTTCTGAAATGCCCTTTATTTTAATATAAAATAATAGAAATGTTCATAATTAGGTAGATTTCGTAAGAAATACTTCGTATCACATTCTACCGTATATTGAAATTTCTGAAAATGTTTTCCAGATCTTCGCCGATCACGACTCTTAAAACCCAAAAGCACCCCCAGTTCAAAACTTTATATATATATATATATATATATATATATATATATATATATATATATATATATATATATATATATATATATATATATATATATATATATATATATATATATATATATATTTATATATATATATATCTGTTTTCACAAAAAAAAAAAAAAAAAAAAAAAAAAAAAAAAAAAAAAAAAATTCGCACCCCTTGGTCCGATTTTACCCATTAATGAACTGGACTGGGATTTTATGCCCTTTGATTTTATGTATCAGTTTGGAAGAGATTTATGCAGAATTATGGAAGTTATCGTATATATATATATATAATTTTTTTTATTATTCTCTTTACTTTATACTTACATCATTGTGTTTTTATTTAGAATGATTTTCCCTGGAAATGCTATATTATATTAGTAAAATTAATTAATAAAAGTCTTCAAAATTTTTCCTTATTTCTCTTTATTCATTTCAGATAAAAAAATTCCAACTGCAAGAAATAGTTGTTGAAATTCTAATTGGTAATATATCCAGTCAGTGGCTTAACATATTACTTTTTAAATTTTATTTCAAGTGTCATGAACTGTTAGAGATGTATCTTATAAATGAATTTAATGCTCTACTTCTAAATTTTCAGTTTAAAGGAAATTAATGACTTTTAATTTTTTTAGATTTGACTCTCAAGTATTAATTACATATTAAATATATCATTCTCATTGCATGTATTTTTTTTTCTTCATAAACAATGTGTATATGTTGTCACTGAGTGTTCAATCTCTGTGCAGTGTTAAACGTATGTTGCTTATAACTAACTGATCTTCAAAAAAATATCTGGCATGCCCAGATTGGTTTTGTTTCAAAGATCACTTATACACAATATTTTGTGTCTATTTACATGCTGGTTATAGTATTTTTAGTTTTATTTGCTATTTCGTAAGTTTTCTTTTATTACAATTAGAATGAATTATAAATATTTTTGGGGGGTTTGTTTCAACTGTTTGATTGTAACAACAATAATTTACCTGCAGCTTATTTATGCTTTTAACATGAACTGCATAAAGCGAAATTAAGTTCGCTAGTATTGTTGTTAATTCCTTATTTTCATTTTTTATATACAGCACATTCCTTAATCTGTGAATTTCATATAATCAACTCTTATAGTAATAAAAAGAAAAGAATTGCGTATGCATGATATATTTATTATCAATATAAATCACTGAGAGATTGTTAACAAAAATTTATGGTCACAGCTGTACGTTTACATCTATAAAAATGAATCAAATTCA